>JAPSGF010000009.1:11113493-11312537 GCA_035772895.1 Perdix hodgsoniae | reverse complement strand
AGTATTATGGAAAGTATTATGGAAAGTATTATGGAAAGTATTATGGATTTTGAGTATTTAAACACAATTTTTAAAGAATAATTTTTTACCAATATCAGTCTGAGAGTAATCTCAGTAAAAAATTGTAGCTCTCTGTCTGCAAGAGCTGCATGTAATTTGCAATTATTTCAATTAGCCATAAAAACTTTTTGATTGTGCCAAAAAAAATCCACCCAGTAAATGAATGTTTCTGACATTCACTGGGTTTGAAAGTGGTCTGCAGGGAATGAACAGATCAGATCACTTAGTCTAGAATAGAAACTGTAACTAAAACTTGTTGGCAGAGCCAGATAAGTCCATGTTGCAAGAAAAAAGTAGTTTTTATATGTAGTAATTGGAGACTGGAACAATGTGATTAATGACTTAATCACGAATACTGAAAGAACAAAGAACTGTTCTACAGTCAAGAATCAGCTACAGAAATTTTGCTAATTGAGCTTAGATACTTGACTTCATGAAAAGCAAGTAATACTGCTTTAAGTATTTAGTTGTCTTTTTTTCCAACACTGTAATTATATGATACATAGGAAGTGAACACATAACTAATGATGGGTCAAATGATGTAGTACTGATCAAATTTTTGAAAGTGACAGAGAAAGTGCAACTTGAAGGGCAGTATGTTTCTTCTTGTCAGCAAGGCTAATGAAGTGAAACCCATCATTTTGGTCAGGGTTCTGAATGTCCATAATGCCCATCTGGAGTTTGTGTGCTGACATGGCAGAATGCTGGCTTGTCCACCATTTCAGGTGTTTTGTAGTGGCATATAACAGGGAAATATGCAAATAAAGCAAGTACATTTCTTATTTGCATTCTTAGAGGATGTGGAGATTTAATTTTACTTATAAAAGTATGGAGAAAAGCATCTAGAATTAACGAATTCTACTTGCTGATACCATTAACTAATGAAAATAGAAAAAAAATAGTCTAGTGATTATATAAAAGTATCAAATAACCTGTAGTGTGATTTGCACTATTTGTTTTGAGAAAATTATAGATAATATTAAATGAGAAAATATTAAATTGTATCACTAGTTTTATGTTTTTGTTTTCAGCTTTAACCTAGTTAGGATTTGATGAGTTTAATAGAATTACTATTGACTGATTTTTACTATTGGAACATTACCATATTGTTCATCTTATTTTATAGACTTTTTTTTTTTTTTTTTAGTTGACTTGATGGTATATTGTGATAAAGGGTCCTTTCACTTTCTTGTAAAATAGTGAAATAACTCAGTAGGTACAACAGTTAAAAGGAGAAGAGCCTTCTTGGTAAAATAGTTCTCCCTTACTTCCCCATAGATTTTAGAATGTGACTTTACTTTATAACTATCTGAATAGTATAATAATATTCTTGTAGAAACAAAATTGAATTCTAATGTGAATTACTGACTCCTAACAGCTGTAACTTCAGGTAGATTTGACTGTTCATTCTGTGTTTTAAACACAGTTATCATAGATTTTTCTATTTTCTATTCATTTTTCAGAACGAAGTAAAATAGGAGGTGGGAAAATTGGGTTTGATTTATCTTGTCCTTAAAACTGAATAGAGTTGGCTACAGAAATTGAAGAATTGGTAATTCAGGCTCAACTCTGAAGGAAGCAGCTTAGAACATCTGTAGCATAGCATAAAACTCAAGTGTGGTTATGCCCACATTCTAGTATTTTGTTTGTGGGTGCAATTTGAATATTTTTTTCCTGAATAAAAATAAGCTTTAATAAAAAGTAAGTGAAAAATAACAATTTCCTTGCAACTCTGTTCTATGAACTAGACATTAGCATGCCTTTGTGATCTACAGCATTTCCTGTCATTGGAGTCTTACATTAGTTTTTAAAGACAAAAAACTATTTATGAAGCACTCTAAATGTAATTTTTAAAGAAAAAATATGTAATCATAAAGCATTTATTTGGAACAGGATCATTATAGCTACACTATGTAAAGACAGACAAGAGGATGTGTTGACGCAGGAAGCCTTCAAAGGATAAGGACCAATAAGCAGAGAGAAATAAGAATGAGGGAAAAATGGTTCAAAGGCTAGAAAGCTGTATGAAAGAAGGGTTAAATAGAAAATAAATACATTATAGCTGAACATAAAAGTAAAAAATAGATCAGGCATAGAAGATGTATAGAATGCTTTTGAATATGGTGAAAGTGAAGTATGATATGATGAGGTAAAAGCTCTTTCAAGAAAAAGGAAAGTAAGTAATCGTGCTGTGGGAGTCTTGTTGGATCAGCAGGAAAACGATGGCTGGATTTCTTTTGGACAATCCGTAGGTAATGGAGAATGTAATACGTGATGATGGTTTTCATTGGTTGGCTTGGAAAATTACAAATGAAGATACCTTCTGGGTTGCTCAGTCTAATCCCTTTATTGTAAGCAACTATATCATGCCATTCCTTTCCTAAACCGTGTTAAGTCTTCCTCTTTCTACCTGAATTTTATTGTTCTCACTGTCAAAGAATCTTGTAACATTCAGACTAAAAGTATTTGAGGCACAGATTTTCTAGCAGCTAAGGCTGTTGAGGTTAATTGATGTGCTGCAGAATCATAGGGAATAACAGAATTGTTTGCTTTGGAAGGGACTTTTACAGGTCATCTATTTTCTGGAATAGATTTTGTGTAGCTCTGATACATACTGGAAACCTTTTAACATGATTCTCTTATAAATTCTGTCTTTTCCTTATGGTATTAAAATTCCAGGATATCTCAGAGAAGCAATTGTAAACATTTTAATACAGAAAGGGATTTAAAAGCATTTAGTAAGATGCTTTGATGGTGGGCTTTCAGTAAGGATGACTGTCTTGCTGAAGCACAAAAACTTACAGCAAACTATATATCCAGGACTTCAGAATGTCAAATATCAGTAACATTAGGAGTACCATAGCCCTGGAAGCAATAGGAAATGCACGCAGTTCCCAAGTAACTGTTGCTTTTTGAAGAAGAACTTTGTGGGTTTAGACAGTAGCAGAGAGACAGAAACCCCTTAGGCTAAACCCAGGAAGTTGTCAGAAAGGTTTTAGGAAAAAAGTGAGAAGTACCTGTATTGCCTTCAAGGCGTAGCAACTACAGAGAAAGATGCGACTGCAGAATGAATTCAGTTTACTCTGTTACAACTCAAATGTTTTAAAAAATTATAATAATGCTTCCTGTGTCAACATAAAGGTGGAGCAAAATCATTTAATAGTATTGTTGTTTTTTAATTATTTTATAATAAGTAATTTACAAATCTTTTCTTGCTCTGTGGGTATGATGCAAAGCTGGGCAACTGTATCAGTTTGTATTTCATTGTAAGCAAAATGAAAGGCTGGTTACATTTTTAGGCAAAAAAAAAAAGGAACTAACAGCTATGTAATTTAGCAGAGAAATTTTAGGTAATATTCATTTCTATAACTGAAGAAATTAAAGACAAATATTTTCAAAATCTAAACAACTATCAGCATTAATAAGTATTATTTTATGGGTGTTGTATTGTTCAGAGCAGAGGTGGAGTCCTTCCTCTAGGAGGAAGTATATAATGTGAATTTATCTACTGTTGTGTTGAGCTTTTTCTATTTCATCTAACAAAATCTGAATTATAAATTCAGTTTTAAAACCTTATAAAGTGTTTCTGTACAGTCTCTGTTAACAACTGAATAAGAATAGACAAGATCTTCACTCTATTCTGTTTCTGAGATATTTATTTATTTAGAGTGCTATTTCATGATAATTCAGATTTTGTTTCATTTGCAGTGGCTGATATTAGAAAAGTTTTTGTTGTTCTTATTTTAAATTTCAAGATAGATGCAGGGAGTATGTAGAAGATGCTAAATAAAATGTGTTTCTTATGAGCAGATGTTTGATTGTTACAAACACTGAAAAAAGTAAATGGGTAACTTATATGAAGCTCAGGACAAAAGTTTTTAGTATTTTTCCTCTAACAAAAAAAGGAAATTTACACAGATTTTAATTTTGAATAAATATTTGGATAGTTGTGGAATTCAGTAGTATAAAAAAAGAAATCGAACAGAAACTATGACAAATTCTTGGATATCTGTTACATTGTAGGACTTTTTCCACTTAGGTGCTCGCATTCATCACCACTCAATTAACTGATTATTTAATTACAAAAAAAAAAAAGTGATTTATTATTAGTCCTTACAAATATGCTGACTGCAATGTGTCAGCATAATCAGACTGAACAGTTATAGAATGTGCCTAAACAGATGGAACATCAAAATAAGTATGAGTTTTAGTTGTGCATTATGCTAGAAAAGATTAATAAAAAAGACATAAAACCATATGCAGCTGCTGAGGATTCTACATGGCATTGAATTTCTTTCTTGTGCTGTTATCTCTGGAATCCTTTAGAGGATTGTGAGGGTGATCTGTATCCAACATTTTAACAGTAATAAAAATAGGTTATTTCCTTATTCTTTGCTAGGCTGGTTTTGACAGAAGTGAATCACTACATTTTCTAGTGAGAACTTTGTCTTACAATCCAGGACTGAGCATTTACCTTCTGTAAATTCTATCAATGAATATTTTATTTAAAAAGATCCCATAACTTTCTAAGGAATTTACACTAGTATTAGTATAACCAATGTTGATTGCTCCAAAAGTAATGCCTCCTATTTATTTCCATGGAAATGACAACAGCTACAAAGAGCATAATGACACTCTTTGATAGAGGAAATTCTCAGCTACGAAACGGTTTTTTCAGAATAGGAGCCACCATTAGCTCTGTGTTTGGCAGCAATGAACAAGAGCCTACATGCTGTGCTCTTTAAATCTGCACCGGCAGAGATGACCTACTGTCACCACTGTAGAAACACGCCACCACCTCTCTGTGCTCACATCCACTATTTTGGTCTACATAAACATTCCGCGGGTGTTGATGAATATCAGTGGGTGCCATTTTTTTTGTTTGTTTGTTTTTGAATGAAGGAATTAAATTCCACACCTTTGTTTCATATGTACTTCTACATCAGATGCCATTTGGTCAGACTGCCCCTCTGCTGCCATCTGTCACATGGCAATAAAATGGAAGATTTGTGGGAAGATTCAACTTCTCCTGCCATAGCACTAACATCCGCCTCTGACATCATGGTCCAACATCATAAAATAGGAGACACTACTTTCACAAGCCCTCATATGTTCAGCCTATCCAATCAGAGATCTTTGCTTTGCATTCACCTGTCTTGGTCACTTGTCTGCAATTATCAGCTGTGTGCTGAAAACATTTTACCTTTTTGAAGATCTATACAATGAAATTCAGCAGCTTTTCTTGTTCTTGCAGAATTGCTACCAGCATACCAGCTGTATAAATAGGCCATCATTTTCACCAGTTGGCCAAATTGAAACCAAGTATTCAAGTCAGAGTTTGCAGAAATAGAGATTCATACATCTCTATGGGGGGGGAGGAGGGGGCGGGGAGGAGGAATGAAAAGAAAACATATTTGCTCACTTTTTGTAGTTAATATTGGGATCAGCTGGAAAAGACAAATTACCCTTAAATATGCAGATCATCAAGAACTTAATGATTTCAATGCTTAATTCATGATCCAAAACTAAGCAACAGTAAATGCGCCATCTGGATAGTTAATGATTATAATCTTCTTTGAGTTCTGTTGCTTTGCTTCCCGAAGTCTGTTTATGTCATTTATATCCCTTTGTCAGTGTTAAAGTTGTCCAGTCATGTGGTTGTTTAGGAGTTCATTTTGGTGGGGAAATTACAGATTATTTTAATTGTACGTAGAAAATGTGTAAGGCTGTGTTTCTTCTATGTGTTGTTAACATTTCAGTATGTGCCACCTAAGGTTTTTTTTCAAGTTCTTCCTAAACATTATAGAACGATAAGAAAAGAACTGAACTTCTTATGAGTTGAAAGATCAGGACACATGCTATGATTATTCTTGTTCTGGATAGTGATCCATTGTGTTTTGTTCACTTAGTTCCGTAGCATGACCCCTAGAATTTTACAAGAGGAAAGAATAGTTTGCAACTATCACTGCCAGCACATGATGCAGACCATAGATCAAAATTGTTCCCGGATAGCAATGGGAAATTGTCATCAGAGTGACTTCTAAACTGAATAAATAGGAAACAAGTAAAGCATAGCTTTTGATCAGAAGATGGCTTCTTTACTTATCTTTTCTTATTTTGTATCTAAGAAGATAGATGTGAAAGAGAAGGTCCAAAACTTTTGGACACTATATCCAGGTTTGTGTGAACACATTTAAAACTTCCTTAGAAATTCAAAATATGCAGAGAAACTGAACCAATTGGTAGCACAGCATGAAGTCTCAGATGCAACATTTGTCCTGTGGTTAATTCGTGTTTAAAGATCTTCCAGAATACAGTTTCTGAAAGCATGCTTTTTTCTTTCTTTTGCTTGGATAGTGGTATTCTAAATTAAGCTGTGTAAGCCACTAGAACTGTAAGAATAAGAATTATTTAACTTTCCCTGAGCCTTCCTACCGATCTACTTACAGTCCATTTGTGATGTGTTAGACCACTATGCATACACTATGACTCCTGTACATAGACTGTGTATTGTATGTCACTTGTATCCCTGGAATCATGTTGATCTTCTGTTTTGTGTGTCTTGCAAATGAAAAATTCCCTCATTTTCTATGTACGGTTATCAGCACTTTTTGACTTATGTATTGATCTAACAATTTAGGAAGTTATGTGCCTGAGGATTCAAGTGAAATTAATGGAGAGAAAGGTCTGACAGTGTTAGATTTTTTCCTAGCAACTAAAATTATTTTGCCATTTCCGAACTATGAATTACTTTGGGCATTTGTTCCTAGACACTTAGATTGTTGCTTGGCTCTGAAAGATTATGAGAAGAAAATAAAGGAACCTTTCTGCCTCGACTGTGATTTTCCTGGCTTCAAATTTAAGCACACTTTATAAAATGTTTAATCTAACTTTTCATTATGCAGTAAAAGAGGTGACTAATGATGGAATGACAAAGCTGGTTATATCCCAGTTAATTTTTACACTGGGGATGCATACTCATAGCCTGTCTTATTTTGCTATTTTCAAGATATAGCAGAAAATTTGATTATTTCTATTTAAGAACACTTTTCAATGAAAAAATGTGCAAGTATTTGCGAAGAGGATTTATGCATTATAGAAGTGTATTCCATTTACTGTATTAGTTCAGTCACTCAGCCAATGACACTGGATTTGACTAAGTGAATACCCTGAGTCTGAAACATCGGTGTATGCGTCATATTTTCAGCTATCATTTAGTCTGTGAAGCAGTGACTTTCAAGAATAATCTTCCATTTTTAAGAGTAAATCAAAGATTTCAATTAATGCCTGAACCTAGCATACATTTATTTCTTCTGCTGTAGTTATTAACTTCAATAAGAAAGTATGCAAAACCA
This sequence comes from Perdix hodgsoniae, assembly GCA_035772895.1. Lineage (NCBI taxonomy): Eukaryota > Metazoa > Chordata > Aves > Galliformes > Phasianidae > Perdix > Perdix hodgsoniae. Next base: position 11,305,122 of record JAPSGF010000009.1, on the reverse strand, counting down.
GTTGTTGCACGAAGTGTATGTTCTAAAATATATGTACATATGTACACTCATTCTGAAATATGGCACACAATGATTCAGATTTAATTTTCCAAATCCAGGCAGCCTGACACAGTGCATCATTTAAAATATGGAATAGGACTAAATATCGTCAAACATGATCTGTTTAATTCTGACTAAAAAAATTAAGATGGTTGGTTAACTGAATAAAAATGCTGATTAGATGCCAGCACTGTGTGGGATTTGATGCGTATAGTCATTTTTATAGCTTACATACTTGGCTTTGCAGGCCTCTGTTAGGATTTGCTAAACCAAAGCCAATCTGAATGAACATTCTAGACGTAATCTTGTACAACTGCCACCACAGTCTTGCAGTTTTACAAAGAAGACTTCTTCCCCCACCCCCCTCAGCAGAGGCATTGTGCATACCTATGTGGGTATCTAACTTTTCCACTTACAGGTCCCTGACTTGGTCTTTTTTCCTACCCATATGATAGCTAGCTGGAGACTTCAGCAGTTCCTGAGAGAGCCCATTTACCTTCGAAGTGAAAAGATCTGACAAGATCTTTCAAAATCTTAGATGCTGTTAAAATCACCGGTGTAGATTTCCCTCTGTGTATGCAGACTTGAGCTTAAGTGAGGAAATTGTAAGTTGCCATGCATTGATGAAGACAAGAATCAGAAGTAGGAATTGAGGCAGTCAGTATAGGTGGCAATAATTTGCTAGTACGGTAGACAACCAGGTGTAAGTTTTATTATACATATGAATTCAGTATCTGTCTCTGTCTTTAAATTGCATAGTCTTGTGTTCTTAATTTCGCTCTCAGGAAGCTCTCTTTGCAGCCAGGTGACATTATGTATGTTCAGGGAATCAAAGTTACCCCAGTCAGTTCCTCCTGGGCAGCTACAGAAGAGCTGATGAGAACTGTGTTTGCTTGATTTTGTTCTTTATTTTTCCTCAACAAAAATTTGTGTGCAGCTTTCCTGTGAAGTAGATCATTCTTGGCTGTTATCGCACCTACAATTTCTTTATCTGAAACTTGCTGTTTTAAATTTTCTGTATTCACATTTCTGTAGAATTAGGAATCCAAACAAAGACAAAAGGAAGTAAGCAACTTCAAGAGTGCAGATTGTCCTGGAAAATATTACTAGCAGGAGTGCAACTTTAGTAGTCAATTCTGTCCTATTTTTAATTAGCATATTCTGAATCCCTTATGGGCATATGTTGTGTCAGCAAAATGAATTTTCTTTAAACAAGTTTAGTAACTTAATTGTTCTTATATCCACACTGGAGACTCTCAGTTTCTCATATCACTGTTCATCCAGCTATGCAAATAAAAGCTTGTAAAGTAAATGTGACTTGAGGCCAGGAATATAGGGAATGTAGATTTGAAACATATTGGGACAAATATCCTAAATTTTGTGGTGGCTCTTCATTTGAGAGGTTGTGATACCAGCAGGTATAAAATTCAGTTATATGACTCGTTAGGCGGTGCTTTTCCAGGGAAGAAAATAAAGTGTAGAGGAAGTTTCTAGACATTCTGACAGCCATATTTTTCCTCAATTCTTTTGTATAGCATCCAAAGCCTGCCACACTTCCAGAGTACTTTTTTCTGATAAATCATCATTAAGAACTCCAGTATAGGCTGTTCCATAGAGACTGCTTCTCAGCAAGTTCTCTAATACCTTTAGTAATTGGACCTGTGACAATCAAAATTCATGACTAATAAAGCAATGTAAAGTATTGTCCTATACTGCAAACAGGTAGTGCAGAGTTTCTCAAATAGTGAAATTCAATTTCTATGCAGATCACCAGAATGTTTTACCAATTATTTCTGTGAGTAACTTTCTCCTTGGTGTTCTCCTGATCCCTGTGAAATGCAGTGCAGTATTGAGGAATAAAGAGGCCATGGAGAATGCAAAGCTGCAATAATACAGAAGGATGACATGAGACAGGAGCTAGTATGCGTAAAACTTAGCCTGGATTGGATGAAAAACCTGTGTGAAGGAAATAACAGATTCATTTGATTACAGACTTAGAGTGAATCATGGGGTACGTTTGATTTGCTGTTGCCTATTAGATATCCTGGGGGACAGACAAACCGTAAAACTGAACTTAGTCAAGAGCATGTACTAGATTAATCAAAATACACAGATTTTAATAAATGGAAATGTTCTTCTGCTATTAGATAGAACTGACAGTTATTGGAATCATATAGTAAAGCTATTCACTTGGAAAAAAGCATAAATAGCCTACTGTTGCCTCTAGCGTTTGTTGCATTGGGTTGAAATGGCTCCTCAGAAAATTATAAAATATATTACTGCATAGAAATGACCACACACTGGAACTATTTTTTTTTTTTTTTGGCATGTTGATTATAGCCTGAGAAAAAAAGAAAATAATGAATTTTGTGAGCTAAGTGACATCTATATTTTAAATATTGCTATTCCTGTATATTTTTTTCCTTTTACCGTGTTCGTTTGTTACCTTGGAGAAACTAGAAATGAATAGTAATTAGAGTCACCATGAATATTTGATGTATGCTACTCTTTTCTTTTCAAGCCAGCTTAATGTTTTTTCTTCCAGATGTGATATTTCCTCATAATGGCTTATATTGTTCATTATGACTAAATGAATAAGTATTTTTTGACAGTACCTGCCCTTAAAAGAGGGACACATATTGTCGTTATGAGCTTTCATAAACCATCTTTCCATCATATTTTTTTTCCCCTGAAGTATACCTGAATGATCTGGAAAAAAAAAAAAAAAAATAATAATAATAATAATAGAATGAACAGTCTGGAAAAACTCGTAAGAAATTCAGTAGCAACAAATGAAAGGCAGCGCACTTGGGTAAGAGTAATCAGCTTCACAGATACAGGATGGTGAGAAATCTAGGAAGATTTGGGGCATTGTTTATAGCTCCGTGGGGCTTTCGTTGTTATTAAAAAACCCTAAACTGCAGTATTATCTATCACAGCTTTTATTACCATACTTTAGCAATTGGAAAATTCAGGATCCATAGAGTTCTAATTAAAATTTTGAGAATCACTGGCAAGGAGGTTAAGAGATTCCATTAAAATTCTGTTTGTGTCTTAAGATTTTCATTAAGGGATCTTTTATTTAGTTTGATTGGGCCTTGAAGATGTTATAAGACAAAACTTTCTATAAGGTCTCAGAGTAGATGTATGTAAAGAAATCTCTTTATTGGCATGATGCATTCTTCTCTAATAAAGCATCAATAGTAATCAGAAATTCAGTATGCATTCAGTGATTTTAAATGTTTACTGTTCAGTGAAACAATATTTTGCTTGGAAAATTTTAAGGATTTATACATTTTTATTCTCATTAAAAAAAAAAAAAAGCATTTTATTTATTTATTTACAAATTGGCTGCTGTGGATGTGATGGCCTAGAAAGAAAACTGCTTTGTGCCTGTTTGCATTATGTACTGAAATACAGAAATGAACTGTTGATCTTCTTGATGTCTTTAAGCTTAACATTGCTAGAAAAATGGAAGGCACAGGCTGGAAATATCCAAAAAATGAATTTCTTTTAAGCTTTTCAGTTCTGGTTGTTTTGGACAAGAGTTTTACACTGCTTTTCTTGCTCTGACTTGTGATGCATACTTAAAGCAAGATGAGGATCCTTTGCTTCTCTACTGATAGTTTCACTCAGTGGCTAATTGGGAAAAAAACATAAATAGTAATGGAAGATGATCAATGCCAGTTTGCACACCAGTATCTAGAACTGTGAAAAGGGAGAAAAAAGTTTTTTTTCCAAAAATTTAAAACTAAATATGATCACATCTGAATAACTCTAAATGATCTCTCCTAATCTGAGTCACGTGTTTTCCTAATGGATTAATATGTGCGGAGGTTTAGTTATGTTTATTTATGACTTTTTTTTTTAGTAAAGCATATTTACTGTGAAATTGATAATAATGTCTATTATGTGAACTTAAATTAGTTGTAGATGCTCGATGTGAATGATTGTAGTAAATACATTAATAGCAGAAGTTTTCTGGGAGCTAGTCATGAGATCAGTAAATCCTTGACTCCATCAGACTTTGATTGGTATACCCATCATTTGTCTAAAGTAGCTTTTCAAGTAAACACAGGTCTTATAAAGTCATAAAATACACTTTGACCAACATTTTCTCATCAACAATAAAAAGTGGAGTTTGAAATAAAAAAACTGAGAACTGTAATCTGAAGCAGTAGCTATTGTTACTTCTATTTTGCATAGCTGGAAAGTCTTATGATTTTTGTATTTTAAAAAATAGAAGAAAGTAATGTTGATTTAGCAAAACTATTTTAAAGATTCCTCCTGGCATTTCTCAGTCAGCTTAGCATTTCTCAATCACCTAAATGGTTTTAAAATTCAATATTTATTGTTTTTCATTTTTTTTCAGTTTTGCATTTGCAAGACAATTTTTTTCAGAATTTTTCAGAATTTTCTTAAGCCTGTCAAACCCACTTGAATTTTCCATGTCTATCTCAATAACCCATTTTGAGTAGTGCTCAGAAATACTAATTCATACGTTTGAATTTAGTCCTGTAGATTTGTTTTAAATAAAGGACTACATCTAACAACTTTTGTTACAGCAGAGCATATCGCAGAAGCTATAGTGTCTGAAGCTGTTCTGTGCACAGTTGTTATTTTCACATGAGTAACAAAGTTATAGTTTTAGAAGTGTACTGGAAAGGTGAATTAATGGTCCTACTGATAAAATAAACTGACAAAGAAAGTAAGTTGTTAGTTCAAGGATTATTCAGAAGCTCATAATAGAGTTTTATCCTATTAAGTGCATATTGTATGCACAAAAACGCTAAGAATACTCCCAGGAAAAAAGTGATAATCTTCCCTGACAGTCCAGGGAAGTTTTCAGTATCTGAGATGTTTTGGACTGAGGCTTTAAAATTTCCCAGTTACAGCTATTTATTAATGTAAATTTTGTATTTCCTTTTCTTAAGCAGAAATGTAAGTCTAAATGAAGATATTGAACTAAAATTTGAAAACATAATTAAGTAGCATTTAATGTGAACATGAAGCTCTCAACAAATGCAGTCTCATTTTCTGCTACTAACATGAATAGAAGTTTTGATTCTCATCATAACTGAAAAACTGAGTACTTTCTCTTAAATGTCTGTGGATACGTGTTCTACCAGATGTGTGCCTTCTCTTGGTGTATCTTTTAGAAGTGAGTGATGCTGTGGAGGAATCTGAATGCAGACAACCATGCATAGTCTGTGGGTTACTGTTCTGTTACAGCATTTAATGATGAAGTCAAGCAGCTTTGTAGGATCTGAAAGAGCCATTGTTGATTATTACACACTGGATTACTGTCACCCTCTTCAGTGAGATTGAGGGCTTGTTTTACACTACTGCATTCTGAATGGTCTAAACCAGAATTGTCCACCCTTGCAGGACAACAACCCTGAGCAACAGAAAAATATTCTAAAACCTGACTTCTTTAAAAACTAAAAATAAAATGAAATAGCCTTACGCATATTCTGTGAGGTATTCAAAACCAGTTCTAGTGAGCATAAATGAAGCAGGGTTAAATCATTTCTTCTTCAGCACAAACATGCAATCTTCTTCTTTTAAGTAGTCTATTATGATAACTGATGCTAATGCTTTGTTCCAGTACTGTGACAGACCTTTCCCCTAAACACATGGTATTTGATGGTTTTTCAGATATCATTAAATACCTTCTCTTTTTTCATTCATCGTCCTTCTTGCCAATTTCAACATTATCTATTTATTTTTTTGATTCATTTTAGCCCCTTTTTTTGTTTTCTGCTGGCTTTAGTGATTCTTGTCTATAAAGGAATCTTTTGATTGCATCAGCAGCATATTCGTCCTGTTTTGGAGTCCATGGATAGTCCATGAATGGTCAATATTCAACAATAAACTTCTGTAATTGTAGGTTTCTCTGAGTGCTGTCTTCTCTTCAGAACTACAGTATTTTCCCAGAATGTTTTTTCTATGCCTATTAGAAGCAATGCTTAGGAAGTCATGAGGGACAGATTTATTTCTGCCCAGAATTTCAGTTGGGAATTCAATGGAAAAATCTTTTTAAAATTATTTTTCTGCAGTCAATACTACAGTTTACTCCCTAGTTCTGCTCCTCAAATGTAGCCCAATCTTCAGTGTGCTGAAAATGAATACAACAAAGCAAATCCATTGTGTCTTGCAGGAATGTAAGGATTACAGTCCTCTAGAGGAGTATTTGATTGTTTTCATAGTTTCAATTACAGAATAGTGGGACAAATAAAGTGAGCAAAATGTTTCTAACTGAAAGTAATTGGAATTGCTGTTAATTGGCAAATATTAGTTATTTTGTCTTTCCTACCTAAAGATAATACCAGAATTGTGGATTCTATATGTAGTTTATATTACTTCAAGCATGGAAATCTGTCTTAATATCTTCATGTTATTTTTTTTTTTAAGAAATTTTATGAAATATATTCACTTAGATCCAGTCCCCTCTAGCGAATTCCTATAAAGTCTTAGTTTCACAAATAGGAACGCTAGGTACAAATTTGCTTATGTCAATAAGCATTATTATGTTTTTCGCAGAAGGGGAAAATCAAAATGAATTTTCCAAATCTTTTCCCCAGAAACTCTCTTCATGTTGATTAAGTCCTTGAGATTTTAAACTGTGATGTATTTGTGTAATAAAGAGGTGTATATTCTATGCTGATCAATCTCTTCACTAGTTTCTTATTAGTGTTTGCAGATTTTTCCCATGTGGTAGGAAGGATTTAAGCTGATTGAAACACCTGATACTATAATACTTGCTTAGCTCTTATAAATAAAGAAGAAAAGTCAATCACTTAATGTTGAGTAGATTCTATATTTATCTGTATTAATGTATTTAAAAATCCACTTAAAAGTTAATTAGCAACTATGGAGTTTCTTCAGAATAGTGAAGTAATGTTAATTTTCAGAAATCAAAACAGAACTAGTAGAGATAAGTAATACATAGATTATTTTTTTTGATTGTCCAGTAGTGCTTGTCCAACAGGCTTCAAATGAACAGTTGCAAGATTATCAGTTCCTAATCTCAATCTCTCTTTTTCCCACACAGGGAAATGCCATCATGTCTTCTTCCTATTCCTCCGCTCTATATTGACCCCATGATGAGGTTCCAAAGTAAAGATGATATTGTGAGGATTTTTATTAGCCGGCTCATGTAGTCCTTTGAACATATGGAGCTTTATTTGGACAAGGATAACTATTCCAGCTGGTCTCAGTCCAGTTCTTAGTGAGCAGGTGTCTGCAGTTCATAAATAGCAATGACAGTGCTTAGTAAGCCATAACAATAGTATCAGACAGAAAAGAAAAAGCATTTAATAACGACAGCGGATCCACTGATTGAGCCATAGAAGCTCAGATGCATAAGATTGTGCTTGGTTTATTCTTAAACTGTTGTGGTTTTTGTGTTGTTTTTTTTTTTTGCTTGTTGTTTGTCTTCTGTTACCATTCAGGTTTTTCTCATGCTACTGCAATAACCATGCTGCTTTGCTGTTTCAGAATTTGAGCATAAAGATGATACATTGCATACTGTACAGAACCTTAGTATTTGTGTCTTTTGCATATTCTATGAAGACCTTATCTTTTAAAATACATATCCTTTTGAAATAAAGTTGGTTATAAATATGCATCTCCACATATGCCAATATTCAAATGCGCAAAAGCTATTTGTATTATCACATTTTACCACCTGATATAAAATATCATAGAACCCTTACAGTTGGAAGTATCCGTGGAGAAAATATCACAGACACAATATAAAGTATTTTGAGTATATACTTTTTTCCACTTAAATCAGTTGGCAAGTAAATTAGCATTCTACTCTTGAAATTTTATAGGATGATTGACTCTTGTACTGCTAGATAATTAAGTACCAGCCTCTGCAATCACATGCAACTGATATGTTTAGTCCACTCACATCTAGATGCAGCAGAATGGAAAGCAGCTCTACTAAGAGACTCAAAGAGAGGATAGAGGGAGAAATGAAGAATAAAGCTAGATAGAATACTGTGTTTTCAGTGCCTTGTCACCATATGGCAGATGCCTGGCTTGGTCTATAACAATTTCACTAGAGAATGTGGCCCTGGGTTCATTTGCTCTTATTGTTGCTTATTCCTTTTAATTATATGCCTATTATTCTTCTTAATGTTATTTGGTATTGCATTCACATATACTTGACATCTACACATGTATACATTTAGAAATACATCTCAGTATTGTTTTGTGGTAGATCTTCTTTATGAGAGAAAAATTGCTGCTATCTTTTAAAGGACATCTGAAATCTATTTGGCTATCACTATCCAGCAATCTAGTCTGCATTATTTTTTCTCATTTTCCTGCTTCAGAGACTTAGTTTTCAATACTACTCTCACTCCATACACCATCTATTTCCAAGAAAAAATTGAGTAATTTAAGAATTTTTGAACAATTCAGTGTGTCAGGTTTAATAGCACCTGACTGACCTTAAGCACTGGGTTATTTGGCCATCTCAAGATTTAAAGGTTACCAAGTATATCTGTAAATAGAATTTTATATGCCAGATGATATTTTTGCACATTTCTTGTGGTAACTGATTTGAGTACCTTCAGGCTTAAATGGCAGCTGAATAAGGGTTTGCAACACTGGTTTGGGATTTAAGAGCCAATTTTTTTTCTTAGTACAATTTTAAGTGCTGAAATCCCTTTTTTTTTTTTTTTTTTTTTTTTTTATTTAGCAGGGTACGAGTTAGGGCTTCTGTAACACAGTGTTCTTTCATTTATTTAATAATTAAAAAGAGAAGCAAAAGTGGCTGCATCCCATTCTACTGCTAGGACAATTTGGCATCCTGCTTTACTAGGAAAAAAAATGTTGGCTTTATTTCTGTGTCCCTTTTATTATTTTTCATCAAGTCATATTCAATTTGTGGAAGCAGAATTCTTAACAATACTAGCACTTATATTCCATGTGTATCTATGACTTTAAATCCAGATGAGCAATCTTTTTATATTGAGTTCTACTGATTGCTTTTGATTTGGTGCAGATCAAAAATGAATTAGGATTACGTATTGGCTGCATTGAATGTGATGGGATTACAATGGTGATCATGAAACATAAGCTGCCTTTTAAGAGATACAATGGAAAGTATAAATTCTCAACTGAGGTGACTATATCAGTCTACACAGCACAGAGTTTAGCAATATAAATTAGTTCATAATGAGTTTCATATTACCCTGGCCAGTTTACTTGTCAGCAGTGCCGGAAGTATATAATTTTAAAAGAGTTTTAAATTAAAGCTTCTCTATAAAATGTCCTTCAGTCAAACTGAAAGTATCTGGCCTTCCTGAATTTCTTAAAAATTAAATTTCAAGTGCACCCCTGAAAACAGTTGATATCTATATTTAGCTCAGTTCTCCACTAACTCTGTGGAATGCTCATATCCCAGGGAGTTATACATACCTTAGGGACAGGAAGATGCAAACAGCAACATTTTCTGTAGAGTTACCTCATAGATGGCTGTGGGAGGTCAGTTGCAGTTGAAATGCCCTTTCTTCCTCTTCTGCTTTCTTCACTCACAAATGAGATCCTTAAGTCATTATGAAGAATTTCACTTTATTCTTTCTGCATTTAAAAAGCATTTAATGCACTTTTTATCCTTACTCCTGTGTTGGTATTTTGGGGGGAAGAAAAAAAATATGTAAAACAGTTCATGAACTGATATTTTTACATTGTTGTTTTTTGTTGGTTTTTTTCCCCATTTATTTTTCTCTTTTTTATTTGGAGATCTTTTTCTTTTTTTTTTTTTAGTTTTTTTTTTTTTTCCATTTAGTCCTGATGGTTGTTCCAGACCTCAGTAACATATACAATGCTGTAACTGACAGAACAAATGCTGCCTTGATAGCATGTATGCTGTTACCGCTGCTGGAAGGTAATTAGGTAGGTAAATCCGAGCAAATGGAAACTACAATGCAAAGAACTCTGAAAAATTGGTAGGACATGAACTGCCATTTAGTGTGCAACAGTAATTATGCAGAAATGTCAGCATTTGTCTCACAGGTACCCAGAGACTCTGATTGCAGTTTGATTTATGGCACTGCAAACTAGAGGTAACTGTGATGTTGGAGTCAGTGGCACTGTGTTAGTGTAAAACAAATATCACTTACATACACACTCTGGATTATTGCCAGTTTTACTATTAGTCAGTCCAAAAGCCTGAGTAACACCACTGAAAAACAAGATCTCTTTCTGTAGCTGGGGCTTGTGATGTTATGACAACAGCAGCACTGATTGTTGGGTGCCACAGCTAGGCTTCCTACAACCATGAAATAAAGCTGAAGATTAGAATTGAAGCGCTTCCAAATTTTAGTGATTAACAAGGTATGACCAGAAAAGTAAGGAATGTAAAATTGAAGATAATCAGACAAGTATCTTTTTGAAAGAAAAGTCCATTGGCTATGAAAGGAAAAAATAACAAGGAGTTAAAGAATATTTGCAGTATGGCAATGAAGGTTGAACCTTTATGCCAGTATTCCATTGCATTTTGTTCCCATGTGACCAATGGCAGCAGAGGGTAAGTTGTCAAAATGGCATCTGTCATAGAAGTGCATAAAAAGAAAAGGTGCATTTTCCTCTATGCAGAAAAAATAGCATCCACTGACATTCATTGATGCTTACTGAATGTTTATGGAGACCAAAGGAGGTGAGCACAGTGAGGCAGTGCACTTTAGCTGTGGCAACAGCAGCTTGAAAGACAAGCCATATTCTGAATGGCCATGCACAACATTCACAGCACAAAGTGAAGAGCATCTCAGTAAGGTTATCTGTGCTAATAGGAATCATGACTAGTGAACCATGTATAGAGTTGAATATCAGCTTCAGTGCATTGGGAATGATGGAATATAACATACACAAGCTTGTCAGAGCCTGTTGAATGCAAGGCTGAAGGTGTCAGTCTTCTGGATATACCATTATTAGTGATGAGACCTGATGTCACCACTACAAACCAGAGTCAAAATAGCAGTCTGTGGAGTGGCAACACGTGAATTCCCATCAAATAAGAAGTTCAAGACACGGCCCTTAGCAGATGAAGTGATGTGTGCTGTCCTTTGGGATAGAAAAGAGGTGGTCCTTCTCGATTTCTTTAAACCTGCATCAACTCTGACCACTGCATCATAGCACTGACTAAGCTGAAGAGTCAGGCCGGAGAAGACAACCTTTGTCTTTCTATATGATAATACTAGGCACCATTTGAAGAAATTGAGTATGTTGTCAAGCTTGACTAGACTGTCCTACCACACCTAGATTATATTTCAGATTTGGTGCTTTGTGTATTCCATCTGTTCCGACTAATGAAAGATGGACTGTGTGGGCAATATTTTACATGTAATTATAGTGTCATAGGAACTATGAAGCTTTGAGTCACACCAGCTGGTGCAGATTTTTATGGGCATAGTAAACAGGCTCTTGTTCATCACTGGAAAAAAATATATCATTAATGGTGGTGTCTGTATTAAAAACAAAACAATGTTTTGTAGCTGAGAATTTACTCTATCTAGTAGTGCTGTTCACGTGTCATAGTTTCCATGGAAATAAATAGGAGACATTTCTTTCAGAGTAACTTATGTACTGAGCTGTAAAAATATACAACTCGATTCCAGTGTTGAAGTACAACTTTGCTCTTGTCAAGATCAGTTGCAGTATTTGACTAACAATACACACCAGAAGTGGTATTGAATGAACTGTGGTAAAGGTTAGTCTTTATAGTTGTTCTTTCTATAAGTTACAATTGGAGTCATTTACATTGCTTGCCTGATGAAGGCTCTGCTGTATAGCGTTCACTGTCTCAGCCTAATTGAAGCAAGCGTGGAGATTTACTGGAACAAATATAGTATGAGTAGTTTCATTATCTGTGTAGAAGCAGCTGATTAATTTGTAGTCTACATATCTCCAGAATTGATTACTTTTCCCTTAGTTTTATATTTTCAATGTTATTTCATACTAACAAGTTATGATCTTGCTCTTTCATACTTCTTGATTGCATTTGTTTAAGAAATAGAAATGATGGGAATAAGTCTGCTGTAGAAGCTTCTCAAATTTGCATTATGGTAGAACTACATGTATATTTTAAACTCTGTCTCCATAAATGCAGCAAACACCATTTCTTTAATCCTGGTCTACCAGCGGATTTTCTCTTTAGACTGAACTAATTTTGAGAAAGATTTCTGACAGTTTAACTGCACTGATTGAGTACAGACTGGAGGAGGGCAGAAAGTTATTCTCAAAGTTCTTGTCTGAGCAGCAATTCTCTCATTTACTAAGATAAAATCTAAAAGAGTGTAATTACCTGACTGACATGCAGAATCAAACTTTGTAACCCAGGTAAGATTACAAGACAAATACAGTTTGTTCAGTGCTGCGCAGACACTGGGTACAAGGAGGATAGATCCGCTTACCTTGCACACCATCTGTCAAAATTGTGCTACAGATAAAGGCTGAACTAATACATAATCAATAGTTTTCCCGGAATTTGGATGCATATTCATTATGCCCCTGAGAGTTCATTAGCATGCAGTCCCTCCCCTCTTGTGCGTGCGTGGTGGGTTGTGGGATGAAGAATTGTCATCTTCCTCGTGAAGGCTTCTGACCTTTTTCTCTGTAAACTTCCGACCTTTTGGGGAGCATCCCCCCAAACAGGTTTCTTCTTGCCCTGTGAACTAATCACTTCCCTGCCAAATGTTCCCGGGCTGTTCTTAAACCCTTATCTTTATGGCCTTCATCTCCCTCACTATCCCAGACACAGTGTCTACCATCCCTTATTTTCTAACAAGCTCTACATTCTTGCTTCTATAAGCACTTCTCTAACTATTGCCCTCTCCCTCCCCACCCCCCCTTCCTTATTCTCAGTCACTTTGCAGCCTTCTTGCCTTTTTACTTTCACCTTGGTTTTCTCTTGCTTGTTCATAAGCAAATTCAGTGTGAGGACCCTGCACTTTTATGACTATTTAAAATTGATTTTATGGAGAGTGACATCCTGAAACTGGAGTAAAACTTTTATGCTCATTCAGTCATGAACAGTACTGCCAGTTAGTGGTCAGAACTTAAAAATTATCCTAAATTAGTTATTTATCCTGTCTTTAACTAATTTAAAAATACCAGAATTTAAGAATAGCGATCTGTAGCAAGAGTTATCTCCTAAAATTTGTCTTGGAAGGTACATACATAGAGGAAGAATCTAAATGTATTAAGGTTTCCTTCAACAATTTTTTTCCTCTTCTGTGAAAGCTTACACTTTTAAGATCACTTTAATAAGGTGTAGTTATTCCTTCACACATCCTTTGTTTCTGTGGAAAAATGTTCCTTTCCCTCTCTTCTATCTTTGGTCTCTGTACATCGTTTATTGTTGTGAATTGAAATAACTGAAATGAATGACCATTTATTTCAGAATATTATTGCACATAATTTCTTTGATTTTTTTGTGCATAAAATAATAAGCTAAGCTGTTTGCTTTTTAGGTTATTGCTATTGAAAGTTTGTAGAATGCAGATATTGATGATTCAATGCAGAAATATTATTATGGTAGTTGAAATTGAGAAGATAAATTTGAAACAAGAATGTGATAGTAATGAGAGCTCTGTCTGCAATGTATAATACAGAAAATCAAAAAATGTCATAAATTGTTTTTAGTTAACAAGCAGTGCATCCTGTATGTACTTACATTAAGTCTTTAATGAGGTACAGTACTGCATTCTCTTGTGTTTTGAAGTAGATGTGTCTATTTACTTACCTAATTTTTGAAGCACAACCTAAACATGAGGTACTTCTTGATGTTTTTCAGTTAATTTTTTCACCTGAATTTCCCTGATGTTGTCAGAGCATTTTAAAGCTGCCGTGGTTTTAAGTCCTTTCAATACCTGCTGTGTGGAATGCTGTTGCCCTTGTTATTCTATTGTTTTCAAGATTACAGGAACAGAGGAAGAAATCTCTGTTTTCCTGTAGGAATGTCTGAACTGTCAAACTCCATATGAAGCAACTGACAGAAGATCATGGGGTGTCTCATTACTCTTCGTGCACATTTTTTGCATTTTTTTAGAGTAATTTATGTAATGTTGAATTTATTTAAAAATGTTTGAAGAGGATGGGCTGCTAAACAATCATAACAATCGGTGCCCTTTGAAGAGAAGGCTGCTCAGTTTTTGCTTAAGCCAGCTGTATTAAGAAAATTGAGATCTGATCTCAGAGTAGCCAACCTCATTGTTAGAATGACAGATAAGACAGAAAGTACATTTATTAGATCTGAGAATTCAAAGTTAATGTGCTAGACATAGTGGGGACGTTTGTTAGAGCCTGAGGATGGTAGATGTTCAGATTATGCAGAAGCCAAGTAGTTGCTGTCTTCTAAAAATCAACTTTGTTTTTGCCAGTGATTGTGAGATATTGTTTATTACTTAGTGAACTCTACCAGCCTTCCTTAATACACAGACTAAAAAAATGTTTATCAGTGTTTAAATTACTTTGAAAAATAGTGCTGCACTCCCATCTTGGTTTCTAATGTCAGAACATATAAAAATAATTCAAAGCATTGCAATTTTTGAAAAATATAGAGATTCAAACTAAAGATCTGTCAATCAGTCAACAACTGCTAAACATTATTTTTTTAGGCCTTGTACCATAATGCCATTATAAGGTTGATTTAAACAAACAAACAAACAAACAAAAAAAACAACAAAAAAAAACCACCCCAGGGAGGTGGTGAAGTCAGTATCATAAGAGGTGTTCAAGAAACGTTTATATGTTGTACTGAGGGACATCTTTTAGTGGGAAATATTGGTGATAGATGGATGGTTAGACCTGGATGATCTCACAGGTCTTTTCCAATCCTGGTTAATCTATGATTGCAAAATAAGGAAAATAATTTCGTTGCCACAAAGTCATACTTGTGGTTAGCTCAGTATTTCAGATTTCTGGATCACAATGTGTTGGGTGATATATCATCATAAATAGCAAATATATATATAAAAAAAAAGCAGGATAAAATCAGTGACAAAGTTAAATAAAGATTGATTATGCTGTGTACTCTTAAGTACCTGCAACAACTGTACATCTGTGATATAATTATACTCCACTTTAAGCCTAAGTTCCATGTTAGCAACTATAGGTTACCAGGTTTTTATTGTCTAATAATTTTCTGGTAATTGCACTGTTCTCTTATACTGTAATATGGGTATTATTTTCTTTTATAAATTACTTTTTAAGTAAATAACATTCAGTACATAGGTATTGATCACTCCTCAATAGCAGAATATACAAAGAGAATTCTCTACATCTTAATTGGATAGATGGTGTTTGGTTCTCTTCGATTTTTCCATTCAATTTTTTCTATTCAATTTTACTGCTAAGTACCATGAAGGTAGATATGCTCTTCTAGTAGCAGACAGCTAGGCTAAGCTAGTGTAATGGCAAATAATTTTTAAGGTTAGTCTTGCAAACTCATGTTGACAGTTCTGAAAGTGGTAGAAGCTTAGCAAAGTAGTGGGCAATTAACTTGTAAATTCATTGATGTTAGACTTGTCCTGGAGTTTTCTCACTTCTCATGAACTTTAAACTTGGTCATCTATGCCTGCTATGAATTTGTACGTACTTGCCAAAGTATATTTTTCTCTGGGTTTATGTTTGAAACTGCTTCCCAGATTGAAGTATTTGCTCTAGAAGTTCCAGAGGCAGAATTATGCTCTAGTTTTTATCTGACATGTTTCTGATATGTTCTCAATTTTGTCTGTGAAATATTTCAAAATACACTACTGCTTGAAATCTATTCTACATCTACATCCTCTTTCCCTGAGAGAAAGTGTTGGTATTGAAAAAGGGAACGTAGGAGGCTGAGTAGAAAATGCTACATTGAAATCTCACACCTAAAAAACTGCAAACATATAACATATGTTATATAACATATATAACATATAACAAGACAACACTCCTATGGAAAACTTAACATCTGTCACATTCGTCCAATATCTGTAACTCTTTCATCTCTGTCAGTGTACTATCAAACTGTATGACTGTACAACAAATAACTGATAACATTTTTGTTCATTTTCAAATGAGTTCTTTTACATCTTTTTGTCATTTACTCAATACCTTATTTGTGTGAAATTGTCATGGTTTTGTTAATTTTTTGGTTTTTGGTATTCCACATCATAACATCATGTGGGGCACTGGGAGCTTAACTGTTAATGCTCAAGTTCTGGGTTCCTGCCCAGAAGAGATGAACTACATTCCCCAGGGAACTTTGTGGTCACAGAGAGATCTAACTCCTGGCAAGGTCACTGATGCGCTTTTCTTCGTCTGCTCTTCTTCACCGGCTCTCCTCCCTGGTTTAGGGAGCCTGCTTTGGCAGAGGGGTTGGACTCTATGGTCTCTAGAGGTCCCTTTCAGCCTCTGCAATTCTATGATTGTATGATGTTGCATCCATCAGCTGTGCAATGCTTAATGCTTGGATTTGGACAACAGATTTGACTCATTCAGTATCAGACTTTACCTGACTAATGCAGGAGGTCTGCTTAAGATACCTTTCTGACTCATGCCCAGGTGACATAGAATGCAACTGTATTGTTGACTTCCATATGTTAGTTGTAAACAAACTGCGTAACAGTTGAGAATGTGTAAGGATGATACCAGTTCGGGCATGAAAGCATTTTGTATGAATTCTTTATATGTGTTCAGTATCCAAAACAGTAACAAGCAACTTTCATCAATGCAATATTTTTTTATTTCTTTGGGTAGCTACTACTTTATACAGCACAGAGACCTACTTTCAGAATTAATGCATAGATTAACAGAATTTTCTATGTACTGCTGTAAGTCAGAGGACTTTGGGCTATACATCCCCCTGACATCTCAAATTGTCACCTCTCGAATTAAGTTTGTAGTACAGTCCTAAAATCACACTGTCTTTTCTTGCCCTGATGCAATTTGGTGCATATGTTGTCATGTTCAGAGCTTTTTTGGATTCATTGATTTGTTTGATGCAAGATGAGGAAATAATTGCTGATGGTTTTTCATTACCATTTTTCTGAAAACAAATGAAAACAGCATTAACAATGCAAGTTTCTTAAGATTAAATTCCTTACTCTTTTATTTTAATTCTATGACTTTTTTGTGTGTTTAGAAACCAGTGTGATGACATACTTTTTTTTGTTTGTTTGTTTTTAAATATTTTAGGAAAGTTATATCCAACTTTTTTATTTCAATGTTAAAAAGTTTTTTTGTGAAGTCATATTTCACTGTCTTTTCTGTAATGGGTTTCCATTTGTTTAGCCTAAGTACATTTTGTTTTAAGAGAAATGATCAATTTTTTGCACACTACATCTAATGCCCCATCTAAGGTTATCTTGTCCTCTGTAAAGATTGTATAGATCTTAAAGTGGTTCATTTCTGTAGGGCATTACAATGTCACGCAATTTAAGATTCTTTTGATTAACCTATTGATTTCAAGTGTAAAGGGTAAACTATTTTTCTTTTTATTGTCTTTTTCCATGAGCTTGCTTTCCTTTTACAAGTAGAAGAAATTTGGAGTTTCCAGCATAATTTTTTTTTTTTTAGTGAATATAAATATTTGAATGGGGTTTTTTTACTCATCAACGACAGTAGTGCATTTCAAAATAAATTCTTTAGTTAATAATGAAGTAGCAAATCCTTCAATAAACAGCTAATTCCATAATAATGTTTCCCATAAATGCAGACATTAAAAAAAAAAAGTGGGAATGTTTTGCTATATTGTTTTAATGATTTGTTGCCCAAAAAGTTAGATTTTTGTAGATTTTTTTTTTCCATCTTCAGTAAAAAATGCCACATAGCGGATACTGAAAATAAACATTATGCTATTTGTATTTGAAGATCTTTTTGTAGCTTTTACCAAATGAAATTGTTATGCTATTTCATTATCCAAAATAGAAATGTCAGCACTCTTTATACGTTACAGATAAATTGTTCATTTTTGCAGAATAAAAATTCTAAAATGCTGTCTCAACTATTTTCATTATTTAATTTGAAATCTCTACACGCTATCTGTCTCATGCTCTAATTGAAAAATACTGTTTTTCATCAGGAATACTTTCATGCAAAATACTCTGGTCAGCACTGTGGCAAACTTCTTTCTCTGCAAGAAAGTCTTTGTAAAAATGTGTTGTGATGAGTCATGTCCTGCAACTGTGCAAGTCAGGAATTTAGCTGGTTAGCAGTTATCTGTAAGTGGAGTTGCCCTACTTTAACAAAAAGAGAAAGTTCACTGTTACTTGCGTAAATGTGTATATAGAAGAGACTAACTCAAATCTCAAATATGTGTAAACACATAAGACCATGACATAAATGAGTACAGAAAATAACGGTAGAATAGGTTTGTTTTTTTTAATATATATATTATTATTATTATTTTTATTTATTTATTTATTTTTAACTTTAGAGAGCAGAAGCAAAGCATAGTTTGTCTAAGGGAGAAAGTAACAGGTGTAGGAATGGGCAACAATCATTTGTCACTGTAAGAAAACCATAATGGTAGCATCAAGGAGAAAATTGTGCTAATAAAAAGTCATGCCTCATGGTGCCATTAGTATTTGCTTGTGTTGCATGAATGAGAATAAGTATTACATCCCTACTTGAATTTCTAAAATGTTCTACAAACTGCATGTTTATACATTGCATTCTGTTTCACAGTTGGAAGATTTTCAGCACTTTCCAACGAGTTTAGTCACAGTGTACATTGCACACTGTTTGCCTTAATTATAAATGCAAGTGTTACTTCATGGTTTTTATAAAACTCCAGAACCTTTTCCCTGAGATTTGTTCTCATTTTTTTCAGTGACAATGGACAGAAATTTCTTTTTTCAAAGCATTTTTCCTAGAATATACTACAGATTGTGTGATAAAATCTTTGTAAGATATTTGTCCTGATACACAGTGGGGTGTTTTCCGTAATTAGAGTACATTTTATCTGAAGGTTTCTGTATAGAGACTGTACAGAACCAATTACAAATGGAATGACTGGATGCCCACACTACTGCCTAGCAGTTATGTTTTTAGCAGCATCTGTGTACCTGAACAAAATCAGTTACTGTGTTATTAATTCATAGCCTGGCTTGTATTCTGTCATGGTAAGGACAAGTCCTCACTGTTTTTATCTTCTTTGAGAGTAAGAAAATAAAGAACACACCCTCTTCTGTTTCTGGACTTTATGAAGCTCATAGCTGCTGAACTTTACTGCTTAGGGTTTTGTAATAAGCTATATTCTTTACCAACCTGATCTCATATTTCTCTCTCTCTCTCTCTCTCCCTCTCTCTCTCTCTCTCTCTCTCTCTCTATCTATCTCTCCCTCCCCATCTGGCCCGGCCGTCTCAGCTCGCTGCGGAGAATGCACTCGCTTTCCCTTGCACTGTCATGGTTTGACTCTCATTTTTTGACACTCTTGTCTCTCGTTTTGTTTGATTTAGTTAGATTTGGTAAGTTATATACCTCAGATGGTTGTCGTTATGTTTTCTCTTTGTTAAGACTACCGCCTGGCTCTCTGCCCTTCCTCCTCTCTGGGCGCATGTGGCCCTGGGCTGGCTGGGTCATGGCAAACCATTTGGACCTTTTTTTTCCTCTCTTCCTCCCAGGGCCTGTGCTCCCATCACAGACTTATATCTAAGGATAAGCCGTGACACTCACTGTGTACAATTAAGTTCCTTTCATAAAACACAAATATAAAAGATCTTTTTTGAGTCACCTTCATGTTAAATGAATCCCAGAACTGCATTCAGAAAGTGTCCAAGTTTCACCTTGGTGTTTATTTGCCTTTCACAGCTGTGCATGGGAAGCGTACAACTGTTCTGCTTCATTTAAGTCATGAAGAGAAAGTTTGTGTCATTACAGCTTTATAAATCCACAATATACTGTTAATTTGCTTTATGAGATTCTTATTCACCCTCAATCCTTGCTGCAATGCAATGCACTCATCTTTATTATAATATGTTGCTTAGTAATGCACAAGTCTGACTTAAAAAACAGCCAATTGCACTTTTTTGAGGGTTGTCTGTCCATAGGATGACATCAGTCTATGCCAGTCCCTCTGTGGCAGGAATGAGGATGACATTATATCATGGTTGTTAAAGCTGCTGTCATTAAAAGGTCCTCTTGAAACATTTTTACAGATCTTTATTGAAGCAAAAGAGCCTGTACATATGAGGAGAAGAGATGCTTTGTGTAATCTGGGAAGCTGCAGAAAAATGGAGGAGGGGGTAAGCCAAAGAAGGGAGTGGTAGAAATTACTCTTTAATGGTCTGCACCTGGATTCAATCGGTCCCCCTTCTCAGGCCAAGCACTGGACTCTTCGTAATGTGGTTACAGAGCTGGAACAAAATGCTGTCTCTCAGCAAGCCAGAACAATTACGGGTGAGAGAACAGACTCTGATTTTGGTTTTAGAGTTGAAATGCTCTGTTTGTATTAAAATTTGTATTCGCTAATATCATCAGCCAGTTCTGTTAAAAACATGTAACTTCAAATAAACCACAGAATGATTTTAACAAGCCCCCATGAACAAATGAAATCTCATGTAGCAGCATCCATGTATAAGCTACTTATAGGGAAGACCAGTGGCTTTGTTTTTCCTGTACAAATTAATCCTTTTTCTTCTATGCGGACCTTTGTGCAGATTGAGCTTTTCTCCTCTGAATATCTTATTTTTAATTAACACCCGAATTGATGTCCTGTAAGAGAAATGGTGCCTTGCTGAAGTGCTTTCACAATTCCTTTTCTGTTTTGCTCTCAAAGATGGATAACTGTTAAAGGACTAGTACCAGAATTTCAACATCTGTTAACAGGTCTGCAGAGTAACTTAAATTTTTAGAACGATCTTTCTTTGTGTTAACCTGGTTTTAAATCACATTTGATGCCTTAAAAAGAGATATTGAAAAATGACTTTGGTTCTGTGTATATGTTTGTAGCTTCTGACTGCAATAACTTTACTTTCAGACTCATGTTAGAAATGTGTATGGTAGGCTTTTTCTGTATAAAGTAGAGCTTGATTCTGCCAAGAGACTTCTGCACATATGCACTGGGCTGACTGCCTTCTGTCACCGACACCATGGTTTCCTTCTTTTTGTAATTTATAAGAAAAATATTTATAAATTTAGTTGAATTTTGTGAGAAAGATTGTGAGAAAGAATGGTTATTGATAGTAGCATTAGCAGTTGGTACCTCAAAGTGATAAGCTGCTACTAACTTTGACAAAAGAGGAGATCTTACTGTGGTATATCTGGTCAGCAGACTCAGTTACAGTAGAGTGGTGCCTTAATCACTAGTACAGTAAGAGGAGGCACTTCAACTAAAAGGCCTCAAACCTGTGCAGAAATACTAGGCTGAAAAGAAGCATTAAGTGTGAATATACCTCAGTTATATCTTGTAGACTGGGAGCCTTAACATTATACACACTGCTTTCTTTAGGTACAGTGGTACTTCAGTTGTAATTCATGCTTTCTGTTATTGACCCCTGATTGCTGTGCAAAGATTTGTTCTTTTTATCTTGTTGCTTATGTACTACATCTTTTTTCTGTTTTCCCTTTTTCTAATTTGAATTATTTCCTTCACTTGATGTTTGTTTCAAGTCTACTTTAAAGCACTCTTAGCAGTTTCAGAACCAGATCTTTTTCTTCAGTATGACTCCTGTACTATCAAAATGGCCCCCAAATTTGGAGGCATGAACTCTTTGTCTTATTTATGTCGAGCAGTGGGATTACAATTTATTTATTTTTCACTTTGATTTTATATGTTTTTGTTTGTTTGTTTGTTTTTGTGGTGATTACCAGCTAAATTTGGAGAGTGGCATCAGTCATGTAGTATAATGTTAGAGATACACTTAGTCTTTTTCTTAGAAACTGGACCTGGTGTGTTAGAAGATAATCAGTGAATGTTTGTGAGTTCATGTGTCATGTGTTATTTATCATAAGACAATGAAGTTTCTTAAGTATTTTTTTAGAGTCCTGAGAGATTCTTTTAATTGTAACTGTCTTCAGGAAAAAAAAAATAGAAAAGAAAAAAAAAAGAAAATTATTTGGAACTTAGGTGATGTAGTCTGTACTATATTTGTTATCAAAACTTATGTTCTCTTATAGCATTATAAATGATTCCAGCTTTCTGTTTGGGCTAAAACGTTCTTTAAAACCAATTATATTGCACTGATTATAATGTGTGCCAGGTGCCATATTTAATTTCATCCACATTAAAATTATATGTGATTATTAATAATTTAAATAACTTGTGGATAAAGCAATGGCTTTGAAGGTTGAAAAGCATATTTCCTACAAAAAGCTTTTCATGTTCCACTTTGAAATTATGTACTGACTTAAGGAAAACAGAAAACAAATTCTACCTTCTAACTCCTTTAAAATTATGGATAGTAAATATGCAGAATACATTTATATCGTATTTAGATAAATTCCCTTTGTAGTTCAGTTCAAGCTAAATATACCTAAATGGTAGAACTACACTGCAGCAAGTTAATTGCTATGAAAATAAAATTATTCTCAAAGCCTTAACATTTGCCCAATCCCATTTGTGCAAATCATGTTGAACTTAAAGTGATACAATTGTAATTGTGAGCAATATTTAAATTATTAACCTGTTTTCTCATCAGTCACTGGAGTTACGTAACTCCCAAAATTTTTGTAATGAAAACTGTTTCTAAATAGATTTTCCTCTTTCTAGATTCTGTAGCATGTGGAAACTAGTGTAAATAATTTGAGGCAGAACATTGTGGAATTTTTCTGTCCTACAGTAATTTTTACTTAATTTGTTAGATTTTTGTGAAAAGGAAGTCATTATCCATCTGCTTATGCTGATGTTAATGTGATATCATTAAGGTTTCTTTCAAAATATGGAAATGTCTTCTTGTTAATGAAATGTAATGAAAGTATTCACAGTATCACGAATGGTGGATGGTGCCTTTATGGTGAATTACAAGAAATTAACCATTTATTGTGGTTAATTATAGGAACAAAACTCTTATTCTGATACCAGAAAAACCCTAGAGAATTCTTGTTTGTAAATGGCTTAAAGAAAGCGATGTTTCCAAAGAAAGGTGCCTCCCATCCTTAATTTGGGTATTCTGAGAATTTAATGCATCTTTTTAATTCTGTTTTATCTTGCTTAGTATTCAAACATACTTCTTAGAGAGATAAATGTTTTGCATTACATGAGGGATGCCCCAAATGTAATGCCTCCTATTTTATTGTAATTGCTATCAGCACAGCATGAAAGCTTTTTTGTATGATGGAAAAAATACATTGCTAATGCTGGTGACTATATTGAAAAACAGTGTTTTGGGGCTGAGAATTTTCTCTATCATATAGGAGCTATTACTTTTGAAGCTACCTGCATGCATAGCTCAGAAGGACTCGGCTGAACAATGTGAATGTTCTGCTTTGGCGTTATGTAGGGGAATGATCCAGGCTCAAGTGCATGGTCCAGAGTCCTCAGTATGCATCCAGTCCTTGTACACTTGAAGTACAGAATCTTCAGTTTCCTTATCACCGTAATACTGTGACTGTGGAAAAAAATGGATATGGGGATCCCCTAATAAAAATGATGACTTTAATTTTGAAATACATAAATACCATCTTCCTTATTACTTGTAGGAAGTCAGAACAGCGGGTGATTGAACTGTTGAAAATTGCTTTTGATGAATTCTGGAAAATGATAAAAATGTAGCAGGGACAGCATTTTCACTCTGTTGCTTCTCCTTCCTTTACATTCTCTCTTATGTAATATTTTTTATATTTCCCCCAAAAAAATTCAAAGGAAAAATGAAATCTTTTACCCTTTGGGGAAAAGCTTTTTTTTTTTTAACAAGATTCGATATTTCTTATTATTTATTATTAATTTTATTCAGTGAAACTTTTCAAGGTAGCCACAGAGAAATAGACTTCAAAAGAGGTTGAAGCTATTTAGATCACAGCAGAGGAGACGAGCAAATGACTGTTAGTCTTTCTTCCTCTTATCCAGAGAGTACCTTGACCGACTTTCATCAGGTGAGCCAAAATATAATTCAGTTTCCTACCAAAAAATGCATTTTACTTTATTGCCTTTACAGCACTGTGATCTAGATTCAATTTTTTAATAAGACGACAATTTTGAGTGCTGCTTAACTTTATTTTTCTGAATACTAAAATACTAAATGCTGTCATAAGTTTTATGTTACTTTATTCTCAATGCTTTAGATACAATGAAGAGATATAATCACATCATTCAGATCTATATGGATTTCAAAATGTTTCCCATTTTTCAAAAGTTCTAATGTCTTTGGCAAGAAAGATTCTAGGTCTGATCCTAAGTCAGCTCAGAAAGCTCATTGCTGAAAATGAATGAGTGTGAGAGAATAATTAAATCAAATCAATTTTTTTCTAATATAAGAAAGGGAGCTAATTATGTGTTTTCAGGCAATAATTAATTTTGTACCTGTTGTCATGAGTGCTCATAGCAGTTGGTTCTAATCTTGTTGCAGTTGTTTCCAATAACAACAGAATATTTATATTGTTACAGAAATGGAAGAGTAAAATTTTGACATTGTTTTTGATGTAAATTTGATTACTTTGACCACTGAGATAATAGGAGAAGCTCTTGACAGGAGGAATCACACTGACCAGCCTTTTACTCAGGAAGAAAGGCATAATCTTTCCTGCAACTTACAAATCAGGCAGCTCCACTTGTGGTTATCAGATGCTATGTTACTCTCTCTGTCACAGTCCAGAATGGGGAAGAAGCTGCTTTACACTAGTTGAAAAAGCACGATTCTAAGAGCAGACAGGATGCTTTGTAATGTTCCTTTTTAGACCAAATCACTGGCTTTCATAACTTTCCATTGGATCAGACCTTTCTTTATTATTCTGGTGTATTCTTCAAGACTTTCAATAGAGCATATTTTTTATTCACTTGTTTGAATACGTTCTGGTTATGACTGTTGGATTTGTAATAAAGAATTGTTTCAGCTATTATCTGTGGAATGTAGTTATGTTAATTAGTTGGTCTTTTTTTTTAATTTACTTTTTCTTACTTGTGAGAATAGAGTAATAGATTGGACTGAGCCTTTTTTTGTTTGTTTGTTTGTTTCAGCTCAATTGCTGTATTTATTTCAATGCATTCACCTTTCATGTCCCTGGTGATGTTTCTGAAGTGGTGAGTGTTTACTGTATGTAGCCATTTTAACATCTTTGCGTTATGCAATGGTGATTTGACTATTTAAAATCTGTGTGTTTTGAGGTATCCTTGATATCCACTTCCCAGGCACCAGTTGTCTTCCTTTAGATTTCAGTCCAATTGAGGACAGGCTGAGAGAGCTGGGGCTGTTCAGCATGGAGAATGCTCCAGGGAGACCTGGAGGCTGCCTATCAGTATCTAAAAGGGAGTCTGTATGAAAGAAGGGGACAGCTTGTTTAGCAGAGTCTGTTGTGATAGGAAAAGGAGAGATGATTTCAAATTAAGAGGAGAGATTTAGATTGGATATAAGGAAAAAGCTTTTTTTTATGGGAACAGTAGTGAAGCACTGGCACAGGTTGCCCGAGAGATAGTAGATTCCCCGTCTTTGGAGACACCCCAGGTCAGGCTGGATGAGGCTCTGAGCACCTGACCAATGTGTAGGTGTCCCTGTTCATTGAAGGGGATTTGGACTGGATAACTCTTACAGGTTCTGTGTAAGTAAATTGAGAGTAATCTATAAACTGATTGCTAGAATATCTGTTTTGTACTAAGCATGTTATTATACAATGTATCAAAGTATGTTAAATTTAGTAGTGTATAGAAAAAATGCTACTTATTTTCTGTGGCTAAAATGGAATAACGTCATATTATTTTTTCTAAACTGAGGAATTTTTTTTTAAGAGGTCTAAATTATTTTTGGTGTACATGAGGTTTCCAAGTTTGAGTATCCGTGTTGCATTTTCCTAGACACTTAAACATCTGCCCTCCAAGGAAATGCATCTGAAATGTACTCAGAACTGGAGCTTAGTATAGCAATCTTTGGAATTTACAGTAAAAGTTCACTGTAGTGTAACCTGGTATTTGTTGGGAAATGCATATGCAAGAAGCTTTTTGTAATTGTTCATGAAGCTTTTAGACAGATATCCCCTCAGGTACCTGTGGATTTCAGTGCAACATGTGATGATGTTGTTTATTCAGGCTACATATTAGCATTCTCTACACTTCGCTACTTCTTCAGTCATCTGGGACTTTGAGTGATTGTTTCTGTAAACTTACTTCACTTACCTGTCTTGTAGAAATGATTCTATAGAATGCATTGTCTCTTACTGCTATAGACCAAAGTCATACAACAGCTTCCTTCCAGTTTACAGAAGTTTGCCTCTTGCTATCACAGGGTAAGTTATACTGGAGTTCAGAGTCTAATCCTAGATATTTTATAAGTTGGCATGCCCAAAATTGTTTTGCTGATGTACAGTGCGATGACTATCTTCTGTTTCAGTGAACTGTAAAATCCAGTGGATTTTTTGGTGCTTTTATCTTTCACTTAGGTTTGAATGTACTTAACTTTTCACTTTTCCATAAATAAGAAAAGAATAGATTGTTGAAAAGAGATTCCTCAGCTTTAATAAAGGTCTGGGCTACCAAGTTCCTCATCACCTTTGATATGTTTGGAGTTACTTCTGCTGGAATTGTTTTTTAGATCTCAATATTTTGGTAATTCATATCCATACACAAAAAAAAGCAGAAATATCAGAAGTCTTTGAGAGTCTTAAGTCTTTGGGTTGCATAACAAAAATTAGAGCAGAAATTTACAAAGAAATGTATAAGAACTAACAGTTTTTAGGAGGCTGTGTATACATTTTATGTTTGCATACTGGCTGTTGAAGATATGAATGATATTCCTATGTAATATTTGTTCTGATTAGGTCTGGATTTCAATGAGGTACTGAATAAATGAGCAAAAAAATGTAAGGTCATGCTCTTGGGCTGCAGTCAAATGTATATATATATTTTACCTTCTGGAAATGACTGGAAGGAAATTGCAGGCAGGATAACTAATGCAGTAAAATATATGATGTAGTCATGAAACAAAAAGTAAATGCAGTTTTAAAATGTATCAACAGAGATTTGGCAAATACCTCTTCAACAAATACCTTTTCATCAGGACCCCAGTAACATCTCACTGCAGATAATGCATAAAATTATTCTGTATTCAGGAGTAATAATTTAAAATATTGCTTTAAAATCCCCAAGGGTGATCAGAGAAGTAGGCAGGAATATGTTAATCACATGCAATATGTAAGAAGGAATTTGATAATTCTTTAGAAATGCTGGATTGGAAGAGAGATTACTGTTATAAGAATATGAAAATGGAATCCATTTACTGCCATGAACAGGGCCTGAGTCCATTTAGATCATTAGACGTAGGCAGAAAAACAAGATCTGGAAAATCTTTCAAAGGGATTTATGTCATCAAAATAGTGTAAAGAAATACACAAAAGGAAATGTGCAGATCATGCAGCTAATGTCTAGTTCTATGTTTTACTGGTCTTCTTTAACAAAGAAGTTTGCGTATTCAGTAGAAAAATGCTTTCTACTTTTTTTTTTTTAGATGGTTGCATTTTCGCACCTTGTAGCTCACACAAGCTCTCAGGGTGGCTGTACCTGAAAAAGCTGTGCTCTTAGCTGAAGAGTATCCGCTCCTGGCTTCCTTGATTCCAAGTTACATTTAAGTCCAAGTTTTGAATATGTTCCACTGGCATAGGTACAAATTAATACTAATTACTATTGAACTGTAAGCACAAGTTCCAAAACGCTGCCATTTTATACATCTCAAGATAAACCATCATTGTGTTACAAAGTGCATTACTTTTCCCATGAATAAACTTGAAGAGATTTATTTCTTCAGCCTCTTGGTAGTGTTTTCTTTACCATTATAATTAAAATGAATTTAAAGTGAATCTAGTATCCAAAGAAAAAAATTTAGTCAACAGTAGCTTGTTCAGAAAATAAACCTGGGATTTCATTTGAGCTACTCTTATATCTAATTTTTCTTACTTATGGAAAAGAATCAAGAGCTGACAGGCTGTTTGCCATATACCATATAGTAACCTACTAGAAAAAAAAAAGTCTGTGAGTTCCCTACAATCAGAAAGTATCTATTTTACCTTTGAGCATTTTATTTTGAGTAAAAGTAAGTATGACACCAACTGACACGATTATCATGAGGTAATTGCACCCAAGGGATTAGAAGCATTTGCCTGCGGGTTGTACATGTAACAACCCTGAAAGTAAATTATAATAATTGCTTCATAATAAAACTCTGCACTACTGCACCTTGTATTCCAAGTAGCCTGAGGTTAGCAAAATACTTTCAGATGCTTTTGGCATTTTTACTTATTTATTTATTTAACCTTAAGGTTACTTCTATTAAGATTAGTTTGATGAATTGAAATGAACAAATTGCAATATGCCTGAATTGTGTTTTTTTCTAAAGAAAATGTTTGCATCCAGTATTTCATTTTATTTTTTTTTCCCCCCAAGGTAAATTTTGCATCTCTTATGCCTTACACAAGTGTCCTGTGTTTAGTTTATACAGTGTCCCAGAATGCTGAGATTTTTAAACAAGCTGGAGAGTTTCAATAAGTTACTTTTGGAAGTTTTTCAGCAGGCTAGGAAAGATATATGAGGTAGCTTTAGAGACTTAAGTCTTTTACCCTGAGTTTGAACTTTTTTTCTTTAGTTAATACTATTTTGCTTGTCATACCTATCTTACATCAACTGCTGACAAAACCACTTTCTGCACTGGAATCTCTATACGTCACTTAGATTAGCAGATATATAGAAGACAGTGGGAACTGGAAACATCTAGGGATATAAAAACTGAAAAGGATGATTTATAGATTACTTGATAAAGCAAGTAGCTCCATCTCTGCCTACGTGATCTGGGAAAGAAGAAGGACACATTTAGTTCTGCATATGTCACATTTCATTTCCATGTATCAGAAGGAGTTCTGTAGTAGTAAGTTCAGGGAGCAAAATGTCCCTAGCCTGTTCTTTTTGATCATCTCTATTTTACCTATAACTGGTAAGAACTGACTACGTTCTCTGCATCTTTGTGGTTTGAAAATGGAATAACATAATAAGATGTAATCTTCAAAAATGTAATGGAGATGGCTTTTGTGTGTCTGGCACCCCTCTCACAGAACTGAAGTTATTAAAAAAGCCTCTCTACTTCTGTAGTGAGCATTAAAAACATAAAATATATATTCAGTGCCACAGAGTGAAAATTCTAATGATGTAGTGATTCAACAGCATGACTGAATACTTGAATAAAACTGGTGAGATGGAAAGGGCGGTTTTGTTTTATTTTTATAAAAGAGATTTGTTTTTATTTTGATAATGACCCACTTGGTAATCTGTAAGAATCTCGAGACAAGTATTGCTGGAGAAATTTTAAAAATGTCTTGTGTAATATTGGTATTGCTTACAAATTCATGTGGCTAAATGAAATGGCTTGTAAGTGCCATTTAGTTATTAAAATTCAGTGGAGCTGAAGTCTTTAAAACCAGTACTGCTAGGTTGCAAAAAATGCACAAAAGTTCTGTCTCATATCATGACTTTGATTCCATTGCATAACAGTAGTTCTGTACCCCAGACAGATCTCAGTATTTCTGCAAACTTCCATGGAAGAATTTCCTATGGCTCTCTCAATGCAGAGAGTAAGAAACAGTAATGTTGCAACTTTGGTGATTTTCAATCTCACAATACTATAACATTAGTAAGGCAATAATCCAGTGTTAGGTAGAGATGGACATACATGTCTCAGATCTTTACTCTCAACATTTACTTGCCCCACTGAGTTAACCTTGATTGTTGATATGTATGTTATAATATATAATGTCTCACAGTAATGCTTTGAACTTCAAGTGTGTTTCTCTTGGATGTATGCAAACTTGGAAGTATGCAAAAGAGAGTTCTTGAGATCCATAGAATTTTAGAAAATTAAGGATAGCTATCAGATGAACTCATCTCTCTATCCAGCTAGGTTTCTTCCTCTTAATTTCATTTCTTTTCAGTTAACAAGCAAATTTTATCTGAGTGACTACACTGAGTCAATTTGGATAGGCTATCTTTTCATGGGTTGACTTAATAAATAGCACCTCAGAACTGATTTGTCCTTCACTCGACGTATCCCAAGTACCGTTCATCTGAAAGCATATAGGTTTTTTTTTGTGATTATCAGTTTAAATGTTTCATTTGAAAAATGATTTCAGAAATTAGATGCCTGGAATAATAGTAAGAGGCTGCCTGATTTCAGATTATGTCAATCTTAATGCTAAGCAGAACAAAACTTGAATTAGGGAAGGTTACTGTGAACGTTCCTAATGCAGCAGATGTCTTGCACAAAAAAGGGTTCCATGATCATTTCTACTTGTATTAGTTTTAATTATTTAGTGAGGAGCTAATAATTTCACAGCTGGGGAGGAGGGGAGGATGACAAAATAGTCCTTTTATTTGATTGTTACGTTTTCTCTTTCTTCTAGTACTTTAGAGCTTCATCCTGTTCATCTTCTTCATAGGATTCTATTCAGCTTTGTAGAGGATGGCACTACTGTAATAGGTATGAGTAATTGCATTTCTTCACCTTATCTTTTTGTCAGAAATGAAGTACGTCATATTGCATTTTTTTTTTGTGTGTGTGACTAAAAGGACTACGAAATCTTTTGTGTTCAAGCAGAATTGAAAAGGGAAAGTCCCATTTTTACTCTGGCATAAAGTGTGTAAACATGCAGGAATTTGAGATATACTTTTTTCTTTCTGAAAAGTTGAAACTTTGATTTATCCTCTAAAAATTACATATATGTATGAGTGCAATTGAACCATGTTTTTTAGCACAGTATTGACCTAAGTTGAATAGTCATTAATTATTTCTATCACAGACATATAGTGCCGTTAGTAGAAAAGCAGAATATCTTTATAACTCCAGGAAATCAAACATCAGCCACCCAAAACTAATATCCTGTCATTACATTTCTGTTTACCAGTGAACAAAATTCTGTTCTTGCTGATTTGAAAAAGTTCCCTGGAGTAAATGCTTCTACAACATACATAAATCATATTCTCCATCAAGTAACCTAATGATGCTTTGGGGGTGGCATCATTAGGCTTCTACATAATATTTTGCCTGACAAAGAATGAAAACTATATTTTAATTATCAAGGCACTGAATAGCAGGGACAAATAAACAGCTTTAAACCAGACTCTTTCTTATCTTTTCCTGACAAACAAAGAAACAAAGCAAAATACACCTTTCCAGGCTCGTATTCTACTGTAATCTCAGCCCTAATATACATTCTTGCCTTTGGTAGGGAAACAACTGGATTTTTTTTTTAATTATTTTTTTCATTTTTACTTGGTATTTTTACTGTCTCATAGGTACAGTGGATAAAAGATTTGGCAATTGTTATTAGTAGATAACTGATTTATTTTTCTTCATGCATCTTGAAAATATCTTCAAGATATTTCTCAAAATCTGCTGTATTTTATGCATGCATCTACAATATTTTTCACTTAAATCTCTTGTCTTTTATCTAAATTTACATTCAGTACCTTTCCTTTCAAGAAGT
This sequence comes from Perdix hodgsoniae, assembly GCA_035772895.1. Lineage (NCBI taxonomy): Eukaryota > Metazoa > Chordata > Aves > Galliformes > Phasianidae > Perdix > Perdix hodgsoniae. The sequence goes on along the minus strand of JAPSGF010000009.1, from coordinate 11,273,477 downwards.
GTACCAAGAGATGTTGTTTCCACCAAACCTTAAAAGCTTTTAAAACAGTCAGGACTCCTAATTTATATAAAATGTATATACATACATAAATTACATATGAAGTAACACTCTGTTAGATAAGTGCTACTATAAGAGACCACAAAGTAAAATTTACATGCTAAGAACTATGACTTTTCGATTTATGTCACAGAAATACTGTTGCTAGTGTTTTCATTTCTGCTCTAGCAAGACAGAAAAAAAGGTTCCTTTATTGCTTCAAGATGCCACATCACTCTAGGGGAAGAATGTGGCCTTATAGGAAGGGTGACTCTAACTTCTGCTGCTTCCTTTAGCACTAATTTGGCTTAAGCTGGAAACAGGAAAAGATAACTACTACACAATTAGACTCCAGTGTCCTTTGAAAATCCTGACCGAAGTAGTTATCTTAAGAGAGTAAAGCTATGAACAAACTTTTGGTTGCTGTCCCTAGGACACCACTTCATATAGGCAGACTGGACTCCATCACACAGAGATGGAGGATGAGGAAGGCTGGAAGGTTGTGGATCTCATGTCTGAGTTATCCATCTGCATAGATAATAATCAGTTCCTCATTTATAGTCTTCCAAATTGAACATAGCTTTCCCAGTGCTGAAACATATTCTTGTTTCAGAATGCCATTGTTAATTATTTTTTTTTAATCTCTTCACAGTGTTTTTTCTTTGAATGATATCTTTAACTGGAACTACTCAGTTATAGTATTATCATATGTCTTCCTAACAGTGTTTGATGCCTTTATTGAAACTTGTCTTCTTTAGACTGTTAGCTGGTGGCTTTTTTTTTACATTTCATATTCAGTTGGTTCATGAAAGAGCTATACTGATATTTCTAAAGTATGTTCAATCTATAAAAAGTTCTACAAGCCTGTTTAAATAAGTATCAAACAGTAACATTTTGTACTGATGAGCTGTTTCATAACTTGTATTGAAGTTTGGGGGGCTGTGAATTTTCAGAAGGTTCAAAAATTTTCAGTAAAGGATCGTTTTGAGTTTCATGGAAATGGGTTTTAAAAAAAAAATTACTGTTGTCACATCTTACTGTGATTGAAATCTGTGGTGTTACAGGAAGATTGGTTCCACTGTCTCACTAGTTCAAAGCTAAATAAATCATTATTGCAGGAGGTACAATCCCATCTGCATTGCAAGCCTCTCCTAGTTCTCATTGCTAGGGTCATCACTTAGATTTAATACTTCTTTTCGAAAATCTATTTGTGGGACTAATCGCCTCTTGACTAAATATCATGCTATAACCATTAATGCGTTTTTTGCACAGAGAATTATGGAATTGTTTGAGTTGGAAGGGATGTTTAAAAGTCATTCTGTCCAACTTCCCTGCAATACAAAAGAATGCCTACAGTTTGATTAGGTTGCTCAGAGCTGTGTTCAGCTTGACTTTGAACATTTCCAGGAACAGGGCATTCACCTTTTGGGGAAACCGGTACTACTGCTCACTACCCTTCCCATAAAAAGAAACTTCTTCCTTATATCTGATCTGAATCTCCCCTCTTTTAGTTTCAAAGCATTTCCCCCTGCCTTATCACAACAGACATTGCTAAAGAGCCTGGCTGTTCCCTTCTTTTTTACAGCTCCCCTGTAGATACTACTAAGTCACTATTAGGTCTTTCCAGAGCCTTCTCTTCTCCAGGCTGAACAAACCCAGCTTGTTCTCATAGTGAAAGTGTTCTATCCATTGGATGTAGGCTTAACAAATTTGTTTTTTCATTCTCAGCAGTAGTTCCCGACTCATCCACACCGGCCGTCTACCCCAAACTACCCTCTTTACCATGTATGACTCATGAACAGTACTTTTTGCAATTACTGTACAGCTTTAGCACCTCAAATTATCTTTATAGATGAATATTTCTCAAAGTATATTTTAACTCTGAGGTTAAGAACCAGAAAAGACAAATTAAATGTCTCGTGCCTCTATTTGACCAAGTGAGTCTTAGAAAATTGCATAGAATTAATGTCATGTAATTAAAATGCTGGATTAGTGTACTATGTACTGACTGAAAATTTATTGCTTGTGAGAATATAGAATCATGGACTATTCTCTGTTGAAGGTCCTGAGTTGGCTCACAGTTATCCCTTTTACAAAAAGTATAAACTTGTGCACTTCATAGTACTTACAAGAAACCAGAAATCATTACTGAATTATTTAGTCCATTAATTGAAATCTTACAGTACGTTCAAACAAAGTTTCAACTTTATATTGAACAACCTTTCTGTTGTTACAGTTCATGCAGTTAATTGCAGGTTTGGAATTCGGTGGAATAGTAGAAATAATAAAATGTATTATTCATTTTTTTCTCATATGTGAAACAGTGCATTAAATTAAGAAATTTTTTCTAATTAGCTAAAGATAAATCAGTCATAATATAAAAGTTTACTTGTGAAAGTGTCTAAGCAATGTGGCTTTATTCAGTAAAGAAGGACTATATGGACAGTTTCCAGTCATCAGTAGGCCAGAGGATTTAGGACTGAATAGAAAACTTTGCAGTTGTCCATCAATTGTTGGCTGAATTTTTTTACTTTCATTATTTTTCAAAATTGAAGCTGGATGTGTTTTTGTAGTTCTTACAGTGTGCTAAGAAGATCTGGTGCCAAGAGAAGAACACTGAACCTGAACAGCTTTCTCTTCCTGTCCTTCCTGCATGATGCTGAGTGAAGAGGTAAGCACAAATTTTTACTTATCAATATTGTTGCAAGCTTTATGTATTTGGACGATGTATAGCTGTTGGTGAGGATCATATTCTGTCTCTGAACAGATGCATTGGGATAAAATAAAAAATCTGATAAAATTGGAAACAAATTTGAGGAATTCAAATCTAAAAACTTATCTGCATAAGATAAACTTTCATTAAGAATTGTTTCAAAGTCTGAAATAGAACAAATACCGCATCTTCTTGCTAGGTGTCTTCAGAATTAAGAATGGTTGCTTCCATCCATTCATACAATAAGAATCTAAAATTATAAGTCTTCACTTTCTAAGAATTTGAATATAAGTAAGTGACAGTGGAAAGAGCATGTTTCACATGCTTTGTGACTGAACTGGTTTTCTCCACAGAAGAAAATAAACAATAGTTTTAAACATGAAAGGTTTTGTTTTTAGCATTCACACTAAAGGTGGAATTTAGAATGGGATATAAGTTTTTTATTAAATGCTATGTACAATTTCTTTTTGGTTTGTGAAGAGAATCCAGAGGAAAATATTGAGACCTAGGAACAGATTTCTTAGGAACAGATTTCTTTGGAACAGATTTCAGGATTTTTCGCTCTTATCCATGCAAGAATTACACTTTTTTACCGGTTTCAAATTACATAATGGTCTTTAATGTCTAGTCTACATACTTTTAATCACCTATAAGCAAAATCTCTAATCCAAGATGACCTCTTAGGTCCCCTTTTTAGTCAATGGACAAAGGCTGATATCTTCAAAGAGCTGACAGGTGATACTGACTCTAACCATGAACAGTGATTATTAGATGATTTACCCTATGAAACCTTTCTGTTAATTTGGAAATAAGAAGAGCCTTGTAATGTCTTACAGATGGAGCTATAACATTTTCTAGCCTGGAGATATAATGAACCAACAGCAAACTATGCTGTCTGGACTTTATACTTGATCAGGAAAAATAGATGAAAAAGCACAGAGATTAAAGACTTTTTTTTTCCTTTACTTAGTCATTGAAAATGCAAAAGATCACAAGTGAAAGTTAAACTACAGAGCTGAACCCTAGGAATCCAAAATGAAAGGCTGTTTCCTTTCTTCTGTCCTAAAGAAGCTTAGACAATTTAGGAAAACAATCTAGTACCATCTGCAGCACAAAGTAGTTAAGTGAAAAGCTGTTATGAAAAAAATGCAGTTTTGTATGTGGATGTTGTTGATATATGTCCTTTATTCTCAAGGATTGTTTCTGAGTTCTGATCAAAACTTTTAGGTAGAGTTATTCAGCTTTATGTTACCTTACCATTTTTAGAAATATTTGCCATTTTAAATGAGCACTTTGTGTCAGAAATGTGTGATGGCATATAGCACTCAGATAGCTTTCTATTCCATGAAAAGTAGTTGTAGATTAGGTAGGACCCAAGAGACAATCAAAACTGAATTTCTGAATGATCTCCTTATTCTAAGGAACTTATCCCAGATATGCTTATGCCTTCTTTAAAGCAAAGCAGAATAAATTTCATCCATTAGAGGACACTGTGTTCTCACTGATTTCATTTCCATTTCTTTTCTGTAGACATATTTTAGGAAGAGAAGATACAATGCATTTCAGATATATCTCTTCAATTTCAATCACTGTTGATCTATAAGTACCAAATATTCCTTAGTGTTTTGTAGATGTTAGGGACCCCTTGACATAGAATAGTGCATGGCTGGCATTGAGGTAAAGTCGGGTGAATGTAAAAAGTGCTTTATATTTCTTTTCACAGTTATTGTAAATGTATGTCTCAGTGTAAAATATACATGTATTTTTAAGGCAGGGATTCTGAGGGGGATTATCAAGTTTGATCTCATTTCAAGCATAATAAGTAATACAAAAGCCTTTCAGGGAAAAGACATGTACATACTGTGAATTGCAAATGAATGTTTTTTTTTCTGATTCAGTGACAATCCATTTCCATGTTTATAGATGTGCTGCTAAAAGTGATGTTTTCAGAAAGGTTATTTTTTAAATGCAATCTGTTGTCTTAAGTTGGAAACCTGTTACATCGCTTTTTGATCTTTCACATAGACAAAAAGCATTGTAGAGGCAAGGGTAAGAGTTGGAAGGTGAAAGTACTTTTTCATAGGATTTTCTTAGAATTTTGTGTAGCTAGTGATAACAGGAGATTCAAAGCCTTCTTCTGAACTTTTTCCATTGCATTTCTTCTGAATATTGTAAGCTACATTTATTAACTCAGGGAATTTGCCTGTCTTTGGAAGTTAGTTTTTCATATAGTGTGGAGCCGCAGATTTGCCTAAAGTCAGGAAAAGTGATAAACACTAACAAAAAAGACATCGCTCTCATTCTAGTTAGGTGTTGTAGGTTTTTTTCATTGTTTGTTTACTTGTTTTGGGGTGGGTTTTCTTTTTGTATTTTGTTGTTTTTTTAATTACAATGCAGTGTTGAAAGAGAAGAAATATCACAAAGCTTAAATTTCTACAGGTGAATGTCCCTTGCTTCTGTGCTGTCATGAACATCTATATGAAAGGATCTTAGAGGACCACTCAAAGTCATAGAATAACAGTGCACTGGAGAGATTTGGAGCTCTGAAATCTCTGTCATTTTACCAAATCTTGACTTAATACCAATTAAACAATTTGTGGCAAAGCAGAAAGTTCTCTTCAAACTGACTACATTTAGTCTAGCCTGAAAAAAGTCCACCTGTATAAAATCACGGAATACCCTGAATAAAGTGTTTACAGGCAAAATAAATGGCTTGCAAAATTAGAGCATGTGTTCATGATGCTATAAATGCTCATGGCTATTCATATCATTTAATAAAGCTATTAAGTCTAATTTACTTGATGTAGACAACTGGTAATGATAATGTTATATTTTTGGGAATTAGAATATGAAGTGCTGCATTCCAGTTGAAAAAAATGACAAAGCTGTGTTAAATTCATCGTTGAGAGAGATACTCATTATTCAGTCTCACTATCTATAAAATATTAAATCAAATGTGCCTTTAGAAATTATTTCATTGGTAAAAACTCTGCATCTTTATACCAAGGCTACACCTAATGAGTTGAAGCTTTACCTTACTGTGTTTTCTAATGTAACAAATGTGCTTCTTCCTCATATATAGGGGAAGTATAATAACTCGCCTTCCTTGTCTTTCTGGGTAAAGATTTTGCTAGCACTGTTTTGCAGGTTAGGAAGTGTTGTCTTTTACTGATGAAGCGAAATGTCTGACTAAAATATTCTTTTTGCTGTGTATGCACAGACACGGGACTTCTTTAAGACAGAATTAAAACATTTGACATATGCTAGCAATGATGAATCACATGAAGAATTAATTTGGAGTACTCATTCTTGAAAGATCTAACAGGAGTTTTGCAGTATTTTCTTGTAGAATCTTGCTCCCTTCTACCTATAATCAGGGCTTGATCTTCCACCTCCATAAACCTCCTGAAGCTTTTGGAATATCTGTGGCAGGCTTCACCTCTGCTTGTTTCATCCAACTCTTTCCTAATTGAGATTTTGTAATTCAGCTCCGTGCTAAGAATGATAAAATTATTGAAGCAGATAGAGCTGCGTGAAACATGCAGAAAAAACAAATTCATACTTGTCTGTCAAACATTTTGATATTCTGAAGCCATCCTATCATAACCTGATTTCATAGTGCCAATTGCTGGTTTATTGGTTTTTTGTTTCAGTTTGGGTTTATTTTAGAACTGTTTTAGGAACCTGCTGTAATGGTAGTTTATCACAAGAGTAAAAAAGTTGCCTGCTAGGAATACATTTACAAAATTAGTTTTGAATACAAGTCTGTGGAGCAAGAGTCCAACATTTTGCCAGCCTGTGTAGAGTTTAGTTTATCAGTGATAAAAAATTATTGTAAACAATAGAAACTTTTGTGGAAATCATAATTCACAAAACTTGTGAACTTGGAACTGAGGTTTGAAGGTTGAAGACCATTCAGCTTTTTCATTACTCAACTGCACTTGATAGAATTTACAGAAGTAAACTAAAATTACATATCAGTGAAACTGCAGTTTTCTATTATGTTATAAAAATAGGTCTGTTTCATAAATTTCTGCACCATTTTAGTTAGTCTTGTTCTGCATTATAAATTTAACTAAGGTCCTTAATACCAACTAATTTGCTGAAGATATCCATTCAGTTTTCTTGTGGGAAAAAGAAAACAACTTTCAAGAAATAGAACTACGTGTGGTGGATTTTACTCTTTAAAATATGATTGTATTACTCCTTTTTTCCCATTAGATTAGAGATAACAGAAAAACGTCAGAACAGCCATGGAATGCCTAGTCAAAACTACTAGAACAAAAGAAAAAACAAAGTGTTCTTAATGGCGTGTTTTATCACTCTCTTGAAATCTGTGTTGTATCAGTTTTATTAGCTGGCTGTACCTAATCTTTCAGAAGTCCAATGTAGGGTTAATTTTTTACTGGGAGGATTCTGTAATACTTGCACACATGGAATGTAAAAATAGACTGATCTGCTGATCTAAATTATTCCCTTCTATGCATGTAGCATTCCAATGATGTTAATGGAATTGCTCAAGTAAAGACTGCTCATGGGGCACCTGGGAACAGTAGTCTGTATTTCGTGGGAGATTAAAAATATCACTTTGTCAGTATTGCTTGATATGTAAAACATGTTATGCAAAACCCAGTGCTCAGGGGAACAACATAAATTTCACTTTTATATTCCCATTATGCCAGGAGCTTTGCCAACTCATAAGCAAAAATATGTTCTTCTGTGCTCTTTGAATATAAAGCAGGCAGCATACTTTTGGGGGGAGGGGGAAGCATCTCTGAAGTTATGTGACCTACTGATTTGAGTGTTTCTTTTGGGAAAGAATTCCTCAAAGGAACTTGTTTGGATCTTCATCAGACATATCCAGGAGTCTTTTGCACTCTTATCTAGTGGTTCACTTAGTCTTCCCTACCCACTCTAGATTTCTGAGACAATATTCAGACATTAAATATCATGTAATTTTTCGCCAGTGACATTTTCATAATCAGTAAGTAGGTTACTGTGCATTGATTAGCAAGACAGAGAGAAGGAACTTGGAAAACAATCTAGATATTAGTATTTGCCAACTCCTTTGTCTTCTGAATATGTTTAAAAAATATGAAGACATATTTATTCAAATATGTATGGAGATTATTATCAACAGATGTACTCAAGCTTAATTTAAGAGAATGAAAGAAATGAGAATCTTTTTTTATTATTATTATTTTTATTTTTATTACTATCTGTGAATGATTTTTTGGATAATTATTATTTTGAATCCGGGTTTATGAACTTTGGCTATTCATATAATCATCATCCTTTAGAAACATTCTATAGTGTAAGAACTATAAATACAGATATGAAAATCAAGATTACTACTGTCAAATCTGAATATGGTTCCTCTTACACAGATCTCATTTTCTTTCAACGCTAAAATATGTGGAACAACAAAGCATTATGCAGATTATGGAAGATCCAGAGAAACCTTACTTAATTAGTTTTAACTTGGGTTTTCCATGCAGTATGCAAGACTACAGCTGTTCAGTTATGAATCCTGGTGCCTAAAACACCACTGCTCAGTGACATTAAATCTAAATTTGTCTACTAGTCAGGATGGAAACACTGATTCCTACTTTACAGCACTTGCTGTATCATGGCCCAGCCGCTACGTGTGATAGTTCCACCCCAAGTTTAGCTTTCAATACCACACATCATCTCATCAAATTTTTAGTATTACAATCTTCCTTTTCTTCCCATCTGACCGTTTTTATTTCTACATTTCTTTTCAGATCTGATTAAAAAACAAAACAAAACAAAAAAACTTAAAAGAAACACATCCAAAGATACATTTCATATTATCGACTGATTGTTTCGTGTCAGGCTTTCCAGAAATGTTTAACCAGTCTTTGGATAGTGAATAATGCATTTGTTAAATTGTCGCAACATATTTTTTAATGCAAAGTAAACTAAATACGATAGTTTCTAAGCAGCAAGGGCTGTCATATCACTAAAATAGGGCGGGTTTTGGTATGATAAAGACTTAAAATTGTGTTTGGTCCCCACCTGGGGAATTCCTGTATGCACACATGCAAACACATTATTTCTTTCTGCTATGCAGCTGTGGTCGCTTGCTGATGAATTAAAGTTCTTATAAATCACCCTACTTGCATCTCCATCTAGTATCTTCCTGTTTCTTTGTTCTCCAGAATAGTTTCTCTTGTGTGCCCCGTCGATATTTTCATCTTTGCTTCTGGAGTCAGACTTTGGTAAAGATTATAGGTGTATTAATACAAATAACACAATATTTTTGCATAAAATGCTCTTTGCAATTGCACTGACTTGAAAGTAACTTTTATTAAATTTTATTAAAACTATTATTATGTATTCCTTTCTGCAATGAGACATAGTGCATGAGTATGAATTAGGACCTCGAATACAAAGAAAAGATTGTGAGGAGCAGTTTTTGACTGTTTAGTTGTAGGAACAGAGAATGAAGTGTAACAGGAATCACCTTTTCAAGTCCATTTAGAGTTTTCACGTCCTAAATAAATAAATAAGTAAATAACATCTGTTGTAAGCTTGGTGGTTGCTTGCTGAGTGAGAACAGCAGGAGGCTTTGCTGTTAATCATCTATACTTCTGCCAGCAATCGCTACAGCCAATGTAAGTGACTGAAGCACTTTCCAGTTGCAGGGCAAGCACTCTCAATGGCAAATATACAGTACAAAAAAGAAAACATTGGTATCTCAGAAGTGAGAAGTGGTTTTACAACTCACAGAGAAAGTCTGTCAAAGACTTCTACACATTTGTATGGATGTATGCCTGGTGAGCAGGCAGGTATCAAAATAAAATAATAGAATTTAAGAATTATAATCGAACTGTTCTTCTTGAGATGGTGATTGGTATAACATTTGTTATATACTCATGTAAAGGGATTTTCCAACCATACTGCAAGCACATTTCTGACTTAACTTATTATATGTTCACTGGGATATTTTTTAATCTTATCCCTTTCTGAAATAAACATTTTAGAAAGAAAGAACTACCACTCCTCTTATATTGATTATCATTCTTTTTGCAAATATTTTGCAGTAATAAAATGAACACGATCACAGTTTACAAGAATAAGTTCAGAATGAAGTGAAATACTACCATTTCTCTGTATAAAATAGAAAATAATGTTCATACTGGAACTTGATATGGAGCAAGGATTGTTACTGCATGGTGAGACGAAATTGCAGAACACTGGCAGCAAATTGCAGCAATATTTAGCAGTAGTTCCAAGCTCCAGCCAAGTCCCTGCAGGCATGAAGAACTGTTGACTAGAAAGGGAAAATTTGCTGGTAGTCATCTGTCTAGTAACATAAGCCAAGGACCTGGTTAAAAGCCTGCTTTACTTTTTTCTAAAGACAGTTTTGGAATTTTCAATTCCTGGACTTCATTAGGAACTCAATTTGAGAATCTTATCAGTGTTGTTGCTAGCATTCCTTTCCTAGCTCATTAAGTAATACAACAGTTTTCACTATAGAATATGATGATTTCAGAATCAGATTATGAACAGAAAGCCTATTCAGAAAAAGACAGCATTGTGTAGTAATATTTTCTTATCCCAATGATTTCTTCCATTGCAAAAAAAGTATAAGTTCATAAATCTGATGACTAACTATAGCTGGATCTATACAATAACTTTTGAGTAGCATTTTGTTACTTTGGATTTTTGCAATGTTCTGAGTTACATACCTAAATGCCAGCGATGTACTCTGGCCCAAATTTTTCTGTATCTTTACATGGAAAATAATTTGTGGAGTGAAATTCCAGTTTCTTAAATTCTTTTACTCTGACGCACTTCAAGCATAATATTAAAATATTCTAAGTGGCACACTTTTTTTTATTACAAATGCTGCATATCAGTAAAAATGTGGTGATTTCTGAAAACATCTACTGATACTTTTTCTTTCTTTTTAATATATTTGTTTTAAAAAACACATCTGTCTACATGTTATACTGTAATCAAGTTTCATAATAGACAAAAGTATTTATTTTGTTATTGCATGTAAAAGATATCAAACCCTTTACATTTTTCAAGCTGAGATAAAACCAGAAAAACAGACTGTAGCATTCTTTATTGTAAATATTTGATTCTATAAAACTATATTTCCAAAAGAAAAGTGCCGTTAATCTATAAGCCTTGTTCCTGCCTTGCATTACAATTAGTTGAATCAAACTCATACCAATTCCATAGAGATCATCAGTGAGAAAATGCATTGTTTGTTCCATGTTCCCTCTTTCCATCCCTATTTGCCTGTAAATTAAAAATATTGCAATCAGATACAAAGCAGAAGCAGATAAAGCATTTATGAGCTTTGGTTCTGTATGGATTATTATTATTATTTATTTATTTATTTATTTATTTATTTAGAGTGGGAGTGTTGCTTACTTGTTGTTTTGCTTTGTAGAGTAGAGTGGGACCCAATTTTGTAAGTGTCAATTGTGATAATTTCTGAAGGACCCACTTCTATCTCCAGTCAGTGACTGCTAAAAAAGGAGTGGGTAACAAAAAACTATTTTCTTCTGCTAGTATATTAGGCATTGATCTAAGTCTATATACGCCTTACTGAATATAGAATCTGGAGGATTTAAGAGTTGGGAGATATGGTATGTATAAATCAAGAGGGATGATCCATATAGCAGCCCTGTTTTTGTGTCATCAGTTTCAAGACATAATGGTTCTTGCAGATGATTTCTCTAAAAGAAATAATGAAATTCAAGATGTTAAATTAATACAGAGAAATTGCCACTGTCAAAGAGCTAACAACTAAAATATATTCTATAGAAATAAGCTCTTTTTTTTTTTTCTTACAAACTGTACATTTGTTTAGATAGGAAGAAACCTGAGATGATTGCATCATCCTGACTATGGCAGAGTAGTTAAATACATCATCTTACTTGTAATTAGTCATGATACAAACTTCCAAATGTTATGTACAGTAAAAGCTAATCCCATTTTGAAAGCATCTGTGGGGTCTTGAAAGACCTGTAAATAGAATTATAGAATCATAGGGGCTGGAACAAACCTCTAGAGATCATCTAGTTCACTTATTAGATCTGTTTAAGGAGATTCCCTAAAGCAGGTTGCACAGGAAAGTGTCCAGATGGGTTTTGAGTATCTCCAAAGATGGAGACTGTCACCCTCAAAATAAAGAAGTTCTTTCTCATGTTCAGATAGAACATTCTGCATTCCAGTTTGTGCCCGTTGTCCTTTGTCCTGTCTCTGGACACTACCAAGAAGAGTCTGACCCCATCCAATTGACTCCTGACTGTAACTGTTTGTAAACATTGTAAGATCCCTTCTCAGTCTTCTCCAGACTGAGCAGTCCCAGCTCTTTCAGCTTTTCCTCATAAGGGACATGCTCCAGGCCCCTACTCATCTTTGTGGTCCTCTGCTGGACTCTCTCTCTCTAGAAGTTCCCTGTCTTTCTTGAAGAGAGGGATCAAGAACTGGACAAAGTACTGCAGATGTGGCCTCACAATGGCAGAGTAGAGGAGGAGGGTAACTTCCCTCAACCTGCTGCCCATGCTCTTTTTAATGCACCCCAGGATACCTTGGCCTTTTTAATGTGTGCTGTAATTCCTCCCCAGCTGTAGGACTCTACGGTTGCCCTTGTTGAACTGTATAAGATTCCTCTCTGCCCAAGTCTTCAGCAGACTTGATGAGGAAGCACTTTTTCCCTTTATCTATAAATACTGGGTATTAATTGCATTATCTAAATGTATAATATAACAGACTAACAAATACAGTAGGATTCAGATTTGTAATACTCTCTTGATAACATCACTGGTTCCTATCATGGAAGGTATACTTAAGACTTTGATCTTTTTATTACAGTTGTACTTTTCAAAGAGGTCAGTTGCAATTTGCATTTGCACTGTTGAGCAACTGTGCTTATCTGATGACTGTTGTCATTTGGGGATTTCTGTATCTGAATATTATAGCATCTTTGAAATGGTTACAGTGTCTTGAAAATTCAGGGTAATTTCCATTGCTATTCAAGGCAATTAATTGCTTTGTGTAACAGTTATATTAACTGTTTCAACAAAATGACTGCTAAGAGATAACACAAAGGCTCACTGAATGTGACGGCATTAAGACCATTGCAATACATCTAAATATCATCTAATGCCTTTTGAAAAACTGTTGCTAATTTTTTAGCTGCAGCCAGAATTGGCCTTGTTGGGCTGTCACATCCCTATTACTATTTTTCACACAGATGTTTGAAAGTAAGACGTCTTGCATGCTGCAGCATATTTTATTTTACTGAGATCAGGACTATTGTGTGGTCTCATAAGTACTCCCACAACTGTAGGACAAACTGTGTGGAGTCTTAGCCTGAACTTGCAACATTTTAGGAGTATAACTGTTTTATTATCATAATGTTAAATTCATACAAACTAAAGTTAAAAAACAAAAAACAAACAAAAAAACACATTAACTGCCCCCCTGTGCAAGAAGACCAGACTCAAAGCTGTATAATTCAGGTATCCTGTCTGGCAGTCTGCAATTCTGAGTGACTAAATGAGTTATTTCTACTATAGAAATTCAGCACAGGTAGAATTATTTCAAGGATGTCCTGGTTTTCCTTCAGGAAGTTTTCATGCCATCCATTAACAAGAGCTCTGGAGGATAGCTGTTCACAACAGTGATCTCCTCCACTGAGTTTATGTTTCCAATTATACTTGCAGCAGCCGATTTTAACTGATATCATTTTTGATGTGGTCACTTTCTATTCAGATGACAAAAAGTCCCAGAGTTTGTACTCCACCATACCCTAGTGTCCCTTATGTGTTGTGATCCTGTGCAACTAGTTAACGTAAGGTTCTACTTATAAATTTTAACTGGGGAATGAATGCAGTTTTTTGCAAGCTTATGCTAAAACTTATAATGAAATTGAACAACTTGTGAAAACATCATGTTGTTCTTTTTCCATTTTCAGTTTTAACAATTTCCCTAATCTGAGCCCTTGTATGTGTTCTCTTAGAAAGGTGACCTATTATTATCACTTAGGAATTCTCATTGTAGGACATTTCTCACTCTGGTGAGAGTGCTGAAGTCTAACACTGCCTACAGCAGTGTAGTTGGCTGGGAGTGGGATGGATTGCTCTGCTGTAGTTTGTTATTTAGGTTAGAATACAATATGTTTACTATGTACTGTGCACAGTACTATCAGTACTGTGTTCTAAAAAAGGGAGATCTTAATGAATAAACTAAGGTAGTAATCACCACCAGGATCTGCTGATGGCATGTTGTGTGACCCTTACCTCCCTGGAATCTCAGTGTATATTTTCATTTGTCTAGCACATGTAAACGTTTTATGACAGTGACTTATCATGTGAAAACCATCAGTTCTGAAGTTTCTAAATGGCATTGAAATAATTCTTATTTTGCGCTCAATAGCATTTGTAACGAAAAGAACAGATTGACATGAGTTGCATGTTCATATCATGAATTGTTGACAGATAAACTCTTTAACCTAGCTTAGGTTTATGCACATTGCACTTGAAAATAACACATGCATTAGTTTGTTTTGCTATCCAGCACTTCTGGCAGTGAAAGAAATTACATGGTGACTTGTCCTGAGCAATCTGCCCTAAGTATCCCTGTCTGAGGGATGTCCATTGCAACTTCAACCGATCTGTGATTCACCCTGTTTATGATCTTCCTGATAAAAAGGCTTCTGCACAATTTGCATACTATTATGTACTGAGTTACATTTGTTAACTTAGTAAATTTATTGTACTAATATCATAACCTTTCTGCTTACCGTGACTAGCAGAGGCTTCTCTGGTTTACACACCTCTCTGTTCCCCTCAAGAAGCTATTGTGGTTCTAATCTGCATATAATGTAGTAATATATAGCATTTCAGGGCTTCTTACAATTTGAACAGGGCTGTGAGTTGCTAAGCTCTCTTTTTCTTCAGGTGCTAAAGTGTTAGTGGTGCCTTTACCTTGCAGATGTACTTACTTTACAAGGACATTGCTACTCTGTGGCACCATTTTTGTTGTCAGCTTCTCCTTGGCATGGCATATCTGTTTTATACTTATTTCAGAGTATCATTTTTTTCAACCATCTTATAAAATAAAATCACATAGCTAAATTTTCATGGACTGCAGTCCACTCTGTGAGAAAAAGGCTCAGGAAACAACCACACATTTTTCTGCTACTGTCTAATGTGAGTTTGCAATTCAACATTAAATAATATGGTAAATTACCAAAGTTGTAAGCAACTACTGCATTCCCTTGTGAATAAAAAAATATTACTTGTAGGCTGTAGCTCTTCCCAAGAAGAGATTCTCAAATATTTGCATCTCAGAAGATGTAGACTGGCTCAGCTGGGACAAAGTTGATCTACCTCCACCAAAAGATATTTATTGTCAGGGAGAACAGTGCTGATTCATTTCTACAGTGTATAATTGTACAGGTTATTTGAATCAATTATATTGAAATATAACTGATGACGTGACCTTATTTTACAAATTTTATAGTAATTGCATTCAAACTAAAATAGAAAAAAAAAATTGTAATGACTGATTTTATTGAGCTCAAGTTTAGATTACATAATGTAACCACCATTGTGAGTTTCCTGTGGAAATAAGAACATGAACAATTAAGCCGACATACGTGTACCTTCATAATGTGCTAACTTTATTGCAAATCTCTTTTTACATAAAAAGAAAGTTAGGAGGGTGGTTGTTTAATGTTCTTTTTGGGATTCATTTATTTTTTTTTCCAAATGAGATGATATAGAATCCACAGGGTTCACTTGATTTTTAAAGGGTTACTTCTGAAGCTATCTAGGAAGTGGGGAGCGAGACACTGGCTTTTAATGTCATGTGAAATTAGATACTGATTAGCATTCAAAAAGTAATTATAATCTAAAAACTTAAAGTTGCAACTTTTTACATCGGTCTTACAAACCTAACATGTTTCAATTCATTCTTTAATAACAGAATTGAGGAGTGGCTTCTTCATTGTTTTGCTGCATCAAAGTAACACTGGGTGGGGGAAAAAAAAGTGAACTGGAATGCACCCCAATTTGTCCTGTACCCCCAAAACTTTCCAGTAAGAAACGAAGTTTTGAAATTGTGATCAAGTTCGTTATCTAGAGTGTCTTGGTTCGTCCTTGATATTCCTTTCTCTGAAGACTTATAATAAGCAGACCCACTCACAGTAATATCTTGTGAGCACAAGTTCCTTGAGACCAGGTTAATCTGTTGGATCATTTATTTCCTAAATGATAAATAGTAAAAGTAAAAGGGAGAACTTAATTATTCAGCTTTTAATGTAAAACTTTCAAAAACTTATTTTTCATGATGGCAGTTGTTTCTTGTTAATGTTTTAAATGTCACAAATTAGGTTTTTAAAAAAAGGCACACGACTCCTCAGAAAAGCATGGAAGATGTAGCTTTTCTGTATAACCTAGCGTTTGTGAGAGACAACAGACATAAAAGATAAAAATGTCTTTCTGATAGAATCTGCCATTAATAGTCAGCAATTAAAAATGCTGTATCATTCGAATATAACCTTTCCACATCCTGTCTGGATGTGCTCTCTAATCTTAAAATAGTAGTCATTTGGTGTAGTAGGTCACAGGATAATGTTAAACTCTAAATCAGTTTCTTCTCTAATCTTTCTAAATCTTTAATGCCTTCTTTCAGACACAATTGCAGTTTTGTCAACCATTCAATGTTAGAATTTTCAGCAACAGGATGGAGCGTTCCTTTTAACACATTTTTGCTTATATTCATAAAGAATAAGAAATAAAAGAGCCCTTACTTTTCCAGTCTAAGTGGATTATATCCATTGAGAAAGTAAAAGACATATGTCATGACCTCATTAGATTTGCTTGCAATTGCTAATATGAATTGCACATTTCTTAGCACCATTTCATTACCAGCTATCATCTTTAAGAGCTTTAATTATTTAGTAATAGTGGTACATTAGATTAATTAGTTAAGCCTTATTACATATCTTTGTGAAAGATACAAAACATATTTAATCTTTGTTGGGGAGAAAAAAAGATTCACAGAAAATTTAACACTCATCTTGTGAAGTATGTGCGATAAACTCCGATGTGGATATTTCAGATAAGTGACCTAATGAACGTTAAATATGCGAAATATAAATTGTCTGTCTGATTTAACTAAAGTTAATGCTGTTCTCAATGATTTACTCACAGCTGCGTGATGATCCAGATCATTTAATTCTCAGTCTGTGCTTTAATGATATAGCGTGCTTCATTCTTGTGTGAAAAATATGTCTTTCATTACAATTTAGGCCTTTCTGCCATGTGTTAGCATCATGCTAGTGAAAATACAAAAGTAATTCATACTGATAGAAGAAAATCCAGCAATGGAAATGGATGGATGAATGAATGAATAATGGAAAATCCAGTCTATCAGTCCAAAAGTTAAAATAGGAGATAAATATTTAAATAAAAGTGAGGATTCCCTTTCAACTCCAAAAGTTACATAAATAAAAAAAAAGCAAGCCAGATGGGATAAAAATAATCAGATTTCTCCAGTCCTTCTGAGTAAAATTACAGGTAAATTTTACTGAAGCTCTTCCAGTAAAATCCATGCTAGAATAAAATCACTCTCACTAAAGCTACTGAAAAAAATCTAAATTTTTCACCAGAGTTAATAATAATAAAGAAGCAACTCTCATTGAATTAAAACTGCTCTTTATTTTTTTCTGAATTTTTTTTTTCAGGGTAAGGGGAAGGCTTTGAAAGCAGAAAAACGGTACCATGGTCACCAGGAATCCTGATAATGCCTTGTCAGAGAGCATCTAATGGCAATTAACATAGGCAAATATTCTTGCAGTTGTTTGATGTATTTTTAGTCTACTTATATTCTGTAAAGAGATGAAGCAATTTAACATGTCTTTTGCAATTAGCAATGAATTCTGGAAGAAGCTGGGGCTCAACTATTCCAGGTAAGGAAGCGTCTGAGAATTTCAAGGATACTAGAGAAAAAATTCCTTCTTTTGTAAAAGAAAGGGACTACAATTGATCTTGAAACTGTAGCAGAGGGCATAGCTGATATTAAGTATGTTTCTCTGTAGTAGAAACTGTGGGCACCTGTAATCTGTTAATTATTTTGCCTCACTTATAGGAGAAATTCATTTACTGCATCTTGAGATACTTTTCAATAATACATAATGAATGAATTAGAAGAAGGTTAACAATACAGTGTGTATCAGCACGTAAATCTTTTCATTAAACACTAGTGGCATGAACTGTCCCTTTGCTTTTCTTTTAGAGATAAATCTAGATTCATTAAAGTAATTCTAAATATTCTAAATATTTTATCATCTTTATTGTACTCATATAGACAAGACTTTGTAGTTGTCTCAGACATAATTCCTAAATGAGCTCTTTACTTCGTATAATCGCTCATTAATCTATGTAGAAAAAGATGCATGACTGTCTGCTCAACACAAGCATTGTCAAACCTCTGATATGTTTTTTATGTATAATAAAATAAAGTAGACTCAACTATGTAGATAAAAACATCAATAATGTTAAGTTATAATTTCTGAAGTTAAATGAAAATCAGCCTTTTTTTCTATAGAAAAATAAGATTTTTGGTTTCTGAGGTGATGAGTACCTCTCATTATTATTGAAATGAGTGGCCATAGAGCACACTTGTCACCCTCCTGAGATGACAGAAGAAAATAGAGGGCAGCTGTCCTCCTTTGTAGTAATATGCTGGACCTCATCAAAGTCGTTTTGAATTTACTTCTGACACCTAAATTGTAATTGATGAGGCATTCTTTTTGGAGTAACTAAATGCTCTTTAGACCACAGGTGCTACATTGATAACTGAGACATCTCTTCTCTTTGATAGGCTTTGTCACAGTATGGCATGCTGTGGGACAAATCTCTTCTAACCTGTAGAACGTGAACTTTGTTATCCTGCTTTTTAATGGAATTTGTGTCTGATGTAGCTGGAAAGGCTAAACATCTTTAAAAATAACATTTAATTCAACTAGGAAAACTAGCAGTGGAAATGGCTTCACATAAGTAGTTGTTTTTACTTCCTCCCAAATGTCTCTGGGGACCTGTGTGATATGGATCTCACTTGGCTTTGAATGTTACAAATCTATTTTTCAGGATTGATTTTTGGGTAAAATGGGAATCAGAGTAAGTATCACCATATTATAAAATAGCTATCTTTCCATAGTGATTTGCATTAAAATATCTATTACGTTAAAGAATAATTTCTGAAAAGAAATGGCTAATTTTGTCCTCATGCTACAAATCAGTGACAGAAAACAATTTGGGGAGCACATGCTTTCATTAACTTCTGAGTATAAATCTCTCCAACCTGAAGGAAGAATCTAGTCAGGAGACATGGCAAGTAAAATGGTTAGGCCTAAATGTCAGAACTCTAGAAATATCTGCCCTTCAAAATAAAGTGGGTAAATTAATTTCCACTATTCTTCAGTTTTAATTCTGCCTCAATAAACAGGAGTGCTTTTTTTTTCCCTTTCAGTAGCACACCCACACATCTTCTGTTCTTATGTTCTCTTGATAGCAAATTAAGGAGATACTCAGTTTTCGCACCTACAATACCTTTATGTTTCGCTTCAGGATGCAATGAAAAAGTTAACCATGTGCATGCAACAATCTACTAGATCAATAATAATCTGAGAAATAAGAGTTTGAGATCAAAAACTGATGTTTTAATTCAGTATGAAATTAGACAAAGTAAAATGGTGTACTGCAGAGTGATGACCGTATATCTTGTAAGTGGAATGAAGAATTAAGTATTCATTTGCCAGGAAGTGCAAAGCCCAGCTTTGCTAGATATCCATTTCTACATGTCTGAAATGGAAATGCAACTGCAGCCTTTTTGTCCATCCTCATTATCCTCTAAATGCATGAATCCAAGTCACTACTTGGCTTTGTTAAGTCATAAGCTAGATAACTGCACAGTCTAGTGGCCCTCTGGCACTTGCTAAACATTCAAATATAAGAATATTATGTCTTAATTTGAATACTGTTCTCCATAGGCTGTCAACTAAAAATAAAACCAAGATCAACAGTTTCTGAGAAGTTATAGGAGCAATCAAATATTAACTACTTGTTAGAAGTAAAGAATGGAGCAGCATCTGCCTAAAGCGCTCTTTTTGGAATAATGTAGGGCCATATGCATCTCAAACCCATTAACTGTTATGAGCAACAGTAACTTCTTTACAGTTTATTATGAGAACTATCTCAAACATTAGTTTGCAAAATTAGTGAATGCAAATGTTTTAAAATTGGGACTGTTATGGCTAATTAACACATTTATTCATTACTTACTGCAAGGATTAAATTTGTGGATGTTAGCCTAGAGTGTATGTAATAGTTCTTTAGTTGATGCTTTAACTCTTAGGATATATAATTTATTATGTGGGTCAAATTTAGCTTTCCAGTTGGAATGCAAAAACATAGAATCTATTTCTATTCATTTAAAAGTGCATTTATTTATTTATGCTTGCTACACCGGACTGCAAAGGACTTCAAGTTTACAACTAAAGCAGTGGATTCTGAGGGAGGAGTAATCTGTGTAGGTCTTCCTTGATACCTGAAGTTGTTCCAGACAAATTTTTGAATGATAGTTTTCAGTTTTTTGGGTATAGTAACAATTAGCAGTTGAACTAAGAGATGATTGAGATAGCAGAAAAAGGAACATGAATGATAACCTTGATAACCTTTAAGATAACTGGTCAAAACTAAGAGGCATGGTCTCAGAAGTTAAAGGCGATTGGTTATATTCATGGAAAGATGTCTGTGTCCATATGTCTGATCCTCCTTCTCGGTGTTGCTCTTCTGTCGCAGTAAAACTTTGCAAAGCAAGATTTCCTCAGACTGAGAAAAAGGTATTTTCTCCCTCATTATTGAAGCAGTGATAAAATATCTTGAGCTGCTTTTCTTACTAGTTAATCTTGAAAAGTGCTGCACATTCCTGACCCTAGCACCTTACTGTGCTTCTTTCATTTAGGGGCGTTTGGGCTTCTAAAGAGATTCATCATTTTCTCCCTTGAGAAAAAGAAATCAGCACACAGAGCAAACTTCAAACAAAATTTTTCAAGAAATGGATTCCTGTTTCACATAATCTGCATCAAAGAATATCATTAGATGACTCAAAAAAAGATGGAACTATAGTTAACCTTCCACTGCACAGATTAAGTGATCAACTAGTGGCAGGATTTTATATGTTTTACTTAATCACAGCTCATAATGAATGCTTAATGATGGAAAAGGGAAAGAAAGAGACTTTCATATGCTTTATGTTTCCTCTTTGAATTAGTTTCAACTGAGCTTTTCTAAACAACCCTCAGATTAGGTTTTTATTAACTCCTAATTAATATTTTCTACATTATGCTGTACCTACAAAATCTGATATTTTACTTCTTTCTAGTACCCACGAATTATTGTATTTAGTCACAGTTGATTTACAATCTTGACTTCAGTACTGTATTCAAGATCTTCAAAAATTTAATTTTGTAGAAGGTGCTATATAAATGCAAAATATTATTGTTAAATACATGAAGATACAAATTGGTACTAAGTGTACAAAGTATACCCAAAATACTCTTCGGTATTACAGTATGATTGATTTTTAATGGATTTTTACTTGAAGGTTATCAAAGATTACTGTGTATGTTACTGCAAAATCTAGAGACTGACTCTCTTTCATCATCACTGCATGTTAAGTTTTCCAATATGAACATTTACTTTTTATCAATTGTAGGACTTTACAACTGTAACTGTCCACTAAGATATTTTTTCCCCATTCTCAGCAAGTTCAGACATATTTAGAGCAGGGAGAGATGCTCTGTTGCATAAATTTCCTGTGCAGTGACAGATTTCATGGATCTTTATCCACAATTTCTTATGTAGTCTCTGTATGCAGAAAGGAAGTCACTTAGATTAGGCTTATTATTTGCTATTAGTATTAGAGCTAAACAAATAAAGGTAGGCTCTACCTGGACATTAGTTCTTGGCCCTAATTTAAAAGATTGGGAATAAGGTTTCAATATGACAAACTTGTTTTTTAACTGCTACTGAAAAATACCTTTCTTTTTTTTTTCATTTTAGCGTCCTTAGCCTAGAATGCTAATTATTACATTTTTTACTTAAAAAATAATAGTGTCAATTGGGAATCACACTTCAGAGTATCTTCTGATGTCATACTTCACTTGAAGCTCATTAAATGGAAATATATATCTGTTGAGAGTATCCACCAGAAATACTATATGGAAACATAGCTACAAAATCTACACCCAAAGTAATAACATTAATAGTGGGAATTTTGCTTGGTTTTAGTCTATTCATACAAACAAATTCAATTCCAAATAATAATGAAAATATTAAAGTTTTCTATTTAAAATATGTACAGCATGGAGGTAAAGCAGGTCATTTGCAAAATCAAATCACAAGCAACAAATTTGAGCAAACAAAAGTGTTGCTGGCTTTGACTCAGACAGAATTGATGCTAAATCTGTGACCTTTGAAGTCCACAATTACTTACTGGAACCTGAGTTTTCACCTCTAAATTTCTTTACTGAGCTTACTTAAGAACTTATATCAATCCTTCAGCTAAAGGTCATAGTGTTGTGCTATGTTATCTGGATTTTTATTATTTCCTCATAAACTATGACATTTATAAAATGTCAGCATCTAAGGAAATGAGGCCTATATGAATGTGGAAGAAGGATAAAATCTGTTTACTTTGGCAATTCCATCATTGTGGTTCAGAGTTATAAATGTTATCACAATGAATAATGCAGTGTTTTGTATTGCTTACAGGTATTAGTAATTGTTTTTCTGGATAGACATGCATGTTAGTAAACTTAGAAATAAAAGCTAAGACATATCATGCTTTATTTAGATGGATTTTGTCATGTTCATGGATAACAGAAAGGTCTCTCTTGTCTGAACTAAGAATATAAATTTGGTTCTTCCATTTTCCTTTTTCTTGTGCAACCTTTACACAAGCAGATAGTGACAAGGGGGAACAATATAAGAATAAAAGAAGAGAAATTCAGCTTAGATGTTCAGAGGAAGTTCTTTACTTGGAGGGTTGCAAGGCACTGGCGCAGACTGCCCAGAAAGCTGTGACTGCTTGCTGCACCTGGAGGTGCCCAAGGCCATGTTGGATGGTATTCTAGGCAGCCTGATTTGGTGGGGGGCAGCCAGACACAGCAGGGGGTTGGAACTAGGTGGTCTTTAAGTTCTCTTCCAACATCAAGCTATTCTGTGATAATATTAACCTAGGATGGCACAAACTTGGGGAACTCAATTTTGGAACAGAGTTCAGAGAAAAGTAGATCTGATGCTACCAGGCTTCATCAATAAAGGAAGCTCTGTACTCTCTTTTTTCCAAATTCTAGCTAAAGCTGTGCCAGCTGTAGCCCCTCTCATTTCTTAGCATCCCTTGTAGTACTTAGAATTATGAATGTTCTTTGTGCTCCTGTCCTTTTTTATGTCCTGAGCTCCTGTTCTTTCTTTTTGCATTATTAAAGGTGGATAGCAAAAGGACACAAACGAACAGAAACAAACATATAGGTAGATCTGTGTTAGGGATAAGAATATATATATATATATATATAGTTAGTAATTTAACCACAGTTCTTTTAGCTCAATCTTTTTCAAAGGATAATGTAAATAACAAGAGCTGAATCACTTACCCGTGTGTATGACATGCTCATGCAAGAAAACCAGCTTTTCCTGTGTTTCCTGATCAAAACCAAATTCAAATGAACACTCGAACTTCACAACTTATTCATTCTCCATTAAAATTAAACCCACTTTCTACACACAGTAACTAGTGCTTCGGTTGCACTGAGACAAAGGAACGTTTCCATGGACGTTCTTGTCTGTTTAAATAGTTTTGGGTATTTCTTGTGTCATATGCAATTAAAGAAAGTGGTCTTTGATATTAAATAAAAGATGAAAAGCACATTTCATCACTCTAGGCCATTTATCAATTTATTCCTAACTGCTTATCACTGTGACTTTCTATTAAAGTAAAAATAATAAGTATATCAAATAGCAATGTATTTTACATTGCAAACAATTTTACATCACAATGTAACACGTGTTGAACATATTGAGAGAAAGAAAGGAGTGTGGATCAGGACTGGAAAAGTCTGGGATCTACCTCAAAAAATGTCTGACATTTAAGGTATGTTTGTTGACACTTGGACTTGTTCTCATGACTTCCTTTGTTGACAGTGGAGAGAAAATGAGACAGAGATTTATCCTTTTCCTAAAACTAATATCTAAACTGGTATTTTTTTCTATTTTTTTTCTACATTCTGGTAGTTCAAATTTTCTACTTGAAAAAACAAGTGAGAAGTGGATCCAGGTGTGTAGTTACTATAATCACATTGAACAGAGAACAATACATTCAGTATCTGCTACCAGCGAAAGGAAGCTAAGTATCTTCCAGGAAACCTTCCCATTTTCTTCACACCTTGCTAATTCAACAGATCCGCGGTTGCAATTTAGTGGTACTTAAATTACATTTTATGGCTTTCATCACTTTGAATTTTTATTCTAGGAAGTGAGATTCTGATCTCAATGTCATCGGTGTAAAATCCACTGTAGTTAATGAGTTACACAAGTAAGGTAGTGGTCTATGAGCAGTCAGTGCTGACGATTAAGAGTGGAGCTTAATATCCATCTACAGTAGCTCTGCTACAGTGTCATTGTAATGAGATATTGAGGAAAGTAAGGAATTTTCTTTCATGCTGATAAGGACGGTGCAGTTAAACCTAAAGAAATAAAGAAATGAATCCATCTTCTTCAGAGAGGTTTTGTACATCGGAACATTTACTGTTGCTGAAATACCATTGCTTCAAAGATGACATGGGGAGTGTACATATTCAGAAGAGGAAAAGAAAAATCATTTTAGAAGTAGTTGACTCTCCCAGTATGTGTGTCTGTTCAGTTGATGTACACTGAATATATAGCTGTTTTACACTTGCTTTTTCTCTTAGAGTGTATCAGACTGACAGTATATGTATCATTCTGCACTTTTCCCTAAAGAAATAGCATACTTTGCTGTTTTAACACAGCATACTGGTATCTTTGAGTAGTTTTCCTTGTTTACCAGTAAATGTGGTAGATGTTTTACTTGCTGCAGCTTTGTCAGACTGTATCCATTAGTTGATTAGACAAATTCACCTTTGGAGGAGGAAGCTAGTCCTGTGAAGATTTACTTTCTTTTTGAGAGGAGCATTGTTTTATAGCTATTTCCTTACATTAGTAGGTGTGAATAGGAGAGAAGATTACTCATTATTTTCAATACAATAACAAAGTTTAGAAATATTTTTCATAACAGAAGAATTGGTCTTTAAATATGGTAGGTTTCCTTCAGTATGTAATCACTCAGCCTTTTTGATCAGTAAATGTTGAGTTTGCAGATCCTCTACAGTAAATGCATGGCATTTGGACACTGTTGGATAAAGTATTGGTTTTGTGTTTGCAATTAATAACATAAATCCAGTACAGCTATTTCTGCTCTCTGTTTTAGAGTTTCTCAAACTGGAAAACAATCCAACATTCAGAAAGTTACTGTATAGAAAAAAAAAAAAAAAAAAGAAGAGGACATGCTTAATGTGCTGGACATTTTCAGGAATCCGGACATTTTCTTGAGTACAATTAATTTATTTATCAATTTTAAAGATTCTTGATTTGTTTCCATAAATTGCACCAAGAAGTTTGGCTCGCTGAGGGTCAGCCCTTGTCAAATGCCTTTTGAGTTGGTTCTGATGATTTCTATGTCAAAGCAGTATCAGCTTAAGTTTGCACAGGAAGGCAGAGATGTGCTTGAGATGTGTGGGTCCTGTATTCTAACTAGGCTGTGGGACATCTGGCCCCTGATTTCAGTTATTTGGCTATCACTCAGAAGGAATCCAGATAAGCTCTATAATTTAAAACTTTTCTTCCTTCTAAAAGTAGCACATTCTTCTAGAAATCTTGGACTGTTTGTCTAATGGCCTTGCAACTGGGCATTGCAATGTTGTTACAGCAGTTCTTATGGGATGTGCTTGTTGCTGGGGTCAGACTCACACTACCCTTCCCTTCGTCCTTTCTTTTTGGTTGTGGCATTTTTGTTTACACTACAAGCCACACCAAAATATGTGCACAACTGCCCCTAGAAAAAATACATCCTCAAATCATTGCTAACAACATCATAAGCTATTTCCTGTTTATGGAATTCCATGTGGCAAATTTGAATGGGTTTTGGTGAAAACTGTGTGGTTGCTGTTGAAGTATCATGCAGGCATCATCTGCTGCTAGTGCTTTTCTTTTCTCTGTTCTATCTGACTGCCCCAGTTAGGAGTCAGTGAGTGTTCTATTTGAAGTGAGAATGGAAAAAAATTGCTTATAAGATCTTTGTGTACTGTTGTTCCAAGACACAAAGAAGGAGGGCTTCACTGAAGGGTGAATGGTTTATCAAAGAATGCAATGTCATTGCTGGAGAGGAGGAACTGATGTAGGAGTGTCCTTATGCAGGTCCTGTGCATGCCCTGGGCACCTTATCCCAGCTGCTCTCCACTCTTCTGTGAGGAAAGCCGACCAGAGAAAGAGGAGAATGGCACCTTGGCATATTTGTAACTGATGTATGTGAAGCAAGAATCAGTTCTTTGTTATTCTAACAGATGCTCAGAAAGATCTATAACAAGAAAAGGGCAGAATTTCTTGTTCCCACTGTGGGATGTTTCTACTGACAAGATGAAGCAGGTCCCCATGGGCTTGAAACAGCACCTTGGAAATTAATAGAAACATTTTAATTGCTCTCAGAACAGTCAGGTGCCTAGCAAAGCATAACAAGGGGCACTGATGTAACATTTCTTTTTCTACATATTACTGCATGCTTCTACATACTGTTCTTTCTACCTACAATTTTTCTTCCAGTTGTTCTTCCATTTACACACTAGATTTTAAAAAATTGGAACATTAATGAGTAAATACGTATAGTGAAAGTAATATATGATTCTTTCACAACTTATTTATAAATATTTTTATTAAATATTTTATATGAATATATCAGATACGTAATATTGAAATAATGCTTTATTCATATATTTCAATGTGCAAGTGTATGTGTATTGCTCTGAAAGTAACACCTCCTAAATATTTCCCAGGAAATGACAATAGATAAACAGAGCACAATAACATTATTTGATAGACAAAATTCTCAGCTACAAAATGCTATTTTTCAACACTGTCACTGCCAGTAGCTGTGCACTGTTGCCAGCAATGAACAAGAGCTTTCCTGCTGTGCTCATAAACATCTTCACCCGCAGAGGTAACCCACTGTCACAGTCACCACTGCTGAAATGCACCACTCATTGTGCTCACATCCACTGTTTGGTATCCAGAAATGTTCAACAAGTGTCAATGGGTGCCATTGTTTCCACATGGAGGAATTCAGTGACACACCTTTGCTTCATACGCATTTCTATGTCAGACGCCATTCTGTCAGACTGCCCCTCTGCTGCCATCTGCTACACAGCAGCAACAGGTAAGGGAATATTGGTGGAAAGATTCAGCATCTACTGCCATAACGCCAACATCCACCTCTGACATCATGGGCCAAAATAATGAGATGGGAGGCATAACTTTTGAAATGGTTCTCATTTATATCTATACGCATAGATATGGGTGTGTATATATGTGTGTGTTTTGTATTCTTTTTCCTGAATTCATCCAAATCCCATTAGGACATTAATTGGAACATAAACTGATCTCTCCTACTGAAGTTTTCACATACCTGGGTCACAGTTCTCACTGCTTTCTACCGTAAGGCTGCTAAATGCATCTTATTTGTTTTGAAAGCATTTGATATGGAGCTTTTTAAGTTGATGCCTGCAAAGATGTGAGACTTCAAGTAGCTATGTCTTAAAACTTAGAGATAATATCTTTAATAATAAATAATAAGGGTGTGAAAGCTGGCTTAATTATATATTTGTGTGACTGCCTTGTGATTCTAAAGGAATAACAGCAAAATCCTGAGAGTTGTCTCCTAAGCAGGTTAAATAAATTGCCTTCATCTCTATGTTCCTTTGCATACTCTGTCAATATTTTAGCCAGTGAATTTATGAAAATAATGCATCACACTGAAAGCAGATTTTTAATTGAATATTATCATATTGCTCCAGAAACCTGGCTCTAAGTGAGACATAACTGTGCAAATTGGATGGCACATCTGGACTGCCTGAATTTTGACCATCTGAATTTGAGTAGTTACAAAAACTATACAGAAAGGAATGATTAGTTGAAAATATTTGATAAGCATCTTCACCAAATATTTCAGCTAAATTTCTTTACAAACAGCCTGTGAACAAAAAAGAAGCAGAATATTTTTTGTTGGCTACAAACTACAATTAGAATTTCCCAAAACAAGAAATAAATTGCATTGTCACAACATATTTAGGTAAGGCTCCTCAAGATGATGCTTTTGACATAAGTGCTAGCAAATGTTGAAACAGAATTTCAAGGTGTAATTAAATATTTGAGATGTTCTTGACTTTTCAGCAAACGTTGTTTGCGTGGTATGCATATGTTTTATTTTCGTAACAAGTATAGTGGTCTTTTTACCTTTAATAATCACAATTATTTAAATAGATTTCATATCATTTGGACGTCCACCTTAAATAAACAGTTACTACAGTAAAACCTTCATGGCCTGACGAAGAAAGGAATGAATTAATTCTCAGTTCTGCGCCTCCCGTGCAGCAGTGCAGCCCCTTCAATATGTGTGAAAGAAGTCAGCATACCTGCCATCTGCCAGCACCTTTTCATCTCTGTCCTGTTCTTGCCCACGCTGCTTCACTTGTGATCTGAATACTCATCAGCACCCTCCTCCAGTGTTACATGACTACATCCTGCTGCAGCAGCAGCAGTTTTTTCAAATGTTTGTCCAGTCTATTAAAAAATGCCAGTAATTTTGAACAAATCTCACACTTTGTTACGTTCCACTTGAAATAATCAACTTTTCCTTTGATTTCATTTGAAATTGCTGAAATATGATAAAATACAGAAAATCACCTCATTTAAGCACAATATCATAGAAAGGCCTGAAAAGTTAGATTGAAGAAATATGAATGAACTGTTCTGGAGTATAAGGTATTTAATAGTTGAAACAACTTTATCAAAGTAAGGGGTAAGCCCTGTAAAGTGGGAACAATATGTAAGTCAATACAAAGAAAAATGAAGAATTAATGCAGAGTCATCTGCATGACTTAGTTTAATCATCACAATCTGGAATAAATTCATACTGCTGTAGATCTGTATGAAGATCTCAGAAATTGGTGGGAACTGTGACTTTGTGAGTTGAAGATAATAAATTAACCAGAGGGGGAAAATACATTATTTTCTTGACTAAAAAAAAAAGAAAACACAAGTAACACTTCAACAAGTGTAGTATGCTTGTTATAAGGTAATGGTTTGCTTTAAGAGATTATGAATTACTTTTTCTAAATGTGTACACTCTAATAGGAAAACAGGGAAGAATGAGACCTTCACAGTGATCATAAGTGTAATAATCCCATGGTCTGAAGCTGGTTGTCACTGCTGGCAGAAATTTGTCTACTTTGTTCTTAAAGCTCTTCAGAACATTAGGAATATTTTCTGTTTGATTTGCAGTCAGCCAAGTTGCAATCATTCATCTACTCTTAAATCCACCTACCTGCTTGCCTCTTGTGTTCCAGAGCAGAACTTGAATCATGCTGTCTACTTTACATCTGTGCATTACTGTAACCACAAGATCAGAAGAGATGCAGAAGCCATCAGTCCAAGCCAAGGTAGTTATGAATTTGAGTTCCCTTTTTCTTGTCTCTCCTGCCACAGTATTTCAAATATGAGTGTGACCTTGTCTCTTTTTTATTTCAAAACTTCTCTACTAGAGGTGACTACAGTGTTTCTTAGAAACACATAAATCCTTCTTGACACCATCTTATAGCTGTAAGCCCATGCTGGCTTCCTGAACATTTAAACCTCTAAAAACAAATAGGAGCCTAACACCAACCACTGTTTCGACAGAGTAAACAGCTGGGGCGAAAGTTCCAAATGCACGTTGCACTTGTGTTAGGACTTATTATCCTTCTGTCCTTAGATGTTCAGAAAAGGATGTCTTTGATATATAGCACTGATAAGAGGCTTATTCCATTAAGCTGTAGCGATTCTAGCTTTCATGCATCATTTGACAGAGAAAATGAGAATTTGCAGAAGTAATAGCTAATGTAAAGAGTATTAGGTTGCAGTGCAGTTCGAGAGGTAGAAAATAGAGTTCATGTATTATGTTATAGATGGTCTTGCATATTTAATTGCATGTGCACAAAAGAGAACTTCTTGGTTTGCTATTTCCATATCAAACAAACAAACAGAATGCTAGGACCATTGTTTCTGGAGTGGGCTGTATCCTCCGTATCTTCTAACAGAGGACAGGATTTCAGTTTGAAATGAACATTCTTACACATAAACTGAAGTAAGAAAAAGAAAGCTCTAAGCAGAAGTGTGAGAAAAATAAAATAATAGTTGACTCAAGTAATGATTTTACTACCTCCATGTCCTACATAACATCTTCAAATATACAGGCACCACCTTAATGCTTAAATAATTCTTTTTTTTTTCTGAACTATTTCAGGCATTTGTCAAACCATTCTCACCCTGCTTCCTGAAGTTCACTTTGAAAGAGTATTTCTTCACCATTCACTTCTACTTACAAGATGATGAAGGAGAAAGTTTTGTGAATTTTAAGGAAGTGCATGCAATTGCAGTTTAATTAATGCCTTTGGTATCTGAGAAGAGTGGTGGAAAAGAGTAAAAAAGTAGTTACGTGATTCGTTGTACAGTGAGTTGTGAAAGTGACTTACAGTGACAAAATCTATTGCGATCTATTAAAATATCCAAGCATTTTGGACACATAGTGAGCACTGAGGTGATAACTATTTCATTTCTGCAGCACTTTAATGCCTCCATAACTTGATGGCACTTGTAAGCAGTAATCCAAATTGCCTATCAGATGATCCATTTACTATTATTTACAAGGGAGCGAATGAATAACTTAGAATGTCACCATTTTTGTATGGAAATAAAGTGAGTCTGGCAACTTCTATAATGAAGGAAAGTACAAGCAGTATTTTAAATCGTTCTCTACACATAGTTGTGCATAAGCAGTTGGTTTCATGTAGCAATATGATTAGTTCCCCTGTTTCAGAAGTAAAGTATGATGAAACAAAAGGCCCAGATTTACGTTCTTTCACACGGTGGCTTTAGAGGAAATTTATCTTAACAGAATGTCGTGAATAGGCCATGGTAATTTTCACTAGTGCTGGCAATTTCTTGGAAACCTTAGCCACTTCAAAATGTTTTTGCAACTGCACCAATAAGCATCCAAAACATTTTAAATTTTTTTGAAATTGATTTTACTTTGCATTGCTTTTTCCACTGAATGTAGTATCCTTTTATTACCATGTGTTTGCTACCCCTATCTTTATTAAAAAAAAGCAACTGTGATCATTCAAAACTGTGTTTTATTATACATGATAAAGTTGCATTAATATTACGAACCTGATTCTAAATCCAAGTAAAAATTGTATGGGTGCTCAAATATGCAGTAGCAAATGGAAAAACATTGGAACTCTATGAAAAAAAACTGTGCACATCTGAATGCTTCTTCCTATACCTGCTTTTTTTTTTTTTTTTAATAGTTCAACTAAATTTTTCATCTAGGTTTTTTGTTACAGAAAAAAATCAGAAAGAGAATTGAAAAGGATATAACTGAAAAAGAGGGCAACCAATCCAAGAAGTGCTTAGCACCCATTTGGTATACCAACTTTAGATTTTTACAAATATTAATGTTTTCCTAGTTCAGTTATATACATCAAATATGTTATAATATTTTTTCATAAATTCCCACATGGTTCCTGTGTTATGAATTCCAGTCTGTTCAAGAAAATTCCACAATGCAGACAGCATGCTAGAAATGTACTTCCACTGCAAATACCATGGCTTCAAGAAAAAGGTATTCTACCCTTTGTTTTAAAATCCAGTCTCTGAGGTGATCAAAGATATGCAAAATACCTCATTACTTTAGGTACATTGTATTGTACAGTGTCTTGATAAAGATTGAGTCCATCTACTGTTGTATACTTATGAGTAGGAAAATACATTTCAATCTTTGTTGTTTTTAAAACTTTAGTTTCCAACTCAGCAACTCTGTTCATTGGAAGTAAAGTTTTGTATGCACCAAAACCATTTACTACATTACTTCAATGCTCTGTCATCATAAGCTATTGCTTAATACAGAAAACACATATGTATTTCTTGGCACAACTTATGCTTACATTTATTATGATTTGATTAACATTGTTGGTAAGTACACTAAACAGCAAGGACAGAAACAAAAAGCAGTTTAAATGTATTTCAGTCTACTAAATTGCATGCTGACAACACTACGTGATAAATCATCTCAGAATTCTTTTTTCAACGGGGCTGTTTGGGAGGGGGCAAAATTGCTAACACGAAAGTAGTGTTTAAATAGGTGATATTATAAAATGAAAATTTTAATCTTTTACTCTACAGCAACATTATAAATTATAAATACATTACAAATAGGTGAGGTTTTTTATGTGTTATTATAGTGGACGTTTTAACTGATCTGTTTTAGAGAATAATTGATGTTCATGGCCAGTTATTATGGCAAACTCAGCTTGTGGAAAACTGACAATTTTCCGGTAAAGACCAAACTGGAACAACCAGCCAGTTTTATGATGAATGATCATGCCTTTTATGACTACTTCTTGACATGAGCTTGCTACTGGCTGGTGATACAAGGGAAAATGTTCACGCTCCATTACAGTACTTTCCTGTTATTACCGGTGATATTAGACTACCATCTAGAGGCCTAGCTAAGATTATGCTATTAGAAAGGAATGTCTATTAGAATAATAGAAATGTCAATAGAAATGTTACTAATTTTGCTTTGAACTACAATTTTGTATATTCTTCTAGTTCAACTTTAGGGCATTTCAGCAAAACATTTAAATACAAATGAAAAATGTTTCATGTTTTGTTTAACCTGAACATGAAAAGTGATAAATGTAGTTCAAGAATCCAGGCACAGCTGCAACAAGCAAGTGAAAGCCTTGCACAGACTAAAATGAAATGTTAACCTTAAGTGTTTCCAATGCATCTAAGGTACTCTTTTCACAAACTATCCTGATATGTTTTAGAAAATGCTTTTCATGGATGTGCAAGTGTATGGAGTATAAAAAAGCTATTCAGTGCATGAAGGGGACATCTTTGCATGCAGGGTCGGTGGAGCAAATATGTCCTGCAAATAGATCTCATTAAGTTACTGTTAGAATCAACTGTTCATCTGTTCTAAAATATAATCTCTTCTGATTCCTGCTTTTCAGTTGAATTCCTCATAATCCCATTTCCATGTCATCTTGTCACCTTCTTATGTATATTAGTAAATTCAATAAATTCTTAAGATGGTTGTGTGTATTGCACTGTTTTGTACTGCACTGATTTCTTTGCAGACACCTGATTTTGCTAATGTTAAAAAGGTATCTTTAAATTCCTAAAGTGAACAGAAAGCTATATAAAAAATATAGTGAAAATTATAGTGCCGGTTCCACATATATAAATATTATGCTCTTTATGGTTATTTTTTTATAGTTTGAATCTACTGGCACTTTTTGGTATTTTCTGTTTGGCCTGTCGAAGACCTGATTACTTGCTAAAAAGCTAATCATGAGGAGCCAGTTTTAGGTCAGGCAAAGAAATCAGACAGTATTCTGTGCTATCAGCTTGATAATAAACATTATCTATTCACTCTGAGCCTGAGGTTGTCTGAGCCTAAATATATATGAAAAAATGAAATGTCGCTTATTTTGAGACAGTGTCATTTTAACCATAATCACAAGATGGCATCATTACAAAACCCTTCACATCAGGTAAACTAGAAAAATTTACATGTATGAAACTTATATCAGTCTTATTCTGTTCCCCAGCAGAAGCACTGAGACCATTTTGTTCCTTTATGGGAAGAGTCAGTCCATTTGAGAGATCTGATGAGAAGGAAGGAGAATGGTTAGAAGTCCAGTAAACACATCGGAACTGGGGATACATGTGTGAACTCTGAGGAGAGACAAGGTAAAAGTCATCAAATGCTCTTTACAGAGAAAAAGAATATTTGTTTAAAATGCTTAAAGAGTCAATTAATTTTTAGTGTAGCACAGTTATTTTGGTTATGGTTTGGGAAAGAAGCAGAAGAGTGAGGCATTGAATTAATGCTTTTGAAGTTTTGGGGGTCTAGATTATTGAAGTACAGACTAGAGATGGAGACACCTGTCAGAAATTGTTTGGTTAAAACTGATCTTATTTTGGGTAAACTTATGGTCTCAATCTCCTGTTAAGGTCTCTCCTTGTTCTGTTTTCTGTGTATATCTCTACACACTCATCTTAGTTCACTCAGATTCAAAACCAGCCTTAAACCTTGACATTGCTCTCTAAAACTTAGAGCAGGGGAAGCACTGGCAGGTGATGCCAGTCTCTTCTCCCTGGCCACTGACGGTAGCACACAAGGGAACAACACAGAGCTGCACCAGGGGATGATCAGACTGGACATGAGGAAAAATTTCTTTGCTGTCAGGGTGGCCAGACAGGAGAGGCTGACAAAGAGATTGGTGCTCCAAGCCTGTCAGGGCTTTAGATAGTGCCATCAGAAAATGATATTAAAGGCCCCTTCCAAATGAACCAAACTATTCTATTCTACTCTAATCTAACTACTGCCCCAAAGGGTCATTGTCTTTGTTAACAAAAGCAACATAATTTTCCTTTCCATAAGAATGACATTTTCTGAGGGAAGCCAAGGCCTTTAATCTCTCTTCTAGTCCTTACTACTCTCCTGTATGTCTTTCTCTTATCCATATATTGTTATTTAAACAACAGACATAGTAAGGAATAGAAGGACATATAGCGTGTAATTTAACTTTATAGTTCTTACATCTACTTGATGGATGTAACATAAGAAGAAAATAAGTTTGAATAGCTGTGGAAAGTTTTGTTCTTATCCACAGAGAGTTTGTTGACTAGCCTTTGACAGTACTGTTTTTGCCCCTTTCCCATTACTTTTGGTGATAATGTGCAGTGAACACTGTTCACTATGCTTATATACACTTTCATTTCTTTCTAAATTCTTTACATTTAAAGTTCTTATAAGAGGGATGTTTTTGAAGTCACAGCTTGGTTTTTATGTTTGGTTTTGTATATTTTTGTTTTAACAAGTTGCTATATTTAAGACACAAACACAATATTAAAAAAATAGCATTTTAAAAAAGTGAGAATTTCTATTCTTTCTATTTCCATAATCAGAGGAAAGAGCTAAGTAAGCAAATAGCTTATCATGTCATTAGCACAATGTTTATGTTTATCTGAGCATAAGTACTATAAAAGTGCTTATGATGCCTGGCTAATCCTTCCACAGAAAGGAGGGCAAGTAACATAAAACATACTTTATTAGGTTGTACTTTCTAGTAAGATCCAACTAATTCCTCTCCTGAAATGAAGCTTCACCTCTCACAACACAGTGTAGTTGAGGTAGCTTTGATATACATGAACGTGAATTTTTGTAAGGTGGAGTCCTATCTGAGAGCAGAAATGTCTATTTTGGATTAGTACTGCTTAACTGTACACCAAGAGTGCTTCTTTATTTTCCCAGTGAATGTTTAATACACTGATAAAGCCATTTTTCAGATTACCGGGGAAATACTATTTTAAGAAGGACATTGCCAAACAGAAATATGACATGTATGTAGCAATGTAGAAATGTAGCAGTGTTGCTGTTACTACATCAAAACATCAGGGTTCACACTGATTTTACTGTGTTCAACTAAAATAATGGTGTTGAAAATTTCTAAACCAACGACACATTCACTGTTTTCATTTTTAACCATTTCCATCACAGTGCAGTTGAATTTTATTGCCATGAACAACAGCACACACAAAGTTGCAACAGCACAACTAAGATGATCCTCCACACTGTAAACTCAAGTGCACTCTTGTTTACTTTTCACATAAAGAAAATACCTACTGTTTCCCTCTTCAGGTCAGTTAACAGGTAACAGTTTACAGTCTTTGTATGAAATCTAGAAGAATCAGGACAAGCCAGGCTTGTTTGGTCTGGCTTTGACTGCAAAGAGCTTTGTTTTGTTTTGTTTTGTTTTTTAATGTGTAACAGCTTGGTTATAATTACTTGACTGATTTCAGCTTTAGTTTAGCATTCCACTACTGTACAGTGTAATACCTATTATTGTAGTTACTTCTACAGCAAATAACTATTTTGTGTTGAGTACCTGTTTATTACCCTAAGCTGAAAGTATAGTGTAATAAAGAGGAGTGCAGGTATGGGATTATATCAAATAGAAGGTGTCATAAATAAAGGAGCAGTATTTTGTTACCCGTTATGATAGTACTGCATGCACTCTTGAGTGAAGCCAAATTTACAAAAGAGAGCAAAGATCAAGTATGCAACATAAAAACAACGTGCATATGCAGTAAATTCAGACACTATGTGTATAATATTAATTCAGACACTATGTGTATAATATTATTTTTCTGTACTTTGAATTCTGATCACCTTGCTGGTTTAACTGAAATTAAATGAAAAAAAAAAAAAAAAAAACCAAAAAAAAAAAACTCCCAAATTTTAAACAATTCTTGTTGAAAGAAAATGGCGAACTTACAGCTGAAAATGTGGGAATTTATTAAAAAGAACCATTTTAACACAGCAATTTAATTTAGTAATAATGAAAAAGTTCTATGAGATAACACCTTTCTTGATATTGCTAAAAGGAACTACCAGTGTTGAAATTCAACATGGAAGGTCTAACAGGAGATCTGGGGAACAGAATCCTTGTTCCTGGAGTTAAGGTTATTCAATTATTTATGCTGAGAGTTGATAGTCAAGGTCCAAATAAGGCCCTACTGAGAGGAAGCAGGCAATATCATGATACTTTTCAATAGGACTTGGCACAACTTAACTCAAAACTATGAGGGGTATGAAACAGCTTGTAGTGGTATAGGCTTTGTAATGAAGACAGATGGTGATGTTTTTATTAATACAATATATCTAATAGAAAAGTTCCTCAGGTTTCTGTCAACTCCTCCACAAAAATCTTTCACTGATTGTTTTATAAATGGATAGAAGCCTATTTGGGTTAAAAAAAAAATGGGATCTATCAAAAGAACACCTTGGTAACGAATACTCTCTTTGTTAAGGGACTGGCTGTCTTTTCTGGAGACCTGACTTCAGAAATTGTCAGTGGTTCTGTTATGATAAAGTGTATACATTTGGAAGATGTCTACTTGGGCTCCATCTCAATGCAAAGGGAATACATAAATTGCCTCCTCCTGGTCTTTCATTGTTTGGTCTGTGTAAAGTCCCATTTTCTCCTTGTCCGTACAAAAACATAATTATAGATCACACTACGTTCACACAGATGAGCAGATATTCTGCTGGGAAACACTGAAAAAGAGGAAACATCTGTCAGGTAAAATGGACAAAACAGCAAATGTTTTTATTCATTTTTTGAAATGAAAACGGTGAAGCAAGCTTTCTCTCTCAAAGAGAAAAGTGCATTTATACATTAATTTCTTTTGGATGAGACCCCAGTTAATTCTTAAGCCTTTTTGAAATACAGAAAGAGATCATATCAGCTAGTTACACTGAAGAAAAACAGTAAAGATGCAATGAAACCATTTTTCATAAACAGGTAATGCATTAATATATTCATATATATTACTCAGGTGTAATTAGTCAAAGTATCTTTTCATATAAGCAGATAGCTTTCCAGTGTGATTGAACAAGAAAGCATATCATATCCATGCTAGTGAATTACTGATAGTAATAGGAGTACAAAAGCTTTCTTTTCAGAAAATGTAACAGGATTTGCCAGATCTCTCTCACTCTGTAAAGCTGCTACTACTCTTTGTAGTCAGATATGCAAACACTTTACAAAACCTTTCCATTTAGGTATTTTTATGGAAACATAATAAATTAGAGGGAAAGTAAATGCTGATAGAGTAATCTGACAGCAAGATATTAAATTCCATTTTGGGATATTCAGGCATGTACAAAGTAGCTTCATAATTAAGGAAAAAGTAATGAAAAGTAACATGATACTTAATAACCTAAAAGTTTTAGTCAAAATGTCTGTGTGAGGTCACTCCAAAAGTAATGCCTCTTATTTATTTCCCTGGAAACAGCAACAGCTATAAAGAGCACAATACCACTACTTGATAGAGCAAATTCTCATCTACAAAACACTATTTTTCAACTTAAGCATGACCATTATCTGTGCATTTTCACCAGCAATGAACAAGAGCTGGCATACCATCCCCATGAAAATACACACCAGAGGAAGTGGCCCACTGTTACTGCCACCAATAGTGAAATGCACCACCCACTGCCTCTCGGTGCTTACATCCACTGGTTGGTCTCTGGAAGTGTTCAGAAGCATCAATGAATGTGAATGGGTGCCATTTTTTTCACATGAAGCAATTCACTGACACAACTTTGCTTTTCATGCACTTCCACATCAGACACCATGTTGTTGGACTGCCCCTCTGTTGCTGTCTATCACATGGCAACAACACATAACAGGGATATTGGTGGAAAGGTTAAACCTGTTCTGCCATCCCATCAACATCCATCTCTGACATCATGGGCCAACAAAATAAAACAGGTGGCATTACTTTCAGAACATCTTTCATACATCATAAATTTCTGTCTGACTGAGAATATGAATTGTTTGCTAGCCCCAGTTAGATTTAAATGGCCTTCACAGTAGTTACTGAGTGGACCAACTGGCTGGGTTAATAGAATAGCTTGAAAAGAGTTCTCTGTAACTTTGGAAGAAACTTATCAGGTAGATATAGAAATCAAAACATCAATCACATCAGTACTTTATCTGAAGCTGAAGTGAGAAATGAGAATATTATATATGCATCTCAATCATTTTAGAAACATACATTATGATGATTAATGAATGAACTTAATTATCTGTCTTCCTGCAGAGAAGAAAAGTTTTCTGCAGTTGTTCAGAAAAATGTAAAATGTATTTCCTTTAAGAAATTCACCCAAAGGAATCAAGCTTATGGACTGTTTCTTTTCATGATTTTTTTTTTCTCTCGGTTAGCAGGTTATTTCTACATGTTGTCCACCGAGTCCCAGGATTTGAACTGCTTAGATAAAGTCCAATGTATGAAAATGATAATTATCAGGAGTCTTGATCAAAATGTCCAAAAATGAACAGTTGAAGAAATTAGATATTTTTATTTATGCTTTTTTTCTAATTCAAGCTGGTGTTGC
This sequence comes from Perdix hodgsoniae, assembly GCA_035772895.1. NCBI lineage: Eukaryota > Metazoa > Chordata > Aves > Galliformes > Phasianidae > Perdix > Perdix hodgsoniae. Next base: position 11,234,305 of record JAPSGF010000009.1, on the reverse strand, counting down.
ACTATTACGCCACCAACAGCTTAGCTGATCTGTCCTGGGATAGAGATAAGAATGAAATTCTAGTTATCATACCTATATTTTATAACTGGGAGTGCTAACCTTTTTCTAGATAAGTAATTCATTGTTACCATGTCATAAAAAATTGGAAATGCCAGGGAGATTATATTCAGAAAAGTAGACTAACTGTTAAATGAACAGAGATACGAGAGCTGTCTGTATGAAATGCTCCGTATATATTTTGTTGAGTGACTTTATGAAAAAAAGTAACTCAAACATAACAACACAAAATTGGAGGAATCTGTAACACAGAAGAGTTTTATATTACTATCTGTAAGGTAGTTCAGTCTTTGTCTTTACTAATTGCTGTTGCTTGTTGTTTTTTGTTTGTTTTACTGTGTCATTGATTTCAGCAGAAAATGACAGTCATGAAAAACTGCTAAAGACTATAGACAAGGTGAGACATCAATTTTCTTTTAATATATGTTCAATGAGAAAATGCTTTATAAACTTTATAAGTTCCCTTTTTCACTCTGCATCCAGTTTTAAATACATAATTATTTTTTGGCAGACTCTCAAACTTAAAATTTACCAAGAAAACAAATAAATACAGTTGAAGTGGGAAAGGGATTGTTTCATGACAAGAAAATAAATGAAGTAATCTCTTTATTGATGGATTTTTAGTATAAGGCAAAAAGTATGTTGCTATGTGCAGCAAAATATATCATACAGACCCAAGGAAAAGTAAAAAATAATAAACTCTGCAAACTCTTTTACAAAATGCTAAAAGTTTGTACAACTTTATTCACATCGGCACATACATGAGGAAAAGTCTTTTCCACTCTCCACGTTTTGTGATACCAACATTTCCACCATGGAGAAACTGACAATTACCTTATTCCCTCTCAAAACAAATTTGAAGTTATGAATCATAAACAATTCCTATGCAACATGAGGCTGAGTCACAGGCCTTGTGGGAAGAGGCTGAGAGAACTGAGCTTTTCAAGCTAAAGAAAAGGCAATTTTGGGGACACCTAAGAGCGGCCCCTGGTAACAACTACAGGAAGGCAATCAAGATGGTAAAGCCAGGCTCTGCCCAGTGGTTTCTGGTGGAAGGATGAGACAGGGCACAGAGTTAAATAAGAGAGGCTAAGGTGATGTATAGAGCAACCTTTTCCCTTTGAGGACAGGCAGGCAGTAGAGCTGGTTACCCATGGAAGGTGTCCAGCCTCCATCACTGGAATTGCTCAGGATCAGGCCAGACAAAGCCCTGAGCAGTCTAGTCTGGGAACATTGCTGGCCCTGCTTTGAGCAGGTGATGTGTATGCAGACTTTCTGAGCTTTATCCAAACAGCATGATCCTGTGATTCTGTGAATGTATGAATCGATATGATTATAGAAACCTACCTAAAGCTTGCTGAGGTTCTGATTGATTGCAGTAGCATTTGGATGAAAACCAAGACATTAGAGCGATAATAATTCTTCATAAGAAGTGACTTGATTCAGGATGCTGTACCAGAGCTCCAAAAACTTGCTGATGCAAATTTTCCAATTAAGTCAAAAAAAGAATGTTTATTTGGCAAAGTTTACTGAGTGTGTCAAATTGATGTGTGTTATGACTGCACAATTAGAATAACGCACACACTAACAAGTAGAGATGTGCATCTGGCACATCTCTCTGTAGAGAACATGCTATTAAATATTGCTTTCTTTCTGTAACCCATTTTTCCTAAACTATTTCGTAACTTTTTATCTGTTCCCAGAACAACAGATTCCTTAAAAAATGATATCCGATTTTGTGCTAGTCATGGTACAAAAATTCATATTTTTACTGTTGAACTTGTGAGAAATATTTAGATTCTAATCTGTAGGTGAAATAAATATACTCTCATTTAAAACATGATGCTGATTCTTAAGGCTGGCTGCAGGCACAGGTGGTTCTATTGATTGGGGAATTACAAGCAAGCTGTGTGTTATAGGCATGGAGAAGAGTAGAGGTGGAGTATTTGGGAGAAGTTTTAAGTAAATGGGAGTTTGTTAGAAGTGAACAAATTTACAGGCAGATAATGAGTCTGAGCTTCTGTGGCAAGAAGTCTGAAAAGGTAAAGTTTATGTGGTGAAAATATCGTAGAAATGAGGGGAAACTTTCAAAATGCTAATGGAATGGCTTAGGAAACCTTTTGAGATAGCATCATGCTGTTAGGAAATGGGATAAAGCTTTCTGCCTCTTTTGGTTTATGTGCTAGAACTTTGCTTCTAAAAATGGCTGCAATGTTTTAGAGTGGTGCAAGTTAGACCTGACTTAGGTCAGCTTGTTGGGGGCTGGGGGTGTCACTAGGTCTCCCTGGCTGCACTGGAGTTGCTGGCATGAGAGACAGTTGTGGGGGAGGTTTGAGCTACATAGTTCTTTCTCTTTTGAAATCATCTTTTTATGAGAAGTTCTTAATTATTTCTGAAACATTCTCACTGTTGCAGTTGCAAGGATGTTGGCAAAGTAAGTCTTCTGCGTCAGACTCCTGCACTCAGGTAAGACTAATCTCAGGAAATACAAATGTAAGATTATTTTCTAATTCTGATATTGGTTGGTAAAAACATAATAAGTTTTGCATTCATAAAATAACTTCAAACTATCTCTGAAAAAGCTAATTAATAACCATTTTTTTTAATTGCCTTCATAGTTGCTGGCTTGTTGTTTACACTTCTGCTTATCATTACTGAACTAATGGGTTTTTCTTCTTGACTTGATCTCCTGACATTTATTTGAGGGACTTCTGTACTTCAGAAGATATTGGAGGAGGCTATCATATTTTAGGCTTAGTTTTTTCTGTTTCAGAGCAATTGCTTGTGTAGTGCCTTGTATAGAATATTCTACTCCACCATTTTCTAGTCAGTGCAGTTTTTTTTATAATGGATGTATGTAACCTAGAAGAAAAATTACCAGTGCAATCCAATTTAAAATGTAATTTGTTGCCTCAGATATTATATTGATTTGCAGTTGTAATCAGGATTGTTTTCCAAACAGTTGCATAGCTTTTTAAGATGCCCAGAGAGAACTCATTATTTCAGCTGTTCTTAAGCTGAAATGTATTCCTCTCCCTTCTAGGCATATTAATAAATTATTTGAAGAGGCTAGCCTGAAAACTGAAGTTGTTTGGTACAGAGTAGTACTTCGTATGCCATAAGCACTGTGAGTGCATAGCGAAAGCATAACAAGTGTCAAGAATACTGACTACCTCAAAGTACTGTGGAACATTTGAAAGTTTTGTTCATTGGATTCTTTTAAGTAAAAGCTTATAGTTAGCTTGTTATGTCTGAGTGGTGTTCAGCTGTATTGAGATCTTTATTTTTTGTAAATTCACCATTTCCAGAAAGCATTTAAGGAATATTTATTTATTTATTTATTGCTTTTACTATGTGATAGAGGCAGTGCTGACAGTAGCTCTTCAGCTGACGATAATGAAATGATCTTAGGGAGGGATGTGGTGAGTTACATAATTCTCAAATGTAGATTAAGTATTGTTGTTCATAAATGTTTAAAGAAGTCCAAGTCTATAAAGGGAGGGCTGGTAAACCAAGTGTCTGTGTATACTTCTAGTTATTGTTTGTACTTGCATGTAGATGTTTTCTTTCTTGCTGAAGTTGGTAATAAATCTCTTATAGTGACTAAAGGAACTTACTTGAAGAAGCAGGCCTTGTTACAGCAAAAGTAATCAACATCTCCCTTTGTTTCCCATTGCTTCAGCTAGCTAAATTTAAAAAAAAAAAAAAAAAAAGCCAGAGGAAATTGCTCTTATTTTTATCTTGTGTTTGTCTACTGGGGTGTGAAGCTTCTCTGCACATGATACAGCTGGGCTGTATTATCCAGATAATTTGCACTAGTAATTCATGTAGTTTATTAATGGAAACACTTAACACCTGAGATGAATTGGAGGGCTACATAAGAATTTAATTCTGGAGCTTGATTAGAACCAGTTGCAAATGCTCTGGATTCTGGATGTCTTTTGCTTTAGAAAGCTACACCTTGTCCTTGGAGGAAAGGGTACATAGTGAGTGAGCAAGGCCAAAGTCACAGAAGTTTGTGAGTATTCAAAATGTATCTGTGGAAATTCTCCTGTTAGAGAGTGGTGTCTTGCTCAGTCTTGCTCTAAGATTTTCTTCTGAAGGACTACTGTCCTGCAACTGCCTCCTGTTGTGAATCTATTGCTTTTTTTGTAGTCTAAATGTATTTGAGAGAGAATCATAGCTCTCTTGTACTTTACCTTCAAGAGTCAGATACAAAGTAGAAAAGTTTAGCAATCTCTGTGCTTCTTAATCTAGAGGAAAGGCTGCACTTAACTACTCTCTTTTTTTTTTTTTTTTTTGGCAATGAGAATTTCTACTTCCTAGTAGTCTAGTTGATGCTTTAGACATTTTGTAAAAGTGACTGGCTCAGAGTGGAGCTTGTTTTCTGCCTCTGTACACCCCAGGACTTCAGACGCCTAAGAGGAATGCATTACTATTGCCTCCACTTACTAACACGGCTATCTCCAGGTTGTTTTTACTAAGTTTTGTTTTGCTGAAATGAAGGTTTAATAATGACATTTTCGAATGCGTCAAAGGCAGACCAGTGTAAATACTGAAGAATAAGCAGTATGTGTTCTTGATTAAAGCCTCTATCTAGAGAACAGCAGTCTGTCTGTCCAATAACTGAGTAATTAACATTGACACTGGGGAATAGTTGTTGCAATAAAGCATCTCACGGTTCAGTTGTTTTCTAGAAAAATGTCTTTTCATTGGCAGTGGATTTCCCACCTAATTAGGGAAAAAAAGCAAGTATGAAAAAAATGCTTAAAAATGCTAAAGATATCCTTCCTGTTTTGCTGTCCCAAAACAGGACAGTGAGCTTGCAAATGTACCTACTGTTGTCAGAGGTAGCAATTATAGCACTGAGAGTTGTTTTAAATTACTTTAATCATAGCTGTGAGTTAAAGTATGTATATTAAAACTATAAAATGGTCTTAGTTAAAATAATAAATGAACTTTAATCTGTGCAAACCAGGTGGATCAATAATATAACTGCTGATTCTTATGTGTATGGACGTGTATGGAAACTATAGCTGCGCTTGAAATAGTGAAATAACAAGCTGGCTAAAATAAATTCCATATTCTTCTGTGTTTCTGTTACTATGTATCTTGCTTTGGGATTAATGTCTACATTCTCTAATATTCATATAGGTACCTATAAAAATCAGAGATCTCTTTGCATTTATTGTCTTTGTGGTTATGGTGGTGTATGGGAACTGCTGAGTCACAGCCTGAACCTCTGATTAGTCACCTGAGGTGAGCAGTGTGTCAGCCCTGGAAGCACAGGTGAAAGCAATTCACCTGTGCTTCTGGAAGGGGTGGAGCCAGGCTCCACCTCTCCTAGACCCATTTAAGCGCTGACTACCAGTGGGGAAGGATTTCTCTTCTAGAAATCTACTCCTCTTGAGTTTCCTGAGTGAGCCCACGACACGGGTAAGCATCTCATGTGTTCTGTTTTGTCCTCACTTTGCATAACTCTCTTGTTCATTTCATTATTATACTTTGATTATACCTTTTGATTATACAGGTGGTTTCATAGATCATCTAAGTTTCAAAGGGGCTTTCTGAGGACTGGCACATCTCCACTCTGTCCTCTGTTTTATCCTGTTTGCTGAGAGTTTTGCTGTAACTTCCATTCTTTGTTCATTGATAGCTGGTATTCAAACTACTTGAGTTCATGTCCTTGAGTATATTGTAGCTAATGAGAATCTGAAAATTGAACAAGCTGACATAGATATTATACACTTAATACTTACTAGACTATCTTGTAGAGAAAATGCATGAAACAGTACCTCATTTTAAAGAAGATAGCATTCTTATGGCATGGAAGGCCTCAGGTTATGTTGGTTTGTGTGTGTGGAGTTCACCTAAGTGGTGACAAAAATTCTGGGTAGCCAAGACTCTTCTCAGGATACATCCTTATTGCTTTCAACATCTTCTCTCTTTTTTTTTTTTGATAGTTAGGTAAGGAAGAGCAGCTTAGAAGAAAGTCAGCTTTTCTTTTTGACAAAGAGAATGGCAATTGCTTTATGTTTCTCCAATGAATATTTGACAGTTGTTGAGTCAGCCTTTAAGGGAAAGAAGGGAGTGAGAATAAATATCCCTTGCTCTTTAATTTTTTTTATCTGAGGAGGAAAAAAGTTTAGAGAAACTTATTTTACTTTAGAGTGCTAGCAAGTATCCAAATTTTACATAATGAATTGAAAACTAGTTTGTAGGAACTTCAAATTCTTGTTTTTTACTTTGTGAAGCAGAAATATTTTCCTCTTTAAGCTTCTTGAGTCTCTGGGAATTCATACTTGTGTTCAATTTCCATTATTTGACAGCATCATCGCATCACTAGTATAGACAATGATGATTTTCTTGTACAGTTCATTAATATTTTTGGTAACATCTCCCTTTAATGTAGGTTCTGCATCAAGCAAATGAAATAGCGGTCAAAAAGTTAAAATGCAGTCCTTTAGACGTATCTTCAATGTATGTCTGTTTTCTAGTTCATCATATGAACAATGTGCATAATATTTTAAGCAGATTTCTGCATTTATGCATCTAGCTCAAAAACAGATTTCTAGATAATCTTGTGTGCTTGATGTTATTACATAGTACTGCTTGCTATTATTAATTCATTTTGGGGTTGTAATGACTGATTTCCTTCAGATATCAAGTAGATTTCAGTGCATCAAAACCTCATGCATCAGTGCTTCAAATTTACAAAATGCTTGATTTCAGCACTTACTGCCTAGTAACTATGGAATTATGTTATTTTTGGTGCATTTGATGTTACTTCAATTTTCCTCCAAAGCAGAAACCCCAAAAATATTTATTTTGCATTTTATTGATGCAGTAGCAAACAGCTGTATAAGAAGTCTTCAGTAACTTAAATACTTTGAAGTATATGATTTGCTACAAAGGTAGGAAGCCATGGGTGAAGAAACTGTTATAACACTTGGACTTGGAAATTAAAATGAAAACTCCATTAACTCACACTACTGCATTTTGAGAACTCAAGTTGTGTTAGTGTGTGTTCTGGAGTGAAACAGTAAAGGAAACACAATGTATTCCACTGTGATACTTATTGTGACTTTTTATTATAGAATAAATAACATGTTTCGTCCCTTTGGAGAAAACACTTCCGATAAGGTAGTAGTTATGTGCTATCACCTTTACTGGGATTTTGACTTCCAGATTTCCTGGTAGTTGTTCAAGTAAGTGTTAAGTAAAGAGAGCATGTCTGATTTACTGTTAAGTATGAGTTACAAAGAGAAGAAAAAAAGTACATACAGTTAAATACAGATTGAAATCTGCTGTTTTCTTTGATTGAGCGGGGAAAAGAATGTTATCTGGCCATCTGGCTTCTGACAGTTGGTTTAGAATTTAATCACTTGCTTTTGTAAATGGTCATAAGTTTAATCTCTGTATTCACTTAGTGAATTGTCATCAGATGCAACTCTGTTCAAGTCTTCTGGACCCAATGACTCTGAAGCTTTGTCATCCCTCCTCTAGCATTGAGCATGGATATTACTGTTTCTCAACCTGATCTCCAGTCCAGCTGTATAACATTGCTGATAATCTTAGCAAGAAGCATGTAAAGTGATTGCCTGTAAAGTGATCCTCAAAGAACTGCCTGACTGGCCACCAAGGAATGTGTGCTATCTCATTCAGTGTTAATGCAGAGTACTCAGTATGGTTCTTGAAAGGCTTAAATCCCTCCAGAATGGGGTCTGAAGATGTGCCTGGGGAAGCAAAGCTGTTCTGCTTCCAGAAAAGTGGCACATCTTGAATTACAGAATAGACAGTGCGTCATCAATGTGTTATTAGAATTGTCTCAAAGAATTGTCTTAAAAGAAGCTGCTAGTTTTTATCTTGCTCGTCTTCCAGTAGAATTTGAAGAGAACCAAGCATTTATATTCAGAAAGATTATCTTTGCTTTATTTTAGACATGCTGCAAGTTGTCTCCACCTGTTTTTGTTTGCTTATCAAATCTTCTAGGGCTAATGAGCAATTAAAAATCTATCAAGTCTAGGAAATATCAAGTGACAATAGATGCTACTGTTACACTGAGTTAGGTAGAAAAATGGATATACCTGACTACTTATTTCTAATTGTTTATATGATGGTAAATGCCAGGCATGAATCCCGAACTATTCTTGTGGCAGAGAGTCTTTAAATCTGTTGCTATTACTTCGGGCAGTGTACAGGTAACATCTGGATTAGATGATTCTGGGATATACTATGTGAAAAGCAGAGTAGCTTGCCATTGTGAATCCTAGGCACGTTTCTGAAATTGTTTACCTACTTGAGGCTGTGTTAGAAAGACCTTCAGTATGAAACACAGAATTGTTCTAATATTTTGGGGTGAACATTTATAAAACGCTTCTTTCTTGGAAATATACAACTGGAATAGTCTTCTCACTGATGGTATTAAAAATAGAAGGCTATTCATTTTACAAACACAGTTGTTTCTATGTGATGCAATCTGGACGAGATTCTGTCTAAGAGATGGTGTGAGCAATTGTTTCAATTGCTACATCCCTTTTCCCCAAAGTGCCTGGGGAAAACATTCAAAATATTTTCTGTTCAGAATTTAGTAATTTGATAGATTGTGTGTGTGTGTAAAAAAAAATAAATAAATAAATAAAATTGGGCTCTATACATAGTCACAGATACTATTCTGAACCTTACTTGAATATGTCAATAATAATAATTAAAAAAGCTGAGAAACTCCTCTTTCCAGCTACCTTCTTCTCCTCTTAAAAATGAGATTCTTGTTTGTGTGCAGACTTTCTGGTTACTTTGATCTGCTCTAAGACCTCTAATTTCTTACAGTTTTGGAAGAATTAAGAGGAAGAGAAGGAATAATAGCAGACCTCATGTTATTCCTAATAGGAATGTGATGTGATTTTTAACGTTCTTGTAGTACTGATAAGCATACTTGCTTGTTCTTCAGGCAGCTTGGCATTTTATTTTTCAGAACGATACCAGCTATCCTTTTTTTTTTTCCATATAATAAAAAGAGAATATAAATGTATTTAGAGTAGATTTCTCTGTACACAGAGAACATCAAGGGAATTCAAAGAATTATCAGTTTCGCCACTTCAGTCCACATGTCAATTTTTTTGTAACAGTCCTATATTGATTGTTGTAGCAGGATGGTTTGAACCTTAAGGACCTTCTTCTCCTTTCACGATCAATGGCAAAGCAAGAATGTTTTGAAGGTTGTGTACTTCTGTAAACACTTGACCAAAACTTCTGGGATTCTTGTATATGTAGACTGGAGATTCTGTAGCAGCTTCAGAGGCTTTGTACACTGTAGATGCTTTCTTGTGTATTTAATGCCAAAGCCTTCAAATCCATTTAATGTAGTATACCATTCATTTTGTGGAATAGATTATAAGCTTTTCTCATTTTGATATGTAACCTCATATGAACAAGTATCATATTTGGATAATATGAATTGGGTATGTTTGTAGTTTGAACAGCTGGAGTTCTGGCATTGCCATAGGAGTGGGAAGGATCTGTGGTTTTAGTTGCTCCCTAGAGAGGCACTTGCATTCAGCATCATCCACTGAGTCTTCTTACTACCTACTTGATTTAGTGGATGGCAACCCTCCTTATGGCAGGTAGATTGGAACTTGATGATAATTAAATTCCCTTTCAACCAAGCCATTCTTGACTGACAACTCATGTTAAATGATTAATTTTTCATCTGAGCTACCACTGTTTGGAGCTTCACATATTCTTACCAGGTTTTTGCAAATGTGAAGGGCTGCTTTTATATAATTCCTGTAAAGGTTCTGCTTCACTTGCTCTATGAAATGTTCCTTTTTGAAATGCCTCTATGAGATATTGGACTTCTTTGAGCTAATTTTTCAGTAGATATGCCTCAGGTCAACCTCTACAGCGTGACTAAGCTGTGTCATCTGTAAACTCACAGCAAACATTCAAGTCCTAGAGGCCGTAATGGGAGTGAAACGAGGCTGTTCAAATATAAATGGGTGACAAGTTAAGCTTGAAAATTATCTGAGGTTGTATTCTTGGCACAAACAGCCTCTTTGGCAACTTAAATATCTAAACTTATTTTCTGCTACGCATACATGATCCCTTAGTGGACATCAGATAATCTTTTATGATGTATGTCGGGAGCTTATTCGCTGACATGCTGCCACCTTGATAGATATACTTAGAAGCTTCTAAGTGAAACACTTTGGGATCTCTTGCTTTTTTTAATAATTTCTTCGTATTGGTTAAATCATAGTTTTCTGCTAAACTGAAGTTCAACTACAATGTTGAACAGGCTGCAAGCTTGACAATCATTAGGAAACTCATAAGAGTTTCTAGAGAGCATGTTTCTAAAATTAGTGACTTACCTACTGTCACTTTGTTTCCAAAATCTGAATAAAATGTACCACTTAGTTTTCAAAATGATTGGAGGAAACTATATGTATAAAATTGTTAGTTTTGTTGAATTACATATCAAAGTTGTGTTTCCTCTCTGGTATCTTGTCCCACTGTATTGCAGAAGCTGTCTTTTCGGCTGGATGCTGTGTTTGGAACATAAGCCAATGGATCAGGTCGGATCAAGTATCTACAAAAAGAAATTACAATTCTTATTAAACAGACTTGGCACAAGCAAGGATTAGTAAACATACTATTGTTGTTGAAAAATTCTGAGAAAGAATTAGACTTAATCTAGTTTCTGTTGGTTAACTTGGACAAGTTGGCAGTGCCACTCATTTTAGGTAGTAGATTCACACTATGTCTACCTAGGCATCATCTGTATGTACTAGACACTGTTAAACCTTAATTTTGTCTGAGAACCCATTTGATCTTTTAGATGTATCAGCTCTTTTCCTGAGCATCCACTATAGTCACAGAACACAAAAGTTTGTCAGTAATTCTCTGTATTTATGCATTTGCTTTGTTATGCTTTGGAGAAGGGGCAAAAGTAAACTGGAGTAAATCATAAAATAAATTTTGTGTGGAAGCTAGGGACACACTTCTAACTACGCTCAACCAATAAAAAGCATGATGTTGATAAACTTGGTATAGGCTGATACACTGAAGATGAACCCCTACTCTTGAGAATGAATTTAAAGTAGTTCTAACTGCTGCAAATGCTGCTTTGAGTGCAGTCCATCTGTAGATGCTGAGACAATTACCTCATGGTAGTTCAAAGCTGAATACTATCTAATATGATTTTTAATTTCTCTGGAATTTGTGAGTGGTAAAAAAAAAACAAACAACACTGTAGAAAGAGAACAACTTGTTTAGTCTCTCCACTAATAATCCCCCTTGAGTGAAGGTGAGCTGACTGTCTAGTCAAGGGAACCAGAGAGTGAGATGGTGCCTACTCTCAAGTGTCAGGAAATGGACGTACATCAAGCTTTGTAAAAACGAGAGCATGTACAGGCTAAAGTTGCGGAGGTAGAACACAGCAAATCCACACCACAAAATTATGCGATATTGGTTTGCTGTTTTTGCAAAGGAGGAAAAAGGAAAGCAGGCACTTAAGTCACCTAGCTAAACTAGATAAAAGTATATGCATTTACAGGTAATATTAGTGCTCTTCATACTGTGGACTTTGATAATAGTGGAAAATACTGTTCCAAATTATTTCAACACATTTTGAGAACTGTGTTTGCTGTTTGATATAAGTTTCTATAAGTGTGCTTTTTGTATACCACAGTCCTTCAAAGCAGTTCATTCTTGTTTTTAATATCAAGGCTAATAGTTCAGTTTTCTTGCTTACAAGATGGAAGTGAGGTGGATCAACACTGATGTTGGAGGGCCTTGCACAGAGGCACTGGAGCACATGGGATATGTTATTGTAGCAGGGAGAGGTAAAAGAATCTACTGACAGATATACAGACATGGCATAGGACCTGAGCATGACAGTTAATTTTCTAAAACTCTTGAGCAGATCCAACTTTGGGTTCACCTTTCTCTCTTGTGTAGTTTTCAAAATTCCCTGCAAGGAATGGGGGGAGTGGGGATATTTCTGCATTTAGGTCGTGCTATTTGTGTTCAAATAATCTTAAGCACAAATATTGTATGAGAGAAATGTTTTTTTTTCTGCTGTACCGTGAATTCAAAAACCACTGCAAAATCCCACTTGAAAGCACTGATTCAGAAGGTTGATCTTCCTGTTAAAACTGGATAGCTTAATTATAAGCATGATTTCTAATTCTGTGAAGATATCCGGTGGACTTGGTTAGTTTTTATATGTACACAGAGCAAGATAAAAGAAAATGGAGTTAAGAAGGTATCAATATATATATTTTACATCATCGTATATAATGAATTAAATACATGCTTATGTATACACGTAAGTACAATTACATGTCTGTTTAGATAGAAGTCTTCATCTTTTCCATCCGTTTTTCAGGTGCATGGGAATGTGTTCCCACTGCCTGAGCTGAAATATTATAAAAGAAACTTTACACTTGTGACTTTTTTTCTTTAACTTACACTATATCATTCAGCTCTAATCTTGTATCTGGAGAAGGATTGATCAGGATGTAAGAAAGGTTGTTCTGATGATCATTCATTTCATCTGGAGGACAAAGATAAATGTACCAAATTAGGTTTAAAAACATATCATCAAAGGTATAATTTGTAACAACCTAATTTTGAAAGTTTATCTTTTTTGGCTCAGAGTTGTCAAATAAAATATATCAGGTGCCAAGGTAATACCAAATAATTAGAACTATCTGATGTATCATCTTTTGAGATATCAGCTCTCCAAACATGCTTACTTTCTGAACATTCTGAAGTATATTCTTTTGCACTTCTTTCTAGTTACAGCAATTCTCAATACAACTCAATTTTTCTTCAACCAATGTGTTATGTGTCTTATGTTAATAAGTGTGAAGTAGCCAATGCTAAATGCAGGCGTATGAAATTATCATCCATTTACAAATTTAGTTGATATGAAGTATTTTCTTTTTATCACCTGTGCCAGTGAGAAAAAAGTGTGTTAGAATGTGAAAGATACAGAAAACTCAATTGGTATTTCTATTTCTTTTTTTTTTTAGAAAGTTTCGCTAAGTCTCAGCCCAACTGTAGCTATCACTATCTTTTGTGTACTTTACTTTGAATACTTTTCCTAGGGTGTCACAGTGAGACTAATAGGTCTAAAATGAATAAACGTTTTGTACATACTTCTTTTTAAGTGAAAATTAAATAATGTGGAAGAGAATATCCCAGTTCTAGTTTGTGTAATTCCTAAATCTTGGTAATGAACTGTGTTTGAAGTGTGTTCTGAAGGTTAAAAATGATTGCTTTCTAGTGTGTGTAACTTTCCTCTGTGCCTGTATCACATATTTTGCACCATTGTAAGTACTTCTGTCCGGAGAACAATTAGACTCTGAATCCAGGTGCAATTAGAAAGCTCAAGTGATCTTTTACAGTGCAGTTTAATGCTGTATAGTAAAACCAATTTTAGTAAGTATTATGGTATTAAGTATTTTAACAAGTTATACAAATGCATTCACCGATATGTCAGCACCATCATGCCCCTGAGAAAGGTTTGCATGACCAAACAAGTGTTATGCCTCAATTGGATTAAGTGAATTCACAGTTAATTGAATTTAGAATTGGAGGTCTCAGTGGTTATGTTATCAGCGTAAAGAAAGCTGAAGATGTAAAATTGGCTTTAGGATTATTCCCATACATGAAGATTTGTAAGCAACTGTGGTCATTTTAGTTCATGGCATCCATTAAAATGAGGCTTTTTTCCATGATACTAGTATTTTTATTAAGTATTGCGTACCATATCCTGTTGGAGAAAGGCCCAGGTGTTTCATTCTGTTTTTCACAAGTTCAGCAAGTTCCTGTCTTTCTGACCTCCTGTAAAGGTTCATCCGCTGCTGGCTTATCCTCTCAGCTGTTTTACCGGAGTGTCTCGGTACTCTTCGGCTCAGCCGTCGAGCCCACTGCATGCTTTTTCGCCGTAACAAGGGGTGATCAGACTGATCGCTAGATGTTGAGTTACGATGATTACTACGGTAATTAACCTGTTCCCTGGTGTCTTTAGTGTCTTCCCATTCTTCTACGCTGATAGAGATTTGAGACTTAAAAAGAAAGTGATAAGAGGATAAGGGCATTAAAAAATAGAAGTGGGGTAAAATCTTTTCAGTAGTGCAGTTGAACATCCTATTTTTAGAAATTCAAGTTATGCAACTTGAAACTTTCTAAACTACGGTTTAGATATATATTGTGAATTCATTAGGAAGTAATTCAACATTTATTGCACTGCTGAGTGTTTTCTTAAGATGAAAGGCAAAAGTTGCCTGTTACCAGTGTGATTCAGGGCACATTTTCCAAATAAGGTAATCTGAAGTTTCTACCTTCAGGTATGGTTATGTTGCTTTTTCACCAAGACAGTTAAGAAAAAAAGCAACTTTAAAAGCTTCAAAATCTGGTCTTTGACTGTTTTCTTCATGTCACCTGATAAGTAGATGGATGAAGTATGTAGTTGTAACATAAAAAAAAGAAAATAAGAAATATAAGGGAAAACACTTCAAAACCTCTCTTTTCAACTTGTTTTAATTTCAGCATAAGATTTAGCTAATACTTTCAGCTATCTTTTTGAAATTACTAATAATGGATTGTTACTGTGATATTTAATACATGTCTTTTACTGTCACTGAAGTATTAAACTATCCCTGGTATTAGTAAGGTTGTACTACTCAGTTATTATCCAGTTTCTGATGAGGGATCTCTGCTTTTTTAGCTTAGAGAAGAAAAGGCTCCAGGGAGACCTCTTGAAGGCCTTCCAGTACTTGAAGGGAGTTTATAAGCAAGAGCGATACAGACTTCTTACAGGGAAAAATAGTGATAAAACAAGGGGGAAATGGTCTTAAACTAAAAGAGGGGAGATTGTGATTAGATTTTATGATGAAATTCTTTACTCAGAGGATGGCGAGACACTGGCAGAAGCTGCCCAGAAAAGTTGTGGATGCACCATCACTGGAGATGTTCAAGTCCAGATTGGTTGGGGCCATGGGCATCCTCATCCAGAGTGGCAACCCTGCCCACAGAAGGGGGTTGGAACTGTGTAGGACTTAAGGGTCCTTCCACTCCAAGCCATTATTACGATTCTGTGACTGATTTTGATGTGTTAAGTATTGGCGATTTATTGCAGTTTTATTTTTTTTAGTCATAAAGATGACTTGAAAATGGTGATTGCTTACTTAATAGAATTCCTAAGAACAGAATGAGTTAATATGCTCAAAGTGATAGGTGAATAAAGCAAATTTATCTGAAATGCTGCTGAGTTTCTAAATTTCTTTTTTTCCTATTAGAATAAAATCTGAAAGCAATATTCTGTTGACTTTATTAGTGTTGAAAATAATCTTAGAGGCTTCCCACACTGGTCATACAGCTTATTGACAATGTCATTAGTTGCCACTACATGCAAGGCCAGACTAGAGCTAACTCTCAGAGCCTGTCCTACCTGTGCTTGAGCTATTCCTTCAGTCAGCCACTTCTTTGTAGATGAGCAAAGGAATGAAAATCTGTATGTAGACAGGGCCGTGTGTTAATCTGACTGTATATGTATCAGCAGATGGTGACCTTCAGTAGGTTGTAATTAAGTGCATTTGCAGACATGGCATCCCCAATATTCTTTAAATAAGAGGTAACCAAATCCCGAGAGTATAGTAAACTGACATACTTCAGACGTTGTAAGCTTTTGGGATTCTGTCCTGTAGACTCCAATTGGAATGTCTCCTGTAGAAGAACAAAGTTTCTGATATAGTCTGGCATATGTCCTAATCCATAAATCCTCTTCTGTGATTTTCATCTGAACAAATAATAATAGGAAGAAAACTTAAACTCATGAGGGTTTACCTCTTGTTCATCATACTACTCTTGAAATTTTTTTTGGAGCTAAGTGCTAGATGATAATGATCATATTGTAGCATTGTATCTTTCATCCACAGTAAACCTCAAATTTCTAGTTTGTCAACACTGTTCCCTTGCTCTGTTTGGGAGACACTGCAGTGCGAATGGTTCAGTCTGATGGAATGACCTGTCTTTATTTTGAAGTTATTAAAAAATTTCCTTCATGCGATGCTCATATAACTGAGTAAAATGTAAAAGGATGAACTAAGTATTAGCAGTAGTATGAACCTGGTGATAGACTAAAGAACAAGCACATATTTTGAATGCGTCCAGGTAACTGTACTTTACGCTGCATTTGGAGTATTTGGGAGAAGGAAAGAAGACAATGTGCTAAACATAAGTGTGTAACAGTGAATTCTTTAATTTCAAATAACTAACGGCTTACACTATCTTTATTTCAAGATACACAAGTATCTTGTCAGAGATACAGCTAACTGGCATTTATTGTAACTAAGTTAATGATTGACCTACAAACTCTGCAGCGGTTTTCTTTAAACTTTTTCAAGTAACGTTAATTAGGGCAATTAGAGCAAACTTCATTTTTGAGAGCATAACCTATAATGCTTTATACTTCACTACAAAATACTGGCAAATGACTCAACTTTGACTTGTATCTTTGTTACCATGGTTGATGGGTGTGAGGGAGTTGAATAGAGTTACCCACTTATAATATTTTTAACTCTGCATGGAGGATATTGACTTTTGAACTTCACTGAGATACACCAAATGACTTCAGTTTAGGTACGTGTATAGGTGCTTATTTATGTAAAATTCAATTTTGTCCATCATTACCTATGATGGAAAACAGTTGTAAAATAGCATTAGGAGTAGGTACTAGTCAGGATGTACTATACAGGAAGAATTTCTTGTTTTTGATAAATATAGGTTGTTCTAAAAGTAATACCTCCTAGTTATTTCCATGGAAACTAAAATAGATACAAAGCACACAGTAACATTATTTGATAGAGTAAATTCTCAGCTACAAAACACCATTTTTTCAGTACAATCACAGCTATTAGCTATGCATTTTCAGCAATGATGAGCAAGAGCCTATGTGCTGTGCTCATAAAAATCAGCGTGGCTGTCCAGAATGTGGTTTGTGATTCATATTGTTGTCACCACTGCTGAAATGAACCACTCACTGTGTTGACATCCAGTGTGATCTCTGTAGATGTTCAGCAAGCCTAAGTGAAATTCAGTAGGTGCCATATTTTCACATGAAGGAATCCAGTGGCACACCTTTGCTTTAAATGCACTTCCATGTTAGATGTCATTTTGTTAGACTGACACTGTTGCCATCTGTTGTGTGGTAACAAGATGTAATGGAATAATAGTGGGAAGGTTCAACCTCTGCTGCTATACCATTAATGTCTGTCTCTGACACTATGAGCAAAATAATAAATAGAAGATGTTACTTTTGGAGCAGCCCTTGTGTTTGGTTAGTAAAATTGGTTACTGAACTGCCATATACATCTACTGAAACAATAGCAAGAAACAAACTTGCACTTATCTTGCATTTTCCTGTATTTCCTGTGTTTCCTTATGCTTCAGAGTATGTATTGTGTTTTGTGGGGTGGATTGGTTTATTTGGTGGTTGTTTGTTGTGTTGGTTTTTTTAGTAAGTTAAACTATGCATGTTTTCTACCTAATTTCCTGTAGTTCTTTGTCCCTCTGCTGAAAAAGAAAACAGATGGCCTTTCTTGGTATTCAACAGAAACAAAACTGTTCTATAAAGAAAGTAGAGGTGTTTTGCAGACCATATGGAACGTTCTCTGTTGCTTTGTAATAATAGTAAGTATACTTTTTTAAAACTTACTGAACAAAGAAACCCAGATCCTGGTGTTGTATCAAGTCCCAGGAGAAGTCTTGTGATAGAGATCATATAATCTTTCACAAATGACTGCGAGATTTTTAACAGAAGGCACGGAAAGACAGAAAAAAAAATAGCTTCAATGAATAGATGAGCAGATAACTATATGCACCATATGTGAATTCCAATAGAAACTGTAAATTTGTTTAAAGTCAATATCTTTTAAGTATCTTTATTACTGTAGGAATAGTTATTTTTTATACATGCTGAATCTATTGTTGGGGAAAAAAAAAATTTAAAAATGATTCTGCATATGTATGTCCATAGAGGAGTCAAAGGAGTGATGAGGTAGCTTGAAAACTAAGATGCTTATCAATGGAAGTAACTTGTTAACATTTATTTGTTGTGAAACTTTAATGACTATTTCTGTGCATATGAAATGCTGTCATACGTTAGGTGGAGATGTAGTATAATGTAGTCGGTAATACTAAGGTGAGGCTGCTATTATTTTAATTTAAACTGGAGTCATTTGTCTTTGCTGGTCCAGGTAATGAAAGAGGTAAAATCTGCCTTATCTCAGATCAGCTTGTTGCTTTAACAAAAATGTTTTGGTAAAATGATAGAAATTAGAGAGGACTAGCCAAACTAAATGTAGGAATGCATGCTAAGGAGACAAGGAATGGACATTAGATAAGCTAAAACAGCAAATGTTTCATCTCCTTATCAATTGGACTACTGGAGTCATAAAGCTTTGTGTGCTCTACTAACTGTGGTAGATCTGTTCATTCCCACATCTTGGATGTAGAAGGGCAGCATTCAAAGCAGGCTCTCTTTCCAAATTGCAATTAACTTTTTGGCTTTAAAGTGTGATGACTGCTCATCTGGAGGTCTAGTTGACAAGAATAAGAGGACAAGACAGGGTGATGTAATAAAAGCTCCCATCAGCAAGTGAAGGTGGCTGATTAATTATTCATACAAATATTTCTATTGATTTTTGTGATTAGAGACACTGTTTTGTTGGAAGTGGCAATTAGTATTTAATATTTTTTTCCAGTATTATCAGTATCTATTATCTGTATTTTATACAGTTTGTATCAAAACTATTCATTTTTTCCGTGGAGAACTTCACAGTGTTACAATATTTAAAACAGAATTTGTTCAAGGGCAGTTTTAGGTTGGTGACTCCAAGTAGTGCTGTCAGATAGAATGTGCTCTATGGTCTTTTGCCTTTGACTGCTCCTGGCATAGCACCTACGTTAATGAGTTAATGTAGAAAAACAGGGTAATCCAACAATTAATTAAAAATGTGGGTGGTAACGTGGCATGCCTATGTTTAATGAAGAGACATAGTTATTCACAGTACCTGGTACAGCAGTGTGTCCAACATACTGATGCTGAAAACCCTGCCAGCGGCAAAGGGCAGTCGAAACATAAATGCTAAATTAGATCCCTTCTCCCGTTCTTTCTGTGTGAAAATTAAAAATAATGAAAAAAAGAATTACTGTTTTTGTAGAGATTATAATACCAATTTGATGCTAGTTTGAAAGAAACCAGAAGTATAAAAATGGCTTTATTCTGAATATAGTTTCCACGAATGTGTAGCATGTGTTCAATACTTAATGTTTTTCAGGTTGAGAACTTGTTAAATGCATATGTTGTTTCAATCATTACATCTGTAATTTGGCATTCTACCAAATTATCTTAAAGACTGAGGTATTTCAACTGTTTTTAAAGCAAAGTTCTTATTCCTAGTCCAAACTTCATGGAGTTGACAGTGGACTCTCATTCAAGTTCAGAAAGTCTATTAGCAACATGAATTATGAACAGAGGAAACATATCAGACAGACTAGGGCAGACATTTTTTGCTTTGAAACTTCTGAGGTGTGGGAATACAAGAAAAACTGTTCAGAGCAGAAGCTGTGGAGCAAGATAAACAGCATGAGAACCAAGGACGCCTCTAGAAGAACGAACGTCTTAAGGCCAGTCTCGGATAACACTTCCTTGATAATAGCATGCGTAATGGCAATTACAGAGATGTCGCTCCTGATGTTGAGGAAGGCACGAAGTGGGAATCTAGCCTTCTTGCCAGACTGATAATCCAAGAACAGGGGAGACCTTGCCTTTGGGCAATTCTCCAGTGGCAGGCGTTGGGAACAGTTCTGTACAATGACACCCGTAGGCAAGGACTAATATTTTTTTAACGGATCCAGCATATCTGCACCTCAATGCTCACTATTCTTGTCACAGTGGCTAAGGGAAATAATAGTAGAAAATGGGGGACACAGTAGCATGGCATAGAGAGGGGGGAGATGTGGGTGGTACTTGGGCTACGGTGGGTGGTAGCAACAGGGTGTGGTTCTGAATGATGCTTAATGGGTCATGGGGTGCTTGCATGTCACGGTACATAAGTGAGTGTTGCGCAGCAATAAATTGGCACTTAAGCTACATACATACATCATGCGTCTCTTGTATCCCTGTGCCAGGTAGGGGTGCAGATGGGAGGGACACTGGTGAGGTTTTGCTGACCGGGCATGGATTGAGAGGAGGTTAGTAAATGAGGAAGAGATGCGGAAGAACATAGTTATTCATTTTTCTTATCACAACTCATAGATAAAGAAATCACAGCAACGTGCTTTCTATTCCTTCAGTAATAAGTGAGTAAACTGCAGATTGGAAGTAATTTTTCATATTTTAAGGAGAGATGATGTATTAAGCTTTCAGTTTGGAGACATCATAAAGAGCGTGTTCTCAAAGTACAGAGAAGTCATGTTTGGAATGGAGAGACACATTCATCACATACATACACCAATCTGTGCTTGGGGCTAACAGTCTCAGAGGCAGCTTTGTAGGGTGGGATATGGGGGTCCTGGTGGTCTATAATTGAACATGGGTTGACAATGAGCCCTTGCTGCAAAGGCAGCTAACAGAATTCTGAGCGTTCTGAGTGTTGCCAGTAGGTCAAGGGAAGTGATATCTTGGTGAGGCCAAGTGTTGAATACAGTGCATAGTTCTGGGCTCCCCACTACAAGCAGGACATGGATGTTCTGGAGAGTCAAGATAAATTTTATTAAGATGATCAAGGTATTGGAGCATAAGGAAAGGACTCAGACAAAACAGTCCCAAGAAAAAGTATTGGGAAATGTGGGTGGTTTGGTTGATGATGATTTCAGGTGTACAAATATTTGAAGGGAGGATGAAAAGATGGTGGAGCTAGGTTCTTTTCAGTGGAGCACAGTAGGAGGACAAGAGGAAATGGGTATAAACTGAAATGCAAATGATTTTTTCTGAGCATTTGGAAACATTTTATTGTTTTAGGTGACAAAGTAGCAAAACAGGTTGTGGAGTCTTCCTTGGAGATGAGCAGAAACTGTCTGAGTGTCGTCCTGGGCAACCTACTCTAGGTGACGCTGTTTGAGTAAGGGCCATTTGCAAGAAAACTTCCAGAAGTTGCTTTCAAATCCAACCATGCTCTGATTCTGTGATATGCAAAGCATAAGTCTGTTCTAACTAGTGTATCATCCAAATGTTTAGGTTCAATTGTGGCATGCTGTAACTTCTGTTTGTCATTGTTGGTTTCACCTGTTGATTCTTACTGTTTTATATGAGCAGAGTTGAGAAGGATGTCAAGGAATAGAAGTACTTTCTAGTTAAAAGTATTTAAAGTAACTCTTACTGTCATTAATCCACTCTTTGTAAAATGTCACCTCTATAAAGGGGGCCTCAAAATTTTAGAAAAATATCTCAGTACTCAGTTGGTTTTTATTATTATCTTTTAATCTAAGTATTCTCCATTCTCTATATTCTGAACAAATGCTGTTGGCTCGTATTAGAGTATGCCATTTTTATGGCAACAATGGTCTGGAACAAGCATCTTCAAACTCAAGTGCGGACTACAGTGATGTCGTTACAGTAGAAAGTTGTATATTCTACTTCTGCTCAGCATTATATAAACTAATGCAACTCATTAAGTCATATCTCATTTCTAACCAGGTTGACACAGATGCTTCTAACTTGCCTTGTCAAAGAGATCACATCTCTCACTAGCAGTTCTTGCTCCTCAAAGAGGAACTCAAAATCTTAAAATTCAAAATGGCGCCAGTGACTGAAATTCTGACAAGAACTTGTTAACTCACAAGCAGTATTCCTACCAGGTGCTACCTGAATGATAGAAACTGGCCTCCAGAGATCTGGCTGGGTTGAGATTACTGATTTGCTGCAGGTACTTCTCCAGCTGGTGATGGGGGTACCAAAGCCTGCTGCTTAGTACAGTGCAACAATTTCTGGACTCCCCGCTGTGACCCAGGCCACGTGAGCTGCTCTACCAGCTTTTAAAATGTTAACTACGTTCTGGCTGACTGGCTAAATAAGCTTTCCATAAACCAGCAGGTTATTCCCTAATTTGCAGGCAGGTCAAGACTACAGTTACAGGCCCATTGTTATAAATACACACGCACACACACATTCACGTATTACAAGTTACTAATAAGCAGGCTTCTGTCTGTTCTTTTATATGCAGATATGTTTGTCCACCACAATGCTTTTCTAGTTATCACTGTGGAAAGAACTGTAGTTAACATGTTCAACTTCACTTTCTTTCCCAAGAATCTATTTCTTTACTATTCAGCTTAGGTTTATTTATCATACATTTCAATTAAAGTAATTTAAAGTAAATTAAAGTAACTTAAAGTAAACTAAAGTAACTTAAAGTAAATTAAAGTCCACCCTGCTACTATGGTTGTCTAGAGTGTGTGTACAGCTTGCCACTCAGGTAAGCACGCTAAAGCTAAATGGAAAAGTTATGTTGTACTCCTTTATTCTACACAGTCACACTCCTCTCTGTACTTTTAAGTCACTAGGTCATAAGAAGAAATTATACCCGTACAGGTCTCCCTTGTGTATGAAGTATAATTGACACAGCAATTACAGTATAAGCCCATTAATTGCAGGCAACATTGTCCTGTCCACAGGAGATATTTAAAGGTGTTTGTGCACAGAGTATATTCTTTTCATAAGTAACCTCCTTTAAAAATAAATAAATAAAATAAATAAAATAAAATATTTGGTTCTTTAAATTAAAAACTCTTTAAAGTGTGCTAGAACCTTAAGTATCATTGTAGTTAGAATGCTTTTGCATTGTAATGGAAAGATCTTTTTTTTTTGACACTATCAGTTTGAGTTGCATTAAATTTCTGGAACGATGTAATCACTAAGAGCATGGCAGAAATGCCAGTTTAACCAAGGAAAATCAATAGCTTAAATGAAGAACCAGAGAAGCATATGTCCAGGTACTTAAGTTTTGGGTTGTTCTTTTTTTTCAGAATGTAATTTCAAAAGCATCTGGTAAACTTGCTTCTTTTGTTGAATCAATAGGAAAAAAAATACTATATATTTCATTATCCTTAATAAGTTCAGTGTGTTTAGACTTTGAGTTTAAATCTGCCCTTCATGGTTCAGTTTCATTACTAAGATTTATATTGCTTCTGTGGAACATTAGACCGACCAAATAGAAGTATTGAACTGAAATCTCAACAGAAGCAAGGGAAAGAAGACTATTGTCTTGCACAGAGGAGGAAAAAAAAAAAAAGAAAAAAGCTTGATTTTGTTGAAGTTGTTTTTGTGCTAGTTATTTTTTGTTTCTGTGTGGTTCAAGCGAAGCTCTATATTTTTATTCTTTATCTGTGACTCAGTTTTTCTTTACCATGAGAAATACCTGCATGCAGACAGTGTGCACATGTTCTGGTTGAAATAGCAAAGAGTGTTTTTAACAAGTGTATTTCAGATAAAATTGAAGAAAGCATCATCTTAGTTGTACAAAGAACACTTATTTAGAAAAGCATGCTATTGGGCTTACTGGTGTAAGCCACAGAGATTAGACCATGTGTATTTATTTTGTAGCTCTACATTGTACATTTGAATGCATTCCTTTTATTGCAAAGTATAAGATAGGAGTTGAAGAAAGTTATTGTGAATGAAAGCTTGTGTGTTACTTAATATTACTTCAATATTAAAACTAGATGAATTTCATAGCATACATTACATTAAATTCTTTGAATCATGACACAAAATATTTTACAGGCAACTGTGACAATCATATGAAAAAAATCATAAGAATGAAGTGTAGTGTGTATCCTTCCATCTTTTGGGGAGAATTTGCTGAGCATTCTGGTTTGGTGCCATGAAGGTGTGAGTTAGGGCTAAGGCCGTATTTTGAGAAATACTTTGTCTTTGTATCCAAAGACAAATAGCCCATTTGGTTTATTTTAAAACAAGAGGCTCTACATTTATTTTTCCCCTTTATATTAAGTTTCTTATATTGCCTCCTTTCTTTTATTACAGGCTTGTTCTTCCTTTTTTCTGGCTTAAAATAGATTTGTGAGAAATGCAATTTCTACTCAGGCATCTGGTGTTGATGTTTTTTTTTTTTCTTTATTAGCTGCATGCTCATTGGTCTTCCAGAGGATATGGCAGATGTAGAAGCCAGAAATATGTCAGAATGCCTGAGATGTTTTTTTTCCCCATGTGTGATGCCCAGCAGATCCTTCTCTGATACTTTTTTTGGAATCATGAGGAGATATAACTACTCAAAGAAAAAGCTTAGATCATTTCTAGGAACATAAATAAAAGACTGGTGCATGTACAGTTCAATGGAATGCACACATATAGTGTTTTAAGATAGTTATTAATAGATTATTTACTTCATCCTCAATCTTCGTTTTATGGTTGTGGTTTGGTTTAAGTCAGGAAGTTCAGAATTATCACTCTTTTCTGAGTAGTAACAAATGTATACTTCAGATTTTGATAGTTCTTAGCATGCGCTATGTTTCCTCTGTATTTCTATTTCATTTGTAGTTTATTTTGTGGAGGGTTGCATTTTGTTAGAACACTGGAGAATATCTATCTGGCTCAAGTTTTCATTGTGATTTTGCCTTTTTACTATTTCTAAATAAAAATATAGTCTAAATCATTAATACTGTAATGCCAATTACAAAGCACTATCTGCAAGCTAACCTGAAGCCCTGCTTTGGCCACTTTATCAGTAGTTGAAAGAGGTGTACAGCCTATCTTGATTTAATATATTCTCCTGAAATATAGACAGCAATATGGAACTGCCATGGAAGGCTGTAAATGTTTTGTACAAGCAAAGTCACTGTAAGGAATGTACAAGGACATAACGCGACCCACACGTTTTGGGGTCATCCAAAAAACATAAATGTGATGAAGATCAGTGGCTTGCTAGAGAGAACAGTCAAGTACATTGTTAGTTCTTATAAGTTTTAGTTGTTGCCCATGTGATATACAGCTGATTGAAATATAGTCACAGAAACCTCTTTTTAGTCCCTTTCTTGATATAAGTGATTTGGGATTATTATCCCTCCACCTCTGCAGTACGTTATAAGGTTTCTTAGACTATTTTCCTAATTGGTTCTGTTCTGGCTTTTTAGCAAGAACAGATTCATTTTTTATTGTTGATCTGAAACTGCTATTTACAGATCTCAATTTAGCAGCAAAATGTGCATCCTTATTATTTATGCTTTTGTTGTTTAATGTTACTTCAGATCTGTTTCAAATCAGAAGTGTACTAAAAAGAAATGAAGACAGCATGTTTTATCCTTAACTGAAGTTGAGGAAAGCAAAATATCTTTGTGTGTGTCACACCAAATAGGCAGCTATCCCGGATAGATTTTTGCTCACCTAATGTGTATATACTTATGCTGGTGGAGGATATAAAATCAGAGTATTGTATGATGAAATATACACAGGCTCGCACATTCTTTAAAAGATTGTTTTAAAGTTTAGAATTTTTATCCTTCCATTGAAACCTGTGGTATTTAATCATCCAGGGCACTCTAAACTCTTTAAGGAAGGGGTAATGGTTACCTCATATTTTTTTCTTCATCTAAGACAAATGGAGAACTGTTTTTGAACTGTAGATACCACATACTGGAAAAGAAGCTACTGCTATCCTTGCCCCCCTAGTCATTAAGTTTTACATATTAAGGGAGTATGTTTAAAATAAATAATATGTGCAGCAGATAAAGTGCACCAAGGACATAAGCTAGGTTAGAACACTATTGAAGGTCTTTCAGCTGTTGGCACTTGATGCCCTGTATAAACTAGCAGTGTATGATTCCAGCCAGTTCCAGCTTAATTCTTTCTGCAGTTAGCACTGGAGGGGGAGGATTGCTAAAATGTGCGAATCATGGGTGCAGACTTTTATGGGTACAGGGAGTGAGGTAATACAAACAAAAATATGCCTCCCAATGCAAGCTGTTCCTCTCTTCATAACAGTTTCTGTCTAGCTTTTTCATGATTCTCAATTCTGTGCAAATCAAAACACCACCTAAATAAGATTTATGCTATCCTTCTGTCTTAGGCAAAGACCGAAAAATCACAAAGTATCACTGACATATTTGCAACTTTTGGTCAACGTGAATGCATGATAGTCAGTAAAGCTGATTGTGATAAAACTTCTTATCATCCTGTCTCGTCTAAACAAGCTGAATTTACAAAGAGTTCCGTTCTTGTGTAAGATGCTGGGAGCTGGCCTGTGAAGATAAACTTGTGTGAAAAGGTGGTTTTCCATTACATAATTAATTACATGAACATCTGTCAACACCATGTCAGCGCTACACAGTAAATAGCAAAAATACTTGGAAGTTCAAATTTACATCCAGATTCTAGGGTACTCATTTGCAGCTAGGAAATAGGAGTTTTATGTTACTTCTGCATAATAAAAATGACTTCAAACTGAAATCAGATTTTTCTGAGGTAACTAAGACATATGACATGAAGAAATTGGGAGTATACCTAGATTACTAGCAAGTGAGGGGTGGGGGATAGAGAGTGACTGGAGTGAAAAAGTCTGTTTTGAAGACCGGTGTCATGATAGTATTTGTTTTAATCTCATGAAGTAACTCAGAATATGGCCTGTGAGATCATGAAAACAATGCTGAAAGTTTTCTAGACTGCAGAGGTAGGTCAATCAGATCACCATCTCTGAAAAAGATGTTTGCCCTGGAATTGACCAAGTTAAGCAGATAACCAAAGTTACGACCTATGCTTTCTGTAGTGTTTTAGCAATAGTGTCTTGGATGATCCCAGAATCACATGTTCCTATGCAAGTTAAACTCAGCTTACCTCCTTATGGTCTCTCTGTTTGATAACTTCAAAATGCCAAACATATATGAGCCTATATGGGTTTGTCAGCATTTAAGCAGTGTTACTATCCTTACCATCAGTAGGACTGTCCTATGAAAGAGAACTGGTGCTCTCAAACTGTCATGATAATGTAAGTACCAGATAAATGAAAATGCTAGCAGGATATGTGATTACAGCAGTTTCACATTGAATTGGATTACGAACTGCATTATTCTAGGACATGTGTATGTATTAAGTGTTTAGTATATTAAACTGTTTTCTACATTTCAGAGATCTCCTTACTTACCTTTTCCAATTTGGATAAAGCGAGAGAATAGCAGTCTTTGGCTCTGAATTGCATGAATCTCATATTGGCAGGATGAGTTAGCTCTGTGATAATGCTTAGGCTTGAGAACAACCTGTGTTTCAAAAGAATATTGCAGTTTTAAGCTCTAATTAGAACAGTTCACAAATGTAATGCTCTACATAATGCTGTGACTTGTGCTCGTCTGTGTTTTTAATTAGGCACCTGAAAACTTGTCTTTGGCAGCACAAAAAGCTCATATAATAGACTCTGATATAAGGCTCTAAACTTGTCATATTATACCAATAATGCCTGGCAGTCATCAATTATTTTATGTGCTTTTCTTGGAACCTGACTTTAGTGAGGTAATATCAAATGAATTGTACAGTGCATTTTTTTCAACTCTTTAGTCCTTGCCTTCAGTTCTGTAGGGATGAACCTAAATGTGGCAAAATGTATTTCCAAAGCTACCTAGCTGATGGCATCTCAGTGCAGTTTCTTTCTATGTTTGTTGAACTTTTGAGAGAGAGATAGAGAGAGATTATTAAATCATATTGTTATAGAAGTGTTGGACATTGTTAGCAGTTCTGTTCCTGTGAATAACCAAATATTGTGATAATATAAGAAAAAATGGAGTTAGTAAATTAGCCGAGAATCTGAATGACATCACTTAATGACATTTTGTGTGCACTGTAGCTTGAAAAGTGCTGTGTATACTCAGGATTTTCTGTGTTAGTTTAGCTAGTGCAGTAGTTATATAAAGGCTATTACATTCTACTAAAGATTAAGCACTTAGGGAATAGAGTCTACATACGTAGGTTAAATACGTGGTAAATATGCACTTGAGTTGCAACTATGGTATGACTTCATTTTTTTTTTAATATATGATACAAACGGAAGTCTTGAAAATACTCTGTACATATGAACTTCTATCTCTTAACTAACCTAAGGAAAAAGTCCAGAGGAACTCTTTAAATTCTGTTATTTTCTGTGTTAATTGTGTATCATGTAGCATATAATTACTGAAGCTTCTGCTGGCTGGAAATTTTTCTGGTATTGTTGTATTAATGGACCAGCATTCAGGTTTGAAAAACAACAGTATAATATTTAGAACTAAAAGCAAATTAAACAACTAATCTAACGATAAAATACACATGAAGATTTGCAATTTACTAGGTTTCTGCTACAGATGGATTTAGTTAATCACCAAGTTATAAAAGATTACAAAAGATGCTACAAACGAGCTATTGGTAAATATTCATACCTCTTATTTAAGAGTGCCCTCCAGTGGAAATAGGGGGAAAAAACATTAGAGATCATCAGAGCAAGACTGCCTCCTATCAATTTTCTTTCTTTTATTTAACAAAAATTCAAAGTAAAAAACTAACTTGGGAAGAGGAAACATTAATCAGCCTGATGGAAGGCATGCTGTTGTTGAACTGATATTTGGAAATTGGACAAGTGAGAGATGGATATAAGCCAACAGGATAAAGTATGAAAAATATGTAATGGCATCATAAGACCTTATTTGGTTCATTTATAAATTGGTGCTGATTGCTAAGTGTCATGTGAATTACTAACTTATTAGGTATACTGTTATTAACAGCAGGTTTTGAAACTTAGCCACCAAAATTTTAGATAATAAGAACTTAAAACAGGACTTCCCAAACATCAACATTAAAATCCATTAATTAATGTAAAGTAACAGTAAATATAAGCACTTCTAATACGGATTTTCTGCTCAAGGAAACCCGTTTTTCTGAGGTGGTAGTCAATGATTAGCTTCATATTTTACATTTAGACAGATCTGTAGGACATAGCCAAAAACTAGTAATTGCTCCTTGTACTTTTAATCTATGCTAATTTTGTCTTTTCCATCCAAAGGATTAAAAATTTCCTTTTTAATTTGATGCAACTGTTTGAGTTGCACCTTCTCTCTCCTTTTAACTATAAATCTGGTAAGTTAGTGTTGTGTCAGAATTTTAATTGGTATGAAACAACTTCTATCCTTGAAGGTGCTAATAACTCTATCATGTTATAAACAACACATCCATCTCCTAAACAAAGCTGGATGGGGATAAATTCTTCTGACTAAACAAGATCAGTAATTTATGTAAATCAAGGAATAATGCCAAAACGGGCTTATTCGAACTGGCAACTTAGGCCAAACAGCATTACAGTGCACTTGCATCATCTCTACAGACCTGCACTTCGTAATGAGGTCAGCTGATGTGAGTCAATGAGATATAGATAAACTTATATTTTCTGAATAGCTTTATTTCTTATGGCTCAGTTGGAATCTTTTTCATTCATGTAAATATGTTTGATAACATATATTACTAAAACTCCAGTGATGTAAAATCCATATTTAATAAAGTAGTTTTTGTTCATTGCCTTTGAGCTCCACCATGTCCATCGTCGTCTTCGTTAGCTTTTTTACAGATATAACTAGATAACAAAAACTTTAAAAATCTTAAAGTTAATTTATAAATTATGTTCATGTGACGAATGTAGTTTATTCTGCAGAGCAGATGAATGTCGCTACTTTACACTGCTTTGAAAAACTTAGTTTTTCCTGCAACTTAGCTACCCTTGCAACTTTGATATCATGTAAAAATACAGTGAATGCATTGTTTTTGAGGAGAAGTAAATTCAGGAAAAGAGGTAAAATAGAACAGTTCATGATGTTGACAAGGTTTTCTGAAAACAGTGTTAATTCCTAAAACGTTCTTTTTATTTATTTTGAATTTGTAAAAAGAACTATGCAGTCTTAGAATTACACTGAGCAGTTGTATGTTTCATGCAACAGTTACAGCTGCCATCTAGTTGTAGCCATTGTGTAGGAAAACTGAATGGTTATACAGCACATGTTACTAGTTTGGGTATTTAGTATACGTAATGTAATACTGTGATTTTAGTTTTTTAGTGTTAGACCAGGTAGAACACAACTATGGGAAAAATCAACTCCTGCTTAACAAATTTTATTTACTATCCATTCTATTTTTCAGTTTTATATTTGGGGAAAAATTTATTTCTGGAAATCTTAGCGATGCATATCAGAGCCTTGGTGAGATACCCTCGCACAATGTGGTTATTATTACAATTGAATGTTCCATGAATTAAGTTTAATTATAAATTGTACACTTGCTATGTGATTGAGATGCATCTGTGTTAAAATCAAATGCAAATTTTAAATCTCAAAGTTGAAATAGACAGAACTAAAGTTTCTTATGTAGCATAGATTTTGCTTCTTTGGAGTGCATGCAGTCATGCTAGCACTAATCAACTACACAGTTGGAAAAAAAAATCTGTTGAAATACTTTAGATTTCACATGCTTATTTTTCTTGACCAAACCTTACTAAAATAAACCACAGTAGGTTTTGGACTTAAGCAGTAGATCAGAGAAGCATTTCTTAGCTGTCTTTATAGTGTATATATCTGCTTTTGTTTGTGGGTTGTTTGGTTTTTTGTTTTTTTTTTTCAAAGAAAAATTTTTCACTGTTAAATGTGACTTCTATCATTTGGTACTTGTTGAATTGAGATACTTACATGAAGTGTAGCTTTAATCAGGAGATGTTCTCAAATAATCAGGAAGTCTCTGAACTCTTTGTCACTGCACTGCTTTCTTAGTCACTCTCCTAGACTTATAGTTATTCACTATGAATTCAGATATTCCTTCTTGGCTCTGACTATGCTCACAGGTAATATGGCACACATGTGCCTGAAAATCTGATTTTTGTTGAAAAATCAATATTGAAAATTTATTCACTATTAACTTCATACTAATGCATAAGCTGCTGCTTCAGAAGGATGCGTTTTTTGAATTGTCTTTAGCAGCGCAAGGACAGCTGCACTAAGAAAAATGTGGGGGTTTTTTTGTCCTGTTTTCAAAAGT
Source organism: Perdix hodgsoniae (assembly GCA_035772895.1). NCBI lineage: Eukaryota > Metazoa > Chordata > Aves > Galliformes > Phasianidae > Perdix > Perdix hodgsoniae. The sequence continues at coordinate 11,203,191 of JAPSGF010000009.1, read as the reverse complement.
AGCATTTGTTCCTTTCCTATAAACCTGATAATTAGAAATTATCCTCCAGTTCGGGGATTAGTTTTGTCTGAGATTTCAAGAGTTATGCCAAGGAACAGAGTTTATAGCTAAGGCTTTTTGCCACGTGAAAAGAAAGGGGAAACAAATAAAAACCACACCGTCGTCTGAATGCAGAATGCATTATTAGGTACTTCATGATTAATGAACATATAAGAAGAGACTGCAAAAAATCTCTTACCTGAAGAGTGTTTGAACATTTACAATAGTCTTAGCATCTGCCATGTAGTCTTCCTCAGCACTCATCGTACTTTCTTTGTCCACCACCACCATATTAGCTGCAAAGGTGACCCCACATCTTAGTAAGTCATCTAGGCTTTTGTGAAGAGAAAGAGGAGAAAGAAATGAACAAGTCACTTAAACCTGAAATGTTTAAAAGATTAGTGATGGTTGGTACTGATAAATCACATTGAGTTGCTGGTTCCCTGCAACTCCATGTACATGTTATAACGTCTAGTATAGTCTGTGTCAAAGATATGAATTGAGAGAATAGAATATGAATTGTTTTCCTTGAAGTCATTGAGAATACACCTCAGCAGGTTGTTACAGTCAGTCTCCTCTTCCTAAAATTGTAGGATTATTTCAGAAATTAAAATGAGCCTTTAACAGTTAGATGGAAAGACTGTGTGTCCTTACATGTTTCATCAACTTGCTTCATTACAGTTGTTTTTGGCAATAAATGGATCTAAAATGATTGCTCTTTACCACATTTATGTTTCAGTTTCAAGATGTTAATACGGGTTCTAAGGGAACATCTGAAAAGCTCCTCTTTTATCTATCAGAGTGTTGTTACAATGCTTTTAGGAGTAGCTATACCACAGTAGAACATTTCTCCCACTGGACAATATCTGCTGTGAAGTTTGACCACAGAAAACCACCTCTGACAACTAAGTTACAGTTGCCAGCATGCCTTATGTTTATTTCCAAAATGAAGCACATTTTGGTTGTTAGTTTCTGTGGCAAAAGTTACTTTTAAAACAATTCTGGAAAAGTTTCAGAAAGGTTTTTTTGTTTGGTTGGTTTTTGTTTTTTGTTTCTTTAATAAAGCTGCTGGGAACCAAGCAACTCTTAAGTGAAAATGAGAAGAAAGGGTATTTCATGGTTTCCAGGGGAAATTGAAAAGCTACTTTTTTTGCATCATTCTGTTTACTTCCAAGGAAGAAAAGCTATTTTGTCATTAGAATTGCTTTTTATTTGGCAGTTGATCTAATCTGTAATATCGCCTTAACTATACTGATTCGATTATTATTGTTCTCAGTGATCTTCTAAGGCTCCTAAGTTTTACATATTCTATTATAAATCCATTCTGAAATTTTAGAATAAGGAAAAGGATTCACATTATTGGTGTTGATTTTACATTTTGTATGTTCTTCCAAAACAAACACATGGTATAATTTTTGAAACTGCAGTTTAACTGATGGTTGACTATTAAAAGAAAAATTATATGATCTATATTAAGAATGTCAGAGCATATGTGGAAACCTGACCTTTCTCTGAGTAATTTAATTACTGCTATTTCAGTCTCTTAGTTGATCAAAATAGCAGCATATTCTAAAATGCAACTATATTTTCTGCATTTCAGTAATGAATAAACTATTCATTTTTTTGTTGTACTACTACTTCGAGTTACTATTAAAGATGTGGGGAATTAGAATCCTAATAAGTATTTTTATAACTCCATTATCAATATTAATATTTAACAGATTTCTGCACTACTGGAATCTGGTCAGTTACACATCTCACACTGTTTATACTTGAAGTCTGTAGATGTTTCTACTAACTTGGTACATTTTGATGAAGTTCATTCAAGCTATGGATTTCTGTGAAGATGTTTTTCTGCAGGCTACTTGCTTCTAACAAAAAGGAGTGATATGTATGGGTTATCCTTTTTGTGGTTTTCTCTTCAACTTGGTGACACTTCATTCCAAGTGATCATAGGACAAATGTATTAGATACTTAAAAAGGTAGCAGATGGCATTCTTAAATGCGTTGGAAATAAATTGCAGAGACATCAAGGAAGGAACTTTGTATAATTTACATTGTAGCACTTAGCTAAACATGATTGATTTTTATTGTGTATGATTTTAAAACATTTAGGAAAACACGGGATAAATATAAAATCTTGTTACTGATGAAAATATATGAAATAGTGAAAAAATAAACTACAGAATCTGACTGAATTTTAAAGTGGCTGCATTGTCAGATTTGATGCATAAGTTCATGATAACAATACTGCAAATGAGAATTTTGTGTAGTAATGTCACTGATAGACTGTACTCCTCAGTTTTATGCGTTCATCTCTTAAAAGTAAAAATAAACAAGACATTTCAGAACAAATGAAAAAGACCTTTAGGGGAGCATTCAGTGATTTCCTTTTGGAAGTAAAACCAGTAATTTTTATTAGAATTTAATCTTCCAGTGAATTATAATAATAATTTTCCAGTTAATTAAAAATGGTTTTGGGTTATTAATTATTTTAGATACTGTGAATCAATTCAATTAGTCTGCTTCTATGAATTTTCTGTAACTTTTATATGATCAAGACCTTAAAAAAAATAGTAGCTATTAATAACCCAAGACGCATTTTTGCTTTAGAAAAACACATATAGTAAGTGAAAAACATGTCTATAGATCCACTGCAGATCTCACAGTGACCAAGATAATTGCCAACACAAATCTGCAGCTCTATCACTATTATAAGTAGTTTTAAAGCCCCTGTTAAAACAGGATGAACATTTTAAAGTGTTGAATATTCAAAATTTTCATTGAAAAAATAGGTTCTGCTACTTCTTGGCAGGAAATAAATAATTTGATGTCTGTGTGGAGAATGAGTATTTTGGCCTTGCTGCCCCACCTCAAAAGCAGCCACGTAATGAAGCAAGCTATTTTCTACTTTGACACTCTAGGCACACGAGCTTACTAAAATGCTAATGAGTAATTACTTCTCTCTCCCCTTTGTCATTACTGCCTGATTTTTAGATTTAATCTATGTTGCTAAGCTTAGATATGCAAATATATGCCAGCAGAATTTCTGAAGACAAATATAGGAGTAGGCGAATATTTTATGTAGGGGAAAATTAAGACCATTGGACACATTTAAACTCATTAGTTTTAGCTGTTTGCATTCTATAGCTATTTTACATAACCTTAGTCTGTAAATGATAAAGGATGTCACTAGAATCAGTGCTATTACCTGGCAATTTCTAGATGTACTAATAAAATAAATGTTAATGTTTGGGTTTTGAAGATACTAAACTGTGTTCCCTGTCACACTTTTTACTAACAATATCCTTTAGAAGTCAGAAATTTGAAATCTCGAACTATAGCACACAGACACACAAACCATGCATGCAGATAGATCATCTTCAAATATAACGCACACGTAGACATGCAATGACAATACACAAAACAAGCCACTGACCACTACAATGTTAAGTTTTCTAACAGTTACTTCACCTACTTGTCGATAGAGCCCACCATGTAGTAAACCATTGGAAACCAACAGATTGCATCCAGAAAATGCATATCTGGCCTAAGCAGCAGATGGGATTACAAAATGAAACACAATATCACAACAGCAGCATCTCTTCTAAAATATTTCAAAAAAAAAAAAAAAAAAAAACAAAAAAACAAAGTAGTTTGGGTGGTGGTTTGTTAACTTCAAAAAAAGAAAAGAAAACAAAAAACCTTGGAAGTATTATCTCTTTATACAGGTAATAGGATTGCAAAAAACTGTGAACTAACAGTGCTGTAATCATAAAGAATGATCAGAATGATCACATGCTTATTAATAAATGCACCTCTTAAATCAGAAAATTTATGGCACAGTACAATTCCAAATATAGAAATGAATGATTGATTTCAAAGACACACTGCCAAGTTGTATGCCAGGGCATGAATTAGGGATACTTAAAATAAGCAGTGAAAACTTAATAAAATGTGAAGTAGAACCCTTGAGTTTTAGCTAATAAATCTAATTTAAGTTAATGAGAAAAAAATTGAAGGAAAATACTATTTTAAAAACAATCTGTGAAATGAAACTTTACTGTTTCTTTATTCGTAGTTTTTACTGGATTTCTTCTTGCATACTGAGAAACAACTGAAATCTCAAAAAATGCCTCATTTAGGTAACAGAATAGGCATACTGTAATGGTGGGTTGATAAAAAGAAAATAGGATTATAACAAAAAGGCATAGGCAGGTCCATCAAAGGTGGTTGGATTCCGGAGTCCAGTGAAAGAAACTGCAAAATGCCAATTGACTTGAATGGCACCAAGACCTCAGCCTAATGCATGTATAGAAGGCATGCTGGCTTTTCAGGTGGGACTCTGCAACCCACTGAATGCTGAGAGGAGCCACTGAAAATGCAGTGTAGAAGGTACAGAAATAAGGGTTCTAATTTGATTATCAGCCAAAACTTTTTGCCGTTAAAAAGGAATTTTAGATGTAAAATTATAGCATTGAAGTGTGTTAGCTCAGGGACTGTTGTGGAACAGATAGCAAGCACTAGAGGGCACTGTGTGTTCACATCACAGCCTAAGCATCAGTTCGTAACTTCAAAAAACAGAAATCTTTAAAGAACAATTCAAGCTTTCACCAAATCATGTAATTCATTTTATGCCATAACATATATACACTTCAAACCTTTGCTTTGCAAACACAAGTGTATACAGCTTCATTAAAAAGCTGTTTGAGGCTAAAGTAGAACACTTCATTGCAGATCTTTGCATAAAAAATTGCTTGTAATAAACCAGAGCATATATATGCAAACCAAAGTGTCACTTCAGTATCAGTATTTGTACAGTACATCTTCTGATGTAATTTCTTTAAGTCAGAGTTCAACCTCATATTTCTTATCTTGCTAGCCTCCATTTTTGTGTCTTCCAAATTGTGGTTCTAAGTATGTAAGCAGCACCAAAGAGCTGCAATTGCAAGTTCTTAAGCAGTACTATGGTCTTCCCCCAGCCTCCCCCCCCCTCCAAAAAGAAGGTAAATGATTTAATTTCAGATTATTAATGCAGTACTCTTGTCAAAAGTTTTTTTTCTTAAATTTTAAAAAGCTAATGCAAAAAAAAAAAAGGCTAATAATTTTAGCAATCCGCACAGGTATGGTATTAACAACAATATCATGGGTTCATGTTATTGCAGAGAAAGGGAATTAGGAGGTGGATCATACTGGCCTAGAGAACTACTTATCTTAGAGTCTAAAATTATTACAAATATCCCAGTTAAGGCCATTAAGTGACTTGTTGTAAAAGCAGTGTTTGAAGTGCAGTTTCATAGCTACAAAAATGTTATATGAATTGACTTTTTTACAGTGGCTACAAAGTTAATTTTAGCAACTCTTCGTATTACTTTAAAAATTTAATATTACATTGAAACATCAACTGTGAAGAATAAGGACATTAGAATGTAATGCAGCCATTTACAGTCAGGAAAAAGTCAGTTTTGTATATAATATAGGTTCTGTATTTTTTCACTTTTTGCAAAGATGTACGTGCCATAATGTTTTTGATTTTAAGTTGGCCATCTGAAGAGTGATCACCTATCAAAGTAATGATAAAACTACATTCTAAAATGTATCACAAAGAAAAAAAAAAAGACAGAAATATATTTAAAATCTACATACGGGTTATCCAGGAGTAATACAATGGGATTGAGTTCTTTTTTCGGTCTGTAATAAGCTCTAAGTGGAACGATAAAATTATATAAGCCATTTCCAGCAGTTTCTGCTGCAACAATAATCAATTTATTTTTGAATCCATAGGCTTTTGCATCTTCATAGTAGTTATGCTGGCACCCCTAAAATTAAAATGAAAAACAAATTCAGTGGATATGAATAAAGAGGTTTAGTGGAACGGAAGGTTTTACCACTAGAAATAGAAAATTGTATCAACAGACCTGATTAGACAGGTGCAAATGCTTGGAGGTGAAAAAGGATGAGAAACTTAGTCTGTGATTAAGCTCACATCTAAGCAAAAAAATGTTCAGAATGGAGTAGACAAATGTGAATGCAGTTTTATCCAATACCAGAAAACTCCCTTTACCTTATCTAGTCTTAGACAACAGAAGGGTACTTTTTCATGCAGAAGATGACAAAATGTGGGAGAACTTCCAATGTAAGGAGAGTAAGGAGGATAACCTTTGGCATACCTAGTAGAATGGAAAAAAAAAACAATGAAACACATTTCATTGTACAGCTGTTTTATAGGATGCTTACACCTATACCTAAGTTAAACAAGTATTTGTGTACTAAGATTCAGGTATATTAAATGAACAAAAGTGTGTAATTTAAATCTTTGACCCATTTTATAAAATGTATTGGCAGCTCTCATATTTTTATGAACTGAAGGAATTCTGTTTTGCTTTTTTTTTTTGTACAAGCATCTTTGGAAATGGGCTGATATATTGTAGTGTATAGGCTTGGTGTTTTAAACACACTGGAATATAAGGAAAGTTGGAAAACGACAAAACATGGTGGGACAACTTCTCTTCCTTTCCCACTTATCATTCAGAATCTTGTGAACGAGTGAGGTCGTTACGTTCTTTTACCAAAAAAATTGGCCTTCGTTTTTAATAAAGACTACATGATAGTAAGAAAGACTGTCATTTGCAACGGGAAGTGCACGTACGTGATCAGAATATCCACAGCCATCAGGGAAGACTGAGAAAATAGGAGGCCTTTTATATTCTTGTTTCAGGTGAAGATGACTTATTCTATTATTTTTTTTCATTGAATTTTTATGATCTTCCCTGGGGCTTCTCATACTTAGTGAAGTTGGAGATGCGAAACTGCTAGGTAAGCCATTGGCTTAATTGAGTATTTCAATTTTAATATCCTCTTCAGTAATCCCAATAAACATAATTGCCTATCTTATTTTAATGGTGCTTACCGGATTTGCTTTTTTGTGAGCAATGCAGCATTACTTTCACTAATGTGCTAACAAACATTTTAAATTAGATGTAATAATATGATCTCATATCATATTTTGGATTGTTCCTATGTTTTGAACTCAGGTACCTAATGTTAGTGTTCAACGTGCCTGTTAAATTACCTGATTGTCAGGAGAGGACAGAGGTATTTATTTGTTTACAGCTTACTTTAGTCCTAGTAACTATGAACTGTAGGAAAAATGCTCATGAATGTCAGTTGATGTGTATGCTTTAAAGTGCTACACACAGATCTGTATTACAGCATGTAGGAAATCTCCCATAAATGGACGACGTGATCTGTTCTTCTTCTTTCAAATTAGACATAACAATATTCTGCTACCAGACAACAGCATTTCTTAAAAAGAAATACTTCCTTTGTGTGTCTTACTTGCTACAACTTCTTGGATTGATCTGCGTGTCCCAAAAACTGTCCATGCTTGTTTTAAATAACGTTACTTAGTTTACATTAAATATACATACTCTAAGCCTGCAGAGACTTCATCATCAGATGGAGTGGTTTCATCTTCTGACTGGTCGCTTAGTAGGTCGCATGCCTGAAGTGAGGATGAGTCTGCAACCTCCAGAACAGGTGCTATACTGGGCCGTCTGCCCTCTTTACCTCCCTCAGAAGGAAGAGCTAGTGTAGGTCCGCTGGAAGTTCGGCATCCTGTGTCTTGTAAATCGATAGCCACAGTTCCTGAAGTAGTGTTGAAATTGGTTTTACAATGTGATTGTCAAAACATTTAAATGAGATTCCTGTACTTAGTAGGGATTTTCAGATCTCGTGGACAAAGACTGAAAGGAATACTGCATCCATTAGCTGTGTTTATTATATTAAAATATAACAAATATTTACTCTTGAGAAAGCCTTCTCCTGTACATCTGCACTATCCCTAACCATGAATAAATATGCCAAGTATAATTCACTCATATTAAAATGCATCACCAGTAGATTTCATATTTCATTCATGCACATCATTTAGTAATAATTAAAAATTGAACCCTACATGAAACAAACTCACTAGATATTTTCACGTTTCTAAAACCTACATTAGAAGATGGCACCTGAGTTCTTGATACTTTTTAATTTACTTTTTAATTTTTAGTTTTCTGCTTCTTTTTTTAACTTAAATTTCATGACATTATTTCCTGAAATTAGGCAGAAAATGTAATAGTTGAAGGATATTCTTTGTTGTAATAAAGCCAACTAGTAACTTGGCATGGAAGATAAGTTAAATCTTGATGGTAATTACCATAATTTAGAGTTGAACTAATTTATAATAAATTAATTGGTGTTATTTCATGTGTTTGCAAACCATACACTCCACTGTAAAAAAAAAAAAAAAAGATTCCTGATGTCTTATACAAATGCACATATATGCAGTTAAGGGAAAAATAGTCTTTTCAGGAAAAGAAGAGGGGAAATGTTTAATATACTTTCTTTCTGCACTCTATTTTAATTTCTTAATTATAGGAATACATTTTTAAAAGCTTGAAATGTATTGTTTATTGAACATGTTGGAGGCATGTTTTTCTATTAACTTACCCATGCTGGCTATTATACTGTGTACAGGCAACCTAGAAGCTCCATGATAAGATAATTTTGATTCATGTCTTTTTCTGTGTTTTTCTTGCTTCTTGAAAGCAGAATTCTCTTCTTTGGTGATATTTATATAAAAGCATATATCTGTAGAACTCATGATATACCGAGGACCTGGATTCAGCAAAATGTTTTTGTTATCTTCCTTTCTAACACCAATCAGACAGACTCCAAACCTTAATTAGAAAAGGAGAGGCATGGTTCATTTTTTTATAGTTCTGTATATACTAGAATTTCCACTGTCAAAAATGAGCCTTCTGTATATTTTATACTGTACAAATAGAATCCAGAATTTTGGATGTCAAATATTTGAAAAAATTTTATCTCCTAAATGGATCATCAAGAAGTTTATTTTAAAACTAATGAATCCATAGGTATCTGATTCCAGTGCGTTTCTTTATCTCCAGAGATTCTACTAAAGATGTCTCAGTTAATTTTTCTATCAGATAATTAATCCCTTCTGAGAAATTATTAATAGAAAAATGGATACTTTCTATGAAAAATGTATTCATCGTGTTAAATTGTTCCATGTTCTGGAAACTACTTTAAGAATTTTTAGCCATTTGCTTCTAAAAATCTAGTTAGTGAGAGAAAATAAGGAATTAAAACTAAAATAATCTTTGGTTACTTATTAATTATGAAAATAAGATCAACGTTCAAAGTTTGATGAGTCTGTAGGTTCCATTCACACAGCAGTACTGAATAAAAGATGCATGATCTGGAACATAAAGATGATGTATTAACATTCTTAACAGTGAATCTAAGTGGGGAAAAAGATATTTTGAACAATCACTGGGGTATAGCAAGAATCATCCTAAAATTGAATGCTTTGCGTAAACTGGATGTGCTGGATTTCCAGCTGGCTCCTGAATCAAACCACCAAAAACAAAAAAAATGTGAAAAGCATTTGTGTTCTGATATAATCTGTGTCTAAGGCATGATTCCTTATGGTGGTTGTCAAGCTTATCCTATATATCCTTTCTATTCTATTCTCTCAGATTGAGCTGACTATAAAGAGCCAATATAAGCCTTTACATGACTAAATGTAACTTACAAAAGTTACAATTGAATGAAATATATTTCCTGACATACAATGGAATATATTGATGGCCAGATGTTATAATCTAGAAACAGTAATGCCTGATATTGCACTTTTGAATGCAGAGCGACATTTGAGGCAAAATTTTAAAATCAATCTTCTATAGGAAAATAAACATACTTTTTATGTGCATGGAAAGAAGCATATGTGAAGCTTTTCCCCTCATACTCAGCAAAAAAAGTACTTTCTTCCAGGTTAATGTGAAACACTTCATTACCAGAGCATCTGCCATACATTTTCTGCCACTGTTCTGATGATTGCTGACTCTCTCTGAAACATGTACAAACAAAGAGAATAATTTAAAACTTAGTGTACCATTCTTAGTAATCAGTGCATTATCACTTAGCAGTAGAAATTAAAAACATCTATTGGAAAGGTCCTGTGAGCTAATCTGAAAGAAGTATCTGAGATCAAAGCTTGGTGATACTGTAAATAAGAAGATTATTTTTATGAAATAGCATTTTCTGCTAAGTAATAGTCGGATTATGTACTTCAATACCAGGAGAAACATGGTGGAATTAGGTTAAATTCACACCATAAAAAGTAGATTTGCTGCAATTGAAAGATGACAGGTGAAACCAACAGCATGCTCATTCTATTCATAAAGACAGTCTCTTCAGATGCTCCTTCACAGATCGTCTGGTTCCTGCTTGAAGTGGTAAAGAATAATTGAAAATAACTTATGTAGGCAGGACTCATTTGATTTATGTCACTTTATCTGTAAGAAAGATTTTTCTCTGCATTTGCTCATCTGTTTGTTGTCTTCAGTATTTACCCAGAAGGTGTTTTTAGTTCCTGTGCCTTGTAAACTATCCTCTTTTCTAGTGCAAGAAAAGAAACGATTAATCATTTTAAGGGTCCTTTACTAAGTGAAGCTAAAGTTATTTATCCAAGTGCATTGTTAGTAGAAATGTTCCAAACCTTACTAATACCAAAACTTGCAGACCATGGGCCTCTGTGAACCTCTTACTTCACTGAAATTTTAAAAGGAAACAAGTTTCCATCTATGTGGGCTTTACTAGATATAGCGGAGGTATATGTATTTTTATCAGAACATACAAGTGACAAATATGCTCTGCATTTTGCCTTTTGGAGCTAAGATCTCCAGATACTGCACCTTGTTAGTGTTCATTTTGACTTTTTCAGTATCTTGACATAATCTGTTTTTCTTGAGTTTCTATTTTTTCTCACCCTCGGCACATTTTGTTCCACGGTTAATGAATATAAGGTAAACATTTCTATTGCAACGGTATTAAAAACAGTGCATTATATATAGAATAGCAGAACTCAAAATCTAATTACAGAGGAAAATTTTTCCATATTTAATTTTACCCCCACCCCAGACTGAAATGTTTACCTGTTCAGAGCCTGCTTGGTTCCAGTTAGTTGTCGAAAAGCTTCCCATGGTGCTGTTCTGTAATGATCACATGAAGTTCAGGTCAGAAATGCTACTTTCTTCCAGAACTTTGTATTGTATTATAAACTGTGTTAGAGTTCTATTAATAGATTGGAAGTGTTTAAAGGTAAATGTTAAGATTAATAGTAATCAATAATAAAATTATAAATAAGAATAAAGATAGAAATGTTGTGCCTCATAATCTGAATTCTACAAACATCTTCTGTGAGAATAAGATGAATTGCAACTAGCCTGGCTACCATGAATATTACTAAAGCTAGATGGCATAAGCAGCAGCAATCTTCTTAATAGAAAGTTGGTCTGGTCATAATTGCTTGGGAAATGAATATTTTCGCTAACCTACTCGCAGATTTATACTGGTAAATATGCTGTCTTTAATTTATGCGTGTTTCTTTTTCTTTACTGTTTATTGTCTTATCATTCTAATTAGGGTAGTACAGAGTAATTATTTTTCTATGTTCTGCTGCTATTTATTGCTTCCAATTTACAGTAATTTCCGTGTACTTAGTTCTTTTCCGATAATCATGAAACTTATGTTAAGTGTCACACTACTTCTTAGTAAGTATAGGAAGTGTCTAACTACATAAATTAGCTGGTACTTGATTTATAGGAGTACAAACAGCTGCATTATTACTTTTGAGTCAATATTTGAGTCCACTAGGGCTTTTTGAGTATTTAAACATTCTGTAGTTCTCTGAGAAACAGCGCTTAGGATGGCTTTCGGAAGCATCATTCTTCCAAAAAGCTTTGCGAAGGGGACAAGTTAGTGTCTGGCAGCTGGAAGCATTGCTGTGGCTGAAAGCTTTCAGGACCTCCCTCGGCAGTGACTAAAGCTACAGGTGGCTGTGACCGCCAGCTCCTAGCAGATCTTAAAGATGAGAGAAGCTCCAAGTGACAGAGAGGGCTGGACCAGAAGGAACTCTAGGAAAGGGACCCTGATAAAGCTTAATCACTATAAGAGCTCACTGTGTGCAGGAACATCTGCTTGCTTATTGAGTAGCAGGGAGACATTTTTTATTTTGAAGTTCTGAATTATCAATCAAACTACTTTCTGAATGAAGTTTTATCTATTATATAAATTTGAACAAACACTCCCAACTGCTACAGTAAAGTTCCTAAGCTTGTGAATCAACAGAGTTAAATTAGATCTTTGGAAACATATTCCAGTATTTCCAGGTGATTTCAGAAGTTGTAAGAAATAAAAGGAGAAGAAAACACTGGTCTGGGAATTACATGTTTTGTAGCAAAAATATTGCATTTGAAATACTTGATCTTTTTTACCTTCTGGCATTGTGAAGCAAATTTAAATTTGCTTCCTTTTCTTTCTTTCTTTTCTTTTTTTTTAATTAGAAGTTATTTACCTTTAGTTTCTGTTTTTAACTTTAATGTACATATAGCTTGCTTTCAAAGAACAGTCGCATCTATTTAACTAATTGGTCTAGGATTAATACTCATACTCTAAGGTATCCAAAGTTTGCCATTTGACAGTATCTTGGAATGCGTTTGAAATGAAATGTTCTGTTGAGTGCTGTCTAAAAGATTGACATCTAAGCATCTTCACTTTTCCAGTCTTTTTGCACTCTTCTAGCAATTCTATGTTTCTGTAAATAGGATTCAAAGTCATATTGGCAATTCTGTGCAAAAATGTATTTTTTCCTAGTATACAGTAACCAATTTTCAAAATTTAAACCAGACAAGAAATCAGTTACTTTAACAACCTTGATTATCTCAATTAACTCCTAGTGGAAAAAAAATAAGTACTTTTGCTTTCTGTTGTAGTTACTTGAACCAGAGTTGGGAGTCTATATTAGATTATCAATATGCCTGAATTAGAAATGCTAACATTCTCAGGCAGGGTAGAAAGAGTTGCATAATGTCAGTTTTTGTGCTTTTATTAAACTCTCTGATATCTGCTAGGTATGCTATTCTACTTTTATACAAAAATAATATGGAATAATGTGAAATGGCTCTATTCTGTTCATGCATGTCATGAAATGAGAAGCGGGCAGATTGGGATTGTACGTCACCATGATTTTCAGGAGGCATGGAAACAATATTTTATTGCATTCTGATTAACTTCAGATGCAACTTCAGACAGGGGCACTAAAGCCTTGATGTTTCTTGTTGCTGGTAACAAAAATTCTAGCTATATTTCACTGTTCCCTATCTTTGGCACAGGAGAATACTGCAAGTGCCATACAGAAGGTTAAATAATTCTGCTTATGAATAGCAAGATATTACTGGACATGTAGTAGTTACTTGAAAAAACATGCATTTCTACTGCTGTCAAATGTACAATCTGTATGTGTGTACTCCACTTTTACAGATATACTCAAATTTACTTGTTAATGCTTCTCTCTGTCCATGGCATTTTCTTAAGAATACCTTGGTTTTCCAAGTCAGTAGCATAATAGGAATAATAGATCTGGTAGGATTCTTCTAATAAATATGGAGAAGTTCTAAGATGATTATGCAGTCTGTAGAGACGCCATCATTCACTCTGCCTTTCTGTCCACGTATGTGGTGGTTATGTTAAAAACTTATTTTATGTGTATTTGCTTGCTTCTTGATGTCCATGAACTGAATCGAACATAATATTTTGTACGTTAGCAAAAAAAAAAAAGTCTGTGAACACTTTCTATTGTGGATCTGACAGTACTATGCAAGAAATTAAGTATTTTGAGCATGAGAAGGAAATCTTTTTTGAAATGATAATACCTTAACTAAAATATGTTGATGTCTTTAAAGAGCTAAAAATACCAATTTGCTTTGAAAACTCAAGCGGTTGCCCAACGATCAAGGTAAGCTATGTTATACAGAATCTCAGCTGTAACTTTCGCAAGGCATGCCTTTGCTTGTTAATGGTAATATATACTTACTGTCCCCTGGAAGTATGAACCAGCAGTGTAATTAATGTAGAGGTAGCTGGACATATACAGTTCAGAGCTAGCATAGCATATTTGAATTCTTCTTCACACACAACATGATCTGTGGAAAAAAAAATATATAAAAATCATTTTATAACAATACTGTTTATTAAACAGAATTATAAATTCCTATATTTGCATAAGAAAATAATGAAGTTAACAGGGAGAAATTGCCTCCAGATCTTCAGCATTCACTTTCACTTGGAGAGTAGCTACGTACAATTTACCCCATCTGCACTACCTTTCAGGTTGCATGACTGAAGTTTCATCCAGATCCTACTTCATGCTGCAGGACAGAGAGAGGATGCAATGGCCCTGCAAATCTAAATTCCACTATCTTGCTTTACTGGTAGTTATGAGTAGGCCTAAGTAACATAATTCAGTTTACAAATTTCCACCTTTTGCTGTTAATATGATCTGGTATAGACGTATCAAGCACAGTACAGAGATGTAAGTTTTGTGCCATGCAATTTCTGTTTTCAGAAAATAGTACACACAGATGACTGCAATGTAGGAGTATCTCCTCAATTAGATATGCAGCGCTGGTTTACAGACTGCTTGTTTGGCAGTAGCTCTAGGATATTTGCGCTGCACTAGCTTTTATTTTGTAGATTTGACTAATATTTGCCCCTGAAAACAGCTAATGGCTGCTGCCTCTGAAAGGGGAAATTCATTCTTGATCTTTCTAAAGATCAAGGCCTGCTTAAATGTCATAGGGAAGAACTGAGTTTTGTGAAGACACTGTCAAATATAGAACAAACTGAGGTTTTTCTTCCCCTAAATAACTTTCAATTATAGCAATTGTTTGCTGAACAAGGGATCTCAGACAGAAATGTGTTTTTTTAGTTGACCATGTGCCACTAATACATCTATTTGAATTTTAACCTAAAGATTTTGAGATAATAAGGCATAGTCTACAACTTGGATGGAATATCTATATTCCATCACCTTTACAAAGATGGCAGAGATCTATGAAAATGAATACTAGCTTCCCCATATTGAAGGAACGGGAAATTCATTTTTGAATTTGTGTAGGATTTTGTCAAGAAAGTCCCCTTATTTCTTCTTTAGAAAGATGTTGTAATATAGCTAATAATTTTGAAAACAGACCAAAGAAAAATATGCAGAGAAATTATTTCATCATCTGTTATTTCATATTTTGTACTTGAACAAAAATGTACATGCTGACCTAATTGTATACAAATGAAAAGGAGTAAACAATGGATGGCACAGTGCATGTGAAAAGTATGTATCTCACTTAAATCTTTCATATACTCTATCTTCTCTAATGCACAGCAATACTTTCTGCATGGTTTTTATGAAGAATATTGTACAGAGGATTGCATCTAGTAAAGAGATGTCTGCTCTAGTCGCCTTAATCTCATACATGTAAGGAATTTGCACTGTGTTGTCAAGTGTCTTAACATAGGTCACCATGTCCACGGAACTCATAGGACAAATTCCACTTCTCTTGTAGAATTTGACCTTATGTGAGCCACTCATGTATTTGTGTATCTGTAAAATGTATGAAAATAATTCCTACTTCAGAAGTGTTTTGAAGCTTTTGAAATTCTTAGAGGTAACATGAGAGCACTGGACAAAAGCTTCTTCAGCACCGTTAATTACCATGATTAGGAATATTGTTCTTATTCGTTGATAAAAGCATAATCTCCAGACTATATAATTAAGCAGGCCTTCTTGATTCCTATTCAGCATTTTAGGAAGAAAAGGGAATGCTATGTAAAATACTTATTTATTAGCAGTAAATCAGTAGCTCAGTGAGTCCCAAGGCAGGAATTTGATTTAATTCTGAATTTAACTTCTAAGGTTCATCTTCTTTTTTTATCTGACTTGCATGCATGCCTCAAAAATAGGTTTTAAAGAATCCAAAGTGTTATGGAATAGAATTGCATGCGTATTGTGACTCTTCACTCTGTTAAAGTTTTGTTCTTGGTTGGACAAATACAAGGTAATCAGAACTAATCTTGTCATGTTCCAGAAATGTGTGTATCGTTACTGTTAGAATGTTCCTGAAGTTAAGAGATGCTTATTCGTGTTTTCAGTTCATAGAAAAATGCAGCCTGTACTAACTTCTTCTATCCTTACTATAAGTCTTGATGTACAAGACAGAAATAGCACATTTTTCAAAGTGTATCTCCCAGTAATGCTGCTTCTTTCTGTGCACCTATTGATTTGTGCTGGCTTTTTTTTTAATGGTGCTTATCATGTGAATTGTTTGATTTTTCTCTCTTTTCCCTCCTAAGTTACATTTTCACATTAATAAAATGAATCTTCCATTCTATATATGTCCTTTCTTTTCTGTATTAATTTTAAACTTAAGTAGTGGTACTATGGGTTTCTCCTCTTTGGCTGCAGCTAAGTTCTTGTATTATATGGAGATCAAGTCAAGATGAACTTTTTTTCTCTAATTATTTGAGAGATCATAGCTTGCCTATAATGTCATTACATTTATGTTCAATACTCTTATTGTGGACATGTGGTGGGGTTTATGTATAATATTTAATGCTTTCTCTTCTAAACTGAGTAGAGAGGAGGCTGGGTGATAGTCCTGTAGTCTGGGAAACTGGTCAAATCCTGGGACTTTGGTTACTAATATCACCAAATCAGTCATTCCATATGGCAGAGGAATAAATTGCAGTTCATCTTGAATTGAATATTAAGGACGTCAAACTGATTTACCAAATAGAAGGATTGCATTTATACTACAGACATATGCCATTTAAATTTTTCAAAAGTTGTAGTTTCTGTGAAAATACTTTTTGGTAGAAAACATGTTAAGTCTGTCACAAATAGGGTAATAATGCCACAAAGTGAGTTATGGCTTCTGTAATGTTATTGAAGATTAAGTATATGCAAAATACTGATTTATGTCTATAGCATCGGCCAGGTGGTAAGAATGTGTCAGGTCTATCAGATATAACTACTCTGACAAACCTGGCTTTTCTTAATTTGATAAGTTAGCATGATTGTTAACATATTAGACAGAAAAATGTCCATCCATTATCTCCAGACTATTTTTTTGATCCATGGCTGGATAGATTAATCTTCAGATGAATTCAGTATCCATTTCCATGAATCTGGACTATGTTCCTTTCTCATAATCCACAGAAGATTTAAAATCAGGCTTCACCAATCTGAACTAATTCATTAGTATATTTTGAGTAAATTAAGAATCATAAAATATGTTTCTATTCCTGGAACTGTGATTATAGAAGTTTTATGAACACTCAAGGTAAAGATGTTTATTTTCTAGCCAGCATATGAAATTTATTAGTAAAACAGAAAATATGCAATTTATTCTGGTTTCTAAATTGAATAAATTTACTGTTCTACTGTAGATAACTTTTACTTTATTGCATGTTTGTGCTAAAATGCAATGCCAGATGCATATATTAAGGGTACACAGCCTTTTGTAGTCCTGTGTTTAAAGGAAAAGCTGAAGGACTAATAAAATCATTGGCAACTGCAAGTGAAGTAAATTCAATATTACTGACAGAAAGATGAGACATATGAAGGTATTTGTATATTGGAAAGCACAGAATTATAAAAATGACTTGTGTTGGAAGGGATGTTATCTAGTCATCTAGTTCCTAACCCCCCTGCTGTGGCCTGGCTGCCACCCATCAGACTAGGCTGCCTAGTGCCCCATCCAACTTGACCTTGAACACCTCCAGGAATGGGGCACGTACAACTTTGGGCAACCTGTTCCACTGTCTCACCACCCTCTGAGTAAAGAATTACCTCCTAATCTCTAATTTAAATATCATCTCATTTAGTTTGTCCTTGTCCTATAACTATCTGCCCATGTAAAAATTCTGCCTCAGTTTTGTTTATAAGCACTCTTAAAGTACTGGAAGGCTGCAGTGAGGTCTCTCCCGAGCCTTCTCTTCTGCAAACTAAACAAGCCCAACTCAACCTCAACCTTTTGTCATAGGACAGGTGGTCCAGCCCTCTGATCATCTTAGTGGCCTCCTCTGGACTTGCTCCAGCAGTTCTATATTTTTCTTGTACAGCGGGCTCCAGGTCTGGACACAGTACTGGGGCCTCATGAGGGCAAAGTAGAGGGAGACAATTGCCTCCCTCACCCTACTGGCTACCCCTCTTTTGATGCAGTGAGACACCTGACTAAGAAGTAAGAACAGAATTTAATCTCCAGGCAAAAGATTGCTATAAATGGTGATAGTGTTTCCTTGCCCATCTAATGACTGTTCTGTTAGAGTTGCTGTGTACTCATAATGTGGTCACACCTCAAACTTGCAAAGGAATTTTCTGGGACAAAATGCCACATGCTTTTCAGGTTCCATTGAAGTATTATATCCAATCACATAGAAAGATTTCCATTTCATTCATCCACTTCACGTTTTGCCATTTTAAATATAGTTAAACAATACTGCAAAAAATAGCAGAGAAGATGCAAGGGTCTGACATGGAGTAAAAATATGAGGACCTATAAGATATGGTTTAGTTTGTGGTAGCAATGGTAATGAGAAGACGGTTGGAATAGATGATCTTACAGGTCATTTCCAACCTTGAGATTCTATGATATTCCTTTTCTGACAGGCCATGTTATTCGGTGCAAAGTATCTTTGTTCCCTCACTGCGATGATGAGAATAAGTTCTTGTACTCTCACTAAAGAGCAAGAAAAAATATTGCCTACTACATAGAAATTAACAATGACTTGTCATTTATACTGTTTCTAAAGCTTAAAACAGAACAGCAAACTCCCTTCAGGAGAATTAACTTAAGGTCTAAATTTCAGTAATATCTTGTGGCTAAAGTATGATGCTGAGAAACTAGGTTTATAGTGTTTTAGAAATTTTCAATTTAGTTAAAAATAAAACATTTGTCAGGAGAACTTTTCTGAAGTCTGTGGGTTTTTGTCTTAAGTTCAGTAACTGTTTTTGAGAATTGTTGCCTCTAAAGGTGCATGTAAAAACACGATAAAAAGTGGAAAAGTAACAGAAGAAGAAATTAAATTATTATTTCAGGTTCAATAAAAACGCACAACATTGGTTTGGGAAACCTCTAGAAGAAAGGAGTCATTTTTAAAGGAATATCAAATTCAAAAGAAGCCTTTTGCATTAAGGCAGTAATAAAACAGTTCTAAATCATAAGAGGAAAAGCACTTAAAAAATTGTTGCATATAGTTACAACAAATTTTATTTGTAAAGACCCTGGGCAGGAGTATAGTTTGTAGCCTCCACTGGGCATATATATCAGATTAAAGCAGAATTGAACAAGATTAGTAATCGCAGTGAAGTCATCCTAGGAAAAAGTCTGCAGGCAAGCATTATTCTAATGACTGTAAATATTAGTGGGCAAATATTTGTGATGGGTCGGCATCTAGTGATGGTGTTTATACTGTGCTGGTAACCTGATCAAATTTAAAACTGCATTAGAAATTTCCTGTGTAATCTGTAAGATTAATAAAATCTTGTAGAAATTCTTGTAATTCTCTGCTATAAACTGTTGCATGGTGAAACTGTAAGACATAAGTAATACCATTTGCAACAAGCATATGTGGAAATGGATGCAGTGATCCATTTAAAATAATTTTGAGAAGTAAGGTGCTCTATAGATACTTGGCCCTACAATTCAGTAATTTGACAATATTAGAGGAGGCTAATGTGGTGGAGAATATATAAGGTTTTCTCAAGACCTTCAAGAAGTAAGGAATATAAATTAAGCCAGTGAGATAAAAGATTGATTAAGCTCAAAGATAGGAAATATTAAAATGTTTTGTTTTGGGGTTGTTTCTGATTTGCTCATTTTGCTTTGTTCTTTATTTTAATATATGATCTGAATTCTTCATCTGAGACTTAGGGGACACAATGGGGAAAAAACCCTCTGTTTTGCAAATCTGGTTTTATGTAGGTTAGTCTGAAAGTAATGCTTCCTGTTTATTTCTGTAAAAATGACAGCAGGTACAAAGAAAACAACACAACAAATCTATTTGATAGAGCAAATTCTCAGCTACAAAACACTTTTTCAACCTTTAACTGTGCATTTCCAACAGAAGTGAACAAGCACCTGCATGCTGCACCTGTGAAAACACACAGTAGAGAAGATGACCCACTGTTACTGCTGCCATTAGTGAAATGCACCACCTGCTGCCTCTCTGTGCTCACATCCACTGTTTGGTCTCCGTGAATGTTCAGCAAATGTCAATGAATGCCAGTGGGTGCTTTTTTTCTTTTCTTTTCTTTTTTTCTTTTTTTTTCTTCTTTTTTTTTTTGTGTGGATAAATTCAGTGACACACCTTTGCTTCATAAGCACTTTCACTTTGGACACCGTTCTGTTAGACTGCCCCTCTGCTGCCATCTGTCACATGACAACAAAACATGCAATATTGACAGGAAGGTTCAGCCTCTACTGCGATACCACCACCATCAATCTCTGACATTGTGGCCAGCATCACAAAATGGAAGCGTTACTTTCAGAGCAGTATATATGCCCCTACAGAGACATTCGGGCATTCAGAATAATGAAACTCTCTTAAAAATACAACTAGTAGCAACAAATTAACAGTTACTAATAAAGAGAAGTGGCCATGGGTAGAGGGAGTAGAGGGCAGAGATTGTTTGTGCTATGTGGTTCTAAAGGGGAGATGAAAAAGCATCACCATTCCTGTCGCAGCGTGAGTTTTGTTCCCTGCTGTGCTATCTCATAGTTTAAGATTATACTTTCATAACTTTCAGACTGCTATTTATGCTTCTTTCCCCTCTTTCCAACCTTGTGGCAAATGCAGTAGCTTTTAAAATTTCAGCCTTAGCTGTTTCTCTGGATTCATTATGTACTGAAATTTATTTCTTCATCACATTCTTGGGATGATAAAGGAGACTAATATTTGTCCATTTCATTTTTTTAAGTTTGTATGAATCAACAATCCCTTCTTGCTTAGAATATCCTTCAAGAAAACTGAATTTTCAAAATTAGAGTTGAAAAGGAAAGCTTTTTCTCCTGCTTCATGGCACTGCTTTTCCATAGAGAAGTAAAATGAATTGTTGTTGTAAAGAGTATTCATATATCTTGCACATAAGTATATGTGTGTGTGTGGATATACACGTGTGTGACAGAGACATAGAGATCCACCTACACGATGCTGAGAAAGTTTCTGAATTTAGAGCTAGTAATCCATTCTTATGAGAGAGGATTTATCTGGATTTCTTAACATGATTTTGCATTTTTTATTTTCCAAGATATGAATTTCACTGGATACAGAACTAAATTACATTTCTCTTTCCAAAATATTTGAAAGGAAAAAAAAACTTTTCATATGAGCTAGAGAGAAGCATCCCAGTGTAAAAATATTTTTTTTCCAATTGTTTCTTGAATTAATTTTGACCTTTTCTAAGTAGGTCTTTTCATATATTGCTTGGAAACAGTATGCTATAGAAGTCAGAAATGATTTAAAGACAGGGATTAAACTTACCTGGATTTATAATTGAGGAGTAAACCGTATGATTTATCATGTAACACTGTGCTATATAGAATGAATATACTTCAAATGCTTATTTATAAGATCCTAATATAGAAATGGTATTTTACTATTGAGAGGCTATATTAACCCATAGTACTTGAACATGTTATGCTTTTAATGAGCTTCTAACTAGTAAATACACTTAGGGAATCTCCCTTTGTGCATTCATGAAACAAGCTGCCAAATACAAACAAGTGGTTCAAATTGCTGAAATCTCATGCTTACCTGCAAACTTGATATGGAATTTATTCTCAGGTTTCAGTATTTGGACATACAAAGGGCAGTTTGGGGCAAAGTCTTTAACAGCCCATGCTCTTAAAATGGTTTGATGATCCTAAAATAAAAAGTAAAAAATCCTAACAATAAAACGCATGTAATCACGATGATACATTAGAAAAATAATGATTTATAAATCTGTATTGCAGGAAATCCATTTCAAAACTATACAACACCATCTGGTATGGATATTTATGTACCCCTTACATATAATATGTAATATTACTTATATATGACATATATGTGAATATACACACATACATTCAGTCAGCTACTGATCATAGGATTCCAAAAGATTTTTCAGTCTGTTAGTTTTTCCTGCCTGTTACTGTCAAGAGTGTGTTAATGATAGAAATAATACTCCTACTCCATGAAAGTGTGCAATAATATATCCACTAATTCATGTAATGAATTTAATGAGGTATGGCTAATTTCAATGTATTAGTCATCAATTTTTATTTCAGAACTAAAAAGGAGTAATTAAGAGCTGCACTTAGGAAACAATGTTTGAGTTGAAATGTCTTGCCTAGTCATGAAATTGGTGCTATGAATAAATATGTAAAGAATGATTCATTATGTTTGCAGCATTTGCAATAAGAAAGGCTTCCAGACTCATGAACTCAAGGGAAAAATCTTTGCCTTTTACTTAATTGACATTTTCAAACCATTATGTTTTAATGTCACTTGAGATGGTAGCGAGTAGTTTTTGCACTAGGACTACTAGAATGAAATCTTAACAGGAAGACCTTTTGAGGATGGTAAAATGCTTTAGTTCATGTGTTTTGAATTAACTTTTTATGAAAGATGTAGGATTACTGCATTGATTCAGGAAATTGCAGAACTTAGCTTTATCATGCTCTAAGATTTGCTTGTATAAAGTCACATTTTCTTTTCTTTTTCTGTCATACATGATTTCTTATGAGGGAAGGTGGTTGTGCTGGTTTTGTTTTTGGAGGTCTTTGCATTTGTTTTTGTTTGTTTCCTGTTTAGTTTCAAGAGACTGAAATGCCAGCATACTTCAGCAGTAGCAAATGGCTAGGTAATGGGACAGGAGGAGGTCACAGAGATACACTACAGAAGCCAGTTGTTTTGAGGTGGATTTGGGACAGATTTGAATGTCTGTAATATTGCAGATATGTTATTTATTACTTTATACAAAAGGTGCCAAGAAAACATAGTCATCTGCAGTGATAATATAGCTTCATTGCAGAGTTTGAGGTTACCAAATTCCTCACTGCACTTCTGATAGTAGTCATGCAAAAAACACATTGGTCTGTAAAATGGTGAGAAAGAGCTATTTCCTGTGTACTACATGCATAGAAATGTAGCTTAGATTTAATAAAATTTAGGTGACTGTTTTTATTCTTAAGGATTATATAAGGAGCTAAAATTAGATTTATAGTGATAAGCCAAAGCTGTACTATCAAATACATTCAGCTGTATGTTTCAAGCCCTGTTTACTCATCCTCTGTTCTTCTCATTGTTATTCATGTATCCTTTTTGAAATTTTTTTAGAAATATTTTCTCTATAAAGCACTACTATTTTTTAGAAGGTGAAAGAATTTCTAAAGTTGAGAATAAATCAAGCTTACTACAATTGTTAAAATGCAAATGTCATTAGAAGGAAAAAAATTACTGAACCTAGACCGATAGAAGTAGGTGTTGATGAATTTCAAAATAAAATATTTTTAGTTAATTATAAAAGAATGGGAAAGATACTTAAAAACTCTCAATTATTTGGCACAATCACAGTTTCAAAACTGCTGAATATGTATTGTTCTCCATTTGCTATTTTTTGAAGCAATTTACAAATGCGCAACATATAAAGTAGGCACTTAAGCACTTTATACAGTTTCATGAGATCGTCTTGGTGTGCATGTACTGTTAATATTTCCTTTTTTTTTTTTCCGTTGTCATAAGCATATGTATGTGTACAAAAGCTGGTTATTTCGGATTCTCACAAAATTAGAATTTTTCCCTGGTTACTCTCAGTTTCTTCTGTGGAGAAGCACTCCAGCGATTGAAATGAAAATACAAGTAGAAATTTTACGTGCTTAGATTCAATCTATTTGTGTAGTATTTGTGGCTCTCCCTCTTACATTTCTAGTAACTGGTGATGAAAAATTTTGACATTTTTAGCACATAAAAAGGCATTAAATAGGTATGTATTATAACTAAAAACAGCTAATGCAAAAATATGCTTCTATCCTTGATACAGAGTATATGTTTCTTTGGGAGGTGAAGGAAAAAATATATTTCCTTCCATGTGTGTTTGTATGTCACACCTGCAGTCAGTGATCAAAAATCTTCAGATACACTGATAGTGGTAAATATAGAGGTGATATTTCAGTTAATATAGCAAAAAACTGCAAATTTTAAAGTAAGTGTGGCAGGAATTAACATTATCAGAACTCAAAACAAGACTTTAAATAAATTTGTTTTCCTATTTTAATGTGTTTCACACTTGAAAGTCACTGTGACTTGGATTAACGGTATAATTATGTCATGCAAATTGATTAAAGGAAGGAAAAAAGTGTAAGCTTGAACTCAACTGTCTATGAATTTTCAGAAAGGGACAGAAGAAAGGTTTTGGCAGTAGAAGTCATCTTTCATATATTTATAGCCCCTATTAAGAAGTTATCTATGGGATAGTTCAAAGGACAGTTCCCATCACTCACTGGGTTACACCAGTAGATGCAGTGTTTCAGGAAACTGTTTTGTGGACCTAATTAATACAGGCAGCCTACTAAATTTGCTGATTGATTTCACGGTCTGGCAAGGACTACATCTCTGAACCTATCAATTAAAAGTAAATAAATAAACAACAACAAATTGTCATCTGTTCATAACTGCAATTTGAATTCACTTTAGGAGTTGCATAGTTGCATCCTATTGTGTGAAACAGATGTCTGTCCTGTGTTATATAGCAGAAGAGCAGCTTACTTCTTGGTCTGAGGTATCAAAAGTGCATTTTGATATTGTAAAACTTGGCAATGTTTTGTCTTGCCAGAGAAGATAGAATTTCTGGTAGGAGATTTTGGAAAGCTGAAAAATTCTTGGTCTGACTACTCAAGTCCCTACTTCTCTAAGTGAAAAAAGGAAGCAATATTTATGAAGTAACTTTCATTCTCCTTTGGAATCACAGACTGGAAGACTTATTTGAATTTTAACGTTCTGGGATTTCTAGGCTCCCAAGTTTTTGACAGACTTGGCAGTTGGGACATGAGCTAGCAGGATCCAAGGCTGATAAATGGAAGCTCGAAATCCTCTTGCTTCCAGCTCCAGGGACCTCTAATGGCAGGCTTTGTTACAGAACTTTAGCACTTACAGATCTGAGATCTCTAGCAAATCCCAAGGCTTTCTTCAGACAGTTTTGAAACTGATAGTTTTCCTAGAAACAATTTCTATGAATTGACAAGATTCCAGCAAACGTTTCCTGACTGGAGAAGTTTTAACTCATTCAAATAGTAACATTTACTGAAGTTTTACTAAAGTTAATTCCATTTATGCAAAATTTATATCTTTCATCAGCTAACTTTAATCTTGTGTTCTTAGAAGAAGTCTGAGAGGCTACAAGGGAAACATCAGTATAAACATTCATTCTTGGTTAATCCTTCAGAACTTACAGCTGCTGTTCTGTCCACCTCACAGCGGCTACTTAGAATGAAACAAGCTTCAGCATCATCCATTCTAGAAAAATGAGGGAGAAAACCTTGTTACATACCAAAAAACCCTACGACCTTCTGTTGATTCATGTTTCACATTTTATGGTCTTATGTGATTGTAGAAACAGAATACAGAGAAAGAAGTCTATCTGCTTTCACGCATTACATGAATGTCAACAACACTCCTCTGTATACTTGCTCACGGTATGCCAGTACTTCTTGGCTAGGTTATAGGAAATTTTCTTCCCTTTGTTCCAATAGAAGCTATGCCAAAGTAAAAAAAAAAAAAAAAACAAAAAAAAAAAAAACCAAAAAAAAAAAACAAGGTGGCCTCAAGCACAATTACTTTACAAATTAAGTTTTTATCAGCCATGAGTATAAAAAGGTGAATTAATAGCTTGAATTCTAGGTTGAAGGTACAGTATTGGTGAAGTCACAAGGAAATTTGAATACTAATCTGTTGCATGTGTAAGAGAACAGTTTTCCTCTCATGAATTCGGAGTTGCAGGTGAGAATAAAAGGTCATTCCTTGATGAGAAAGAAGGGAAGGGTAAGCCAGAGAAGGTCTGCAATAAGAGGTGAAGTGATGGACTATGTAAATAATATTTGCAAAGCTTTTGGAAATAATTGATATGATATATATTAAAAACCTAAGCATTGTTTTAGCGAGGTAAAAATAAGAGCTTGTGTAAGAAAATACTGGCAACGTTTAAGTTCAGTCTACATAGGATGCTCTACAAGATGATCTCAAACATCTGATCTACAATATTTTACTGGCTTTATTTGAGCAGCAAAACTTAAGATCCACTTTTAACAACTTGCAACTAAAGTTGATGAATAGATATCCATATTAAGAAGCCAGATTAACTGAGTAATAACCTTTTAGCTTATGACTATAGAAATAGTGAATTTGTGTGTTTCGTGTATGATCATTCAGAGAAAATATAAATGAAAAAGGATAAGATAATTATATGTTGTCCCCTAGGCAGCAAACAGTAGGAAAAACAGAAGCCTCAGATTAAAGTACTTGAAATGCAAAAAAAAAAAAAAAAGGAAAAAAAAAGTGACAAAAGCAACTGTGTATTTCTAAAATAGTAATGTCAA
This sequence comes from Perdix hodgsoniae, assembly GCA_035772895.1. Taxonomy (NCBI): domain Eukaryota; kingdom Metazoa; phylum Chordata; class Aves; order Galliformes; family Phasianidae; genus Perdix; species Perdix hodgsoniae. Next base: position 11,176,612 of record JAPSGF010000009.1, on the reverse strand, counting down.
GTGCAACTTACACAGAGAAGTGAGAATGGGCAATTCTAAGCAGTGATTAAGAAAAAATCATGGGATCTATATGAGTAGTTTCAGATAAGCATGAGAGCAGAAGTGGAAAGGTCTTTAAAAAAAAATCAACAAAAACTGTAGGAAAGAAAATTCAGTGAAATTAGTGATTGAACAGGATTTGATAAGAGATGATAACTAGGTTCAACAGTATATACAGATGATTTTATGAGGAAATGAAACCTCATTGATCATATTCACCTTTTTCTCCAGTGTTTTTTAGATGCTTCTTGAATCACTTCAGCCACAGTTTGGCAAGGATAATTCCCCTGATACTTACATTCTATAGATACCATGAATTTAGACAACAGAAACACTAATATTGTGCTATTAATCACTAATATCTATGCTATACTGGAACCCAGAATATCCTTATAAGAGGACAATTCTATTAATTTTCTAATAAGAAGAAAAGCTTTGTCAATTTTTATATGCCATTAAATCTGAAAAATAAAATTGTTCTACTGCTTGAGAATGGCAGAATTTGAAGCGACTCAATACATTGAAATAAATTTGTGAAAATAATAATAATAAAGAAGCATAAAGTAAGGGATGAGTGGATAAAAAGAGAATTAAGATGTGTGCTGGGTTCGCTAGAGTGGAAAAATGTAAGAAGAGAATAACTATTTTTTAACAGCATGGGAGAAAGCTGTAGAGCAAGGAAGTACAAAGTTATTTTCTAGCACTAGTCTGCATGAAGAACAAGGGTTGTTTTCATCAGTTACTGTATAGATATAAAAGTTCTAATTGTATTAATAACCAGTAGAAGTAGCAGTGTTGTTAAACCATGACAGACTGTTTTTTCTTGTTTTCCCAGAGAACAACAAAAAATTGCAAAGTGAAACTTCCAAAGGTAGAAAGCAAGAATGAGTATCATTTTTGTAGTCAGATGGTGTACTAGGACATAGGAATATAAAGTTCTCAGTTAACTATTTACTAAGTATGCAGTGCATCAATTTTTTTGTATTCTCTTCCTTCGTTTTGTAGTGTGACCTTTATCGTGATATTTTGGCATCGCAATTCATCTATAATATATGTATAAATTTTGATAAACAAAAAGGACACTTCTTGATTTTTTTATTTTATTTTTTTTTATTTTTTGTGGTGTTAAACATTATTTTGTTTTGGGAGGGACTTCTTATAAGGGCAGGTAGCAACCGAATGAGGGGAAATGGCGTTAATCTGGAAGAAGGTAGATTTAGAATAGATATTGGGAAGAAATTCTTTACTGTGAGGGTTGCCCAGAGAGGTTGTGGAGGCATTCAAGGCCAGGCTGGATGGAGCTGTAAGCAGTATAGCCTGGTGGGATGCATCCCTTCCTACAGCAGGGTACTGGGACTAGATGATCTTCAAGGACCTTTCTAACCCAAACCATTCTATGATTTTATTTATTAGAAATTGTTTACTATGCGTCTTGCTATCTTCTCAGTACACTATATTTTCATTTAAAAGAATATAGCAAACATCTCAGGTACTGGTTTATAGATCAAATTAAACATCCCATTAAGTTCCCACTGTGCTTTTTCCCTCAGGAGAGGTGGAAAATTATTCTGTGACAGGTACATTCAATTACATGTTCTGCAGGAAACAGGTACTTCATTGAGTACCTCCAGGTTATTATAAGAGAAATTCATTATTATCTGTAGGGAACAGTCTAATTTTTCTTAATGTGTAGAACAAACGTTAGCCAAATTCCCCTATGAATTCCTCCTTGAAAATGAGCAACAACATGAAAAAAAAAAAAAAGGAATCTCTTTTTGAGAGAATTTCATAATCCTGAACAAAGATTTTCTGCATTTTAAAGTAAGGTAGCTATGTAAAGGTAGCTATTTTTTTCCAGTAGCAGAAATTTGAAGATAGCACTGCTTGCTAGACTTCTCACAGATTCTTCAGAATAGTTCTTTAGAAGGCTGAATGACACAAGTACTGACGTATTGGCTTGATTTTAGGTATCTGTATTAGTTGATTAATTTAAGTGAAGACAGGTAAGTTCTTATAAAAAGCAGTGCAGATAAATTAAAGCAGTTATTTAAAAAGAATCACCTTTCTCTTTGGAGTCTGAAGAGACGATCCTCCTACACAAGTTCCACTGTGAATTCTTTCCCACCTTTAAGTGATTGAGAAATGGTGGTTGGTTTTGGTAGTCTTTGTGGGTTTTTTGGTGGGTTTTTTTGAGAAACTGTGTTTGACTGATATGTTTTGATTACTGTCATTCAATATTAACTGGCAAAAAGGATTTTTTTAGAAGTGGTAGAAAATGTGTGCTAAGAGCAAGATTCTGAGGGAAGAGTATATAGAGGTAAAGTAGAATCGTTGCTTATGTTACCAAGCTGAACTTATTAAGAAAACAAGACTGTACAAAGCATTCAAAGGGTGATAATTACTTCTGTTCACTTTTTTTTCCCCTTCAGTTAGCTCACTATCTGTGCACAAGAACAAAAATTCTAGCATTACTGGCAGTTTCAGAATTTTCAACACAGCTTTTTCTAGAGAAATTATAGGCACTGTTTCAACAGCTTAAAAAAAAAAAAAGAAACAAAAAATAGTGATAAAAAGATCGGTCAAATGAAGAACTTACAAATATGTTCCTTGAAAATTTTCAGACTTAAGGAAAAAACAAATATAATTAAGATCCCTGTTTTCTAAATAAACATACTTTCCTTCTAGCTTTTGTAGTTTGTCAAACTTCTTTATCAAAGAGCATATGTGAAACAAGGTAGTAAATAAGTGTTAGCTGTATTTGCCTACTTTGCTCTCAACAGGTCTTGATCTTTTAATGCTGAGCCTTGGAGATAGATAACTCTTTGAGACCACATCGGGATTTGTAATACTCTCCGGACCTGAGCATCCATTTCAGTAGGACACAAAATAACAACATAGTAGTCCTGCCAAAAACATAATGAGGAATAAACATGTTATTATTTGATGATACCATTTGTTGTTGCCAGGAGATGAATCAACAGACCAAGGTTATATTAAACTTCTGTGATAGTTCTCAGATTTCATTGACAAAAGTAATTTGAATACAAATGTTCAAAATATGAAGTTATTCCTAAATGAAAACAGCAAGAATACTCATAAAAGACTTTAAGGTGACCACTAGAATTCTATTACATTTTTGTTTCTATGGAAGCATAAATTTTTTAGACACAGTTCACTTTTCTGTCATTACCGCTAGAAAATGTAGGAAGCTTTCCACAATCAAAACAATTATTTTCACTATCTCTATTACTCCTTGAAATCTTTTCCTCTGCATTAATGGGCAGATCCAAATTTTACCTCCTGTACAGAGAGTCTCTATAAGAAGTAAGGTTACCCTGACACGTATATGCGTGTGTGTATCAGAAGGAGAGACAAGTGCAAAGTAAGGGGAGAGACTGAGAGGTTAGGACAGTCTTGATATGAAGTCTTCCTTACCATACACAGTCCTGTGCTGGAAGATTACCTCCAGAATCATCTGTATCCTCCAGCTTCCCACTTCAGTTGTGAAGGGAATGTATATAATTTCCTTCATGCTATGTAAGTAGTATTAGGACTTCTCTTACTTTGCCTGTATCACAAAGACTGACCAATTACTAATCTCTGAAATACTGGATTTCTCTGTAAATTTGCTTAGACTTCTTACTACCTGATTAATTTGAAGAATATTTTGCATTTGGTATTTGTCATGCTGCTGCTCAGCCATTTTGTGGGATTTTTGCATTACATAATTGTGTGGTGCCATAGGTAATGGTAAAAGACACAGGCAGAGAAGATTTTCTAAAATAAATGGTTTACAGAAAAGCTAATGATGATGAATCCAAATTCCTACCTCATATAAATAATCTTTTATATGATTGGAACAAGTTATGTGACGCCTGTATTAACTTTTGAATGTGTACAATGAGAAAAACTTTGTTTGCAACCTTAAAAGGTCTTTGCTTCTATGTCTTCCTTCTCCAAAAGTATCTTATCTTCATATATATATAGGCAAAATGCCAAAACCAAAATATGCTTTGACTTTTTGAAGAGCTTTGAATCCAGTCCCTCCCAACCCCTTCAGGAAAAAAAAAAAAAAATTCAACAGTTTCCATTTATTTTCTAATTTGAATAGGAAAAAAAAAAAAGAATAAAGCTGCATGGGAATATGTTTCTAAAAGGACTAGCATAATTCAACAAGGCAATAATTCAGTCCCTTTTACCTCAATTCAAAACAAATGTCTCCATACTCAATTTCTCAACAACTCAACTTCTTATTGCAATTCTAGATTCTCAGATTAGCCAGCTATTTTTAAAATCAGCGTTACAATTTAAAAGCCATTCCAGAACACTCTAAAAATCAGTGTTATGAGATTCTACAAATACCTGCAGCCTAGGGTGAGCATAGAATTCATTTAAAAAATCCATAAGTAAATCAATCTTCAGGGAGCTGACACACAGTACAACATGTTTTTCCGTCTGAGCTCTGTGTCGACTGTAGTTGCCACCGGACTTCTGTCTCTCCATCCACAAATATGCCAGCTGTTCAAACTGTAATAGATATGTGTCAGTTAAATACAGTCAAGCAGCTGTGCAGTAAATGTGTATCACTTAAATACATTGCATTGCTCAGATCATGCCTTTATTGAATGATGCTGTTAGCACCCAATGTATTTTTCTTTGTCAAAAGTTCTTGGTATATGGGTTAGATTGATAGTAGGGTTACAGAAAAATGTGGAAGTATGGCCAGTCTCTATTGCAAATAGCTGAATAACTTCATTAAAATTTCATGTGATTACCCCCAGCCCTAAAATTTTAGAAAAAAGTGAAGACTATGTTGTTTGCTATCTTGTTCATATATTTCCCATCTCTGAGCTGTTTTTCCAGTGCCCCATGACCTAAATGCTTCCGTCAAATGAAAAGTTAAGTTTTCATATGCTTAGTTTAATATGAGTATAAATACTTAGATAGAAGCAGCATTTTACTTTGGGAAATGATTGTCTTCAGAAATTTTATAGTACTCTGAAGGTGCCCATATCTGTGTATTACCATCCAATCTGTATACTTACTAATATGACTTATACATATAGATACCACTTAAATACATGGCAGCTGTCAGTTTTGCATTTGCCGTCTGAATGATGTATGCAGCCCAACAGTAAAATCTGTTTTGCACTCTAATGAAAGGGATGCCTAGTGTGTAAGCTAGGAAAAATGAAAGAATTGTTATGAATATAAAATATTGCTCCACTAATCAGGATCTTTTAAACTAAAGACAATATTGTAATAATCCATGCCTTACTATAATTCATAAATACTATCTCAAACTGTTTTGTAATACGCATTTAATCCTGAGCTCAATTTAACTATATGTCTATTGTTGTAACAGCTTTTTCTCACAATTTTTATTGTGAATAATAATTCATTTAATACAGTAGAAAGACAAAGCTCAAGAGTTTATAGTAAATGGGGTTAGATCAGGCTAATCCCTGGTGGGGAGCTCTGCTCTCTGATGACAGCAACAGTGCCTGAGGGAACAGCACGGAGCAGTGTCAGAAGGAGGGTCAGGTGGGGGTTAGGGGAAGGTTCTGCCCCAGAGGGCAGCAAACATGGAGCAGGCTGCCCAGGGCACCGATCATAGCCCCAAGGTGCTGGAGCTCATGGAGCATTTGGATAGCACTCTTAGACATAGGACTGGATGTTATGTGGTCCTGTCTGGAGCCAGGTGTTGGACTTAGGGGATCCTTTTGAGTCTCCAACTCAGGATATTCTACGGTTCTGTGATTCTAGATAACGTCTCCCTCATTCTGTGTATAGAAAACTATAAAGCCTCTTCATCACTACAAAAATGTAAAAGTAAAATTAGATTGATGTGAAAGGGCAGTAGACTGCAGATTATTTACAGGTAATGCATAGATTTGGTGTTTAAGTGTATATTAGAAGTACTTGAAAGATGAAATTTGTATTTCTGTGGAAATTCCAAATTTTTTAAACCATATTTTACTTTCAAGCAGAACATACATTTTATTAAATTGTCATTGAGTGGGAATATAATTATATTAGTGCATGTTTGCATATGCAGGCATTAAATATTTGGCTATAATTAAAATATTCAGGTACTTTAAAGGAAATGAATGATGACAGCTTGAGCTTCAAGCTTCACGGGGTTTCTGTATTGTCTGCTCAGAGTTGAGGCTTAGTTCACAATCAAAGAAGTAGAGTGCAGAAATCAAAGCTGTATGAGAAACTCGGGAGCTTCAAGGCCTAGCATCCGGGTCTGTTGTGAGATTCAGTAAGCATGCATGATGTCTCCCCACACTTCCTTTTTGCGGCCACGAGTTTTGGATCATCACCAAGAACAAGACATTTAGCGTTGTGGCACAGCTGCCCTGTAGTCAGAGAGTGTCAGTCATCAAGCCTTTGCTAATGAGCTGACAAATGTCTAGTACAAATTTATGGAAACCGATTGATTACATGAAATATTTGGATTTTCATAAATCAACCTAAGCTCTTATAGGCACCAAAAATTCCTAAATGTGCACTTGGATCAGTGTGTGCCAACACACACAGATGTGAAGACAATTTGCTTGAGTTGCAGATTTAATGAGTTCTTTTTTTAAGTTTGCACTGAACTGTAAGAACATGAGAGGAAGTGGAGAGAATCAAGATTAGAAACAGGGAAAGCCTGCAGAGGAAATGCTATACTCATAAAGTGCAGGGTACTGGTTTTTTTAATTGTGGTTGATTTGTTTTTTTGTTTTTGTTTTGTTCTTTTCTGCATTTTTAAAATTACCTTGGATGAAGAGAAGGACTCTGTGATACATGACAGAAACAGAAATCTTTCACCAGCAATTGAAAACTGGCTTCAGTGCTAAATATTATACATTTAAACTAAACAAAGATAAACAGGAAAATTTAAGGAAAAGAATAGAGGGTATAGAAGATGGTTATTATTTCTGATATGCATTGCAAAAGGATGTTTTTTGGGGGGTTATTGTTTTGTTTTAAAAACTATTCTATTGAGAAAATGAAAAAAAAATCCATGTTTACCTGTATGGGCAACACCACAAGTGCAACACAGATCATAATGACAACAAGCAGCTTTGAAGGCCATATCTTGGGTGTAACATCCCCAAAGCCCACAGTGGAAAATGTCACTATGCAGAAATAAAGGGAGTCAAAGAGAGTCAACTTGTTTCCTGCTCGTTCCAGATGCTGAATTCCACAAATACTATGTAGAAAAAAATGAATAAAGACACGAAAAATAAAAACTGCACTTAGGTTCAGTTCAAGTTTGATGATTACATTACATATGCAAATAATTACTTCTCTTAGAATGGATACATTGCTTAGAAAAGACATTTCTTTCCAAAAGAGGAAAAAAATGAGTATCAAACTAGAAGTGTAATTAATATAACTTTTACATCATGTCTAGTAATCTCATTTTTTTCAATATTTCAGTGCGGTATTGAGAACTTTGCTACTAGATTTTTCTTAGTGGTGAGGGAGAAGTGCTATAAGGAACATCATGGACTGATGCAATTCCTTTCTAAACCAGAACAAGACAGATGGTATATAGTTGCCACCATTCAAATTTTTTTTTAATTTATCTTAACTTTTCAGGGAGACTTCAGTGTTATAGTGAAGAAAATGTATATAATACTTTCTTTATATCTGTTGCTCTCTATATTGGTCTATATTGCTTTATATGGCAAGAGCTATTAGCATTGAACACTCATTCATTAAATAACATTAGTACCAATGGTTACTAACTGTCTGGTATAAACTAAATTTGAGAACTGAAGGCTATCCAACTGTCAGAAGAATAAATGCCCAGCATCACGGTCAGCCTTCAGGTAGAAGGTGTCAGCTGGTATGAAGTTTCTATTTGCTAAACATATAGCATAGAAATATAAGGCTTGGTTGTTTCTCTGGCTGAACAGATTATGTTGGTTCCTCCCAGCTACACATTTCTGGGAACAAATAAATGGTAGTATGACCTGCGTGGTATTTATTTCACTTGTAATCAGTATGATTTGGGTAAATTAGTGCTGTTTAGGTTGTGAGAAGCAGCGGCAGAATCTATACAAAGGTCTTATTGCTGTTTCTTACATTTCATGCTTTAAAAATATTTCACTTTGGAAAAATATACTGTGATAAAAAGCTTAAATTATGATCTTCTGTTAGACAGTAGACTCGTTTAGAGTAAATCCAATCCATCTTTAAAACTACATTCACCCATATGAAGAAAATTGATGTGTGAACCAGTCTGAATAGCGTTATTTTCTTTCCCCCTTGGAGCTAGCTGAATTATTTATCTGCAGACAATTAGAAATCTAATTGGTAAATAATACCATATTCCTTGGTAATTATTCTAGAACATATCTAAGATAATTTCTTCATATATCCTATCCAGATGGTAAGAGTCACTCATTAATATCTGCCATGGTAAAAATTTTGCATCACCAGGGAGACCCTGTGTTTATAACAGCTTTTTGGTTGTTCTTCTGTTCTCTGTTCTGTTCTCCAAAAATAATTCAGTAGTGGGCAGTGGCATTTCCAGAACATATGGATCAAATTCCTAGTTTCCTTTTCACAGTTCTAGCATTTGTAGTTTTCACACTTCTTAAAATGTTCTAAAAAGGGTGCATTTTTTTTTCTGTTTGCATAAGTTTCATCCTTCAGTCAGAACTGATAATTTTATGTTCCTTTCCAAGTTGTTACACGTTTTTCACAGGAGTAGTAATCTAGGTCTTCCATAATTTTCCTATGTTCACAGTTATCTCTTTCCCTTTTCTTCTTGAAAAAAAAAAATGTTGTCCCTGAAAGTATTGATGGAGGAACTGTCCAGAAATATGCTAATGATGAACACTTTCCTTTTGGTCTCAGGCATGGAGGTTTCTCATCTATCTCCTATTTCAGTGTTAATTTGAAATGATAGAGTAAGCTGTGGAAGCAGTATGAAAAAATAAGGTATTTTAGTGTAGTTATTCATGTAAGTTATACGTAATAGTAATAACAGAGCTATGAAGGATTTCAAATCTTTTGATTTTATTAATCCTAATCTCTCTGGTATGTTTTCTACTCTGCCTGTGGGAACGTCTCTAAAACGTAAACTTGACTTCAAGAATTAAGGTCAAACAACCAGGAAAGCAGCAGTTACAGAGACAGGGATATGGCCATAACATACTAAATGTGCTTATTATCTGCAAATAAGTTCATATTGAAGCATAATCCTATCATTTGTAGAATGTATTTTTTCCTGATGTTGGTGTATGTGAAATAGGTCAGTGCTTTCATAAGCAGAAGGGTTGGTTCTAATTTCTGTATCTGAGAGAATGGGTTTTGTGGGTTTGTTTAGGGTTTTTTGTTTTGTTTTACATATTCAAGGAATTAGACTTATTTCTTCACTCTTTATTCTTTTCATGAACTTCGAGTAAAATCTTTACCAACTTACTTGTAGGAAAACTCCCCGCTTGATAGAGAAACTTCATTAATATTATTCTTCATGTACTCTCTTTACAACCCACCAAACGATACTTTAACTTAACTGAAAATACATTCTGAATAAACCATGAACCCTTCCAGCCTCTTTTAAGTGAATAACAAAATGTGCATTGAATTGAATGAGCCCAATTTTATTTTGTGAACTGTATTCCTCTATATTCCTATATATATGTACATTCTTTAAAACCATCAAAATCATTTTGTGCCTGAGTCAGAATGTTATGGATCCAAGCTGTCTTTTGTTGAACTCAGTAGGCGTGAAGCCAGAGCATCTCAAATTCAGTTACCAATATTGAAGTCAATTGGACATGGGAACTTTTTATCCTTCTCTGAAGCAGAAATTAATTTATTCTTAGAACTTCTTACAGAATTGATTTACTTGTTTGAAATTACTTGCACCTCATCTGCAGTTCTATCGGCTTGTAACTGAGTCCCTAACCCTGAAAGCAAATAAAGCCAAAAATAGTTTACCAAGTCTTAATTTCAGTACTTGTTTTGCCGTTCTGCCTTTTGTTCTTAGTAGAGCAAGGGATAACGAAATTGCAGAAAAACTGATTTTGAGAGACAGCTTTATGAGAATTCCGAACGAAATAATATTCCTCCCCCAAGAATATTATATCTTAATCTCAAGTGTAATTTGTTAAGTATAATTTGTACTACTAGTGAAGTATAAACTGTAGAGATTACATTTTAATCTCTTCTGTACATCCAAAAAAATCGTAAGTCTGTTTCTATAGCATGTTCCTACCTGATTATGATGCATAGAGTGCCATAGAAATTTTCTGGTTCTACAGTAAGGCATGTCCACATGAATTATTTAATTCCCCATAACTTACTGACATCTTTTATTGAAACCTAATTATTTATATTAATAATAGTAACCACATTGTCTTATTTTTCCTTCAAATTGTTAAATGCTAAGCATTATTTTTAAAAGATGCATCAATACTACAAGTACCAAGAGTCAGCACATGTTCTTGTTCCGCTTTTTCCTATTTCCCAACACAGTGACCTCAAACTTCATCTTTTTTTCTATTTTGGTATTTTATGGTGGCATTTCTATCTCCTTCTTCTTTACTTTCTCCTTCTCTTGCCTACTATGAAAGAACAGTATGCTTGGTTTTCCTTGAACAAACATCAATCAAGAAAGCAGCATTCAGCAAAAGCAATCTTTATAGTAACTTGTCTTTGTAAAGAAAATAAACTGCTATAATAATAAATACACAGAAAATGCCTAATAAAAATACAAGGCCAAATTCACCTTCCGCACCAATTTTAGGTTTCTGTAATTCTGACGTGTTGTCTTTTCATTGTGGATTTAAGATAGCAATTACATCATAACAATACCGGCTTAATGGAGAGCATATTTACATTAAGATATATATATAAACACACCATAAACCATTTGGTCTGCTAAAGCAAAAGCAGTGTCAGCAAATGTACTACAAACTCATGAAAAACAGAAGTGTGATTTTAAACATGTAAATATGTAATCTCTGATGATTAGTTTTGTTTGGTTAGGTAGAACCTGAACTTTTGAGAGTTCAATCTTTGTTTTACTGGAAATTTTTTTTCTAATTCCAGGAATCTTTGCTTGCTCAAGTATTTTGTATGCCAAAACTAACTACAGTTTGTACATAATCCATCTCCACATGCATTACAGAAGCTGCCTCAAAAAAAATCAAGTGAATTACCTTCTAAGACATCAAAAGAAGGTAATATACAGAAGGATTGATGACATGTTTATTTTTTTCCCTATCCTTAGCTGAATATTTAACTGTTTTTAAAAAGTAAGAAACAGTTCAGATTAGAAACAGATTTTAATATACTAATCTGACATATCTGTGCAAATTTCTATTACATGCTAGAAAGACAGGTCTTCTGTAAGGAGCCTCGCATGTTTAAATAGATCAGACAGGATGAATACAGTTAAATATAAAGCTAACTATGCCCACTTCCTTCTGTTTGATTTTCTCCCTCTTTTACCAGAGGGCCTTAATGCTTTACTCTGCGTATTCTCACGTTTACCTATGTAATCCAATTTGAAATGAACTAACCTGGAAAGTGAAATCTGCATGCCTAAGGGGGGGACATTTTATACCACAGCATGAATTGAAAAGGCACTATGACATTAGTCAAAGCTGGGAAACTAGAGAAATGTTTGGGGGGCCTGAAACTTTACTGATGCTGTTTTTATATAGTGGCATATTACAATATTTGGATTACTATCTGATGCATTTTAAGAAATATTTTGTAACTGCTTTGGAGGGTAGGAGGGGGCGGAGAGAAACAGCAGCTATTGCAGTATTGCCCAACAACTTTATATGTAAAAGAATACAAATTAAATGTTCCTGTAGCGCTGTTAAGTCACCTGGGCAGTTTAAAATTCAGAGAAATAATGAAAAGTTGTGTTTAGGTCTTTTTATTTTATTTCAAACCCCCTTTCTATTTGGTTCTAAGCACCCTGCTGTCAGAAATAAATATTATGGAGTAAAATAAAACCATAGATTAATAATGTTTTTTATCATGCTATGGTAGCATGTCATAGAAATGGGTACAAGAATTTGGATATCTATTTGCAAGTATCATACATCAACTATCCCTATTTATAATCACTTATAAACTATTTTATATTCGTTTCTGTTTTCCTTTGACAGCAGTGCCAAGTAGATCTAATTTTGACTGTTATTTTTGTATTTATAGAAAATTATTATTTAGACATACAACTTCTTGAGGTCTGAAATAATGTGTCATAGTCTGAAGCCAGAAGTGAGAGATGCTTGGGTGACTTCACAATTAGGTAGCAATCAGCAGCACTGTCTTCCTTGAACTTTGAGCTTCAACTTGCATAAAAATTTCTATAGTGTTTCAGTTAGCTACAGGGAACAGATAATTAGTATGTTGAAATCAACGGGGATGAATTTTATCATGTCCAGTGAGATCCTATGCTATGGGCTTGGGACATAGATACTCTAGAAGAAATACAGTAATTCTGCTGCCCGTATTAAATAAGTGTTCTTATTTAATTAATGGTTTCCACATTTCTGAACATGGAATGGTGACAGAGCAAATTCCAAGTTAAATTACAATTATTTGGTTGCACTATGTTGCCAATTGATACTTGTATTACTTTAAATTCTTCTGATACCACTGACACAATTTTTTTTTCTATATTGAAAATACTAGAGTGACCCCTCTGCTGACAGAACATCAACTACAGCAAATGTTTATCAGCAAAATTCAAAGAGCATAACAGTGAAAAAAATGAGCATGCTAACTTCCTAGGAAATACATGGCAGGTACTTAAAACATACATTCCCATTATAGTGGCTGTAACTGTCCAGTTACGTAAGTGAAGTTTTGGAAGAGTTCACCAAGGATGTTGAAAGAAACTTGCTCGATCTTTACACCAAAATAAAATGTGACTGTAAGAACAGTTCATATTTTGGACTCACTCTAGAAGGCATATAAAATCTTTCAGAACTCTGATAAATACATTGAGTTTTTGTCTGAAATTGGCACAAGGTATTTACTGTTGCCAAACATGCTAATATTAAGATGGTGCTAGACTGAAGTCCTTGCAAGGAAAATTAAGACTAATGTTGTATCTGAACTCTGCTTTATAATGAAGGAAATAGCCTTTCATACTGGGAGTTGTCTCTGTGGGTATTCTGTGTTCTCTAGGGAACTGATACAGAGCCAGATGTGGTCCTCTATTTTCCTACATTTTTAAATTAGACATTATTGGAAAAACAATTTTCAGTGCTAGTAAAATTAACATACAGCGAATCATAAAAAGCTTAATTTATACTTCACAAAACTTTGCTGATGTAACTGCAGTGACATTAAAGTTACTTCATTACTAATTGTATCAGGTACTTAATGAGATACTTCATGTTGATTTCTGAATGATAACATATGTCCTCTGAATTTTGAGTATTTCTTCCTAAGAGACACTATTAAGCTTAGTAGTTTGGTCCTACAGTCTGAAAAGGTGAAGATGTTGCCTACTACTTTACTCATGGGCAGCCTGATACCCTAATGCTTTCTGATTCTTGAGTAAATAATGAAGGAGAGACAAAGAAAAGAGCAAGGAATGATCAGAATGTACAGCAAATAAATGAATGGAGACAGTCAGAATTTACTCTGACCAAGAATAAAATGTTTATCCTATTCAAACCTCTTGAAGCTGAGGTTTTAAGTTGCTGAAAACAAAATGCTTCACTTTTGCCAAGATATATGATTTTTCTCAGATTTTTTATAAAATCTGTCTGAACATTTATTTTCTGCAAAGCAGTTTTTAACAGCATTAAAATAGAAAAACAAAATTGACTAGTTTATGGACATTTGCGATTTCTAATATGTTAAAATGACAATTTAGTACAATGTATAATATATCAAATTTAAGGAATACAGTGAGAAGTTCAAACTTGCTCCCTCTATTATGTATAGTGGGCTGTAAAGCTGTAAGCATAACTGACTTCAAAGACATAGAAATGACTGATAAGACAAGACAGTGAAAGAAATTAGGGAGAAATGTTGATTGGAAAGAAGGCAAAGGTTGTTATGCTGTCTTTAAAGTGAGCAAGTAGAGAAATATATTCGCTATTCCTAGTTGGTAACAAGCAATCTTGAGCACGGTAGGGAACACTGAAATAAATATATTTAAAGACTGACTGGACAAAAAAAGATATTGATAGACAACATGACCTATTCTTACATCATTGGTTTTGTTCTTGAAAATTATCTCAGATATTTTTGCAACTCTAATCCCATTTCATCAGATAGTCCAAGTCTTTATAGTTTTACTAAATATTTTCATTTCATAGGCAGTTTTCATACAACACTCTCTCTTTTTCAAAGAATCACTTTCTGAAGGAAGAGATTCAGATAACTTCAACAGGCTTCGAATCAAGCTTTCATGTTCTGTCAGGCTTTATGAATAGCTGTTGAGATAGGGTTAGAGAGCTCTTTCTTTCTCTATGCTGCAATCCTATCATGTTAGAAATGACTTCTGAACTTCTCTTCAAATGAAAAGGTAATCTTTTTGTATTTCAATTCTATCTCTAGCCAAAATGCTGTTGTTTGATACCATTTTTGCGTATCTATAATATCTAATCATAAGCATTTTACAGGATCTGTACATTTCATGCAACTACTGGTACAAAAGCTGAACTTATTTAACTAAACTTTTACTCATAAGCCATGTGACTTCCAGACACTGAATAATAGGGTATTATGAAATGAAGAAGTTGATATAAATATTTGCTGAATCTGAGTCAAAACCTTTCTACTTTCTACTCTATACTCATGCTGCAGTTTGTGAAGCTGCAGTGTAACAATTCTGATCATTTGGACTTCACAAGTAAGAGTAAGAGTCTCAATGTGGGCAGCATTCAACTGACTGCATTTCCATAAAAAGCATCCTTCAGTCTGTAAATCCCAAGAACTATCTGCAATTTTGTATGCTTTCAGGCTGCCCCAGAGTTTTGAAAGTCAACAAAGGAAACCTTGACATTCTGTCCTCAGTGTGTCAATACTGTTGTAGCTAAGAGCCCCCTGGAGCATAAGGTTTTGTGCTGCCAACACAAGTCAGCTTCTTATTTCAGAAATAGAAACATGTAAGCAGTACTTGAACCACAAGTACTTGAACCTTCATCTGAAGGGAGCTGCATTGCCACAAGACCTTTTTGGCAGGGCTTTGCTTTGCCCTTAAATTGCCCAGCTTGTATTGATAGCGGGGCTTGCAATTGGATTTATTGAACCTCAGGAGGTTCACCTGGGCCCACTGTTGAGCATCTCTAGGTCTCACTGGATGGCATCCCATCCCTCAGGTGAGTCAACTGCATCTCAGTTTAATGTCATCAGCACACTTGCTGAGGGTACACTCGATCCCACTGTCAATGTCATTGGTAAAGGGGCACTGGTACCACTAGTGACTCCTGAGGACACTGCTCGTCACTGATCTCCATCCACATGTTGAGCCATTGACCATCACTCTCTGACTACCATCTTGCAACTAGTTCCTTGTCCGTAGAACAGTCCACCCATCAAATGCATATATGTCCAGTTTGGAGAGAAAGATACTGTTGGGGACTGTGTCAAATGCCTTGCTGAAGTCTAGATAGATGACATCTATGACTATGAATTCAAATTCTAAGGAAATTTCTATTCAATTCAATTTCTAAGGAAATAATAAACAGGTCATGAAGTAAATTTGACTCACTTTTCTACTGAAGTTGTCTTCTTGTCATAGTATCATTAAAAATGCATTATTTCAGAGCAGTGGGAGGTTAATAAAAATGACAGGAAAACTGCCCAGCCTAGTAGGAAGTCTGTGATCTGGGTATACTCTTTGCCCTTTTCCAGTAAGTGATTTTTTTAGTTGTAGTTACATAACTCAATCACAGTATAATGCTTTAAGTCTTGCTCTCCAGCTTTTGCACAAATAGGATCGTATTTATGAAAAGTCTGCCTCCATTGTATGTGTAGATTAAATCCAGAAGCATTTCTCTTTCCAGGAGAAGGCAGAGAGGGCTCACATACCATGAAGTTTGAAGGACTGCCATATAATTCAAAAGAAATGGCTCCTGTTAAAATTTCCAAGACTCAGCAATCACTTTTCAGTCTTGCTTTCATATTTCTAACAGCTCTTTTTGCAAAGCCATATGAATCAGAAGACAGAATTTCCAAATCTTGAACTTCGTTTGTGTTTAAACATCATATACATCATACATTTGGCCTTATATCTTTGCCAAGTGTAGCTGTTAATCTGCAGCAACAGTCTGAGCGAGTCAGGCACCATGGAGGTCAAGCAGGCCACGAAACACACTTCTTCCCTTTTGGAATATACATCCAGCAAGTGATACCAAGCATAGTTTCAGAGAAACAAGATTTTGTGCAACGTCTGTTTTTCAGACATTCTCCGGTAGAAGAAGTCTACTGCATCTGAAATTTACAATAATAACCATTTCTCACTATTTTTCTAAGTTTTTATTGATTTTTGAACGCTATTAGATCTAAGTCAAATAGTCTAAGTGAAAAGATATGGTCTATGAACTCTAGAAACTGCTAGAATTTTGTCTCAGCCTCAAAGAAGATGTTCTTACTTTGCATTGTGCTCAGTAAGCTTCAAAAAGAAGCTAACTGAGCACTTTTTCAAAAGCTCTTTTTCAAAAAAAAGAGCACAGGGATTCTTAGTTCTCATTTTGTTTTGGCCTTGTAAATGTCGGCATCCGAAACAATTCTATAGCTATGATTATTGCATAATTGAGAAACGTCTTCTGAATAAACTGCATCAAACTTTTTCATTCATATCAAAAATCAAACATTTCTTTACTGATGTGTTCTGATTACATCAGATTTGTAGGCAATTCTCTTGCATGGCTGGCAAGGCCTTGGCTTGCTGAAGCCTCATACTGCTTTGTGATCTCTCAAAACAGTAAAAATCTCTTCAAACTTCTATGCATTGTGTGTCATTATCTTACAACTGACAGTTGTAGTTACTTTGCTGAAAATAACATCACATAGGTTTAGAGACTGGTTTGAATACTTGCAGAGTTGATTTTGCTCCAAAAACCTCTTCATTAGGCATCAAAATCATCTAAAACCCTATCATTTGTTAGAGTCAAATATGAAGAAGAGCTATTTTCTTGTGTGGGATTCTTTAAGGAACTTCTGTTTATCATCTCTTTATGATAGCGAAGGAGAAAATTGGTAAGAACAGGCAAAATGATCATCAATTTAGACAAATTGAATGTTTCTAAAGGGTGGTGAGAAAGAAATGGTGATGTCCATATTAGGTTAGGTGAAGGCTCCTTTCATTCAGTCTGTTTCTACTGAGAGCAGCAGCAGATGTTCAATGAAACAATAACCAAAAGCAGTATAGAAAGATCCTCCCATTTAATACTCTGCCTGCATTAGAGCTTGCGATAATAATTCTCTGATGGAAGGAAAATCAGTTCTGTGTCCGCTTTAGCCTAAGTACACTTTATTCTCCTTGCAAACACTGATTTTTTTGCAAAAAACCTGCAGCTCCTGACCTTCAAGTATCCATTCTAATGTTTATATGTAGTCTGTACTAACCTTCTGTACTGTGCTCTCCTTATCACACTACATTTTCACTTGATTCTCAAGGATATTCATCAAGGATCTTTCCTACACTTTCACCTATTTTCACATGTTCTTGGTAGGCTCTCACTTGTTTGCATTATGAGTGCAACACATATTTTTTCCTGCTTTTATATTTTTCACAATCCTGCTGTTAAAACAACCGCTTTAGAACAATCCAATTCACTTTCCCCCAGTTGCAAAATTTTCATCTTAGTAACATGTTAAGCCAAAATTAATTTGTTGGAAATTTAAAGACAAGCTATACTTAGAATGGTTTTCATAAACTAATTCTAGGTCCTGCATATCTAGCTTGTTGATTGATTATTTCACATGCCAGTATTTCTGGTTTTACTTCCACTGGTGGAAAATTGATAACTATGTATGATTCTTGGTTTCCCTTCTTATATGGACACTATAACTTATGCAAGAAAAACTAGTAATGGAGCATCATTTGCTAGAAAAAGCTTGCCTTATGTTTCCTGGGCTTATAGATTATTTTATTGGGCATCCAATAAAACAAAAGGAGAAAAAAATATTCTAAAGTGAAACAGTGGAGTAAATAGAAGACCCAGACATGGAGGCTAGAAACTGATGGGAAATATCTGCTTCTCATGATGAGTGCTCACTGTACTTTATGTAATCTGAGAACAAAAGAGAGGTTTGCAGATTTGAAGAGGAGACAGATGGAAGATGATGGAGACCACCGTGAAAATTTTGAGAAGCCTAAATAAATACCACTATGAAATGCTACAATTATGTAGGACTATAGAGATAAAATTACATAGAGATCTGTTATGCTTCTTCTATTGCACAGTGTTTGTGCTTACAATGAGTTCCTTATGCAGATGGATAATTATAGAACAGATCAATGAAATCCAAGATCTCATAAGGCTACTCTGAAGCATGAGGTGTTACTATTTACTTAGCACAAGTATGTTTAATATGGGTTGTTATTAATCCCAAACAAGCTACCATCTCAATATACAGTACTTGATCATACTCACTCACCATTTAAAGAAAGAACATAAATTGTATCAGGATGACCTCACAAGTGAGATGGGGAGCTGATTATAGTAGTCAGAAAAATAATACAAGAAAAATAATCATAATACTTGAAAGATGAGGAAGAAGAATGAAGTTCATAGTGACTAGCAGGAGTGACAGCACACTGCGTAGTTTCTCTTCTATGCTCTGTCTGGCAGGTTTTTTCTTGACTGCTTAGCCCATCTAGGATATTCTTACTACATACTCACTGCAGCCCTTAGAATCAGACTTCTAATATAAATATTCAGTTTAAGTTGACTGATTTGTGTTTTGTTTTGTTTTGTTTGCTTTTTGCATCTTTTGTCTTTTCTAATTTCAGGTTATTAGCTAGGTGAACAAAAGATCAAATGAAAGAGTATAGGTGAAGTATGATTCAGTATCATTCTTTTTGCCATATTTATCCAAATCTAGAAAATGTATATATATGCTACCTATAACTATGTCCACTTCCTAGCATAAATTTTTTTCATTTAATTTGTTTTCACTGCTCATCACTGATGATAACAAACTTCAAAAATATAGGACTGGATTTAATTTGTTTGTACTGACGCAAACTGATAATGATAGATATCCTGACAGCATGAAAAAGTAACTTAAAAAATTTATTGGCTTTTTTTTTGAAGAATTCTATTCTTGCACTGCAGAGTTGAGCAAAGCAGTAGAATACATGCAATTATAGGAGACCGTAATGCATTTGATGCATTTAATCTACCTTACCCTTATGCGAACTGTTCCTTTTTGTAATACATTAGTAAACATATTGTTTTGCTGTGGAATGTAATTACGTATGGTACACTGTGCCCAAAGGAACTGACAATTTGATTTCATGCCCACTGTTAACTATCCAGTCTGCAAATTCAACCCACAGTTTGTACTTCTGTGTTTACTAAATGAATACCAATTTTTGTTTCCTCCTTGTTGTTGTGACTCATGCACTTCCACTATAACCTATGGTGTATACATATATATGAAATATTTTGCATATGTTGCAAAAATGTATGCCTTCCACAAACATAAAACATACAGGTTTATCTCCGCAAAGAAAGAGAGCATGAATCCAACTTTACATTGCAGTTTTACAGTGCATTTGAGAGGTACAGTGTCACGTGATGTCGGACTTGATCTTACTGGTCTTTTCCAACCTAAATGTTTTATTGAGAACTAGCTATAATTTAATATTTTTAACTTTTTGGCAGATCTTTACATTATATTGAAATCTTTTGTTGGTTTCCACAAGCAATTATTAGAGATTGTTTAAATATAATATTTTCATAATGAATCATAGTTTTCATTAGTTACTTTCTTAATTTGAGGTCAGTAAATGATTTTTTCCTGTGACAGCTCTGGCATGGGGAATAGGAACATAAGTGCTTTAGAGGAATCCATGGATGTTTAATTTTAGTTTATTACCCAAATGTTATAGTATGTTTGGATGACTGCTTACTCCTCTAGTCTTCACCTGTTTGAAAATGTCTGACTAAGCACTGTAGTAATGAAATTTCACCTTTTTAGATCATCTCACACTGCAATTCTAGCTCTGCCTAAGTCTCTGAGACATCCTTTCAGTACTCAGTAAACTTATGCCTAATGCCTAAATTCCTTGTGGTTGGTGCAGCTTTTGTTGGCATGGCCAGATTTGCAGTGAAATCTTTTTTAACCCTTCACTTTCAATTATGCTAAACTCCACGCTCTCAAAATGCATTTGAAATATGTAAAAGACAACAAAAGTGATCAAATCACAACATATTGTTACTGTTCATCAGTAACTAGATTAATGAGATCTAATAATATAGTTAAATGTGTTAACATAAACCAACACAAACATGAGATCTTAGTAATGTATAATAAATAGTTTGTCAGCTTAATGAATCAGTCATTGAAAGATAAGCATACATATATTTAACTATGCATGCTAATGAAAACTTCATTTTTGAGCCAGGAATAGTGAGTGATGACGGGCTGATGCCAGGCATTGAATTTAAATAGTGAAGTAACATCCTCAACCTAATTAGTCATCTGCAGCTACACATGGCATTCTGTTTGCTCAGTCTAAAATGATAAAGCTCTGTCAAAGACAGCATCTGAATATCAGATTTTTCTCTTTATTGTAAAGATAAGAAGGATGCGGTATGTAATGTTTTCATGTAATAAAAAAGATGGAAGACAACTTTTAACACTCATATGTTATTCATTGTTTAAGAGGAACGTTATCTGCTTTTTTTTTCTTTTTGAAGTCCTCCCCAGACCAAAGGAAAACCTAAGGTTTGTTTTGTTTGTTTGTTTTTTAAATTAGTACGATGATGAAGCATTTCACAATACACAAATTCTGGTTGTATTCCAGATCTATGTTTATTCTAGCATTTTATTTTACCAAAGTTATTCTTGTCATCCCTATTCTGAAGAGAATATGCATATTTTACTTATGTAACATTTATGTTTTCACTCAAGGTATCTACTTACAAGTCTGTGATTTAGAAGCAGGTGTGTGTGTGCATATGTATTTATTTGTAAATGAATTGAAAGCTTACCAGACAAGCCACATTCCTGTAATTTTCATGGTTTCATATGCTCGTTTAATTTACCTTTGTATCTCCCCATGTCTCAACTCCTTGTGGGAGCTCTATGCCCACCTTTATCTAAATTCAGTTTGGAACTAATTTTCAAGCTAATAAATATCTGCAACTTGTGCTAGAAATCAGCAAAGCTTTGATTGCAACTTGAAAAGGTCACAAGTTATCTGAAACCTCTACTCATCTTCCAGGCTATAGTAAAACAGCAGCAATCCCTCAATCATACTGTTTACTTGTTTAATGTAATATTTCTCTACAGTAAAAAATAATAATAATTTAAAAAATTAACTTATAATCTGTTTTGACACTTCATTTTCAAGTTTTGTGAAGGGCAGCATTCTGAGCTACCATTTAGTCTTTCTGATTATTTTTTATTTTCAGAAGTAGAATGGATCACTACAAATGGTATCTTTCACATTCAGAAGATAATGCAGATTGAACTCTCTATGACTTTGTACCACAGACCACAGAAATATACGAGTCAAATTATTTTCAATTTCACTGGTCTCTGCAACTAGTTTTAAATGTTCCATTACATTTGTTGCACAAAGAATTCCCTGCATGTAGCATGGGAAAGATGCTGACCTAATTATTTTAGAAATAACTATGTAGAAAAATCTAAAAAGATTAACAAAGGAAATATTATGTCACTACCAAATTAGTAACTAAAATAGCATGAAAATCACTGTATAATTATGTGAGTTTCCATAGAAACCACGTTTGATGGGTAGCCAAAAAGACTTCTGATTGGGCTTCTATAGTTCTGCTCTGTCTATAATAAACATGATTTCTTTTCTTCCTTCTGTAAACAACTTGCCAGTTTTTCAGTAGCATGTCTGCATCCTATACTCTTTAAGCAGCCCTCTTTAACAGCTTTGATTGCCCATATGCTTTTTTTATCAGTCTGAACTCATGAACTTAAAGATGTAAAAATGTTTTTAAAAATGTATCATGACAAATACCACATTATTATCTAAAGGAAAAAAGAGAATAAATTTATATATGGTATTTCTGTATTGTCCAGTGCATGAAAATAAGCAAGGGCATCAATCCAGGATTTTATTGTTATTATTACATTTTATCAGCGTATTTTTCCACTGATTTTTCTCATTCAGCTTTCAGGCTTTGGCTCTGAAATACTAACAGTAACAATATAAGCAAACACTCCTCATTGCCAGCAAAGGTGAGAAAAATATGGTACATCCAAGAAAACCCTATTTCACTGTTAACAATAGGAATTTCATTTAAATAATCTAGATCAACTATTTGTGACAATAGTTTTCACACTCTTCTTATATGGTAGACTTCACCAAAACTATCTCAGTAATTAAAAAAAAAAAAAAAAAAAAAAAAAAAAACATTAACTCAGTATGCATTTCCGGCAACTGCAGAGTTTCCCTTCAGAGAGAAAGAGAAAAAAAAGAAAGAAAAAAAGCAATTCAGCTAACGATCTGAAAAAATGTAATGGAAAAGTTATCTTTAAATAACATGTTTTCTATGCAACAGTTTAAATTTACACTGAATCACTTATCGGCATTTTCT
The DNA here is from genome assembly GCA_035772895.1 of Perdix hodgsoniae. NCBI lineage: Eukaryota > Metazoa > Chordata > Aves > Galliformes > Phasianidae > Perdix > Perdix hodgsoniae. Next base: position 11,153,822 of record JAPSGF010000009.1, on the reverse strand, counting down.
GTGAAAGTTCAAACCTGACAAAATAACTTTTGCTAGCATATGGATTATAAGACAATGGAATATTTTGTCTTTTTGTTTTCTTTCTAGGATGTAAAAATGGCAGACAATATTCCTTGCAGTAAATTTTTGATTTGAAATACTATCTCTGGTTAAATCTCTTCCCTTTTGCCTTCATTTATGTCACTTGGAGGCCAAGTACTGGGCTCAGCTGAAAGCTCTACAGCTAAAACTGTGGCTGATTCATGTTTTCCTAAGCTATCCCTGCTAGTTCTTGGTCTTAGACTATCCTATCTGAAGTAGTTGAAAACAACACACATCTATTGGTTAGTGGTCTTGGCTGCCTTCCTTAATAAGAGATATTAAAGAAACAGTTCAGGATTATAAGTAAATATCCCTGCCATATGCTTAATGGCATCTATTCAAGATTCAAGGCAGAAATTTTCTCAGTTCTGAGACAACAATGCAATCAGTAATTTGTTTTACTACTTAAAAGTACTACTTAAACTACTTTAATAGTTTAAATCACAAAATATTTATCTGTTATTTCTAATAGGAAAAGTTACAGTTTGGATATGTTTACTGTTCTTTTTTCCTGATTTTCAAATAACACATAATACTGTTACCGCATTAATAATATTGGTATAGTTTTGGAAAAACTTGGTCACTGCAAACAGATAGAAATGTGACACAGCCACAGTGAAATTAATGAGACTTTAATTACTATTCTCATGCCAGAAGCTGGGGCCATCTCTGAGTTCCTCCAGGAACTTCCAGTAAAGTATAATTAACATTGTGTTTGTAAATAAATTACTCTCCTACCAAAGTTGATGAAAAGTATTGTAGTAGTTGAGTAACTTATTTTGTATTCTTTACAGTTACTTCGGACTTGTAATTAATATATTAGAATACTCTGAGCCTTAAATACCACAACCACTGTTTAATCTTTATGATCGTGACAATTAATATTCTTTATTAATCAAGAATCCCTGGATTTGATTAAACTAAATGACAGAATTACTGTTTAACTTCGTGTTATTTCTGAATGCAAAACATCACTCTAAATCATAAGCATATCGAATCTGAGCGCTGGCTGTGCTGTACAACAAAACCAAACAGCATCAAAAGACTTGTAGATATAATAGAAATATCGTACTCTACATTCTATAATCCACTAGCACTCTCTGAGTTCAGCGTACTTAATGTTAGGCATCCTTCTTGGAGGAATGCCATTGTTGGCTCCTGCTGTAATCAATACAGAAGGACAGAGAAGCAGAGTGATTTAGTTAAATTCAGATCTGTACTGCACTCGGAGGTGACTGTCTCCCTTATTGATAATAAAAGGAACTGAAGCATTGAATTGAGAGGTCTTAATTTCTGTAACATTACATGAAATTATTTCCTTTATCTCCTTTTTTTTTTTTTTCCCCCTTCTGTAACACAGTGTTCCAAGTCTGGAATTTTGTCTTGTTTGGACTAGATTGTTGTCTGAGTTTGTTGTCATTTTGTTTTTTTACTGTTTTCTACAGATGATAATTTTAATTGGCATTGAGGCTACAGAATTGGCATAATACAGATAGTCTATAAGTCAGTTTGTGAAAACATCCTAATTTTCTGATATTGAAACACTGAAGGATAGGCAATGCTTAGAATTTCACTGTGAGCTTTCAAAGAAGGCATGAGCAAAGTTTGTGCAAGCTTCTTACATTCTTAATTTCATTTGTAGCCAACTTTTTTACAAGCTAATCATTCCACACTAATGATACATGACTAGCATTGATTTAAAAAACAAAGTCTTAAAAGATGATTCACTGTGTCATAGATGCCTGAAATACTCATTCATTGTTATTTGTCTTACTGTAGAGTTTACAGAAGTAATTAGTATTCCATTTGGCAAGCAGATGCAAATATCCATTAGCTAAATGACAAAATATATACTTTGACTATCTTTGTCACTTTCACTAAAACTCTATCAACAGTAATTGCTGAACAACTTCATAAAGGAGGACACCTTTTAGTATACTCATAATTGGGTGGGAGAACACTGAGGTATTTAAAGAAATAAATTACTGATAGCCTAACCTATCTTTGGAACTAGAAGTGAGAAAAAAATCCATGTAGTAACCTGTAAACTGCAGATACATGGAGTTATGCTTATGAAGTGACTGATCTGCAGATAATTTCTACCCTCAGATCCATAAATGTCATTAAAAATAAATATAAAAATACAATATATCACAAATTTTATGTGATTATTCTTTGTTCTGTAAATTGCCAACTGCATTTAAAAATATATAAAACCTGCTACATTTTAAGTTCGAAGAATAACATAATGATTTTCTAAAAACTGTAAGATTAGACAATTGACTGTAAACATATTAATGTTTTATGTTTTAATCTGAAGCTTACACTTGAGTCCTAAGACAGGTTGGAATATGTCTACTTGTGTTACTGTCACTTAGAAAACTGCTGAAGAGATGTAGCTGATGTTTTTTGCTGACATTGCATGGAGCTGACTTTTCTGTGAGATTTCTGCTTTTGTAGAAGTTCAGTTATTTTGAAATGTGTGCACATAGTAGCAAAGTTAATGAGAAAGATGTTTTCTGTAAGTATTTCTGCTTTAGTGTAAGTAATGCAGAACCTTCAAACTAGTCTATAAGGTAAATTTCTGTGGAGGAAAATGATCAATCAAATGAAATGCTATTGTCTACACACTAGAAGAACAAGTGAAAATGTTACTAGAACAGTTACTAGACACATCTAAACCTCTCCCTCCATTGTAAAGCACTGCAGGGTCAGGAGGTCCAGCCAGCTTCTTCACCAGGGTTCTGAGTGTGCTGAGACATTTCTAAACGATTGGGGACTGAATGCTTCCTCCACATTTATGAAAACATGATTTCAACTCTGATACATTGCACAGAGGAATGCTGCTGCTCACCAAACTTGTATATACACAAGGCTGAGACATAAGTATCCTCTGACAAATATCCTCTTATTCTGTAAACACATGGGCTCTCAGAAAGGAAAGTATATATAGTATACCTTCTAAACTAAAATTGTACTTTCAGAATTATCTGTGAAAACATATCAGTTCCATTAGCCTTGTTCATATTGAGCTATTTTTTACTTCTTACAAAACTACAGAGTTCAGTTGTTACACACAAAAAAAGGAAAGAAAGTAACTACTTTTCCATCTCAAGCACCCAGAAAAAATTTAAAAAAAAAGAGATTAAGTACAGTAAAAACACACTCAAAAACAAAATTAAGGAACTTATCTTTTAAGTACTGATTACTGAGTAGTACTTATGTTTCAGTATTTGTTTTAAAACTTCTTGTAGAAAAGATCATCCCAAGAGTTACTAAAACTTTCAGCCTCTCTAGAAGCAGTAAAAGAGCACTTTTTCTATGCTTCCTCAGTGCACCATTCTAACCAAGAAGGTAAAAACAATTTAAGTAGAAAGGGGAGTCCCTCCTGGACTTCTTATAATGGCATAATTCCTGTATAAAGTAATGTGCTCCTTTTCCTGTGTGTCTGCTAAAAAAAGCATGATTTTGAACAGAAAATTACATGGACTTCAGCCAATGTTCCTATAGAAGCAGATGGTAAAAGCAAGTCTGCCAACCAACACCTTTGGGATGTAGTGTTACAGTTTAATTCATACAGTGCACTGAAGCCATTCTTTTGTTAACTTTAAGTTTTGCATAACTGTAGCTCTACTATTTCATGAACGAGGGTACTATCTCTAAATGTCACCAGAATGTGTTTATGACAGGCTGCTATTAACTCAAATCCTTTCTTTTTGCATTGTTTTTTACTGCACATATAGATTAGACTGTTTCTAGTACTAGGTGTTAGAGGGGAATACAGTCACTCAGTTACAACTCACTGTTGTAAAAAGTAAAAGGAAAGCTATCCTCAAGTAGGCAAATTCCAGAAACAGGCTTTGTTCCTCTTTCAGCATGAAAAAACTCATGTGATCTCTAAAACAAATCCTGTAAAGTGATGTAAAGTGAGATACTGCCTCAAATTCACAACGGATATAACAGAAGACATTAAGTTGATTTTGACTTTTCAGAGATTTTTTTTATACTTGTAAGATACACTCTATAATATAAGGTCATAGATGGGTAAAAATAGTATAAAATACCGTTATGTGTGTTCATATAGGTAACAATAACAGCTACCTAAACAGATTCCGGCGTTAGGCAAGCTGCAGATACTTGAACATCTATTTTTGGTAATTCTAAACGTCTTTCATTTCCTTACTTATTACATTAATGGGTGTTTTCATCCTATTTAGCTTATTTGGAAGTCTAGCAGGGTCAATACTAGGTCACCATATAGTAATCTCTAATAAGCTGGTATCTATGACTGTTGAGACCAGACATAATTACCAAGGTGAGTTTGCCATTTTCTGCATGTTTTACTGTCAGTTATCAAAATGCCTGGTACTGAGCATGATGTTCATTTTAGCTGCATTCTCTATAACCTATCAAGCAGGGAGGATCACAGTGAGTTCTTAGGAAGCATTATTCTTACTAGCTTACTAGAACTGGCAGCATTTGTCATGGAATTTTGTGGCCGTAAGACAAAGGACCATTAATTTAATCACTGACCAGAACAAACCCATCTTCTTCAATAAAGGGTAGAGAACTGAGAATGTGTTTTTCAGGACTGAAAAAAATGTTATTTTACACTGTTATTAACAAAAGGGTTATGGTAGAATCAGTGGCCATCAAGAACTTTCTAGAGAAATAAGAGGAGTAAATCTCAGAATCTCAGGACAAAACTTTATCTGTGCAGTAACCCAAAGGCACCCTGTCTGGCAAAATTTAGAGGTTGTTAACCCTTTCCAAAAAGATTCATCTCTGTTCACTGCCCTCTTGCATACCATCTCATAACACACATATTCTTTTGATTCTTACTTTTCTCCATATGTGACGCTCAGATCTCAGATACCACTGCTGAGAAACTTCTGTTTGCTAAGTAACTTCCTAAGCTACGTTACCACCTCTACCTTTGTATGTGAACATAGTTATGTCTGTGCTCGCTAATATCAAGGACTCATGTGTAGTTTTTATCTCCAGCTCTGTTCAACTTTAGATGTATAAAGCATAGTATAAAACAGTGACAAAAAAAGTAGTATTTCCTATGAACATTTTTCTAGCTGCCAATAATCTGCAGCTCTTCATTTTAGGAACTTGGTACATTTATATTTAATACTGTTGAAATACTTTTCTCTATACTTCCAGAACCTCTATAAACTTAAAAGATTTTGAGATCTTGCAACAGAAATTTCCTCATACTATTACATTCTTGTTTGAACCTACCATCCAGTGCGTTCTGTAATCTAGATTAAGAATATTTATTTCCTGTAAATAAGATTATTACTGCTTTCTCCCTTTCTATTTTATGACTGGACTGGGTAATCTGAGTGATAAGGCTGAGACTGTTTTTGCATTCTTCTGTCTATCCCTCCAGAGAGATAATTATTACCTTAGTTGGGTACCTTCACTGGTTCTCTTCAAATTTGAATGACTTTTCCACTGAGACTTCAGTCTCAATATTTATGTAAATTTCCCCCATCTGTTTCTCCTGTGTTTTTGCATGGTATGTGTTTCCTTCTTTATTTTGAGAATGAGACCCTATCCCATGCATGCACATTCTGTTTCCAAACCCAGTGTGTATCAGGGCTCCAGTTGTACTCAGTGCTGATTGGCGTTTGCATTGCAAGTATGCTATTCTTTTTATTTCAACATGTGATTTCCACAATGCCTATTTTATCACCCATGTACTAAAGTGAGAAAAGTCAATATAAATAATAAAAACAGAAGGATTTTGGTCACTTACCAAGTGAAGATAAGACACAGTAAGGTGGATATTAAAATGAGGACTTGGTTAAACATTGCAGACTGTGTACGTTGGATGGCTCTGTGAAGATCATTCTGCATTTATGGAAAATAGCTGTTATTTTTGGCTTTGAATTAATGAAGCATGAGCTGATTCTATAGAGCTACACAGACTCCTAATAAAATTCACTCATTCAAATCCACTTAAAATTTGCTGATCATGTGGAAGGGTGCAAAAGAACCAGCTGTGATTCAGTGATTGTTTAACTAGTTCTTTGTTCATCCTGGCAAAATTCTGATACTACTGCAAGCTGCCTTAAAGTTTGTCTGTTCATATCTAGCTACAAATTACAGGCTGCAAAGACTAATTAAGGCATAGCAGTTGAGTTCCCTGTAATTGCATGTGAATGCAGAAGTAGCTAAAGAACTAGCCATTGTAACTTTCCCTCCTAATGGGCACTGCAACAATTTATACTAATTTGAGATTTCACTTTATTTTATTTTATTTTTTCTAATTTTGATGGAGAAAGTAGCTTTAATAATGCTTGACCATTTGTTACTATAACTGCAGATCTGGTTAGCTTGCTAGAAAAGTTGGACAGAGGACTACAATGCCAAAATCCCAGTTAAAGTAATATATTAAAAAATAGAAAATACAAATTAGTTCTTTTCTTTGTCATACTTACAATCATATTCTCCAAAGCATGCTTTGCTAGCCAACAGTTTAAAAAAACAGGAATAAACAGGTTTCTTAGGACTGGCCAGAAAATCTGAACAAAGTAAAAATGAAAAACAAATTACTTAAAAGTCTTCTATTGAAGAAAATAGCAGCAATGAAATACTCAGGAAAAACATATCTTAATGAACTGCATATAAGACAAAATGATAAAATACATTATTATGGTTGGTAGTATGGTATAATAAATTAAAATGGTTGTTTTGGGGGGATTTTTTTGCCTGTTTTGGGAAAAAAAATGTTATTTACTATTTCATTTAAGTAAAAATCTGCCTTGTTATTGGCTAATTTCAGTTCCCACGAGCAGAATTCTTTCATCCTCACAAAATTCACTTTCAGCTCAGTGAAGAGTATCAGTGCAAATATAAAAGTGTAATATATATTATATTTTTAATTCAAATAGGTTTACCGTAATGATGAAAGGGACAGCATTTATTATTTCCAGGAGGAAAGGTATTCGCAGAATTTGTTCCCAGATATTTCCCTTCAAAGAAAAAGAAAAAAAAAAAAATAGAAAGCATGTCATAGTAAGTTTACCTACGCATCTGATGAGAAATATATAAGATATTCAAATGCCAAATACATTTATCTAAATAATTGAATTTAATGAAAAGTATTTGTCCTACAGATTTAAACACGTGTAAAATGTGAATATAAAATACATGATACTCTGGCCTAACTATTTTTTTCTTACTGTTTATTACAATTTAGCTCACGCGTATACTGTTCAAATCTTTATTTTTACTACAACAGATCCCTGCATCCATATGACGACACATTTTCTTATTGTGGCCTAGTTAGTAAGACAGCAAAGAATGAAAAATTCTAATTGCATTAACTAGTCAACTCATTATGTCAGCTAATGAAGAGCTTCATTAAATTAAGTTTCTAATTTTTTCAAAGAGTAATGCATTTCTGTTTCCTCATATTGCATTTTTAGGTACCTTGGAATCCTACACAGAGATCATTTGTTGGGTTTTTTTGGTTCTTCCAACATTGGCTTACTTTAATTTTTGCATGCACACTTACACATAGGTAAGGAGATAAGGTTCTTTTCCTAACAAATTTATTTTTAATAATTCTGGTTTCTGATGGAATCATCATGCAGCACAACCTGCTGGTGAGTTCTGCCTGCAGCTGTTTTCTTTCTGCTATTTGGTGGGTTTTTTTTCTTAGACACCTCTAAATTTCAAAAATCCTACATTGTGATACTTTAGCTTTTCTTTTTTTTAGAAGTTTTTCTCATTTTAATACTCATTATTTAAGATTGTCTTAAAAACTAGATACAAAATTCCATTGTAGTATAAGAATTGTAGAGATATATGTGCAAAGCACATGCCCTACTCAGAAAATTTTATATTGAATCAACTGTTGTGATTATCCTCATGCACAGCTAACTGCCCTGTGGTTCATATTGACATTTAGTATGAATAATGAGCTGCTCTGCTTGTACTTCTTAAAAAATTTCATGTCAGAATATACAAGATCAAAATTCTGTATTTTTGCCACAAATATTTCAATACATTTCATGGCCTGCTTTTTCTTGATCTTAAACAAAATTAGAGGTCTTCCCACGTAATTGAATGGAAGTGGTGCAGATTTCTTGATCTAGCTACAGAATAGGAAAAAAAAATTTCTTTTCCACATCTGAGCAGTAACTGTAGTAATTAGATTTAGACTATAAATTTAAGAAAGAAGGTAATTAAAATTGAGTGTCTTACAGATATACTGACTGTATATCAGTAGTCCATCATAGGTAATGGAACAGCAATGCAGCCTATATAATATTGCAATGATTTGCCACTACAGAATCATCATATTTTCAGTTTCATTGATAAATTAATGTTTCCTTTTAAAATGACCATCAGATATAGTAACTGAAAATTAAATCCAATCTGTATTGTAAATAACATTCTTTCTCTATTTCTAATTTTTCCCTTTCATATCTGGATGCCATTGTACCTAGAGGCAGAAATTTTTGTCTTCTATGTAATCATAATTGGTGGGAGTTAGACATACTTGAATAATCTGTAATATTTTGTGTGATAACCAGCCCTGTAAAGAGAACTGAAACTGTGAGACCATAAGCCACATTTTTATTGTTGGAATAATAAAATGATAATAATCTACTGTTAAAATGTGTACTAATAGCAAGGAATTGTAAGGAATATTTCAGAAAACTGACACTTCCTTAGCATCTGTCTTGTTAGGAGCTGCATCCCAGAAGAGGCAGGCTAGAGATGCTGTATGAGTGAAAAAAGCAGCATATGCTACAGCTTTGGATACAGTGGAGATAAAAGTCAGGCAAGTGAAAGAACTTACCTTGTAGCTAAGATAACTCAGCAATAGCGTTTCAAAGAGACTTATTAAAGCCACTGAAACCTTAAGTGAAGAGAAGAAAAAAACATGTACATTAATACCATTTTCTAAAGAATATGATATAAAAGATCATATTGAAAAGGAAATGCTATGATTTTCCCTGCATCTTCTGAATTCATCTCAGTTAACAGCATTTAGCATGAAACTTAAATAGTACTGTTCTTCCGCCTAAAGCGTAGCCTGTGAGTTGAGTCCCGTTGGTCTTTTCCAGACACAACATTCCAGAGAGCCTGCAGTGTGGCCTTTCCATGGCTTTTAGGTATTCCAGCAGTCAGCCAGACTGTTGCTCAAGTTTCAGTTGTCTGTTCATGAAAACTATCAAGATCCTTTCACAAGACAGAGATAGGAAGCACCAGAAACAGAGAGCAGAAGCTAGACAATTCTTTACTTCTCTGTAAAGATGTAAAAAATGTGTAGAAAAACATTTTTCTTACTGTGTATAATTGAGAAATTTTAAAACACATTATCATTATTGATTTTAATTTTTGAATTTAACTGATTTTACTGTGTCAACCTTCACTTCAATTGTATATAGTATATTATATAATGTATTTAAATAGTAAAGTATCAAAATTGTAAAAATTTTACTTAAAACTATTACACGTATTAAATAACAAAAATTAATACTTTGCACAACAAATATTTGGATTTTAGTGGATTTTATAGGAACAGTCTATCAAGAATGTGTACAATATCAACTGGATCTGAAATAAAATAAGCCTCTGGAATTCTAATTTTGAATTAATGCACACTACTAAGAATCTAATGCACATTAACTCAGAAGAGTGCACTATTTGAAAATATAATATCATTACCCAAAATTAAAACTAATGCTACAAAGCAGAAAATTGTTTAATATGCCACCAAAATATAATGCCAGTTTTCCAAATAAGTAGCAAAGCTTTATATAATATTACGCTGTACCTCAAATAAGAAGAAATTTTTTTTTTCAAGTATCGTATATATCCTACTGTGAATGCATTTATATATAGGTATACACAGCCACATGTATAAATTCCTATGTTTATTAAATCCAAATATTAGAATAAGTCTCTAATCATAACTTAGTATGGATAAAGATGTGGAGCAACGCTGAAATCATTCTTCCCCTTCCTCAGTTACCAATACTGTAATCCTATGAGCACTTTGCATTCCTTGTAAAGAAAGGCCAATTGCACCTGAGTTTCTGCATTAGGTTTTAATATCACTTGACTGTAGTGCTGTCCATGAGAAAAATGTCCACACTAAAGCGAGCATTTCTAAGGGCTAATGGGATATGCTTTTTATAATACACACTTCTAAACATCCGGCCTTCTATATTATGAAGTAACCTTAGCTTTTTAATGGATTTTACATGAAACCCCAGGAAGTACATGTTAAAAAAAATACTAGTCATAAGAAATTATAAAATTTAAACTCTTCGCTATAGAAAATATTTACTAGACTACTCAACACAGCTTGATATTTCTACAAGAAAAGACTGTCCAAATTCTACAATATTTTGCTACAGATTTTCATACTTTATAAATATATGACAAAGGCATACAATTTAAACTAGGTAGCTGAGATCTGCTTATCTTTCCTTTATGGTTTTGTTGTGTTTGTTAATCAAGTAGATTTCTTTAATTTTTCCATATATCATTTAACATCACCAAAATGCTATCAATCAATATTGCAGCTAGTTAAATTGGCCATTTACTTATTACCTGTAATCCCCATAAAGGCAAACTTCGATTCACCCAAATAATAGGAGACCTGTTCATTGCAACATAAGAACAAATAGGGAATTTAAATAAATCAAAAGAAAAAAAAAATAGAAAAAAAAAATTGTACGTATCAATGGAAATTACAGCAGTATTTTTTATTTTAAAAAAATAAGCAGTAAAGATTTAAAATCAGTAGCTATTTACTGAGCATTAGCAATTATTCTTTTTATTATAATCAATCACTAAATTCACACGGGAGTAATCCAATACCTGGTGACACCAAAATGTTTTATTGGCTTCAGTGGCTGCTAGGTCATCCCCCATGGTTCTAGGAAGACTAAAGCAGTTTGAGATTTTGATTCTAGAGATGCAGAGGAACCGTTATTTGTAGCAGGAAAGAGAAACTTGACAGTTCTTTTGTTTGTTTGTTTGTTTTCTGTGTAATGATATAAATGGCATCTACCTAATAAGAACAACATATCTTGGAAAAATTCCATGTTGTTTTAATATTTACTAAACCCAGTGATACTTGATAGAGTGCTGCTAGAATCTGGTACCCTCAGTGGCACAGTAAATTACCGTTATTTACTGCTAGTCATAATTTTTTTCTAAATAATAAGGATGTCTATTTTTTTGTTTTTAGCAAGATATATAGACATTATGGGAATTCAGAGCTTACAACAGCATGCAATCCAGCGAGCCTGTTACATAATCAAGAGGAATAATTAGAATTTTAAAGGCAGTTTTGAATATTAATCAAGTTGAAAGTAACTGATGGGGAGTTATAGAAATGTCACCATGATATATTAAAATATCACCATTCCAGACAAAGTTGATTTGTCTTCCTGTCCCAGTCTCTCTCACACAATTATGTGCATTTTTGGTTTGCTTTTTTTAAATGAGGAACTCACCAATCAATTGTTCCGGGTGTGTAATTTTGATTGTAACAATCATGGTTTAATTCCTTACTGATAGTTGTCATCACATCAGTGCAAAGTCCATTTTCATTAGCAAATGCACATGGGAACACAATCATAAAAACATACAGGGGAAAGGGATATTAGTTACACTATTAACTATAAAATTTTATAAAATTCATGCAATAGCTTGAAACACTAGATGATGAATATAAACATTTTTAAAAGTTAAATAGTTTTTTTGAATGTAGCTCTGGATGTGTTCTGTATCCATAGAAAAAGACTCTAAAGCACTTTGGGTTACATTTTTTAAGATTTATTTTCAAACATGGTCCGATTTGAAAAAAAATAAATCGAAGTATACTTTCAAAAGCTGAACTAATAACATTATATATGGAAGATCTAGAGATACTAGAAGCCATATCACAAAGATAAGTTGGGATAGAAAGACCGCATATACTTGTCATACTCTCAACAGCAAAGACTGCATCAAGCTAGACTTCGTCTTCTCTTGTGAGGATGTAAGCTGGGTTGGGGTTCCATGCAAAAATAATTAGTGTAAGAAACTAGTGACCTTGATATTAAAAAAAAATTGAGCTGTTCTCTGCATGTGATGTTGTTTTGCTTTGAGTTGCTGGTACAAATCCTCCCTTCAAATATTCATGTAAAGATGTGGAAATTTTTGCGTAAATTTTCTTGTCTATGAGCGCCTTTTCTATGAGCGAAGTGGGACTTCCTACACAATTTTGTGCCCACAGTTCTTCCCAGAAATGATTTTGGTCCTCTGTTAATTAACTTGGACTTCAAAGAATGCTTGCTTCTAATATTGAGATCCAGGAGATTCATGACATCTGTACAACAAAGCAGTAGGCAAACTGGCAAACAAAGTCAGACAAAAAATAAAGGATCTAATAGCTGCATTCTTACAGGCTATGAATAAGACAAATGCTAAATGGTATGCATTAATACGGACATTTTAGGTCTTAACCTCTGCTGGGTAAATCTGATTTGCCTAAAGGAATAAATGAAAGATACTAACTTGTGCTAAAGGACAGGAAATAAGTCTGTAGTGGGAGTCTGTGGCGAAAAGCATTCCTCTCCAAACTGTCATTTTAAGATCAGCCACATGATAGTGATTTATACGGCCACTGTGAAAGTGCATGGAGTAGTTTCACTCATTGTGCTGTGTCATTTTTTTCACATTATTTTTTTCCACAACGCAGCACTTGTAAGATTGCTTTATGGCGGTGGTTTGGTATAAAGCCCTTGAGATGTATATGTGCAAAACTATTGGCAAAATGAAGTACCATTTGGGTACAGGGCTTGTTTGTTTGGGAGGACAAATAGACTTTAAAGTCTGTTTCTTCATGACCACACAGAAAACAACTACGTGAAACTTCTCAGCCAGACAAACTTTATACAGTAACAGAACTGTCTAGTCTATTAATGTCCCACAGCTCAATGCAGTGGAGTGCTATACAGAAAAAACAAACTCTCTATCCAGTGAATTATTAAATGCTTAGAAGGAACAAGGAACAAACATATCAGGAAAGGACTGCAGAATTAAGCAGTCTGCAAAGTACAAAAAGATCTCTGCGTATGAATACAAAACTATTTAAATACTCTTGCCAGTGGCGGAAGCGCTGCTGTTCTAATCCATTCCACATACTCAGTTACACCATTTCTGTCAAATACACTCATTGGAGCTCCCTACAGTTCTTAGAAGCTCTTAGAAGAAGATGATATAAACAGTTTCTTCATGTCCGAAACTCATTAGCCGCAAAAAACATCTGAACTATGGGTTTCTTTTCCACAAGAAAATTGCATTACTTTAAATTGAATTCATGAAGTCCAATTATACTGTGTTATGCAATCATGCTTCAAACTTCAATACCAAGAGCATTATTTATTCAAAACCAGAAAGAATATCATTGTTTCAATTTTTGCAATATCCCTTCTCTGGCTACAATCTTTTATCAAACTATACATCTCTTTCAGTGCTTGGATTTATTTTTTTTAGGTTGTATTTGTGGAAAACTGTGTGCATATTAATACAGCTGTTCTATACTATTGCAGTGGTATTATAAGGGTATACAGGGTATTATAAAGTACTATTCCCTTCTCAATGCCTTAATGTTCAAACATCTCCCTCATTTCATAATACATGTCTTTTGAAGTCCTGAAATGTTACTGCTACTCGCTGTGGAGTGGCAAATAACATCAGCTTTAGAATCCTGCATAGTGATTTTATGGAAATTCTATCTTTTTTTTCCTAGTCAAACTGTTAAAAGCAGCAACTTGAATAATACTGTGAGATTTCTCTCTGAAGATCAGATCAATTTTTATCAGTTGCTACATCTTACAAGATCTGAAATATCTGTTCTGAAATAACATATTGGGAGAGGACAATTGACTACACTGTTCAATTAGTCACAAGAAAAATCAGCAGGACCTTATCCAGATTATATATTGGTTATTGAGACTTAGTACCACAGGAAGCCACTGCAATCTTTGCAATTTTTCATCGGCATGATCCCTATTTGATTGCTGTGACTTATTGAAAACCTTAAAACTCAGTTTTGGCAAACTCATTTTCAGTGAAACAATTTAGGGGGTGTACATATGTGCATACATATGTGACAGTCAGCTGTGCCCACCAGCTACAGACAAGCAGCAGTTTTTCTCATTGAACTACTCAAATGTCCTGCACTTCTTTATATAAAGACAGCATTCTTCATGTAAAATTCATATTCTTTATACAGCAGTGTCCAGTCACTATCATTAAGTCATTTAAAGGCACTTTACTGTTAATGATAGGAAGATGCTGTTCACTTCAGCAGCTTAGCATTTGTTTTGTGATTGAAAAGATGGCCAGAACTGAAGATATATTTCAGGGTATACAGAATATAATTATTATTAGGGAGCATTAGTGTTTTCTGCTTTTCAGATTCACAGGGGAAACAATAATTAGTTTTAAACACTTCTTTCCTTATCCTAACTCACTATAAAATGCTTGTAAAAAGTTGACGCAAAAGTACTGATATTTTTTGGATGGAACATTGAGTTCTTCAGAATTAACATTTATCGTGGTTTGTCTTCTTAATATGATAAGAGAAGTAAAAGGACACATTTTAAAGGCTTTAGCTTTGCAATATAAAGGCTAATTTGAGAAGAATCTAACCTCAAGCAGGAGAAAAGAACAAGGTTGTCTGGAAAGCTGAAGAAGGCTGTGCATTAAGAAAATTTCAACTTCCTGACTTGCTGTGGTGCTGTGTCTAAATTTCAGTGATAATTTTTTTTTTATCAGTGCTCTGGTTTTGAAGGCTGCTACTTGGTTCCACTCTACACACTCTCTTTCCTTGAAGAGACATTTAGAGATACATGCGGAGTGAAAAAATAATGTTTTTTGCAGTTCTTGCTTTCAAGGGAATTTTTTTTTCTGTTCTTTTTTCAGATGTTCTGATTTCTTACAAAAAGTTTTGACAAAAGATTCTCAAATGAATTTTCTGTACTTCCTATTCACACATCCCACTCTCATGTACTGTTGAGGAAAATCTATTTTCTTTAACTCCCTTCTCTTTGGAGTTGATTCTTGAAATCCTATGCATTAGTCTTTCTAGAGCATTATCCGATATAGTTTTAATCAATTTCAATCAATCTTCAAATGTGCAAATTAGAAGTCATACTTAGTCCTTTGCCTAACATTGTGTGAAGAGTGCTAGTTTTGACACCTTGAGCTTTTGACTATTCACAGCCGTGCTTTGTTTCATTTGGTATTTAAGGCTGACAGAAGCAAATCAATTGAAAGCAAATAAGTTAATTGAAAATGGTGCTCGTTATCACTCAGAATTGATAATATTCAGTATTTCCATGATATAAATGCAATCAGAGCAAAAGATTGTGTAAATTGTAAATATTTTTTTCAAAAATTGGTGGTTGATAGTACAACACATTGGAAAAAAGCTGAGTGCCCAGTGGCCTATTTGGAATCTACTGCCAGCTGTGGGTATTCAAAAAATTGTGCATTGGAATGATGGAACATCATGAGTACGTAATGTACTTTTGATCTCCTCCTCTTTTAAGTGTTATTATCATTTAAGTGTTAGTGAATTCAGAGGGATAGGAAATTATCATCAGCATCATCTGTGTGAAAGATGAGTTTCACATATTTGTCTAATGGTGTCCAGGATCTAGAATCTTAAGACAGCTAATATTACAGTATCTGTGGCATGGCTAAGTCAGAACTATATACAATACTCTTCTTATTTCCAAATTATATTGAAAGAACTTTGCATTTAGATGTCTGAGAACTACTGCATAGCAACATAAATTTTCTCTGGCAGGAGAGTTAAACTTCTAATAAATTAATGCTGATCAGTAGCTGTTCTGCCAACTGAGGCATCAAAAAAGAAAGAAAAAAGAAAAAAATAAAGCTGCTTTCTAGAGCTATTTCATTTACAAGAGTACAAGAGGAAGAACAGTGATCCTTAACAGCTCTGAACCATCCCAGCTGATGTGGAAGCTAATTCTGCATAGCTCCTGTCCTATATTTTTTAACCACAAAATGTAGAATCCTTGTGTGGTAGATTTATTCTCTGGGATGCCATTCAAAGTTCCCACCAAAATATTGTTCCTTATTCATTTCTTCATAAAATTAATTTATTTTATATATATTTAACAATGCTTTGAGAGAACAAGTAACAAAACAAATATTACCATCCATGTCCTTGTGTAGGGTCATCCAGAAGCACACGAATTATGTATAAGAAGCAGCTTAATAGCTTAAGTGAGAAATTGAATAACCGTATTCTCAGACCTATTTTAAAAGGAACAGAAAGAAATTTAGACTGTTTATAGTTTCATTCACTTTTAAGGTAGAACTAAAAGGAACTAAAATAGCCATGATACAACAGAGCAAAGGTCTATCCAGCCTGTACCTGACATTGCCCTTTGGAAGAAGAATATATGAATATGCCTGTCAGATGCACAGAACATACACTTTTCCAACTTCCAGAAATCTCTGGGTTAAGATTCAATCCCTTTTAAAGTGGAGATCTAGACAGTTGTTTTGCTTGAAAGGTATTCTATACCATCTGTTGTTCCTGAGGCATGGATCTTTTGTAGTTTTACAAATTTCTTCTCAAAAGAAGAACCAGAATGGCATACAGTATTTGAGATGCAAGATACAGTAGCATGAGGAAGACATACTTTCAACCACAGGCAGAGGATATCCAATGGCAATTATTTAAATATTAATATATGACAGTCTTCATGTAGTACTTTCTCATACAGCATACATTAATACTGTCCTAACATAAAATATTAAACTGTAGATATTTAATGTTGAAGTTGCATAATTAGGAATCCAAGAGTCAGGATATCCGAAAGTCATGCTGAATGCAAAACTTAACTGATTCAACAGCTTCTTCTATGGACCTTACGTGTACCGAAATGTTCTATATAATAGATCTCAAATTCTAAATACTATCACAGAATATTATAGTATGTCTTGCAAACCATAGGTTTACTGCATAGAGACAGGATTCCTCCAAAGGAACCCAAGTGGACAGTCAGTTCTATCACACAGGCATTTTAATTCGGTGCTAATAGGAGCCATTGAATACTACAACAAAACTTAATTGTATTTTAATGAAGTTTTGGAGTCATTGGAGGATTAGCGTTTCAATCCTCAGTCTTGTTATTAGTCTTAAAATTAATGAGGGAAGACAACCTTAAGCACTAATTTTTTTTCAGTCGTGAACCAGGAGTCCAATTCTGTAGAGCTGAGAGGCCTTCTGTCCAAAGTAGAACATTACTGACTGGGTCTCACATAGATCTGATTTCCTTTGCACCGAGTATATTTTATTTTTGAATTGCAAATATGGTGTCAAACCTGCTGAACTCAATATAACTATTTCTATGATTTGGGAATGACAATCTCATCAAGCATACTCAAATTTGTTTGCAAACACACCCTATGAAGCTGCAGTTATAATACAAGCATTGGGTGAACTTCTACAGCATTTAATCGTCTGTAAGCTAAGGGTTAAAATCCTGGGCTTAGGTCTTGGCCATGAGAAGTCCCACAGCTGTTATTGTGTGTTGCTGTGCTGTTATTTGACCAAAAAGTATTTTTTTTTTTTTTCAACTATGCTGTAATCTTGTACATTTTTGAACTGCTGGTGAAGAAGATACAAATTCTTTGTCTATGCTAATGATTTTATGGAAAACTTCTGAATGGTTACTGTAACAATCAAGCCATTAAAAAAGAGCATATAACCTGAAAACAAACAAAGACAACAAAAAAACACACAGAATTCTTTTCCCTATCCATTTTGTGTTATCAGAAGTTCATCACTTGTTTCTTCTGTTCCTTAACTCTGTAAATGTTTATCTTGATGTTAAATGCTTCTTTTTTGTATTGATAATGGGCCAACTTCTAATAATTGTTTAAATTTATTATTGTCCTAAATTCCAAAAGAAAACAGTGCTTTTATGATCTCAAAAAGAAATCAGTACATGGCACTCATGCTTCTGGCTGCTGCCTTAAAACTTAACTGTCAAGTCTTGGTCTTGAAAGATTGAAAACTGCTTACATATTCAATATTAAAATTCTCCAGATCTCTTCCATACTATACTTGAAAGTGCTTCAGGTTCTGGATATCTCAACTTGGCTGTTTCCCATAGAATGAGGCAGGGTTTCCACTCCTTATATGCATTTGTGGAAGGCCTCTAGGCATTATATAGAGCACACATGGTAGTCTGGATTACATGAACAGGGCAGACAGTAGGATCTGTCTTTCATACGAGAGTGGTTCAGGTATTACAAAAGTAATGTAGAGCAGACTTCAGGTGTATCTTCTGCTTCAGCTTCTGGATATGCCCTGATAGAGGGAGTGCATTTGGTCACTCCTGCTAGAGCTGTAATAATTCATGTAAGCAAATGGTCAAAATATTCTGTAGCCTCATAGTTAGGGATATCATCTATGAGTTGGAAGAAACACATTTGTTTCACTGTTATGGAGATCTAAGATTTCACATCAGAGGAGGAGGAGGCAGTCACCAGAAGGCTGGAATTTAAAATAGTTTTTCATTTATTACTTTCTTACAAAGAAAGTATTTCATACTTCTGTTTGCTGGTTGACTATTTTGGTCCTGTACTTTACATAAACTGCTTGATTTAATTTCTTTTTCCTTTTTTCCATTCACAGATTGTTCAAGTAGCAAAGTCATTTACACAAAATATCTCAGCTTTGATACTGATGCCTGAAACTTGTATTCAGCTATATAAATCATATACTGTTATGAATAGTTTAATGAGATTATAATTCTACCTTGTCCCTGTAAGTGTGATGTTACATGTGTTGTCTTCTTCAAAAGAAGAAATTGGCAATAACAGTTCCAAATCTGTATGTTTTTTGAAGTAAACATAACTACATAAAACTGAGAAGGAAACATTAACATATGAACAGGTATCTTCTATCTTTTTTGCCAGCAGTTTTAAGTATAAAGTAATAGAATATCTGATCAGGTATAATGCAATTCTTTTTTTATTATTACTTTTTCTTATAACTTCTTGATACTACCACTACAAGCATTTTCAGAGGTAGTTCTCCAATCTGGAAATCTGATCTACATTGAAGCAGGGGTGATAGGGACAACAGCGAAAGATTTTACTATCGCCTTCCATTTTTATTTCCTAATAAATCTCCGACACTGCTGGCTTTTAGCAAAGTCATTTCAGTAGCAATTGGCTTTAGGAGTAAAATCAAAATATGCTGTTAATTATTCATATCCCGATGACAGTTATCTGTTTTATACCGTCTCCATTGACTTGAAAATTCACTTATTTTTCCTTTGAGTCTTATTTTAAGCTGTGTGTGATCTTGGCAAGTAGAAGCAAGTCATAAAAATGTATTTTACTTATTTATTTGTAGCTGGCTGACACCTTTTTAAAATGTCTTTTGTGTACTGTTTTAATTTTATTATAAACTTGTTTACAGAAGGTTGAATGGTAGCTAAGCTGAAATCAGATGTGGATGGCCTTATTTTACTAGTTCATAAAAATGTGTTCGGAACTGGAATAATGAATGAGGCAGTTGATATTTCATGCTTGTTTCTGGTCTAATTAGATTGGTATTCTATCAAAAAAAATCATGTAAATTCTGGACTAATAGCACTGGAGCATGGGATATTACTTCTCACTCTCTGATGTTCAAGACCTACTTGTGAAATCCTGGAGTCATGAAAACTTTGCAGAACATCTGCAATTTGATATAACACTGTCTGAAAACTTGAGAAAATAATACAGTAGAATCAGTAATGACAGGAAATAGATACACTGTATGTGAAGGAGGGTTTTCAGTGTTCTCATTGAAACCTAAGATCTAAAGGGCCAAATCTTTTTTCATCAGTTCCCTGATACCTAACATAATCCCTAGTAGGATCAGTCAACAATTGCTTCTCACTCCTTATTTCAAATAAAATTCTGTAACTCCTTTTCCTTAGCCTCATTTTCCTAATGGAGCAGAGATGTCCTAGTATAGTAACTTAGGACAATTCTCTTAATATAGTTAGCCAGAAGTTAAGTGTTTGGCAAAGTAATGGCCATGAATTCATAGGAGTTAATTATCTTCATGTTTTATTTTTGTGCTGCTTATGATAAGTATATCTGTTTTTAAAAGTATGTCTTCAGTTCTTCTATCAAAATATGTATTTGTAAAAAGGGTTTTGTTCTCATTTTTTGTTAAGATCTAGGTAGGGGGAAAAAATTTCTACCTTTGTCTCAAGCAAGTATGTATCCTTAACATTCCCATCATATCTGTGAGAAGAGTTTTATAATGAGTTTGGTCTCATAAAAGTCTGTTTTGTGGACTAGTTCAGGGAATTTAAAAAAAAAGCTATTTATTGCTTACAGCTTCCCAGATTGTTTTTCAAGCCAGGGGTAATACTAATTCTTTTCTAGTTCAGTGTGCTTTTCTGTCTTGTATGTTACTCCACTATACACTGTATGAACCCTCTTGGATCAGCTTCTGGG
The DNA here is from genome assembly GCA_035772895.1 of Perdix hodgsoniae. Taxonomy (NCBI): domain Eukaryota; kingdom Metazoa; phylum Chordata; class Aves; order Galliformes; family Phasianidae; genus Perdix; species Perdix hodgsoniae. Next base: position 11,133,200 of record JAPSGF010000009.1, on the reverse strand, counting down.
ATGTATCTAAACACAAATGTCTTAGTTTCTCCACATACTTCTCTTCTGTGATGGCTTATGAATTTAAATGTAGATGTCAATGAAAATACACTGCTAAAATGGAATATAAAGTTACTATGTTCATGAAGACTCAAAATTTGTTATAAATTCTCTACCAGTTTCCTTACCGAATCATTCTTTTTCAGTTTTTGTACAAAGTTTGATGCTTAGCTAGGAGTATTCAATAAAATTAAACAGTACTGCAAAAGCACCTGTTTTTTTGTTTTTATATTCAAACATCTTTGAGGTGTTTTGCTTTCTTAGAAGTAAGGTCAAGCAACAATCATTAATAAAGCTGACATTACCACGATGATCACGCTCATTACCATAAAACAAGAAAATCTTTTTTAATTTTAAATACTTTTTGAGTGTTATAGAAATAATGTAAAACTGACTCCTGTGGGGCAAAAAAAAAAAAAAAAAAAAAAAAAAAAAACCTGCTGAAAAGAAAGTTAATAACTTTGCTGTTGCCATCAATGGAATTAAGATTCAAACCAGAGTATTACTATATTGGTTAATAGAAATTAATCCAACTGCTTACTTGATCTTTGGTTTTTGATGAAGAAGAGTTTTAGTCTCTCTTTAAATGTGTTTTCATTCATATAGAATTCAACTTGCACCCTGAAATATAAAAAGAAGGATTAGAATTGAATAAGGAAGACAATAAATTATAATTTTTCAGAATAACTTCCCTAATCTGTTATTTCTATATGACCAGTGGAACATTTACTGTTCAGTCAAAGGCTCACTCAGATTTGAATGACTTAACATTAAAAAACCTGGAGTTAGATACATATGTAATATATCTCCTTTACATCCAGATCATTTTCATAATACATGAACACTCTGCGCTGGAAAAATTGGAAGCCTCTATGTTTTTAAATTTTCACTGCAAGATTACTTTCATGCCTGTATATTTGTAAGGAAGATTTCCTTGATGTTCAGGATAAATATTCCATCTCCATTTAACTATTTCTGTAAAGTTGGCATTGTTATGATTTTTTTTCCTATCTTATCAGTGTATTTGTTAAGCACTCATGTCTGAGTGTTCACCTTTAATCAAATACTCCCACCCTAAACAAACCAGTCTCAAAACTCCATTTTTTGTCACAGTGAAGTACTGAGACCTGAGAGCAACATTATATTGCTATCATCCAGTGTTGTACAGAAAACAGCTACCCTTCCTATCTATGCTACTAAAACAACAGTGACTTTTCCTCTCTTCCTCAGAATTTGCCCAGACCTCTTTCATGTCTCTGTCCCTCAGTTCATTCTGAGCACAACTCTTGCAACAGTGGTCAAACTACAAGGGAAAAGAACAGCATTGTATAGTACACTAATCATACAGAAAAATTTAAGCAATTCCAGAGTTGCACTGCCTACCCTAACATAAATGCAGCTTTAGTGCCGCTTTCACAGAAGTCCTTGCTACATTCAACTAATTGAACTTCTCTCACCAATCTTACTTATCCAGTAATTAATCCTCATTCACTTTACCCCAGCACAATTTCTGTTCCTTTTTGAGAAGACAGTACTTGGTTTGGGAACCACCATACTACTTCTAAAAGGACAGCATGAAAGTGAATAGGGAATTAAACTGCTACATGTTCAAAGAGTGGTAGAAGATAAGTATTCTGTAGCTTAGAGGATTTTAAAATTCCGTGCAATTAAATGTTTGATGAAGTCAAGAGTAAATCCTATCATATCCTAGCTTTCCTGCCCTACTCAGCTCTACTTCTTCTGAGATAAGATCTTTAAACATTTTGTAACAAGGGGAAGGAATGCATCTCTCTTCCTCTTTTTAAATTAAGAGTAGCCACAAGTGCATATTTAGTAGAATTTGGGCTCATAGGGATGCCCTAGAAATTCCCACCAACCTAAAAGAAAAGCTCATCAATTAACAGCCTAATTTTGAGCTTTGGTTGAGGTTAAACACAGAGTGAGTGTTTATGTTGTTCAAGACAACTGGAGTTATTGGCATTAGCAGAAGTACAGCTTAAATTATTGGTAACATTAAGGAAAGTTAAGAAAACATGCCCAATTGTTAATTACAAGGTGAGAAGGTTCGTGAAGGCCTGAGTTTTGTTTCAGTTCTTTTCACAGAATCACAGAATTGTAGGCATTGGAAGGGACCTATTAGGGCTATAGAGTCCTACTCCCCTGATAAAGCAGGTTCCCTATAGTAGGTTGCCTAGGAAGGCGTCCAGATGGATCTTTGATATCTCCGGAGAAGAAGCCTCTCTGTGCAGCCTATTCCAGTGTTTGTCACTCAAACAGGAAAGAAGTTGTTCCCTGTGTTTGTATGGAACATTTCCCAAGATATTTACTGTCATTGCATTAGTGACAGTTTTAGAGGGAAACATTTCTTGCATTTTGGCAGCTGCAACATGATAAATATATATACGTAATTTTCAAGGATATATTTCAGTAGGTAAACAAAGTGGCATAAGCTACTGAAGTGAGGGATGTTTTTAAAAGGAGCGAGTATAGTATTGGGGATCTTTTTTTACATGTTTTAAACTAATCTCAGATTTTAGATAAGAAAATTACAGTCATCACTTACAATGAAAGAACAACATGTTAACAGAAAGCTGTGAATTAATGATCCTGAGAAAAGAGGATGTGGGAGCTAATCAGACTCCTATCACTGCTGCTAAGGACTGCTCTGATAGCCCTCTAGCAGCTGTCTGCTTCTGCCTCGCTGCCCTTAGCAACCAGTGCTCACAGCAGACTGGAATTCCACACTGCAGTCGTTTCCATGGCAAAATGTATTACAAATGCTGCTAACACCACTCCTATGGCTCAATTCTTCCTTCTTCCTCTGATTATTTTTTAAATTCACTAAAAACTGTACTAGTCTTCTACATCTGGAAGAGATGCATAATCACACACATGATCACCATACAATTCCATCATACTCTGGCTACCGGACAGAGGGTATCTCACTTATTTAGTTTGCTATTTGCTAAGAATAAATGGCTGAAGGAGCCACTGGTAGTGATGAGGACAGGAATCTTTGGATACTGTACTTTTGTTCAATATTCTCCTTTTGATTTTTAAGGGTAATTCTCACTGTACTTCAGACGTTGTGGTCTTTTTTACCCCAAGTGTTTGCACTTTTCTATCTCTTTCCTGCTATAAACTGTAACATGGAAAATGAGAATTTCTGTAGTAGAACACAAATTTTGATCCTCGCTTGTGGTATTATTATTGTTACCTCTCAAGAAGAGGGAAAGCCTTGTAGAAACTTTTCTGGACCCGATACGAACTTGGTAATTAGAATGTTTCAAGGAAGTGAAATTCATTACAATGTACTACTTATATGAAACATTGTTCTGTTGCAGCAGAAACACTAGTTGGAACATGGATCCAAGCAGTGGAAGGGTAAAAGTGGTGGTTCTGGTGATTGAATGAGAAACATGCAGTACAGACTGACTATCTGTGTATGTAGATGACCTGACCTATGGAATAGCTTTAGTTTTGTTCTATGTTTGTACTGTTCTTCATGGTTTTCTTCTCCCTGTACCAACGCAGTCATAGTTCAGTCCACCCTGGTCAAAAAGTCAAGCTCATGGATTAATACACTTATCCTTGATGACAGACAAAAATGTTTAATGACTGCTGGGCCTTGTGTAAATAGCTAGTCAATCATTTTGGACTTTTTCTATGTGGTAGAAACTGAATGTCCCATGAAAATCTAACACAGGGAGTTAAAGAACAAGTCAAATGTTTACTGACTCTTGGTTCAGCTTTACTGAAAATGCACAAATACAAGTAAATGTATCTCTGGCACAAATAACTGAAATGATTTGCTTTGTAATGCTGGCTTTAGCATGTGCAGATGATTGGTTTTCTAAAGCTTCTGTTTAAAATTATGTAACCTTAATATTGGTTTTCTCTACTTGAAAATCGGAGAATAGCGATGTCAGTGGAATCTTTCAATCACATCTTAGAGTATCTAAAGTACAATTATATATTATACTCTGTTAATCCAGTCAAGATGTAATTTGAGTTGTACATTTTAATATAACATAAAATATAGTCACAAAAACACATCAAGAACACTAATGCAAATTCTTCATTCTCAAGACCGTAAATCACTGGAACCAGTTCCTTAACTATGACTGCATTTTTGTCACTGCAATTTATACATGCAACTCTAACTCCTTAGCCATGTTTTACTGTAGTTACATTATCATCTTGCATCCTCAATTTTACATTTTTTCTCTTTTCTGTTAGAAAGTAGCAGTGGCAGAAATAATTCCTGCAAAACTGAAAGTATGATTGGGATTTCTCACTATGTGCATGCTAAGGCATGAAAAATGTTATGTTTACTGTTGCCTGGTACTGGAATCAGGTTGATCCAAGTGCAGCCAAATTGAAGGAAACTATATTGACTTCAGTCTTTTTTTATAAGAAGGGAAATTTCATGTTGTCTTTCCTGCAAGAAGAAACTTGAATAAACAGCATCCTTTTTAATTGGGATTTTCAAATCCAATATATGTGAAATTGTGTTAGATTTCAAAATTTAAAGTTTATCAAATATGGTGTAGATAGCTGCTTCAAAATGAAGTTGTTACAGTGCAAAACAGATTTTTATTTTTTTTAATTCAGCTTTTAGAAAAAGTCTCATGTATCTTAATGATGACTATCTTGGGTAGATGCCCTCCTTTATGAAGTTTTTCAAGTTCAGACATACTCAGTACTCTGATTTGTTTAGAGCTTCACAGAGAAGTCATCCTATTAACACAATGTACTTTCTGGGGAAAAAAAGTTAGCAAAAGTTAGATGGCAGACACTTCTACAACTACAGCAATATATTCATTCAGTCTATCCTCTTTGGGGATGCAGTCATGAAGCTTGCCTGGCTAAACCACACGTTACATGAAGGAATTAGAAATTATTCTTCTTAGAGTATTTTCTACTTTTCTATTACAGTATTTTACTGCTAAATAATGAAATTAGAGAATTTGAAGCTATTTCTCACTGCTTACCAAACTTCTGACTGCATAACGTTTTCAATGAATTGCTGCCTCAGAAAGATTGTCTCCTCTCATTTTCTCTCTCAAAATAAATAGATAGATAGTAAGTACACTAAGTAGCTACATTTGTACTTACACTCAAGCTCTATCCTAAGCACCACCCCTTGCTCCTATTTTTTTCTTTGGTCCTCTGAGATCTCTCTTTTTCTTCATGCTCAGTTGACAGTTTACATTTCATTCCAATTCCTCCTCCTCTCCATTCCTCTATTCAAATTTTAATTTTTTTCCTATTTCTTCATATATTGTCCTATACTGCAGTCCCTTGCAGAGTTCACCTTGTCGTGCCTTCCTTTACACTAGAGAAATTCCTTTTTTTTCCACCTGAAAACATGGCTTCTTTCCTTTGCTGTAATTCTCTACACTGACCTTCGCTTTCAATACACCTTTCCTCTTTACACATTCGTCACCTAGAAAGGTAACTAAGAACTCTGTTTTTCTTCCTCCTAGACCTTTTCTGTTTTCCTTTGGAAACTACTTTTGGTGAAACTGTCTCATTCTCTTATTTTTACTTCAGCTCTTTCTTTTGCAGAAGTAATTCATTCTCTCCTTTGGCACCTGTCTTAGTTTCAGCTGAGACAGAATTGTTTGTTTCAGAGTGTCTGGTATGATACTGGTTTGATTCCAGGAGAAAAACGATGTTGATAATGCACGGATATTTATAGTTGCCTGCTAAGAAGTGTTGCACAGAACCAAGGCCATTCGCAGTAAAGGGCCTAAGGAGATGAGGGAACAGAATTAGATGATTTAAATCAGCCAAAGAGATTTTCCATACCATATGATATGAAGCAGAAGGAGTTTTGAGGGGGGTGGAAATTCATCTCTGTCTCCCTTCCGCTGCTGCGAGGCAAGCTGGGCACTGAGTGGGGGATGGTGTGTAATTGTCTGTGCATCTCGTTACATACATTCATGTATGTATATGTACATTTGTCATAATTGTTGCCCTTTTCCCTTTCTCTATCTTAGTAAATAGTTTTATCAGAACCCATGAGTTCTACTTTGTTTTTCCCGATTCCCTTCTCCATCACACTGAGAATGGGGTGAGCAAACAACTGTGTGGAGCTCAGCCACCTGCCGGGTTAAACCACAATAACACCACCACTTCTAACTCTAACGACAGACATAATAGAATGCATAGCCTTCTCTCTAGGTCTCCTTCTATGTCACTGTCAACAGTGTTTTCATTACCCGTCTCCTCTTGTCATCATATTGTTTAGATTAACAATAAATCTCAAAGTCATTCCTTTGCTTCTTAGTGTACAAAAGCTTCAGCTGTGTCATGGGTATCTCAGTACCTTATTGAAATGTTATCATTTCATAACCTTAAGAGATCTCAATCTTTTGAGATGTTGGTCTTCCTTCTCCTCATGGATTATTTCATCAATTTTCAGCCTGCTTCCAGTGTTGCACATAGAGACAGCCCACAGATATTATAAACTTTGCAGAATTGTATACATGCCATACAAGTCTATTGGTGATAAATAGCCCCTGAAAGACACATTTTTCCGTCCAGTCAGAAACATAATGGCAAGCAGATAATATAATATCCACTGTATGTTCAAAATAGATGACGGCAGTGAGGGAGTTATAATATTGCTACTCCAACACTTAACATATGATGTTATTTTACAGTAGGCCTTATTCTGATAAATTTGGGTGCAGTTTCCATGCTCTAAATTTAACAAATTTTTCTTACAGAGCTAGCAGTTAAACACTATGAGGAACACTGTCATGAACATTACCTCAACAGCGAAAGAAACAGGCATTCAGATAAAGAGGAGCCTTAAATTCTCCTAGAAGATTTTGTCATCTTAAATGTTAGAATCTCAGATTCATTGCTCTCTTTAGATATGGCTACTATTCTTACACATGAGAAACCAAGTTTTCTTTGTATGGCAGCATTTTTTTCCTTTATGTTTTTTGTTTCTGTAGTGGCCCAAGATTTAAAACACCAGGAAGCACCGTGTTCAGATCTGTTGTTTACTAAGACTAAGTCCAAAGTGCCTTCACATTTTAAGAAAATGCTGAGCAAACATTCTTCTTAAATTTGATCCTTTGAAAGTGTTTAAAGTTACCTTGTGAGTACCCATGACATTCAAATTACAACACTTAAATTCCACTTCTTATCTGTAACAAAGACTCATCTGACTAATCTGTTATTGTTCAAGTTACCTTTTTCTTTCTTATCACTCAAAACTGAATCTTTTCTAAAGCAGCAAGTAGGACAAAGCTGAGAACTGTTAGTACATGGTATCCTCAAAGACGTGATCATTTATCTTGGCTTTATTTTTACTTAAAAAGCAGGAAATTAAGGTTTAGATATTTGAAAATGGAGCAACAAGAAGATAAAAAGAGCAGATGGGTATGTGAGATAAAAAAAAAGGATCCAAAAAAAGGAACAAAAACCTTGTGGGTAAATCCCAATCTGTCATTTTTAAGGCATCACATGACCAAGTGTAAAACATAACTTTAAATATGACTTAGTAATATGGTATCAGAAATCCATTGCCAGTTACCTATGTCAGACCCAATGCCCAGTACCATCAGTGAAAAGATTCTCCCCACTTATAGTTGAGTAAAATAACCAAATGTAAAATAATCACACTAGATTTCCCTTATTGCTTCATGTATTTCATTAATATTTTTCCCCCAAAATGAAAGGCATTTTCTTGCCACTTTATTTGTACAAAATACTCTGTGCAAGTCTGGAGATCAGTGTGAGTTTCAGAAGAACATATTGATTGATTCTTCTCTAATATAACTCCACAGCTCTTTATTGTTGACATCTGGTTTTCTTATTACTTCTGTGACTTTTCTGCTTTTGAGATATATATATATTTTTAAACTGTACTATAGTAGATCTGCCTGCTGATTTTCCATTAAAACCAATAGCATTTTCAGGAACAACAGACGGTATGTCAAGTATGAAAAACAAACATTGAAAGTCTTCCTCTAAATTAAATGTTGGGGCTCAGTAAGTTAACCTACATTTTTATGTAGCATGGTATGCTATACAGAAGTGTTAGCTGTACTCCCCAAAAGGAAATATAACATTATGGGAAATAATTATCTTAAACTACCTACAGCAGTCAATGTTCATAGCAGAACTCACATGATCTTTGTATTTTGTCTTACTCTCTGATTAACATTCCTTTACAAGAGAAGTTTCAGAAAATGAATTGTGAATTCTAAGGGAGAAACATCAGCATGTCATGTCAAATCACAAATTCCTATTTTTCTTCTGAAAATCGTTTTGTTCAAGAAGGTAACTGTGCTTTAGATTTCCTTAATCGCTATTTAAGGAGAAAATCTAATGAATTTTTCCAAGCAAAATGCATTCATCAAGCTGAATAACAGTCTTGTTTTGGTTTCATTTTTGGCATTGCTTGGGTTTTCGGACCCAATTATTAAAAAATCTTCTGAAATTTTCTAAGTTTTTGTATCCTTAAAGTTATTCCCTGCATTAAGCTACAGTTACTGTGCAAGAGATTAAGCTGTCTTTTTTATCACATTGTCTTAGTGGGAAGTGATCTGTATTCTGTGTCCAACCTTTTGGGAGCTATGTTCTTCTCATACTTCTTTGCCCTAGCTTGGTTGTCTTAATTGCTTCCTAGATAACTGCAAGGAGATGATAATGAGTCTTAGCTGGTTAACAGCTTCCCACTGAGCCCTGAAGTAAAAACAGCATAAATAAGACCATCTTCACTAAAAATGCTAAGAAAGCCTTATGAGAAGCATCTGATAAACTGCAAGTGTCTGCAGTTTCAGAAAACAACACCAAATTTATCCTTCAAATGTGGAAATCTTCTGATTTCCCTTCAAAGTGATAGGCTAAAAGTGAGTACATTTTGCACTTAAGATCCTAGTTTTTTTAATTGGACACCAAATAGAAGTCTCTAATCAATCTGAACTGTCTGATGCCTTTCTGACTTGATCTTTCTTTTTTTTCCTTCTCCTAATATTGCTTCCTTCAATATGAAAACTAGGCATAACTAAATTGCTTTATTTCTCATAAAATGACCATACTGATTATATTTGGAGAAGAAATGAAGCATGAAATACAGCATGTTTCTTTAAAACAAATAGAAATCTCAAGTACAGATGACTATTAACCATAAGAAAAAAACATTTGAACACATTGAAGATGCTTTTAGATCCACACAGATGAAGAAAAGATTTTCAATGTGCAATAGAAAAACTTTGCAGATAAAACTCATTGCAGTCAGTGAAAGTTTGCATACACTTTGTAATTCACATGTGCTTATGCTGCAGACGCAATCCAGGTATAAACTATATTTTCAGATAACAGAGGAATTTACTGTCAGGTAGGTCATGGAAAACTAAACACTGAAATGGTTGAGATAATATAACCTTCAAATATTTAAACCTTTACCAAAATTAAACTGGTGCTAATTTTAACCTCAAGTGTCATTACATGCAGATCATAAATCACAGACTGATAGAATGCCATGGGTTGAAAGGATCATCAAACTCCAACCCCTCCACTGCAGACAGGTCCACCAACCTCCCCATTTAATACTAGACCAGGCTGCCCAGGGCCCCATCCAGTCTGGCCTTGAACACTTCCAGGGATGGGGCATCCACTTCTCTGGGCAGCCTGTTCCAGCACCTCACCACTCTCACAGTAAAGAACTTCCCCCTGTCATCCAACCTAAATCTTCCTTCCTTCAATTTAAAAGCATTTCCCCTTGTCCTGCTATTGTCTACCCTTTCAAAGAGTTGACACTCCTCCTGCATATAGGCTCCCTTTACAACTGAAAGGCTGCAATGAGGTCACCCCACAGCCTTCCCTTCTCCAGTCTGAAGATGTATGCACATTTATGTATTCCTCAACTCTATTAAATTCCTTGATTATTAACCTCTTGCATGTTTGCTTCAGGAAAAAAAAAAAATGTAGGGGAAAAAAATAGTTGAACGTTTCTTTGGTTTCTTCATCTTGGGAGATGGGAATGGAGAAAAGTGCTGAATTTCACTCTGCTACCACCATTGCCATTGCCACTTACTCTTCTTTCATCCCTAATCCCTGCAGTTCTCTCTTGCCTCCCCCAGCTGTCAACACAGTTTGGTTTGTCACCTCCTAATCCTCTCCAAAAAAGGCTGAGTGTGGAGTAAGTGCCAGTGCTGCTCTCCAGGGCCTTGAATAGTAGACTCATTCACAAGAGTTTATACAGCCCAAGGAAGGTAGGGTGAATCTTATGCTAAGTGGAAGGTGAATTCATGTGTACATCTATGTAATGATGTAACACAAATAACAGGTAGGGCTGCTGAGCTAAGATAGTTATGTTCAGAAAAATGACATTGATTTAACAGGTGCTATATAGTGCAATTGAATTTAAGTGTGACATCCTAACCGCTATTGCAATAGTAATCTGCAAAGGCCAAATGACAGGACTAAGATTTCTCCAATTGCGAATTTAAGAAAAAAGAGAAGCAATTGTTACATAGCAGGTACAGACTACAATTAACACAAGAGAAAGCTGTGGCTAATAGAAGCAGATGCTCAGGACTATAACGTAGTTGATAGCTACTTTACATAATGTAGGGCTCAAACTGAGGGAACTGAGTAGGACCTTAATTTTCTTATTTCTGTAATTTGCAGAGCAGGGATTAGCAACTCTGAAAGGGAAGAGGCTCAAGCACTGGCCTTTGATGCCAGTTTGTACTACAAAGAAAGGGCTGCAGACAGAGGCCTGACAGTGCAGAGGTGTCTGAGGCATGAGGGTATGCTTGGACTGCACATCCAAGTCTACCAGTATCAGTTCCAGCTATCTGAATCTGAAAGCAGCCAAATGTATATTTCATTTATGAAATAAATGAAAAATACATACACATTTGCAGTTCAGGGTGACTTACAGAATCATTAGAAAAAAAAAAAGTAGTTTGTTTCAATAACTATATTGACCATAAGAACAAAATGGAAAGAATATAGAAATATATGTGAGAATGGAGTAAGTTCAGTGAGGGAAGAATCAGGAAAGAGATCTATTGGAATGATCTTAGAACAAGACTCAGTGTGTTAACTTGGTCTGTTCTTATACCTTTTCTCTTACCACTTACTACTCCCTGCAAAATAACTGACCAATCACACCAGTGTAATCTGCTATTAACAAACTAGATAGTCTTTGATTTTAAAAGAAAACTAGATGAGCAGAGCCAAATACAACCAGTATAAGATTAAGATTATGAGAAATTTTATCGCTTGTTAATAGGGTTAAAAGCTTATAATGTTCAACGTCAGCTACATGAAGTCATGGCCAACTGAAACAACAGTATAATCTGCTAGCTTGCTAAAATTAAAGCATGATATAGCTACCTATTCAAGTTTGTAGGGTTCTACAAGGTACTAAAATGGATTATTTTACATTCATAATTATAACTGTGAAAGAAGTGCGAGTAACAGGATGTGTAACTACAGTATTCCCTTGAGGAGAGTTTTATGGATTATCTTTCTTGCATTAAGTTAGTACTGGAGTAGTAATAGCTACCCACAGCAAAGAGCTGAACCCTCCCATTGTACTCTGTCTACACAAATACATAGCTGCTACATGAAGGCTGCCAAGCCACTGTGCTGTCTGGAGGGAAGAAGCTTTCGAGTTACTACTGTAAACTTGCTTTTTTCCTTCAGTAGTTCTATTTTCATCTTTGTCTTCAAATGCTAAAAGTGCTTCTTAAGTATTGTTTTTTTGCATGCCTTCAGGATTAGGAGGTAGTTCAGTATGCTGAACTCTTCATTGTTTGATCTATATTTGATCAGGACACTCTGGTCCTGTGTTCCATCTACTTGCTGCAAATTGCTTGACTTCTGACACATTCCTCTTGAAATGGGAGTCATATGCTCTTCTGTTTCCCTAAAGGGCTTTTCTACAATGGTTTGTCCTAGACTCAAGGTCTCTGGATTTCATACAAATATAATTAATAATAAAATACAAGGCAAATGTATATGAAGTTCAAAAGCAGATCTTTATATATCCCAGTGCTTTCCTTTATTTTCTTATTCTCCTCTTTATGAATTCCTAAGAATGCCTTGTTTAAAAAAAAATATATATATATATATATACAGTAGTCACAAAGATGCTATTCTAAACTATAGTTACACAAGTTGGAGAAAGTCTTAGTATCTTAAAAGGACAGTAGATTATTCTCAGCTTGGAGTGATTTTAGTTTCTTTAGAATTGCATAAGCCACATCCACAATGGTAGACAAAAAATTGTCTGTAACCAGAAAATTGAAATTGTAACCAGACATAAAGTTGTAACCACAACATTAGAGTGAAAAGTAAAAATTACAAAATGGGAACTAAATAAAATCATGACAAAACGCTAACAAAACAACAACAAAAATGTTTACAGCATATGTTAGGATTGATAAAAATACAAGTACCAGTTAGAATGTTGATGGGAGATGAAAAAGAACAAATGGCACCCATGCCAAGACCTTCAAGTTGGACTTAGGCTAGGAACAAACTAACAGCAGAGCAAATGACAGATATAAATAGAATATGAGCTGTAGCACTCTGCTCCATTATGAGATAATTGGAAGAGATAGATAAGGGGGAAGTCTGAAGTGAACATCATGTACTTAATTTTTTATAAGTCATTTAGAAAGGTTCTATGGAGACTGATGCTACAAGTAAAAATAATAATAATATATATAAGAAAAAGTAAGCAACCCAAAAAGGTTTCTGTAATACAACGTGAGACCCTGTCCTCACAGAAGACATTTTCTTCAGGAAAGAATGTACAATAACAATGCTGCTATGGCCAAAGAAGCAAAGAAATATACCATCCTTTTTATTTATTTTTAAATATTTTTTTATAGAAGTAGATTAGGTTGAAAATCAAAGACGAAAGAAAAAATTAAGTAGGAAAGTGATATAACTTGAATAAAATAACATGCAGTCTTTTGTCATAAAAGAGTATGTATTCCACCTGTAGCTGAAACTGAAAGAATCCTAATAAGCCAGGTAACTTCTTACAGATGTACCAAAGCAGAGGATTTTGCGCTTATAAAGTAGAAGCAGCCTAAGCAAGATAGAATTCATCATCATTGGCCTTGAACCCAGATAACCCAAGCACACTAAAGTAATCAGTAATGCTGAATAAGTATTTCAACACTTATGCACATATAGTCAGTTGCAATGCGAAGAAATAATAAATCCATATATTTCAATTCTCTTTGTGTGGTGTGACATGGTATTATATAGACAGAAGTGTGTTCATCAGCATTAACTGACAAGAGTGACTGCTGTACATGTGGCCACAGAAGTGTTAAAAGTGTTTTGTAATCTAACAGGATACATAAACTTCAGGTTTAGAGTGAGCCACTTTGTCTCTGAGGAGGGAAAACAATAGAAACAGGCTGTAAGAATATTGCATGTTCTTATATGTGTATATATATGTGTGTACCGGGTACTCAGATAAATGTAGCTGCACAACACAAAGTTGCTAATGATTTACTCTTATTTTTCTGTTTTCTATCGTGGTTTTTCTATCGCTTCAGTTGCAACCTATCATGCAAGTGATAACTTTAAACACATTTTTGTCTGCTCTATCAATTGTGTATAAGTACTTATCAGCAAGCGAAGTACTTGGTATGCTCATGGGAGAACTGATGAAATAAAAGACTGCCAAATAAATACTTTGAATACTCACACCCAAGAAAAGGCAAAGCATCAGTTGTTCAGTTAATCTGGAAAAAGTTTTCTTTGGGCCCTGATTCTGGAAATGCTTTCTAGATTGTTTCTGTGGTTTGTTTTGGTTTCTTTTATTTTTAAAAAAACAAGAACATTAAGGATTCCAATAGATGAGGACATCTCTTTGCTTAGTTTTTGAGAAAAAAATAGGAAAAAAATAGTCTTCCCTATTAAGAATTTATTACAAAATATATAAAAGAAGATAAAGATTTAATAACCTCATTTGTTACAATAAACATTTGTCTTAGCTGAGTTGTAGCTGAAGGAGTATTGAAAAGTGTAGGACTGGGAATGAAAAAGTAAAAAATTCAACGATTACTTTTACAAAGACCCTATTTCCCCTCACTTGCATGCAAGTGAAATCCTGCTCCACATAATGAGTTAATGAGACTATTGCTACTTACTGTCACTGTAGGCTAATATTCCATCCTACTATCTTATAAGGAATAGAGAGTTGTCACAAGTCTGTGATTTGTGTTTGCATCTAACAAGGAAATCTTTCTATATTGATAACTTTTCAGTCTCTACTGCGTGCTTCTTTTTTATTTTCCCACAAAAAGAGTGCTTATTTATTTATATACTTTAAGGAATTGCAGTGATTCACAAACTCTGAACACAGAACAAATGAATGTCACTAGTATCTTAGATGTCACCTGTCTGATATTATTCTTCACAGCCAACGAGGTACAGTGTAATTATGGACTTCATATAGATCTCATTCTCCTTGAAGTGAGCTATTACACTTTCTGATTAACCACAAGGTATGATTTTTAATCGGCTTTTTCTTAGATTAAGAAAACTTTAAAATATATTTTCACAATATTTTAGCAGTTTATTCTATTTTTTTTTATTCAAGTTAAATTGCATTTTCACAATGTAGTGACATGATTAAGCACTTCAGTGTAAAAGTGCTGCTCATCAGTAGATTGCCTGGTAGAATTCTGTGCCCAGTATATTATTTTTAAATAATCTCAAAATTCCATGATGTGCTTTAGGTGTTTTTACAAAATGAGCTAGCAGGTGCCTTTGGAAAACTGGCTTGTTCAATGTAAAATAACTTTTCTTCAAATATGACCTCCCAAATAAAGGCAGATATTTCAGAGTTTGGTGGCTTTAGCGAGGGTCAAATTACATAAGATTTTTTCAGCTAACTGTATTGCTGAGATGGGTTTGAATAGGTGTTGTTCCATCATCTTGCTCTTATGCTTTATATATATCTTAAGGCAGAGCAGTTAGTAATAGGTGGAATACTTGCATAAATGAGCAGAGGTATGTGTTTATGGATCAACTGTATTAACGTAAGGAGGTCTGATAATGAATTGTCAAATGTCTAGGGTAATACAAGAAGGATAGTAGTACTTTTAACTCTTTCTTCTTTCCATATGAACATTTCTGTCCCTGCAAAGTGGCACTGCCATTCCTAGAAAGGAAAGGACTTTCTAAATCCAAAGGTCACTGTAGCCCAAAGAGAAGTAGCAGCAGGTTGTTAGACAACTCCAGCTCTCCAACATCTCCACTCCACAAGTCTCAGATTAGCCCATGGTTCATGTCACAAGACTGGCTCGCAAAAACTCCCTCTCTACCATTTCTCAGACATCCCTACTGATATCCTCAGAGACACTTTACTCTGAAGCATTTCTAGTGGCCCAACTCATTCTTCCTAACATGCAATGCCATGCCAAAGTTGCACTAAAACAGTTTGAATGACCAGCTGATTTGGTTAAATGACACAAAAATCACATTGCTCAAGTTTTCATAAATAGTTAATTGCTACAGTTTGTTGTATTAAATGAATTTATAATACCAGCATTCATCTTACTTTGTGAGGTTTTTTGCTTTGTGTTTTTTTTTCCTCCAGACTATAATCTGTAAATTGCCAAATTAGAGGAAAAAATGGGAAGCAAAAACTAACCAGGCCCTTAAAATCCAGTGCACTTTAAATGTATGGGGGCTTTTGTGTGAGATTAGCTAAATTGTGATTTTCATGCCATCTGTGGTCTATTTGAGTACAAAAACTATATGATTACTTGGGTTATTCTCTGAATAGATTTTGAAAATGAGTTCCTCAGAATCAATGAGATACTGGATATCTAACTTCTCGTTTGAGATAAGTCTCATTGGGTCAAAAATCCACTTAGATTTTGACAGTCTTTATAAAAAACGGTCAATTAATTAATGTTTCTATACCACAAAATATTTTGCTACACTTTGTGTGTCTGTAGTTTTTTTTTTTAAACGACTACTGAGAGAACAAAACAGTAATTAAAAACCAGGTAGTAACAACAGAAACACCTTTTAAATAATGGTTCATATATCTGATTAAAACACTTGTATGGGAACTGTTGAGTCATGGCCTGAACCACTGATTGACCACCTGGGGAAAGGACCCGGTCAGCCCTGGGAGCACAGGTGAAGGCAATTCAGCTGTGTGACCGGAAGGGGTGGAGTCTGGCTGCACCTCTCTTAGACCTCATTTAAGGGCTGCCTGGAAGTGGGGAAAGATCTTTTTCTGGAGTTCCCTCCCTTCTGGAGTTTTCCTCTGAGCCTAGATCTTTGGAGATGGGCGAGTGCTTTTTCTTTGTGGCACCTTTTTGTCTTGCTAGTCCCTTTGTCAGTACATCTCCTGTATCACCATTCTACTGTGCTGATCTGTCTGATTGTTACACCACTAATCAAATACAATTTTTTTTTTATGCAGTGGAAATGGAGCTTGCTTACTTTTCAAAAGAGTGCATTTAGTTAAATATGGAGGCTAATGTTCATACCATCTTTCCTAGAGCTGCTGTGCTTGACAGAGAAAATTGCAGGGCAGTAGAGATGAGTAACCAGTGCCCTTACTTCATTTTAATGTGAGTATAGGAAACCAAACCCCTTCTGGAGTCAGGAAGTTGTGGAATGTTGTGCATTAGCATATGCTGTTACATAAGGAACAAGTATAATACAGTGTTCCATTCTCAATTCAGCTTAACATTTTTCTCATTTGTATTTGTTTCAGATTCGGTTTAACACTGCTTTTATCTGTGCTGAAGTCTTTTTCTAGTCACACGGGGAAGAAGAAACAAAGTGAGGAAAACATTAAAACCCCCCAGAACAATTATGGCTATTTAGAATAATAGAGAGGCTGTTGTATAATGTTTACTCCTTTTTAAATATCTCAATAATCACTGTACTTTGAAGGAGGACTGTAACTTAAAGATACTTGAAATACAAGTGGCATTAACTTTAATGCTGTAAGAAGCTAAAGGACTAACTCTTTCCTTTGCAGAAAGCGCTTTGACTCAGAATACAGTATCTAGGAGACAGGGAAAGGCTTTCCTGGCAGAGCTAATCTATAGCTAGGGCTGCTGCTCAAATCTTGTAAATTGCTCCTACCAGGCATATGATTCTTGTCCAGCTGTTACATTTCCAGTAACTAATGGCTAAAGATAGAAGACTCTGCCTGAGAGTTAGATTAAGTTTTTTTTCTTGTTCTTAACTCAGTAGATAACTTGTCCAGCACTGACTGGTTATAACCTAATGCCTTCATCCTCATCTACCATGGCTTGAAACTCAGCAAAGTCAAGCACAATGATATGAGACTTAGCAATTGGATTTCCACCACAAATCTACGGCACTGCCTTACAGGCATCTCTGTATGTGGAGACAGAATTTGTCCCTCAAGGAATACTTCTCTGTTAATAATAATATCACTGTTTTTTATCTCTTAATGAGTGTTTCTGTTTTACTGATACTTCCCACTGGGAAGTTACCTGATAACCTAATTAGCAGATGATTGTGTGGAGGAGGCTGGAATCTTTAACAGCAGTTTTAAGGCATTCTGTACCAAATCTTCTGTGCTGTGGAACTTTTAGAGTAGTTGAATGATATTCTCTCCAATGACACAGAGGTGAAGAGGCCGTGATGTACAGGCCTCTTGGAAGGGCTGAACTTGTTTAGTTGGGGGAAAAAGACCACGAGGAATCCAGTTTTAAAGGATTTAATGGACTAGAACAAATCACTGGATAGGTTGCACGTACCATAGCCTTCAATTCAAAAGAGTACCTTTATTAGACTACAAATTTCTAGTCTAGAAATTTGATGTATAGCACTAAAACGTTTAGAAAAAATCTTCACAAGAAGTGTTTTGAAACTTCAGACACTTGGGATGTTCCACGTGACTTAGGGATAAAAGGAGGTAATAGAAACCAATGCTACCATTTCTTATAAAAGAATCATTCTGGGAGTAATCACAGTGCAACACAGAAATTTACTGTTATTCTATCACAGCCAATGATTATGATTTATAATAATCATAAAATAAAGAGAGAACGTTTGGGAAGGAACTGATCAGTTCCCCATGGAATACTGTAGTGCCTGCCAGATGTAAAGTAGCATGGATAAAGGTTCTAGATGGAGAAATAAGAGCTTTTGAGTATTAAGTGTATAAGTAAGTAATAATTGAAGTACTAAGCACATTTACAAACTTCTCCATGTTGTGCCAAGAGAAGAAATGAAAATTAAACAAATTAAAAAAATAAAAAATAAACTCTCAGTTTTGAAGCTGAAATATTTAAACTTTTTCTGCACCAGAAAACTTCTGCGGATGTTCACCACTGAGGTCTTTCTAGAAAAAGTACAGATACAACATAGAACTGTTTCTCTTATCTTTTTATCTTTTCCCCAATTCCAATTTGTGCTAGATGAAGTGGACTGTAGAAACAAAACATCTGTTTCTGCTGTTGTTGTAAGAATGATGCTAAAACACACATAAGCTGAGAGAACCTTTTGTGAAGTATTGCTTCCTCTTGACCTCTTCTACATCAGCAAGTGCATTCCTCCTTTTCCCTGTAAGATTAACTAAAAAAGGGACTTAATTCAAGTTAGTTTAGAAGGAAAGTGAGTTCTGAAATACAAGTTTATTTACGAAAACTGTGCTCCTAAACGTGCTACCTGAATAAATACAGACCTCTAAATGCGGCTGATATGGAGGCTTTGAAATGTTAGTATTTTTCTTTATTTTTTAATTATTAGTAGTTACTTTATACCAAATCATCTATTACTGTATACATACATGCTGCAGTTTTTTTCAAGTTTGGGGGCAACTCAAACTTTCCAAATACCAGTGTGCAGAGTCTCACCACAGTTACCATGAAAATATTTACTTTCTTAGTCAATTAGACCATTAAGATCATAAGTGGTTTCAGTCAAAATCAAGTTCTGAAACAGAATTTAGGATTCTAAATTGCTAAATTTGCTTTGAAAAATTACTTATACTGCCAAATATACCTGGATTTGTTTTTATTTAAGAGCTTTTACTTTGTAATCTGTGTTAAATGGAAGAAGTCAATACGTGTTCCAAAATGAGGAGATCAAATTGAAATATATCTTGAATTAAACTGGGGGTTTATTTTGAAGAAGTCATAATAGTCATAATTCTGAGGATACGGAGAACTTTCATGTGATTTAAGTCTACGTTCAGATATCTTAAGTCACTTGAGTCAGAAATGGGTGGGCTTTTTACCCCCTCTTAGTTGAACAATCTCAGGTGACTTCCAAAATGTGAGACAAAGGAAGGTGCTACTCTGTAATATATACTGTGCCTTCTGAGATTTACGAGAGGAGCTGTTCCTTGAAAGTAATGAGTCAAATAACAGCAACATACAGTTCTCCAAGTGGTGTGTGGAAATGCTGCAATGTCTGGATCGCTTTCCAGATAGGTGGTAATGTTGATTTAAGTAGTAAGCAGATTAGAAAGGAAATGTGGTTTTAATTTAATCCATTCAGTAGCCAATATAATGAAGGTGGTTGAAAAAAGCTAACACTTGCCTGCATGGTTTTATTTATATTTATATTATTTATATTTATATTTATATTTATATTTATATTTATATTTATATTTATATTTATATTTATATTTATATTTATATTTATATTTAT
>JAPSGF010000009.1:10743748-11113483 GCA_035772895.1 Perdix hodgsoniae | reverse complement strand
TTTATATTTATATTTATATTTATATTTATATTTATATTTATATTTATTTATAAAGTATATTCTATAGCAAAATGATTCGAATCTTCATCTGAGTATAGGAGCAGTATTTGAAATGTGTTCCCAGTACCAGCTAATGTCTCTTCTTACTTATCTACAGAAAAGTAAATTGCAGAACTGAGAAATGTAAATTTTTTTGGACTGTGAAATTGTAAACACTTTGCGGAACAGCACATGGAAATCATGAAATCTGATGCTTTCAGAGTGCGAGTTACAAAGTGCATCAAGGTTCAGTGTTCTCTTTTATTTACTCTTTTGGGATGTGATTTTGAAGTGGCATAGTCACAGTGATTCTTTCTAGAGCATTTTGCTTCTCTGTGTAATTTGAAAATCCAAGGGGCAGTAAAATTTAATAGTAATACAAAAATATATTTTAATTATACACTCTTGTGTGTGGGATTGCAGTTCAAATGACAGACTGCATTAATTCAATGCTCTAATGTGAACCCTGTGGTCTCTTCATTAATATTGCTAGAAATATTCAGCATTGATAAAATTTGCATTGGTATACAAGGACCAAAGAAAATCCAACATGCTGCTTAATCTTGCAGAAACCAGAGGGATTTGAAGTGTAAAAGATAGTGAAAACAAAATGTTACATTTTTGAGGTCAACAGAATTCTCCTGCTGCACAATTTTTAAAACATCCATGCATTTTTTCCTTTTCTGTCTCTAAAATATTGTGGGAAAGGAATTATGACAATAAAGGTGTTTAACACACTTATTGCCCTCAATTTAGGGCTATACTGTGTGTTTGAGGGAGGAAAACACCAGGTATGAATGTGTCTGCTAGCTATACTTGGAGCTCCCTGTAGCAGAGCTGCCATATATATGTAAAATAGATGTGTGACTGTGCAGGAAACAAAGGCGACTTTGGAGGAAAAAAAAAAAAAAAGATTTGGTAGCAGAAATAGGAAAAGCAGCGTGTAACATTCAAGGGTAGATGTTATTTCCACCATAAAATGACCACAATCCATTCTGAGTACATCTTTAGCAGTAAGACAATGGGCACAGGCACTGACACTGACATGAAATGACAAAGAATACCCTATATACACACTGTGTGGGAGTGTTTCCTTGGACATTCTAAATGCCAGACTCCTCCTGGACACTACTCAAACTGCTTTGGCTACCTGGTGATAGCCAAAAGCAGAAATCCAAATAGGTCACTAGTGTAAGCAATCACACATCAGTGGAAGGTAACATTCCTGTCTCTACATGATACTTAAACCTTGAACTTAGGACTGACCTTATTAAGAAAGCACTCATACCAACAAAATGTAAATACTTTTTTTTAAATCATTATTTTTTAACTTGGAATTCTTTTAGCTTCTAGTCATCTGGTTTGGTTGTGTTTTTTGGGGTTTTTTTGTGGTTTTTTTTTTTTTGAAGTATATAATGAATATATACGTACACAGGTAGATGAAACCATATATTTTGTTTTCCAAACAGCTTTTTTGAAAGTTGACATGGGAGCCTGAAGTTCATATCTTTTCCAGTTCTTTGAAGCAAATTATTTCCGTATTTAAACCACATCAGGTCTTCACTGTGATTCTATGATTCACTTAGAAGAATATTTTCTACTTTTGTTTTTGATGCTCTTCAACTCAGCTGGTAAGACTGAGAATTGATTATCAGTAGGTTATGAAAGCTGAAACTGTGTTATGCAACTTAGTGTTACAGTTGTGCTTCAGTGAAATCTTACTGAACTGATGGGTAAATGGCTGCTGCTGAGTTAATCCCTGAGTTACCCCTTTACTCCTGCTCCCTTCCCAGGCAGCCAGACTGCATTATGATGATAAAGAAAAACATCTAAGAATATCCAATAAATCAAAGAATTTACTTCAGTTTCAGTTATTTTCAATAGCGAAGGCAAAACTTCACCAAGGGATATTAGTGATATTTACATAATTGTGATGAAGTCAGTTATTCAGTCTTATCACCCCTAGTCCAGTGGCTGGATCATTTACATGGCCAGAATGTGAAGGCACCTGTTGCAGAAATACTTGTGAGGCTCCTGTATGCTTCAGCCACTGGGCTGGTCTTTCACCTGCTCTCCTGTCTGGACATATGTGAAAAGCTTCCACAGTATTTAACTGTTTTACATGGTGACAGGATTGTGAGTGCCTCTGCTTAAAAATTAAATAAAACTACACAAAAAGATCTAAGTAAATTAATATCTCTTTCCATATGAAATGTGAATAGCCAAATGGGGACTGAAGCTTCTCTGTAAGAGCAATCCTAGTGAGAAAATGGAGTTTAGAAATCTGTCTGCAGACAGGGACAGATGTAACAACATTTTTTCCCTCATCAAAGTCCCATTACTTTCAGCTAAGAACTTTGTGCTTGCAATTTATAAGCAAATAGAATTATTTAAAATAAATATCTGCTCAAATTCTCCCCTTAAAAGGAATGAGCCTAGAACAGCAAATGAAGAGTTTGGGTGTAGCAGGCCTGAGGTTTACCAAACACAGGTGGAAACCATTGATATCCATCTGTGCACAGGAGTCAAAAGCAATTAGAAGTATGAAGTTGCAGTGAACTGGAAACATGCAAAAAATTCTTTCCAGGATCTTGACCAATGGCAAGTAACCTCTGAAAATGAGCCATATTGATCACATGCCTTTGTGCAGCCATGCTACGAGGCTACTTCAACTGTGTTCTAGTTTTCAGGTGTTCTAGTCAGAGTTAGTGTCTATTCAGTTGAAGAGGGTGTAAAGCACAACCTTTGGCAATATTTGTATTACATGTTAATTAGAAGAGAACACAAGAAATGTGCTTCACCAACAAGAATCCTGGATCACTTATGTAAGGTCACAAAGGAAAAAAATAAAACAATGTCATACTCATGTAATATCAATCCTGTGGCAAACCACTTCAAGCTTACTTAAAAGTCCTTACAGGTCTATAGCCTCTTTAATAAAGTATTCCCTGAAAGTGTCTAATATTAAAAATACATGACAATATTTTTATATGGAGTATGCTTTTGGTACACTGGATAGTAATGAAATACCAGCAGTGGGATAGCACTAATATTTCAGTATTAAGTGATCATCCTCTACTAGAGAACAAACAAAAAGAAATACAATCTCAATATGATCATTTGTAAGGTGGACAAATGAAAACTCCGATTTTTTTTCCTTTTTTAAGAGTGGACTTTGTTCAGTGAACAGAAAGCAAGTATCTAGAGACTGCTATGGTAACTTGCAGCACTGAGGGAGAAGAGTGCTGCTATGACAGCCTCATGTAAAGCAGAGCCAACTGCACAGCCTTCCCACCATGCTGCAGCTGTGTCCAGCCCTAACAGAGGGCAATGGCTAAAGTTCTGGAAAGCCATTTCTGCCCTTTTCAGTCCTGGGTTCGTAATTTATATTTCAGATGTGACTAGAGATAGCTATTTATCCATGGATGTTAACAAAATAGTTAAAAGAACTATTCATATTTTGCTAGTCTGTTGGTGTAGTTTTCCAAAAATAATCATACTCTGTAATACTGTTATTCTATAGTTCTGCTATCAGTATTTTCTAAAAATTTATACATGTATTTCATTAAGCAGATGTAGACTTGCAGTAGGAATTTCCATGCTATGGTTTATAGTTGCTTATACACCATTTCCAGTGTGAGACCAGCCCATGCTTGCTTCACAGAAGGTAACGTTATGAAGTTTAGGAAAGCAAGTCAAACAGAAGTTTGAACTAGAGATGGTAGAAGTTTTAACCCACAGAGTGGTCTGAAGAGTGGCACAGTGTTTTGTTTTTGTTAGCCATCACAATCCTAGCTAAATAAACAAACAGTTAATAAAGAAAGGTGGTGGGCTTTTTTCCTATTCCAATCAAAAATAAAAAGGAGGTATATTATCTACTTTTTCTAAAGAATGTTGTCATCATAAAACTATGCACACAGAATACACTTATAGTTTAATTAGTATTTAAAATATACAACCATGCTTTGATAAATGCAGTAACTCTCCCTTGCACTGAACTAACACAGCATACAATGCCATCATTTCCAACCACCACCATGTTTTTGTGACTACCTTAAGACATTGTTCACCATGTCATAACTGTTTGGGTAAATGGAACTTGTTTAATCACTTCATTGTGTACTGCATTCTCGTAAGGAAAATAACAAATTTTGCATTTATGTGAACTTGTGAGCAGTGAGAGGTTTTCTATTATTATTTATTTGGGAAAGCAGCTGAAATTACAAAAGTAGATCAGCGTTAAAATCAAAGTTTCTGGCTGCTGAGTTCAAGCATGACTCACTCTGGCAATAAAACCGTACTGAATTAAAATCAGTTCAACGTAGCGTTACAGACAAGCAGGCTTTTCTGCCGTTTAACCGTAGGGAATTCCTACTGCAAAGCAGATCTCCCACGGTTCTGCAGGCGCTGTGGGTGAATGGCTCGCTGGCACGGCAGGACGCACGGTCACATAGCGGCACCGCGGTGCCGGCGATCCCCAGCGCTAAGTGCACTCGGAAACGAAGCACGCCTTGGTGCGCCATGGGTTTGTTTTCTTTTAAGACGTGATTCGACTCGCCTAGCGATTAAAGCTGCTGCCAGCCCTCGAAACGATTCGCAATCGGATGAAGGCAATGGCCATCCCAGCCTGAGATCGCGGCGCGGAAAGGGAACGCGGGCGGGAGCCGCGTGCCGGACAATAGCGCCGCTCCCGGGGCAGCCGGAGCGCGGCCGGTCCCGCGCCCCGCCCGCTCCTCCGGCCCCGTTTCTTCCCCGAGAAAGTTTGCCGGGCGCGGAGCCCCGGAGCAGGGCCGCGCCTCGCCGCCCCCCTCCTCCCCCATCCCCCGCCGGCCCGGCCCTCCGTCCCTCCGCCGCGCCGCTCACCTGTCGTCGCTCTGCCAGCCCTGGTCGCCCAGCAGCAGATCTCGGAAGCGGTACCGCGGCGGCAGCGGGGGCACCTCGCTGTCCAAGTCCACCATCCTGCCCGGAGGAGGCGGACCGACCCGCGGAGCGCCGATCGCTCCCGGACGCCGGTCCGCGGCTCCGGGGATGGAGCGGCGCGGCACGGCGGCGGTTCCGGATGGGAGCCGGCCGTCCCCGGACGCCCTGCAGCTCCGCGGGGCCGTAAGCGGCCGCCGGGTTGAAAGTTCCGCCTCGCGCCGCGGGGCGGACAGGTGGCGGCGGGCGGCGGCGGCGGCGCGCGCCCACCCACAAGGCGCGAGCGCGCGCGCACCGCCCGCCCGCCGCGGTTGACAACAAAGAGCGGTCCAGCGCCATGCAAATGTTGTTCGGAGCCGCCGCGGGCCGGCCAGCCAATAGGGCGGGCGTTCGTTAGCGCGCTCCGCTGACGGTGCGGGAACCTCTGCCTGCCCGGCCAATAGAAGGGCCGTCGGCGCCGTGCCGAGCGGGGGGCCGCTCGCCCCCGGGACGCTGGAGGCGCCGCGCCGCGCTTGTGCCGGGCTCCCAGCGGGCGCCTTCGTGCCCCGGGCGTTGCTCGGCACCTGCACCGACGGCTGCCGCCTTTGGTACCGCCTGAGGCTGCCTCAGAAGTACCTTTCCGTAGGCCCCGAACGTCGAAATAAAGATCGTTTGATCTCTGGGCGTTTCGTTACGATAGGTCGTTCTTTCTGTTATTCCGTTCTTTTTTCACGTGTTCGTCTTTAAGCATCCTCTCTGCAGACCCCACGTTGCTGACAGCCCGCTTGGTTTCGCCATAGCTTTGTCTCCTGCTCCTCTTTGTTCTAGCAGGCACAGGCAGGCTCAGAGGGCTCCTTCGGACTCCTATGCAGATACAGGTGGGTGTCTGCAGGGCTCCATTTTAGGGCCAGTCTTTATTGTTTTCACTATTGTGAAGGACACTAAACTGGGGGCAGCTGTTGAGCCTCTCTGTGGAGATGCCTTGCAGAGAGATCTTTACAAACCAGGCAGCTCAGCAATTGCCGATTTCATGAAGTTAATAAGAGCAAGTGGTGGATTCTGCAGCTGGCACTGAACAACCCTGAGTGCATACAGAGGCTTTGGGTTGAGAGGCTGGAGCGCAGCTCCAGAGAAAGGGATCTGCAGTTCTGGCTGATGTGAAAACAGAGCTGAGCCAGCAGTGTGCTCTGGTGGCCAAAGGGCTGACCGTGCCCTGGGCAGCACTGTGCCTAGTACTGCCACCGGGTGGGGGAAAGGGCTGTCCTGCTGTGCTCTGTGTGGTCTCACCTCAATCGTGGTGCATTTTGGGTACCGCAGCGTAAGAGAGGCATAAAACTATTAGAAAGCATCCAAAGGAGGGGTACAAATATGGTGAAGGGTATGTAAGACAAGGTATATGAGGAGCACTGAGGCCCCTGGGTTTGCTCAGCCCAGAGCAGAGGAGCTGTGAGGGTAGGCTTCATGACAGCCTACAGTTCCTTGCAGGGAGTGGAGGGAAAGCACTAAGCTCTGCTCTCTGGTGACAGTGATAGGCACTGAGTGAACGGCATGGAACTGCAGCAGGGGAGGATCAGGTGTGGGTTAGGGAAGGGTTCTGCCCCAGAGAGCCATGGGCGTGGAGCAGGCTGCCCATGGCAGTAGGCAGAGCCCCAAGTGCCAGAGTTCAAGGAGCATTTGGACACCACTCTCAGATACATGGGCTGCTGTGCAGGCAGTTCTGTTTGGAACCAGGAGTTGGACTCGATGATCCTTGTGGGTCCCTTCCAATTCCGGCTATTCTATAGTACTGTGATACATGGCTGATGCTGTTTTGTGTCAGTTCTTTTGAAATCTTAGGTGCAAACATGATAAGACATTGATTGGTTTGCACTTTTTATTATTTGAGTTTTTGCTTTGAATTTCAGGAGTGCTGGCATAGGCCCCATAAATATCTAGGGAAGCTGGGTTGTTTAGATGCACAGTTGTGCAGCTGACGTGGCTGACTCCCAACAGAAGGGGCCCACCTACCCGTGAGTTTGACCTTGTCAATCTACCAAATGAAGACTGAAACCTCTCAAGCGGATGAAGTTCTTCCATACATCCAGTGTAATCCATTCACAGGGATACTCAGGAAGTAGCTGAGGTTTTTTGGCAGTGCCTGGAATTTGTTTTTAAATGATTTCATTTTATTACCTAGACTTTAGCTTGACGGGCCTTACAAATAGGCAGAGCTTTCAAAGGGGTTATATGTATTTATTCTTTCCCTGGCTACTTATTCCCACCCCCACAGAGCCTGGAACACAAGCAGCTGAAAAATAACCTTTTTTTAAAAAATTATTTTCTGGGTTAATTTTCATTTCCATAAGTTTTCTAAACCCAAGTTCGACATATGTGCTGGCAAAAGATGCAGCTACTGCGCTACTGCAGAGCAGTAGTGAGGCAGTATAACAAGACATAAGGTAGGGAAGACCTACTTCTTTCAGCAGTAGATCTGTGTAAGTCTAAAGTACAGTTCTGTTTTCTATGGGAACCAGCATCAACCAAATGCTTCTTACTTATATGCGTTCATTTGCACCTTTCTTTGCCATTGTTTGGTGTAGCTTTCCAGTGTAGTCTTCAACTTATGCTTTTAGAATTTGGCTATGTGGCGACTGTGTAGAATTGTATAATTTTGCTTTTTCTTTCTTTTTTTACCTTCCCTTCTCATGTGAGCTAAATGCCTGGTTTCAAATTGAGTTGATTCAGCTCTGAAAATATTTTCAGCTCCTCCCTGTAGCTGTCTATCTCACCTTCCTTACCATCTCACCTTTTGTTGTTGTTTTTCAGGTCTCTAACTTTCACCTGCAGGTTAATTCAAGATTAAATACAAAAATCCTGTCCTACTTGTGTTTTTTCCCAAGCAAAATGCTTTTCTATGTTGCCGACTGTTCTGAGTGACATCGATCTGTAACATTTGAGTGTTACATTTGTCGAACTCCAGCGAAACTTCAAATGTTAGTCTTAAACATATAAACATGTTACACTCCTTTACAGCCTCTGAATTGCACAGTGAAAACCAAAGCCTAAAGATTAACTTTGTAGTCAGTGACTGAAATCGGAGGCACTATAGGAAAGACTTTGATTTCTTATGTGGTCGATGAAGTATAGACTACCAACGTGAGGACCTGTTTGAATTCCCTGTCTGAATTGAAATAGCAAATAGGTTTGTGTTTTTTTAATTTCTTACAATCACTAAAATCTAGACTCCATATGTACCACAGGCATACTTAGTACCTAATGCCTTTGTTTACCAGCTCTGGTACCAGACAGAGATTCCTTTATTAAAATTTAGTCATACACAGTGTAACAACGGTGGTACAATTTTTAAGCATGGCTTTCACAGCTTGTTGCATTCGGAGTTTACTTTCTTGCTTCTCATAAGCGTTTGTTAGATTAAGCAAAACAGATGCACTTTATGTGGCGAAAGTTCAAAGGTAAGCTGTTCTTTGCTTTTGCTGGTATGAAAAATAAATTAAATAATGAATTACCCCGCTGTCACATTCATGCCAGTTTTACTGTGCTGTGTTCAGAAGTTTGAGCTCTCTAAAACTTCAAAAAAAAGTACAGTCTTTCTCCATTAAAATACTTGCTACGAGCAGCTGATTTTTCTTTCTCAGCTGTTTCTACAGTTGAACAAGATGTCTCTTCTTAGAAAACATTGTTTCTTCACTCTGCCCCAGTATCTTTTCATCCTGCCAAAACTTCCTTGTTCTCTGTATTTGTTCCTTCACTTGAGGCAGTGGGAAATCTGTCTGTTATAATGACTAACCTCAGAAGTAAAATGAGGTTTAGCCTAGCTACAGTCCTTTTCTGAAATCTATAAATCATGGGTCAAATGAGAAATTAATGGTGTGTCTACTGTCTCTTCTAACTGCCTCATTAATTTTTCCACCCTAATTGATTACTCTAGCATTTGTTTTCATACTTGAGGAGCTAAGTAGAAACAGAAGCTATAACACTTTTTCTACCATGGAAATGCATTTCAAAATGGCATTAGCTGACCCGGTAAACTAGCAACCGGGTTAATAGTTGAGCAGAGCAAACAGAAAGCAAACTCATAACTGAAACTATAGTCGTGCGATCTATAAAGAAGCTTAATTTTATTCTCCTAAGCAATATAAACTGTTTGCATTATAAAATAACTGTTTTCTTTCATGTCTGACAGCATGTGGCCTGCTCTGTCTGAAATGCTCTTAGGTACATAAAATTGGACAGAAATGGGATTTAAGTTAGCTGAATTCAATGTTTTGATTAGTGACACAAAACACCGGGGGATGTCTTCAAGCTGAAGAGACACTGAGTCTTTTGCTTGGAGGCAAACGCTGTTATACACAAGCTGTTGTACTGGGTCACTACACTCAAGTGAAGATTTCCTTCTGCAGTGCTTACGTGTTAAAGAAAAGCTGTGAGCTGCTCTCAGTTCTTTCAGGGAACAAATGTAGGTTCATACTCTCAAGGAATTATTTTGGCCCTGAGGAGTGTCACAAGCATCTGTGGCACTGAATTGAGGACTGAAAATAGATTTTAATGAATGTGTCCTTAAAAAAAAAAAAAAAAAAAAAAAAGGGCTAAATACAGGAGAGTAAGTCTTCCCAAGCACTTAACTCTGAAGTTTAAGGGCGGCAGAGGGAGAAAGAACTGGGTTCCTGAATAGTTTGCTAGTGATTATGTAGAGATCTTGGGTCATACTGAGGTACAGAAAGAGTAAAGTGTTCAAGCTTCCTCTTTATGTTACTCATATATCTGGTGGAGTATAGGTAAAACATCAGCTGGAACAATGCAAATTTCTAGGTTGATCTGAAAGTAATGCCTCCTATTTGTTTCCATGGAAATTGTAAGGAATACAAAGAGCACAATAATACTGTTTGATAGATCTAATTCTCAACTATAAAACATAATTTTTCAGCATAGTCACCACCATGTTCTATGCATTTTCTTCAGTGATGAACAAGAGTCTGCATGCTGCACTTGCAAAAATCTGCACAAGAGGAGGTGACCCACTGTTTCACAGCTGCTATGACAGCATTTCTGCCAGGAAAATATTGCCCACGCAGTCCCTCTTTCATTGGCCTGAACAGATGGAAGTCAGAAGGTGCCAAATCTGGACTTTATGGGGGGTTTAGCAAGACAGCCTGGCCAGGATTCACAATGCGCTTTGTGACCTTCAAACTGACATGCAGCTTGGCGTTACCACATTGCAAGAGAAAGGTTGTCTTCTGTGGCCTGACTTAAGCTTGTTGACTGTGATTTTTATAAAAATGTCTAAAAAACATATATATCACTACAGTATACTAATAATGATGGATATAGTTCGGGGCAGAATGCCTAAGCAGGTTTTTATAGAGTAGCAAGAGGACAAAATGATCTTTAAATGTTGGTTGAAGCCTTGTATTTTCCCTTTTCCCAATACTTGTTCTTCTCATGGTTGGTGGAAAGCACAGAACATGTTGCTGAGCGATGTACCAATTATAGAGCTCACAGTTCTTTGAGACCATAATTCTATATCTAGTTAGACCTGATTCTTGTACATTTATTTTTATACAATCTAGCATGCATTTCTGCTTGGGCCCATCATTTTACCTGCAAATTGCCGCTCAGATAAGGGCAGCATTGATTTCCTTCTCCAGTTTTGTCACCATAATATCATGCCTGTTAGTTAAAAGATCAGCTACTTATTTCCATTTCATTTCCAAGGACCGCCTGGACAATTCCTTTTTCAATTCTGTCCTTTTCTATTTAGATATTTACTTCTGTCTCACATTTTTCCCTAACAATAGCCTTTGTTCCCTTGCATTATAATTTGAAAGCATCATCATTTTCTTACTTCTCCTTTTTGCAAAGCAACTACATCAGAAACAGCACTCTGATCTCTTTCACATCCTTTTCTCAAAAAGAAGTTGATGGCAAGTTAGGTCAACATGAGCATATTGGTTTCATCCCTTTTGTTTTGTTGTTTAAATGTACATTTGTTACATTTTATTGGATTCTTAGCTGTTAGATGTAGGGTCCATTTTTGGCTCATTCTAAATATTAAAATATCCTCATGGAGGATGGGCAGGGAGACAGTCAATATACATTGCTTATATAACCCTTACATTGTACATGGGAATAGCTGCTGATAGTTCTTGTTGCCTTTCAAGAATGCACAGCCATTTGAAGAATATTACTAATACAACACAAAGCTTTACAGAAGCCGTTAATCATATCTACAAGCAGCAGCACAAGCTCCAGATTATTCCAGCTTATTTAAATTAAAAAAAAAGTATTTATTTCTAAACAAACCTGACTAATCTTACATGTCTTTAAAGCTTTAATGAGCCTATCTACTTTTTATTGTATGTTTTGCATTCAGAGTTTGCCTATGTCTTCTTTTTACTGTCTGATACAGTTACCAGAGTACAATGTTGCAATGTGTGTGATATAAAAACTACAAGGAAAGCGTTTATTTAAACTTCATAGAAAAAGCATTCTTGGAGTCCTCCTGTTTTTCCACTTTTTTATGTTTGTGAAGTACACAGGCTGTTCTGAAGGAGAGGAAGGTTTGATAGTGATTCAGAAACAGTAACAGACTGAAATAGCCCAAAGTGAGAACAGAGTTTTAAGGTTACCGTAAGCTAGGGTAGAAGGAGAAACTGGAGAAATTTTGGATTTGATAATTTCTCTGAAAGAATCAAATAGTTGGAGAAAGTTTTGTTCTTGTTGTTTGGGTTTTTATTGTTCAATAAAACTGATGGTACAGGGCATGTTTTCCATAGCCCCTTGAGTATGACTCTGTCTCAAAGACATGCATCTGAGACATATATTGCATGCATGATGCAAGCAAGATCCCTGTAAGACTATTTCAGACATGGCACTCAACATGACCTGATCTTTGTTTTTGTATCCAAGAAGGAGGTGTATCCACTTCAGGGCTACCCCCAACCCTTGTATGCTGCAGTGTTCTGACATCTGCGGTGACTAGGAAAGCAACTGTGAGAATTAGAGAAATGGCAGCACTGCAGCAATGGAGAGTGATGTGGGAGGAAATGGTGATAACCTCTGAACTGCCTTGCAGTAAATCTCCACTTGGCTGTGGGCAGGACTTTGTTTAAACTAAGGGTTGTGGCAGTTACTTTTCTATTTATATAGAGAGATTTATTTTTATTTTTTTATTTTTTTGAGAAGAACATTTTCTTAAAGTGATTTTCACTTTTCTTTTGACTAAAGAATTCCAAACTAGGAGAACAAGATGGTATTGAAAGTAATTGGAAGTGTGGTAAAGGTCCTTACCCTAAGAATTCTACTCATGCATGCAGTTACATGCACAAAGAGTTAGCTGCAGAGCCTCCCTCTCCCATAGCTCCTGGTGGAGGTGTGGGGACTTAATGTGCACCTGTGTGTGCATGTGACTTTGTGTGGTACTTAATTGACAATATGTGAAGTTGCAGATTTTAGCAAGCAGTACAGGTGCACGTTCAGATCCCACATCTCCAACAGGAGGTATGTGAGAGGGGAACTGTGCATATGATTCTATAGGTGGGTGGCAACAACTCTCTGCTTGAATATAAATTTGGGGGATTAGTGATGAAAAGACCTACATTTGTTAGGTGTTCGTTTGCATTTTTTCTGTTAAGTGTCTTATCTGTTGTATTGCTGATGCTGATCCTGAATGTATAGCTCACTTATTGCTATTGCTAGTTAATTATGTGCTATTAATAAATCAGTGAACAACCTTCATTGTGATTAGGCTTAAGTTCAGTGAACTGGGCATATTTTCCCTTTTATACCAATATGTTGTAATTGCAGATATTAAATGATACACAGTGTCATTATAAATTGAAGTTGTCTGACTGTGGGAGAGGCAACTGTTGACAAAAGAAAGATAGTTTCACTACTAATTTCAGTATTGAGGGTTCTTTTGTGAAGATTTTTGAGCAAAATAATGACTGCTTTTGGAGTGCTGTAGGCTCTAATTATATAATTACAACAGGTGATACAGATGCCTTATAATAGTCAGAAGGGCTGTTTCAGCTGTGAGTAAACTAGGGTCCTATTATTAAGCATCACAAGTTGCCTGCTGGAAGACTGACTTTCTCAGGTCTGTTCTTTTAAAACAAATCAGGTTTGTGTAAATATGCTGAAATGTAGCTTTAAGTCCCTAGCCTGATATAGTATAATATAGTCTTAAGTAACTTGGTCTGTGAAGGAGTTTTAGATGAAGTTGCTTCCTGAGGTCTTTTCCAGCCTGAATCTTCCTATGATCCTTTATGTAGACATACCCTTTTGTTAGTATGGGGAGTACATGGCAATATTTTGGTTATCTGGCCATAACCAAGAGAATGTTTAGGCACAGTTAGCTGAAGTTCTCCTAGCAATAGCTGTTCTTCTAGAGGTAAAATCCAGCTGCCTTTGACTGGCTAATTACTTGGATGTTTCTGGCTTTGTTATCAACAGGAGGTAAGTGTACTTTAGTGATGAATTCTCTTTACTGTAGAGACGCTGCTGATACTTCTTGGTTCGTGTGTTTGCTTATTCAATTCAAATTTCTTAGAGGCCAGAGATGACTGTAAGTCAGATATTATAAAAGAAATTGCCTTTAAATCAATAGATACACTGTAAAGGAGTGAGGGAAAGAAGAATAATTAAGTTCCTGATTTTTATTTCCACTTGCTTAGGATAAGATTAGTCAGTAACCCGCTACGTTCATGAGCATGAGACTGGAAAGAATTGAGTCTTGTTCCCCGCTTGTGATTAGTTGTTGTTTCTTTTGCCTATGTTATTCTTCTATGAAAAATACTTCAGAGCCTCACTTTTAAGGTGTTTCTTCAAATTTTCAGTTTAAATGTATTTGTGGTAAGCTTATACTTGTCTTTTATGACTGACTTTCAGCTTAAATATTTTAACATTCACAGTATTCATAGAGAGCAAGTGACAAATTTATGGTAAATTTTCAATTCAGCTCCAGGTTCAGTTCAGCTCTAGGTCAAAGTATCCTTGTCTGACTGTGGTTCATACCTGTAATATCTTAGCTAGTAACCCAGAAGCAGTTTGATAAACTTGATCTTCTTTAAGTTTTGTGACATCAGAAGATACAACATAAAAACTGCAGAAATGATAGAACCTATGCCTCCATCACAGATTTTTACATGTAATTGGTTTGAACCGTAGTCTCTAGCTTGGAATGTGAGTGTCTCCCAGCACTCTGTCTCAACGTATTTCCAGCTCTCTGAGCTTTCTACAGAGGTTAAGGAAGTAGGAAACGGTAGTGACACTGCTACATTTGAGAAGTAGTTATTATTGCACCTGTGACTGGAAACCATTTTAAGTTCTTAGAATAGAATCACTGAATAGTTTATTTTGGAAGAGACTGTTAATGACCATCTAGTTCCAACACTCCTGCAGTGTGTAGGGGCATCTGTCCCTAGGTTGGGTTGCTCAATTTTGAAGGCCCTCCAGCTTGATTTTGAATAATTCTTGTTCATCCACAATATCCAATTTTGGGACATTCACAACTTCTTTGGGCAACCCATACCAGTGTCTCATCATAAAAAGGTCTTCCTTGTAACCAATCTAAATATAGTCTCTTTCAGTTTAAAACCATTGCCTTTGCTCCGTCACTGTGAGCCTGAAAGTTAGTCCTTCTCCACTTTTCTTATAAGCCCTCTCTATGCATTGAGAGGCCACAGTAAGGTCTCCCCAGAGCCTTATCTTCTTCCTCAAACTTCTAGCCATATTTCTTTTTATTCAGCCTGTTTGGCTTTCTGGGCTGTAAGTGCACATGGCTAGTTCACATCTAGTTTTTCATCAACCAGTATTCCAGTCCCTCTCTGCAGCGCTGCTTTCAATCAACTCATCACCCAGTCTGTAGTGATGTCATTTCTTCTCACCACAAGGAAACTTGCTTTTGTACTTAACAATTCCCTGGTACTGAGACACATAAATGCATGCAGTAAGGTTGGTGCAGAGAAGACAAATGGAACTGTTCTGGTGCACTTAAGAGCACTGCTGTCTGCAGAAGGACCTGTTTCAGTATCACAGAACAACAGGAATTTAAGATTTGTTCAGAACTGTCCTGTGAGAACCTGTTTCACCTTTGACTTAGGTGCATAAAAATTTGTCTTGACTGATCAAATGTGTGCTAATAGGGGCAAAATTGATTCGGTGTGTTCATCACAGAGACATGGAACAGGGCAAGAGTTCATCTTCTACTGATGAGTCATTTGGAAAGAGAAAGAGGGAGGGAAAGGAAAGAGATGTTTTAATATCTGGTAGATTTCTTGTAGGTGAGACAGCTGGAAGCTAGTTTTCACGAAGAGTACTGCTTTGAATCAGTAACTGCAAACACAGTCTAGGTAAAAACAAATAAATCTATTCTTACCATATTTTGGGAAGAAAAAAAAAATCACTGGTTTGGATTTCAGGCTTGATTTGAGATCTGTCTTCTAAACATACTCAATTTTAACCTACCTCAGTAGGCTAACCAAGCCAGTGATCTCAAGGGTCTCCTATGTGGTCTTTTGGGAGCATACAGAAGACGCATCTGTGTATTTTGCCTGTGAGTCAGATGCCACCAGTACAGAATATGAGGTCAGATGTTTTGTATCCAGCTCCCAAGAACACTTCATCCTCTTATGCTTTTTCCCAAATTCTCAAGTGTCAAATAATTGGCCTTACATTGTCCACATTTCCAATGCAGTGCACTTCTAAAGTCAAGGAATTTTAAGGAAGATATTAGTAAGACTGTTGCTAATGCAAATTCACAAAGATTTCCTCTGCTAGTCCAGTTTGCCACATAGTTCCTCTTTTTCTGCAGTTTGTATTATTCTTTTGGATGCTTCCTTATTCTTATTACAATTATTATATTCATTCTTATTTCCTATATCATAAAATTTCACATGTGATACTGAAACAAATGCTTCAATATCACCAAGGATTACTTAGTTAAGTGTATTTCCTTTTCTCTGGGTGTCTGGCTGTCTCATGCATGAACCAAAGGGTTAGTAAATCATTTCGTATTTTTCAAAGGATCACAGAATTGTAGGGGCTAGAAGAGACCTTCAGGGATTGAGTCCAGGCCCTCTACAGCAGGCTGCACAGGTAGGTGTCCAGGCAGGTCTTGAATATCTCTAGAGAAGGAGAATCCACAACCTCCTCTGGCAGCCTGCTCTGCTACTCTGTCGCCCTTACTGTGAAGAAATTACTTTGCATATAGGTGCAGAGCTTCCTATACTCCAGTTTATGGCCCTTTCCCTTTGTCCTCTCCCCACAGACTGCGGAAAAGAGATTGGTCATGTCATCTTTGTGGCCCTCCACTGAACTCTCTCCAGGAGATTCTTGTCTTCCTTGTACTGGATATTGTAACGGGATACAATACTCCAGCTGAGGCCTGACCAGACCAGGGTAGAGAGGATCACTTCCTTCAACCTGCTGGCCATGATCCTTTTAATGCATCCCAGGGTCCCATTGGCTTCTCGGCCACCAGGGCACACTGTTGGCTCATCACAAACCTGTCATCCTTCAGGATCTTCTCCACAGAGATCCTTTCCAGCAGGTCGTGTCACAGCCTGTACTGATACTCGTTATTCGTTCCCAGCTGCAAGACTTTACTCTTGATTTTGTTAAACTTCATCTGGTTTATTGTTGTCCAGTTCACCAGTCTGTCCAGGTCTTACTAAGTGGCAGCACAGCCTTCAGCTGTGTCAACCACTCATCCCAGCTGTGTATCATTGGCATACTTACTCAGGGTGGACATTATGTTCAAGATATTGAACGAGACCAGATCTAGCCCCTGCATTTAAAGTGAATTTGATTTTTTTTGACAAAGTATATAAAACACAGGCAATAAGAATATGTATATATTTGTACAGTTTTTGGGTAGTAAAAGTTTATCTGAACATGGAAGGGATTAATTAATTTATTTTTTTCCAGTTATGATGCAAGAATAAGCAGACTGCAGGGAGGAACAATGTCAACCCAAATTGTTAGACGTTTGTTTATTTATTTAGTAAAGTTTGGAGAGGAGAAAAAACAAAAGCAGTAAGTGTGTGTTGCAAGAGGATTAGGGGAAGTGACTGCTGAAATCACTCGGTATAAATGGGGCAAGGTCAGTCCCTGGAGGCAAGTCAGTGAGTAAATTAGGAGTGCATATAGCACAGAGTTATCAAAAAAAATTGGCTACAGTACTAAATGCACTTAATTCTGACTTCCTGAGTCACTAGTATGCCGTTCCTGGGCTATGCAGCTCTCCTGCTATGTTGGATGTATTGTACTGCAGAGAGAGGTAAGCTTTAATGGGGGGAGAGGGGAGTGGGGGGAGGGGGGGTGAAGACTATGACAAAGTGGATGGAAAGATAGTTATTAAATCAGTTTGTAAATAAATTGCTTGAATGGAAGCCTATTTTAATGAAGTTCTGACAACAATAATCGAGATTTCTTCTGATAGTATTTAGTACCTTCAGTATTTAGTATTTTGTCATGGATATTATTTCATCTGTTTGTTGGATAACTGCTGCTATTACTGAACTGTTGCACATCTCTTTTAATGTTTATTACCCCTATAAACTACAGTTAGATGAATTGTTTGCTCTGTTTGTTAATTATTCTAAAATATGAAACTTCTAAAATGTTGGTAGGTTAAAATAGATGATATTCAATAAATATGTATTTCTGTCTGTCTGAAACAGTCAGTGTGATAATCTGAGAAAAAGCTGTTACAAGATTGACTGAAAAGCTTACAAAATATCTGTTAAATGACAGGTTTGGTCTATGGTATTTTTCATCCATTGAATAAGGTAAATGTATGCAAATACACTTTTGGACTTGTTTAAAGAGGTAGCTTGTATTCTGGGTATCTTTCCAGAAGGCTGCATTAATATTTTCTGCTTCACTGTTGAATTTATTTTCCTTGATATTATATTTATGTTGCTTAATATCCATTTAGTAATTTTTTTTGCTTTGTCTGTTTGTTTTCTCATACAAAGACTGCAGAAAAGGCACTGTGTGTGGTTTTGAGTTAGTATGTCTTAGTTCAGTTCAGGTTGTTAATTTTGGGTGAAGATTATGAAGCCTTCAATCAAAGCAGTATGATGCTTTTTACTTTGAAAACAAAAAAAAAATCAGGATATCAATGAAATTTAGCATATTTTTAATATGGATTTACAGTGTATTAATACTGCTCCAAAGCAACTACAAAAGCCTATTTCATCTGCAAATTAGTCTAGAAAGATCCTGGAGCTTGTAAAGGGTGTTTGCCTGAATTTTCACTTCCTTTTCACAATGCTTTCCTTAGCTCAAAGAGTTTGCAAAGGAATGTCGGTTTAGCAATATTTGATTTGTTTTGGGGCACTTATTACAATGTGTTCTGCAGCTTTCTAATTTCAGTCTTCATACTGGGAGACTGTGTGAGTTGTCTGAGAACTAGGCTGTTGCTTGAGTACTTCTACCTGAATTTGCAGTTTGTGCTTGGCATTTTGGTAGTTGCTACCAGCATACTAAAGGTGGGAAAGTAATTTGAGCTATTTCTAATCGTGATCAAGTCACATTTGTTTAATAAATGATAAATTACAGCTGTTCTGGTTTCCCACTGAAGTGTTTGAGGGAATGCATTTAAGCCTTACGCGGTAATATAAAAGTAAATAAATCCCAGTTTTGTTGAGTACACAGATCAAAGTGCATGATGTAATTAATATAATTTTGAAGTACATTTTGCCAGCTGATTTCTTTTTCTCAAACTACAAAGAAACCACATTAAAAAAGAGTATTAATTAACCGTAGTCAGAAATACATATGCTACCACAGCACTTGGCAGTAACACTTGCTGTCACATAGACTGTTATCAGTGCAGTATAGTGAAGAACAATCAGAGGTGAAATGAAATCCAGGAAGAAACATAATGTAGTGGTTAAGAGACTGTCAGGAGATCCTTTTTGTCCTGTTTTTTAACATAAACAAGGAGGTGTAGAGTCCCCATCCTGCACGATAGACAATAGAAATATAAATCAGAAATAAGAGAATGCAGCAGAGAAGCTCTCCCTCTGCTGAACAGCCCATGGCTAGCCTATGGATGTGCAAGATGTGTGTGGAGTTCTGACCTTGCAGAAGGCAGTTCACTCTGGACATCCAACATTGCTGCATACTATCTTCAACTTCAGCCTGACTGACTTGATGTCAATGAAAACTTTTTCACAGTCCAGAGAGATCATAGCATCTTCAAATTCAGTGATGTCATTATGTCACAGCATTCTATGTTATGATAAACCGTATAGATTTTGTGTGTGTTTTTTTTAAGCAAGTACTCAAATGTACAATGGAGGACATTACGGCACGTTCAAAAGGTTGATTCATAGACCAAATTCTTACATACCATTTATTGTAGGTAAGAAATGAAAAATAGGCTAACAGGCCAAATGATGAGGTATAAAACCTGAAAAAAAGTGTTTTTTTTTTTTAATGAGGTTGAAAGCAATAAATTTAGATGTCTGAATAAGAGACAGCTAAGACGCCCATGTGCAATTTCTTTATGAACTTTTTATAAATGGGATCTAAAAATGGTGTGTTGCTTTGAATGTGAGATGATTGAGCTGTTGATTTGTTGTCTGAATAGTCTTGCGGTGTCTGACAAGAAGGTGCATGCATACAAGACAGGAAAAGTTAGTTACATGTATACATGTAACATGTACAACTATTAAGCTGCTCCTGAAATCGTAGAATTTGGGCTGTGCTTTCTCTACATACAAACTGAAAGCATTGGCATTGACAAGCTTAACAAGCTCTAATAAAAGATAAGCAGAACCAGAAAAATCCCTTGTTCCACCTCTGCAGACAGTCTTTCTTGGGCAAAATA
This sequence comes from Perdix hodgsoniae, assembly GCA_035772895.1. Lineage (NCBI taxonomy): Eukaryota > Metazoa > Chordata > Aves > Galliformes > Phasianidae > Perdix > Perdix hodgsoniae. The sequence continues at coordinate 11,093,709 of JAPSGF010000009.1, read as the reverse complement.
GCCACTTTTAACACATTTGCAAGATGGAGCCACCTAGGGGAGTACTCTTCATTTAACTTACTCCTAGATTTTTTGAGGGAAAAAAAGGTATTAAAATGTGAATGTATCTTGCAAGTCCCTACCACCTTTTCTGTTAGCAGAGTACCCTCTAGTGGACAGAGCTATTTTCTCAGAATGATTGGTTGGAAGGAGCATCATCGTTTTTAGAGTAACTGAAATAGTTGGGAAGACGATGAACCTGTGGGAGGTCTGACACTTCCTTTATCACCTCAGTGGTGTCCTCAAAGCTCGCCTACCTCTCCCACCTACTTATGCCAGTCAAAAGAAAGTTATTAGATCTCACAGTGAGCATTCTTTTCTTTATACTTTCGAAATGCCTTACAGAATTACACTTTTAAAAATTTTTACACTTTGATATAGAAGAACTAGGATTTTTTCTGCTCACTTTGTATTAGAAATCACACTGCTTAATCTCTGACTGTGATGGCTCTTTTATCCCCTTGCATAGAAAAAGCTCCTGAATATTTTTCCTATGGTCTCATTTTCAGGCAGCGCTTAGACCATCAGCACTGCTGCTTTCTCAGTCCAGGGGCCCTACAACTAAACTAGTTTAGATTTTGGTTCCAGCTCTGTACTTAGCAATGAATCTCATTCATCAAGAAGCTTCGATTTCTAGCAGACATCTCCCGTTTTTTTTCTAAGTTTTAATTTCTCAGAGATCACTTTTCATCAGTTCTCACTTTGATGTTCAGATGTGAAATAGACAACTTCGTAACTAATCAGCTACACTGTCCAGAGTCTGTTGCTGTAGGTAACGCATCAGTCTTTAAAGTACATTTCAGTCATATAAGCAGAGAGATTGAAACTAAGTTGCTGAAATTAGGTTAATGATTACAAGCGCACACAAATATTTTCTAACATTTTTGACATGAGGTTGTTATGTTTCGTAACAGCTTCCTTTATTTTTTTAATTTCCCTTTCAGTCTCACTTTTTTTATTCCTAAATTTTTGAAAATGCTCTTAATAAAATTAATTCAGGTCCATTTTTAAAAATTCATATGGGCTGTATGTTTCACAGACACCAAAGAAAGCCTCATAAGGAGCTCTTGGGAAAGACTGCATAATACTGAGTTAATGAAAAATATCAGATATATCCTACTCCATAGCCCAAACTGAATCAAAATACTTTAAAGCTTACAAAGATTAAAGTGAATACTCAGGATTAATTACACCATGTAACAAGTAGTGTGTCATAAGAACCTTATGGAATCTTTTAGAAAATCATAACTTTAGCCAGACAGAAAATCTAGGGGATGTAAAAAAGAAGTCTGGCAGATCTTGACCAAGTGGAACATGAGCTTACTGCCAGTAAGGATGGTGGTGGCTGCAGAATAAAATAGTTGGAAAGAGTACTGACAGCAGAAGGACTGGCATGGAGAAGATTCTGCAGCTGTGGGGATAACGGATGTTTTTGGTTTGAACTGAGGCTCTAATCTCTGGTTACAGTCTTAGTAACTGAAATTTATTTTGAATGATGGCTTCCCAGTGTGTGTTTGTGTTTTCCATTGGCTTGACTGTTTTTTCCTCCTGTCCTACAAAATGTCTGTTCATACCCCTACAAAATGTGGATTCTTAGCAGTTTCCCATTTTATAATGAAGTAGAAAAGATATGTGCATTTGATCACAAATATACACAGGATTTCTTGCTATGTTTTCTATAGTATTTTGGAGCTGTAGCATGTGCCTCAATCACCATTATTTTTATTTATAATTTCTAGCTTGCGAACAACCTCCTCCAAGGAGAGTTAAAGAAATACCTACTGAAACATGGGACAACCCTCCCTATCCACATGACACTGTAGTAACATACAAATGTCGGCCTGGATATATAAAAATAGGACGAATTGTGGTCAAGTGTGTTGATGGAGAGTGGAAGCAACAAGGCAACACGGAATGCAGGAGTAAGTATTGGGAGATTGCTTCCAAAATTTTACAAGTGTAATGTTGATGAAACTTGAAGTCTAAGCAAAATAAAGCACTAACCTATCTTCTGAGTGCAAGTCAAAGAAATGTTTTTTTCTTTAGTTTATTCAACTAGTTCTAAAGGATACAACTTGGAAGTTGATTGGACTTTTTTGGCATTAAAAAATTATAGAATTTATTTTCCCATGCCTTTTCTTTTAAGCTATAAAGGGAAACTCAGGTGAGGATAAAAGCTGCTGCTTATTATTTCTGTTGCACCATGTTAAGAGTTTAGAAGTGTCTCACTCACTTATACTGAATTCACTGATGAAGTGGAAGTTAATTAGTGCTAGAAGATACTTTCTATAATGAATGAGTACTAAATGCAAACAAATATTAGGCATTTGAGCTTTTTTCTCCCGGAACTTTCATAGAAATTTTGTCTATCTCGATACAGCTACTTAACAATACAAAATTAAATTTCAGAGATTAATAGAAATTTTAAGTAAAAACTAATTAATAGATTTGTTGGTAGTTTATTTTATATTTTAAAATTTTTGTTGTTGTTATTTTATATTTTAAAATTTTTGTTGTTGTTACTTTCTTACTTCTAAATACACTTGCATAAATACTTAGTGCACAGAAATCTTTCCAATTATACTAAAATTAGTGTAGTTTTTTAGTTACATATTTTAGTGAATACTGCCACCCTGTGAACTGATGCTGAAACTGGTAAGGTACAGATGAAGGGAAAAAGAGGATGATTTGGTACAGATAATGTGCTCATATTCACTTTTCATGAGAGACCACACTAGATAGCAAAATTTCTGATGGAGAGATCTATTTTCTTTGAGTCACACTGAAAGAAAGTCTGGGCCTACTCAAGCATCTCTTATTTGGGTGGAAAAAAAAAAAAAAAGAAAAAGAAAAAAAAAAAAGGATGTTGATGTGTACTAAGAAATGAAAATGCCTTGTTTGATAGAAACCAGGAAGGATTTCTTCTGACAAAGCCTAGTAAAATTTAGCCATGCAATCTATTTTGCAGTCCTTATTATAATATCTAAGGGAGATGAATGAGAATTATAGGATCATAGAATAGTGTGACGTGGAAGGACCCACAAGAATCAGAATCCAACCTCTGACTCCATGCAGGACCACACAATATCTAAACCCGGTGTATGAGAGTGGTGCCCAGAGCTCCTTGAACTCTGACAGTTTGGTGCCCTGTTAGTTGTCCTGGGCAGCACTTGCTCTTGTTAAACTTCACAGGGTTGATGACTGCTCAACCTTTCAGTTGACAAAGATCTTTCTTCAAGTCCTCTCTTTCCTCAAAGGGGCCAACAGCTCCTCCCAGTTTAATGTTATTTGTAAACGTACACATATGTCTTCAGGTTCTGTATTCATCTATGACAGAGACCACGTGCTCACTTTTGCAATTCTGTATTGGGATCCAATTGAGGCCAGACCATAAGAGCAGTTGTAGGAGAAACTTGAGCCTCATTACTCGTGTGGCCTCAGATAATCACTCTTTTCAGCACAATCCCCATCACACTGAGGATATTTAAATGCCAGTCATGGATGGCTTCTGTAATGGAAGATCTGGAACAGTCTGTGTCAGAAGTTACAGGAAAAACTGGTGTTACATTCTGTCTTTAAAATGTGTCATAAAGCTTAAAATGAGATTAGCCTTTTTTAAGGATCAAAGGCTCGTAATTTGTTACTTAGATTAAAAGAAAATAAAACCTCCTTCTACTATGTTCTTACTGAAAACAGTGACTAAAAAGAAAAGAAGGTTAATCAAGGTAACGCTGAAGATTTTGCATTAAATAGTTGTTCAAAACACACTCTACTAATTAAAAGAAAGGTGCTACCTTTCATACTTTCATTCCTCTGTGTGCTGTGTGTGGTTAAGCACTTGCTTTTTACTATTTCTTACCAGGTAAGCCCTGTGGACATCCTGGTGATACTGAGTTTGGTTCCTTTCAGCTTACTGCTGGAAACGAGTTTGTCTTTGGTGCCAGAGTTGAATACAGATGTAATGATGGGTAATATTATTTAACTCAATATTAGGAGAAGTACTGGTTATAAATCTGTTGTTTGTAAAGCAGCTGCCAACTTGCTCGTATTTAAGAATACCAGATTGTTGTTTAACTGAAAATACTGTAATTACAAGGCTAAACATAACTTTTTCCTATGTCTGGTCAGAAGTTTAGTAGTATTGGAACAACTGTACTTCACACAAATGAAGCTGTCATCCCAAGTCTCGGATAAAGCTGTAGCTCACTTGAAATTACGGCTGCCTGAGTAGAAAGCAAAACAAATTGTCCGCCTCAAAGCTGGCTCATGACTTGACAAGCTAGCCAGTTCAGATGGAAATGAAGCTTCACGCACTGCCATTAGTACTCTCAGTAGGCAGTCATTATGCAGTTATGTTGGAGAAGTCAATAGGCTGTACAATGGAATCGTCTATTCTAAACTACAACGCGTCAAACCTCCTTAAATCATTTCTCTGAGTTCTGAAAGGAGGGAGGGAGTTATTGAAGGAAGATGTTTCTGGTAGATTGAGTAACATCACTTACTGCTTGGAAGAAATTCTCTTATGTCTATGTCCATCTTCTCCAATGAAAGCTGCAGCAAGGCAAATGTGTAGTGTTGTGTTTAGGTAAGCATGCTGATAATTGGATTATTTCCTCATGAAATGCAAATCAGCTATAACCGTAGTACAGTGTCTTAGCCATGTTTTTGCAGACTTTGTGTTGCTGGAAGATGTACATATATGAGTTAGGAAATCAATATTCTCCTTAATCTCTTAAGTGCAGACAGTTCTTCATTGTCATTTTAGACTAGCTGTAATCTTCTGAATACATTCCAGACTAAGCAGAAGCAGTGTCGTTGTGCCTACGATGCCCTCAAGCCTAAGATAATACTAATTCAGTGAAGCATGGGATACATATGGCTTGGGTTATGTCTGATTTTGATGCTGTCCCATGGCTTTCAGTCATACTGGAACACAGGCAACAAGAGATTTAATCTCCTTGCTAATGACTGTGTAAATCAACCTTAGGTTACTTGTTATGTAGACAAAGTTTGATGCCTCTGTAATGAAGTTAATGTTTTACCGATTAGAAAGCTACTTTATGAATGTTATTTCTTTGTATTTTTACTGTGTGCAAGTAAAAAAAAACAAAAATAGGGAAGATGGGCAGGAAAACTGTTTTTTTGTTTTTAATCATGTTTTGGTTAGTCTATACTAGAATATCTGAAATCTACTTCCCTTGTTTCCAAAGGAGCAGCACTGCTAAGACTGTAATTTTTGGTTCACTTTTTTTTTTTAAGATACCGAATGCTTAGCCAAAAAAATTTCCGTGAGTGTCTCGCAGAGGGATGGAGCAATGACATCCCCCACTGTGAAGGTAAATAGAAATTGGCATTTCATTCCTTATAAAACTGACTTTTTATCTGTCTGATAGTACCTAGAACTTGTCTGTCATCTCACTACTCTCTGTGGCACTTCTATTGTCTATTGTGACTACTATGACTGCTTATGTTGTAAATAACTATTCAAGAATATTCACCGATTAAACCCCTAATATTAATTTGCATATATGTACGTATGTCTAAACTCAAGTTAAGCAGCAGCGAAACTCATACAATATCTACTCAGCTTTTTTAATCCAATAATTATTCAAATTTTTATCAAAAATCACTCACAAAATTGAGTCCTGTCACTCCCAAACAGCTTGAAGCTCCACCTCATGTACAGACTCTATATATGGAGTAAAACATGCAAAACATATTTATAAGAGTCAACTGGGATAAGACATTTTACGTGTATACTTATACATGTATTTGTAGCTTATTTTCTCCTCCATCCTTATGAATATTCTGTCCATTAAGATTTTGTTAGAAGTTTGACATTAGTAAGCAATAAAGAGAATGAAAGACCCAGTCCTCAGACATGAATAGACTGTATGGCTTAGATACTACTTAGTTACTGAATTTGGAAACCTTTTTGCCATTTTCAATCCTGTATGATTATGGAAGTAATCATCCTTTCTCCCCAGAGATAACTTTTAACTTTTTAAAAGTAATTTGTATTATTAGATCTGTGAGTTTTGATGTTTCCAAACAGCTGGTCTCGAGTGTTCCACATTCAATTTACTGGATTTTGAGTATCCTTAAATTTAGGCATATAGCTAGTTCTCTGCTTAATTTAGAGCAACGGCTCCAATGTTTTTCGTCATATGTCCCCAAAGTACTGCAATTCCTAAGTCCTCAAAGTTGAAAGCCAGCAAATAGTATCAGAATACATAACAAGTCTGTACACTTGTTAAAAATGTTTAATGTAATCACGGTGATTTATCTATATTTTAATTTATTGTGTGTCAATTTGTTTTAGTGAGTAGGCCTCAAAATGATTGCTTTTCCCTTTGTTATATTTTCTTTGTTTTGTTTTCCAGTTGCAAAGTGTTTACCTGTAAAAGCACCAGAAAATGGAAGAATAGTTGTAAGTGGTGCATTTGAGCTAAACCGAGAGTATTCCTTTGGCCAGGTCATAGAGTTTGAATGTAATGAACATTACAAGCTTGTTGGATCTAAAGCAATACTTTGCTCTTCTAACGGAAATTGGGATAGTGATGTACCTCAGTGCCAAGGTAAAACACTATTATCCATAAGAAACTTTATTCTCATAGACTTCTAGGAACTGGGTAAAAAAGGTTTAATTTTATTCCACAGCAATTAAGCATAGGTTGCCAGTAAACAGTCTCCACTGTATATTTGAAGAAATAGGATAAGAAAGTAAAATCAGAGAGCATTGTATGCACCAGTACAGTTGTAGTGGATCACCCGTTTGTTCCACATTTTCACTGCAAGCTGTGGTTTTCCAGGCTGCACTCAATTTCTTTGAAACTAACTTCAGTATAAAATATATAATATAAAATATAAAACAAATAATAAATAAAATAAAATATGGTATGATAGGATAGGATAGAATAGAATAGATTCAATCACTTCAGTGTTCATTTAAGCAAATTAATTATCTTCTTGTTCTGGACCAGCTCCAGAATGTCTATGACTTTCTTCTACTGGGGAGGTTAGATTTGGACAGAATACTCTACATGCAGTTTCACCAGTACTGAGTAGAGCACAAGGATAAACTGAACTTAATCACACACACTAGCACTATTTGTAGAATATTGTGATTAATATTAAACAAAGACAATTCTTCTGAGATTTATTTCATTCTAATTATAAAATAAATCTAAGATTAAAAAAAAATCTAAGATAACCCTCTAGTGTCTTGCTTTATGATCTAGGAAACAAAATTTTATATATTATCTGGCTTTATGAATTCAGATTTTTAGAAAGTACAAAATCTTGGTGATATTCTGAGTTTGGCAAGGAACTGAGAATGCTGAGTTTTTCTATAGATAGTTAGGTATCCTAGTGTCAGTTCTCCAAGCATTTTATTGCTTTTTTTTTTTCTTCTGGTAATTCTATAATTTTTATTATCTGCTGAATATGAGAGAGCTTTAGATTTGCTGGAAATTACAAGGAAATGAAATTATGAGAAAAATGAAAAAATCTTAAATTTCAGCTAGCCTAGTTGCTTAGTTTAGAACATTCCTTATCTTGTAAACAATTCTAAAAGCAATTTAAAAATGAATCATAGCCCTGAAAGCTGTCTTATGAATCAGTTTGTTACTGCTGCTGTGCTACACCGTACTTGGCACCCACAATCGTGTCACTGAAGAGTTCTCAGTTAAGTTCCACACAGTTTCTGAGTGCAAGTGGTTTTTATTGATATAATTTCTATAAATTCAAAAGTGGAAAAAAAATCCCACTAATTTTTATTCCAATAGGAATTTATTCTTAGCAAATAAAATCATATAAATTATATGAATTTATGGGTTTTGTTTTTTTCAACTTCAGATATTATTTGTAGCGTGCCATCAATTCCGAATGGAGTCGTACATTCCTCGCAGAAGACATACAGGGAGTCTGAGCAACTGCATTATGCCTGTAACAAAGGATACACATATGGTGAACGAGCAGATGCACAGTGTACTGAATCTGGATGGTATCCAACCCCCTATTGCACCGGTCAGCTTTTTTCCTTCAGTTGTTTTGGGAGTAATTTCTGAGATTAGTACTGCCAAATGTTAGTTTGTTCATAAAAATAATAATTTCATCTGCATCTGACTAATACACCATGAAGATCTGGCAGGAATAAGGGTTAAAACAGCCAAAGATCCTTATATTCATTTTTCACAAAGGAACATGGCAAAAATAGTTAATTCAGCCTTTCATTACTCAAGCATAGGTGCATGGCACTAGGAAAGTAGAATTTCTTGTGTATACTGCATAAATGGATTGATGCTGAAATACTGGAGCATTAGCAGTTGCAGAAAGGTACTGTAATCCTTCTTATTCTGGAAATCTGGACTAGTGGAGAAAACATAGCAAATATATTCTTGAGTTAGAAAGAATTCGTAATTCGAACAAATAGGATAATACTGAAACTCATTGCCTCCTACAAATAACAGTGAAAATGTTTTAGCAAAGGAATGGAAAAAGTCAGACACTAAAAAGAATATTTAAGCAAGCAGGGTGGCGGGGGAAATAGTAATATTGGAAAAATTAAAACTAAAGGAAGAATCTGAAATTTTTAACAGCATGGGAAATTTTGAAATCAGCTTCTCAGAGTAGTGATAATGGTTACTGAAGTCCTCCTTTCTTTACACCATTTTCAAGACATTTTCAGTGAAATCCAAGTTTACTGGCTTTAACATTAACATAACTAGTGAAATTCAGTTTATTATCATTTGGCTACAGCACTTCAAAAATTCAATTAGAACTCTAAATTCCACAAATAAGAACTTGTTCCCAATGTCCTATATAAATTAGTTTGATGTAAAATTGGGGAAAATCTTTAGTGCCTTGAATTATGTTCAAGAAGTTGATAAAGGATGCTTTAAATTGAAAAAAATGCATTGGCAGCAGGGCAATGTTATAGGATGCTATGTACCGCCCACCTTCCTGGGACCTCTTCCAGAAAGACCTCTTTTGAAGTAAAATGTAGTCAGCCCTGTTGCTCGTTCGGTCCTTGAAATTTCTGTTTCAAGATTTGTAATTATACTAATTAATATTCATTTCCTATGATTTAGCAACAACAACAAAACACCATTTTTCTGGACATTGACATAGTGGACTATATTCAAATCTAAGATCTCTCAAAGATCTTTCTGTGGTAGTCTGTTCTTACAGAGCTGTACATTTCTAAGAGTAGGAGAGAAGTGTACCCTTATCTTTGCCCTAAGAAATCTGTGTTTGACTGTTAATGTATGCATTTTTAGTCAATGTACTATGTAGATAAGAACCACATAAAGGCATTCTTTCAATTGGCACCTGTTTTTCTCTTTCCGTGTAGAAGTTGTATGCTTTCCTCCAACATTTCGCAATGGGAACTTTAGACCTCAAAAAGACAGGTACACAGAAGGAGCTACAATCACAATAGACTGTGATTCTGGATATCGTTTTAGCTCATTGACTGCCAGAAACGTAGCAAAATGCACCAGCAGTGGCTGGGTGCCTGCTCCAGGTTGTGTTGGTAAGTAGCTCTCATGAGCAAAGACATAACATGCGGAATTGTTATATTGGAAATATCTCAGTGAAAAAAGAACTCAAGAGAAAAATCTTAAGAAACATAGGAAATAAAAATGCTTTTTCATTGGGTTTCTTAGCGTTATGAAGCTTAATGTGATGATGTGGAAGAAACACTAAAAGATATTGGTATAATCTAAATTCACACTGTGTTTATGAACATGAGTATTATCTGTCACTGTACCTGTGAAACCATGTTAATTTGCAATAGCGGGCTCCCAGACAGGAAGATCTGTGGTACACCTGCAGATTAGCAGGTCAGCCAAGTTAACAAGACACAATGAGTGTTAAAGTATCTAAACCAAAGCACTGTAGCTTTAGTTATTTACTTGCAGTTGTGTGTTAGTATGTGAAGAACTTCATTATAATCTGTCAAACAGCAAAACAAAATATTCTCAATTGACTATGAGGTTGGTTTTTTTGCTTCAATTTCTCACAACTACAACTATATTTTTGCCCAATATGAGCAGTATGAAAACAAAACTCAGCAATTAATTTCATAATTTGTCAATCTTTGATCTTTTGTCATTAAAAATAATATATTTTTTTAAAGTGTAGAAAACAGGAGGTGAGACAATCTCTGATGAAGTCAGTCATGTATATGAACCTTTGGATAAGGCAATACAATCTATTCAAGAAAGGTACATCGTTCTTATAGAGCTTAATAGTTTCTCTATTTGTGTGTTCTGAAACAGAGTTATTTTTCTCAGACCATCTCATTCATTGTTGAGTGGTCTGTTCAGAGGATGACCCCTCTTCCTCCAGCATTCGTGCTTTTAGGTCAGGGCATTTCAGGAGGAAATTATCTGCCATGGCCAAATGGGACACCCGAGTTAAACTCTGGGTAAAAGGTGCTAGGAACCTTCCTATTTTATCTCAACTTGTTCCTGAAAATCTCTTTAGAGGAACTGAGAAAGCAAAATGAAAATCACGATGCTTTTTAAAAGATAAAAAAAATATATAAAATAATAATAATAATAATAATAATAAAGCTAATAACATTTAGTGTAAAATCCTAGAAGTGACAAACGTAAGTGGTAACGGGAGTCATTGCAATTTTTAGAGTCTGTGGTTCAGTGTCTATACCTGAGCTAGCTAACTGGACTTCCATCCCTGTCAATATGGTAAATTTAGTTGGAGCCCTCTGAAGTAACAGTGTCATCTTAGCATGGAAGAAATACTTGCATTTGGTTTCAAGAATCAGTGTCTGGAATCTACTGAGAAGATGGACAGGATTTCTGTTGGTTTCAATGTAAACATAGCTATAGATGCTGAGAAAGAATTCAGAAGCACTGTGCAGTTGTTCCTGTACTCCATGGAATCTACCAGCGTGTGTAGTCCCTGTTCTGTTAGTTACAGGAAGCACTCCATGAAATCGTATCTCGACTAGTATTTAGAACTTTGTATGCCACGCTTTTTGACATGCATCTTTTGATATTGTTGCTATTAAATTCTTTTTAAAGAGAAACCATGTGACTACCCAGCTGTAGATAATATCATGTTCGGTAGAAATTGGCAACAGAATTATTTTCCAATGAGGATTGGGCAGACTATTTACTACGGCTGTCATGAAGGCTACTCAACCCCAACTGGACAGTACTGGGTTCGGATTGTCTGTTCTCAAGGGGGCTGGAAGCCAGAGCCACAATGTCTCAGTAAGTACGTTTATAAAATATGCTTAATTCTGTTTTGGGTATTAATGGGCTGTGCAGGAGAAATTGCACTGTACAGCTTAGCAGCTTATTAAATTATAACTGCTTTAGCTGACCCTTGGAACTGCACTCAGACTGTTTTCCCATCTTCTTGGCTTAAACAATCACCTGATAAAGTGACACTATGAACTGAATAAGTCTGAAATTAAACATTTGGATTTGGGTCATTCTTTACACATGCAGCTATCCCTAAGATTTAGAAAAATTAAAGAGTAAGAATTAGGATATGCTTTTCCTCTCTAGTGTCCAGGTCACACACATGCATCTGCTTTCTTTTGTACACACAGTGACACATACAGATAAATTCTTTTCCATGTAAATATATTCTTCCTTCAGTGGCGTGGGTGCGTTGTCTAGAGGTTATTATCTGGAATCCACTGCCTTGTCCTTTGGGATAACCTTTGGGGGAAGGTGGAACACTTTTAAATAAGCTAAGAGTAAGAATGTCTGCAATAAGAGATCAAGATGCACTGAGTTAATCATTCAGCAATGGGAAACAAATTTAAACCAGTGAACTGAGGACTTCTCTCATAGCCCAGATCTTCAGTCACAGTGCAGTTCATATCTACCAATAGAACCTGAAGGATCAGCTAAAGGTTGACTTTTCTCCTGTTGTCCTCAGTGGACAGGAAATCAGTGCAGGGAATGAGCAGATTTGTGCCCAGTGGAAACAATCAGTTATTTCAGTAACACAGCCACACCACTCCTTCCGTGTGTCTAAGCTCTTGGGATACAGGATGCTGTAGGGACAGCATGCTTAGCTGTTGATAAATTCTTTAGAGCTGCTTTGGGAGGCTGATGCACTTGCACAGGGATAGTAAAATTGCCTGGGATCAAATGCCTTGTGTGTCTCAGCACACACATCAAAATTTGAGAGATTTAACAGAGTATACCAGAGTTGTTGTACGTGACACTAGAGGCAGTGAAGCTAGCCAGCCATGCTTATTAATTACAGTAAGGACTTTAGTTTACTAGGCCAGTTCTTAGTGCTTTATCAAACTCCTGTTTTTGTGATACAGTGATTACAGGGCAGTAAAAGGAAACATGCTTTGATTCAGATTTGAACACTGATGTCTTTTGGGGATAGACACAAGATTAGTAGGAGGCTTTTTTGGTGACTCTCTTCCTAGGAATTATTTTACTACAGTTTGGCTGTTTTTATTAATGTGGTTAAATGTACTTATTTTTCTTCTTTAGAAAAATGTGATGTTGGGTATCTGGAAAATGGTTTTATCCAAAATAATTGGAAAACATACTACAAAGAAGGTGAAATTGCTAAATATTTCTGCAATACAAATTATCATGCTGACAATGAAGGTGGTGAAATTACTTGCACAAAGAATGGCTGGTCACCTACTCCAAGGTGTATCCGTAAACGTGAGTGTGCTTACTTTTTATCACAGTTTCTAAGTGAGACCAATAAATCTATGATTACATCACCCATGTTAATCCCTCACCGCTAATTAGTGCAGCTCTAAGTCTTGGTGTCTTTGTATAGCCTGTCTGAAATTTCTTGTCTCTTTTCAGTCTCCAGTTATGCCACTTCATCCCTGTTTCTCCTGCTTGCTTTCCAGTTGGCATCACACTAGAAGGAGGGAGGAAAGGGAAAGTTACCTCTCCTAGAATTGTTTCCAGCTTTTGAACCTGACTTGTGCCAAGCCTGAAATTGCTAGAATGCCTCACAAGTATTATAAATTCCTTAGATAATGATTTTATGCAAACGAAAGAAATAACCTACTTTCCATCTCTCAGACTGTCAGAGCATTTTTTTAGAAAACAACTCCAGCATGAAAGAGACACCTGTGATTGAATGTTCTCAAGAGCCACTTGCTAATATTTTGGCATAGCAGTGCAGAAACAAAATAAAACTATATGATTCCTGTTGTTAGCCAATAGTGGATGTTACTGCAATAAACATCAACAAATTATCAGTGAAACTCAAACTCTTGAAATGGTTGCACTGAAGTATCATTAATTCTCCTCCCAACATTCAAATTCATCTTGTAGCATTTCTCAAAGGCTTTGTATGCCTTATCTTTGTTTCCTTGACTCTAATATGCCACTGTTGCTATTTCTTTATCTGTGTTAATTTCTTGAAATGAAGGAACTCTTTGCAGAATGATTTATTAGTGCACAATTCAGTATACTATAGAAGTTTTCACCCAGACATAAGGCCATAACTTCTAAACAAGGGGACGGATTTCCAGCCAGTTAGACTGGCTCAAACAAGGTATTCCAAGTGATGTGGAATCAGGCACGACACTGAGTCCATCTGCACTGATGGTTTATTGTGCAAGATGGGATCCTTTGTTATGAGTTTGGTTGGTCCTGCAGTATGTGCACTGTGGGGGATTTCTCTTTAGTAGAACTAAGATCTTAGTTGTACATGATGATGACCTCTGGAGTGTCCCACTTGCAATAGGGGCATCAAGTCCTCCCGATGCATGCATAATGCATGCCTAACAAGAATTTTGTTTCTGCTGAAAACCAAATGTGGCCATATAATCTTGGAATCTTGAAGAACAGTTGCAAATGAAATTCCTGCCCAGTCTTGCACCAGTTGGTAACACTGAATTCTGACTTTTCATGCTTTGGTTGGATTCCAGGAAGGGACCTTAATGCGGAGGCAGAAATAATCATGCTCTTAAAAATATGTTCTAAATCCTACTGCTGTCTTCATTTGTCCTCCTTATTCTAGATATTACATGTATGTCATTTAGCAATGAGAAGGAATTCTGTCTGTCTCTTTCAGAAACATGCCAGCAGGTTGATCTGACGAATGGCTATTTCATGAAGAGAAAGGCAACATTTGATATAGGGGAAACAGTCACCTATTGGTGTTACAATGACTTTGTAACTCCAGAAAGACAAGAAATGGGAGAGATACAATGTCAAGAGAATGGCTGGTCTCCGCCTCCAAAGTGCATCCGTGAGTAGCACACAGGCTTCAGAGTTCCCTGCTGCTGCCACTGGTAAAAATGAGATTTCCTACGTACTCTGATTTTCTTCGTCTATACTGGTATAGTTTTCTTACTGAATGGAAGGAGAGTCAAAAAGAGGACTGAGCCTCCAGAGAGGAACTTTTCTGAGGCTCCAAGAAATAAAGAGAGAAAGCAAAAGTGAGTAAGCAGGAAAAAGTATCTCCTGTCTTCTAGGTGAGCTACTTTTTTGGACCCTCAGTGGCATGAAGTATGTTGTCATTGACCTTTCCAGTGATTTTAGCTGATACAATGTGCATACACACAAACTTAATCCCAGTTCTTCCATCTTGTTGACAAGAAGATGAACGCCTTTTACACTTGTCAGGGACAATTTATGAAGAAATGCCAATCGGCCAAGGGATCATGCCAAGAACTTCATTTAAAAGTGAGCAGACTAGTGAGAAACATTTCATAATTTGAAGAGATATTATCATAGTGCATAAAAACAAGATTAGGCTGTACTTTCTACTCTGAGGCTAGAAACTACCTTTTTAAAAAAGACTGGAGTGCTTTCTCATGAAAATACTTTCACATTCTTGTTAACTTTCTCTTAGAAGTCCTATCCTCTCCTGAAAAGGAGTATAGGAGATAAAAAAAAAAAAAAAAAGATATTTGATCTTCCAGGGTTACGATGCTAAGGTTTGCCATGTTGACCAACTTTAGCTAATATTTTGTCTTGTACTTTAGTTTCAGACTATGTTTACCCAGAATTCTATTTATTTATTTTCTGGGGCCCTCACAAATGTTCATGGGCAAAATACATAGAACTATTAGATATTACATATATATATAGATATACATCACAAATAGAACTATTTGATATTACATCATTAAAATAAGAAGAAATATTCGAAGCAAAGGAAGGTGAATACAATAAATATTATTAGAATACACTACCCATGATATTCTACATTTATGTGCTGAAAATGCGGAACTTTTAATGTTTTAAATATCCCCAGTCATTCTGTAGAACTGGCACACACTGCAGTACATAAGTAGTGGCTCCAAAGAGCCAATTTCAGGATCGCCAAATGCGCTAACTTTGTTTCATTTTACAGAATCCTGTAAAATACCACAAACTCGTGTTTTGACTGACTGTACAAGGAAAAATATATACCTGCCTGGAGATACACTTGAGTATGAGTGTCATGAGCAATATCAGACTGCAGATAACATGCCAACTGGTACTACCAGGTGTGATGTAAATGGTGAATGGAAGCCAGCACTGCAATGTGTCGGTAAATGCATTTGTACTCACTAACCAGTGTAAATGTATGCATGTTGTGAAGTTTTATTCATTCTTGTGCTTTTGTTCTAATGGGTGTCAAGTGATGATAAGAGTGTGGCTGCCTCCTCCCGCCTCTCTGACCCGGTGCCTCTCCTGCCTGGCTGCAGGGGAGGGGGCCTCTGCCCAGACCTGAGGGCTGCAGCTGTCACTTCAATCTTAGTGGGTTTTTTTGTGGGTTCAACTACTAACGAAGCTGAACATGAACCCCAAATGTTCACAGACATGGGGCTCTGACATAGCCACACAGGATGCCACGGACAGGAGGCTGCCTTCTACAGCGCTTACATACAGAACTCAAGTGAAATATAAACATAGACCAGCTATGTCCGCTTTTTTCCTCCTTGCCAGCTGAAAGAGACAGAAGTTTACCAGTAAAAGCACAGCTGCAGCACTCTGGGTTCTCAAGCATGCATGCATTCGCTCACCTCCCTAACACCAGTGTTCCTCTGGTAGCTGGTTTTTGGGATGCCACAGTAGCTGGAATTTAAAGACTTCCACTGGCTGCAATAGCTGGCACCTGTTGCCAGGAGTACCTATTCCCTTGGTCTGATTTAAGTAGCTGGCAACATTTTTTTCACTCACACATATACAGGTCTCACCAGTAGCCCGCACCCAGATCTTGCTGCACGTAAACGCATGGAATAGAAAGTGAGAGCATGCAGTAAGATAGACAAGAAAAGATGTAATAAGAAGATAAAAGATGACAGGGTGGACTGTAGTGGTCAGGTTCAGGGCTCAACTAGATGAACATACTGACCTGCACAGCTGTTCACTTGACACTTTTTTATGCCTTTTTCTGTTTATCCCACTTGCTGTTTTCTCTGCTCCTACTTCCCTCTGTGTGTCCCTTCGTGGACTTGCATAGCTGTGCAGATTTCCACACCGCTCCTTGTCTGGGGTCCCCTAGCTCACGGTCTTATCAGCTGCAAAGTCTGTATTGATTTTCCAAAAGTGGTGCCTGTCTTTTCCTGATATCCAATCAATTATTGTAACTGGGTAGCAAGTTTCTTGTCATTGTCTCCATGCTTGTTCTGTCAGATCTGTGTTTCTGTATATTTAGTTTCTTGTTTCACGCTTTTCCATTAGTAGTAGCTCATATATTTTTTTGTAAGTTTTGCAATATACCGTGAAATATTCTTTCTTCACAGCAATAGAATGTGAACTGCCAGTACTGTCCAATACAATTGTTCGTCCTGCGAACAGCAGATACTACAATGGAGATGTTGTGAAATTCAGCTGTAGAAGTAATTATGTAAGAGTGGGCCCTGCTTCTGCTCAGTGCTATTACTTTGGATGGTTTCCATCACCACCAACATGTAAAGGTAATTTGTGTGTTGACTTTGTTGTGATAGGATACGTATGCAAATACTTTGGTCCTGAAGACTTTTGAGGGCACCTTCTATAAGTCAGTCTCGTACCCAGGAACAATTATTATATTGTCATCTCTAAAAGGGCGAGCACTGGTCTTCCTCAGATCATTTGTTAGTGTTCTGCTGTTTTATGTAGAAGAAACCAAACAGTGGAATTTTTGGTGTTCACTTTTCAGCATGTCAAATCATGGAACGTATCTAGAATATCTGTCTGGTAACCAGGCCACATGTTTTTCTTGTTGGCTTTATTCTGTTAGCTTCACTTACATGGTTTGCACAAAACTTTACTCAGATTATTAAGTGTAAAATATTGCTTATCCAAAAAGGCATAAATAGGGTGCGATATGGCTGCCAGAAATGATTTGAGTACAGCCATCTCTTCCTGCACCCTAAATAACTTCTGCCACTGTCTAGCATTGATACTCATCAAAGACTTTTTTCTATGCTATTTGCTCTGATCATGTGACATTTAAGGGGGAAAAAATGATTTTGGAGATGACACACAGCTGAACCCAAGGGAAAGAAGCTCAGTGAGAGTTTTTTACTACAAATTTCCTCTATTTCATCCTGTAGGATTAATAGTTTCCTGCAGAAGGAAAGATATGCCTCTCCTCTTCTCACCATGCTGATGACAAAACACAACTTGGTGGAATCTGAAAATATTTCTTTTAGACCATGCCTTCCATGAGAAAGATAAAAATGACAAGGGCACGTCAAATTTGTCATCCCTCTTCCTTCCTGCTTACTCAGTCATTTATGTTGTTGCCTTTCATGCTATCATTCTTCTTTTCACTTACTTTTTTGCATTTGAAAACAAGTGTTTTTAATGTAGTTGACTCTTTAGCTCAAAACATATTAAGCTCTTTTGGCAGGCGTTCACTCCATCAAATGTGTATTCCTTTAATACACAGTACATAGCACTGTATGGATGAATAGCATGTCATCGTTACTTGTAGAATAGTTGCTTTTTTATTTTGTGAGAATACTGTAACACAGGTAAGTGGAGTCAATGCCCATGTAACATTTTTCTTCCATTAAAAATGGATTGATTTCATGAACTGCTTATTTTACCATAGCTGGAAACTGATGGCGCACAAAACTAAGAGAGAAGATTGAGCCAGGGTAACTCATCTCTGTGAGCTCCACCCCAGCATGTATCTAAACAGTCACAGGCATAAAATAATGACCTGCTTAACCTTTTCTGTATCTCCTTTTTAATTTTAAGCAGTAAATGTGTTGTTGTTGTTGCACTTAGTATGTAAGTGTGCTAATAGTCCTGACTGCAGTGTATATTTTTGATCTCTTGATTTCAGAGGATCCCAGAGACTGTGGACCTCCACCTGAAATCACCAATGGAAATGTTACTGGCAGCTTTCTAGAATGGTATCCGCATGGGAACAGAATGGAATATGAATGTGACACTCAATTTAAATTGGTTGGATCAAAGGAAATAGAATGTTTGGATGGGCAGTGGTCATCTCCTCCTTCTTGCATTGGTAATCTACTTTCTACTATGTATATAAAACTATGGTGATGCAATACAAAGACAATCAAATGTAAAATGAATTAGCTATAGCCATCTGTTCACTAGGAGTAAAAAATTGCTTCTACAGTAAAAAAAAGAAAAACCTTGTGTAGCTGTTGTGGAAACTTCTTCAGTGAAGGATTCCTCTGATACTGCTGCCCCTGTTTTTCACAGAGCTTGTGAGAACATAATTGCTTCCACAAGTATCTATTTTATTGAACTGTTCAGGAGATTCTAAAGCTAACTGTGGTGGAGGTGCCTAGAAACAGGCAGAGAGGGATGTGCCATCACATGGATATCTTCCCTTAGAAATGGAGCTAGAATCCATTAGTAAACTTCTTCAGTATGGACAGAGGTCTCAAAAGTCTTGCAACTCCCTTGGGAAATCTGGTAATCTCTGGCTTCTGGATTCTGACACATCTTCCAAGAGCAACACTGATGTTTAAAAACTGTATGACTGCTCACATTTTTTCAATACTTGATCCACAGAGAACAGGTTTTATGCACAAGCTGAGAGGTGTGTGATCCAAGCTTGAGTGCACAACTTTTCAAGTCCAGTTTCTGAGTTTGCCCTGGGTCTTCCCTTTCCTCCAGCGAAAGACAGTTTTATGCTTCTGTTCTATTTACATCCCCTTTTTCTTCCTCACAAGGACTACTCATACACTGCACTCATCTTTGCAAGCCACTAACCTTCACTGTCCCTAGCACAGCAATGATGGCAGCCCACAGCACGAACTACAGTTATCACACAGAGGAGACAACTCTGCAGCCCTCTCATCAATTCTAAGTGATATCAGACAGTTCTTGTAGTAATGCTAATTGAAAGTGTACATTACGAATGTGTAGGTGTATGATTGAATGTAATTTTTGATTGACCAGAATAAAAGATCCAGATGAGTTGGATTAACTGAAGGTTTTCTTACACTTTAGGATTCATGTACCTTTGTAAAACTGTTCAGGAAATTAACCTTAGCTGAAATGACTCATGGAGTGTGCCCTGGAGTTATCTCAGTGATGGAAAGGAAAGAAATTTAGTCAGCTGACTAAATTAAAGTTGTACCCCAGCTATGCAGAAGGTTATTCAAGATGTTTAATTAATGGGAGCACGTTTTACTCACCAAATGCAAAATGAATTATTTTATCCAAGTTCTTTTGGACACTCATATGTGACATCAATACATTGTGGAATATTTCTGTTCTTTTCAACAGAAGACAAAATGCCATGTGTATCACCTTCTTCTCTTTCAAATGTTGTTCTTCACCAGCAAGATCGAGTCCAGTTTTCGCATGGAGAAGAAGTAACCTATGGATGTAAGCAAGGCTCTGGGAATGCTAACAGAATGAGAACAAAATGTCTTAATGGGGAATGGAAGCCTTCACCTCTTTGTAACGGTAATCTTCTTCCGTATTTCCATAATATTTCAGTTATGAGTTTACTTTGTTATAGACATGGTTTCAAGGACTTCAGGAATCAATATGTAGCTTGAGGTACTATAGTCTCTCACATCTCAACTAAATGTTTTTTTCATTTCCTCCTCTTTTAAACGTTAACATAACATTTCCTTCATCCTGGAAAGACTACGGAGGTACAAATTTGTAAACGCTCTGAGTAGTTTTGGGGAAGGGAATTGATGGTTATGCAGTCGTTAAAATCCAGTGTGGCTGCACTGCATGTCCTTCACGTACAGTGACCCTACAGCAGTAGTTTTGTACTCGTTCTCCTGTTCCCCAGCAATAAGGATGCTTCAGAAACTTCAGACATACCATCAATAAAGTCACATGCATGCTGTGTTAAGTAAATGAAGATTTATATCTCTGGAAATTAGAAATAATATTAATAGCCTCAGTGTGCTGGTTTTACCTTATCCTTGTCATTTTTATGTAGATTAGTCCATTTCTGGTTAATAGTTTTCTCTCTTTTTTTCTCATAGTTTCACAGTGTATAAACTTTTAAAAGCAAGCTAACTAAAACAAACCTTCTGCCTTAAGAGGAAAAAATACATTGGAGTCAGTAATTTTTTAATTTTAAAAAAAAGTGATAAAACGTGATATTATATAAGAAAGTGTCTTGGCTGTCATAAATTACCCTGGGACTTTAACAAAGATCAATATGATATTATTAGTACTGTGGTATTATTATGTATTATTAGTATTAGTAGTATTATATTATTAGGTATCATATTCATTTATGATATTATATTATTAGTTCTTCCTTTCTTTAGAAGTGATTTTTTTATTGATTGATGATTTGGATACATTGTAACTTTATTTACAATTATTTTGAGGACTGTATCTGGCACAAAACACAATCTGCTTAGCTTTCACACACTGCTCCCAGGAGCCTTCTCTTCTCCAAGTTAAACATGCCCAGTTCCCTCAAGCTTTCTTCATAGAAGAGGTGCTCCACCTCTTAAGGAATCTTAAGAGTTGCTTCAAACTACAATAGTTAAACAAAAAAAAAAAAAGCACACAAAAAAAACCACTTTTATATGGATAAGTATTAGGAAAATGACGACTTCTTCATTATGAATGCGTAACACATATTATCTGAACCAAATCTATTCTTTAACTACTTGTGTTGATTTTCTTCAGCCCCATTTTATCAGTGTGTAATTCCAGAGGATATTGTGGTTGTACGCACTAGTCCTCCCAGGAAAGCAAAGGAGACTGGGCTGCATTTAACATATAAATGTAAGCCAGCTGACAGACAATTTAAACAGGCAACTTGTGTGTCCGGAAAATGGTCTCCAGAGATTCAGTGTACAGGTATGATTTTAGATTTGCATACAATTTATTCTTTTTTCAAGGTGTGGTAAATGATCGTTATTGAAGATTCTTAGCATCTCTGTGCCACTGACCAGTAACAGAAATGCTTACATTCTTGTGCATAGATATGTGTAGATATATACATGTATATATAATTACATAGTCGTGTGAACTAATTAAGGAAATCATTTGAACAGCAAATTAAATTTAAAAACTATTTAGTGAAGCAGACTTAATAGTATCTACTCTGACAATGGAACCATTGTCGCTGTAACTTTCGACATGAGAAAAGATCAAAGATCTTCTATTGCTGAGTTTTCTTTTTTCTTTCTCCCTCCTCCCCACTCCTCTCCCAGTGTAACGGAAAAGAGAGGCTACCAGTTTATGATAGGAAGGCAATTTTGAGATAGAAAAAGACACTCATGTTGTATATTTTTCTGAGCACGCTTCTATGAAAACATGTTGAAAGCATTGTAAGCATCTGAGAGCAGCTCCAGTGTTTTTCAAGCAGAGCAAAGTGATCGTGGTACTAATTAAAGCTTAAAGAGACAGCTACTGAAGAGATGTCTACTGCCAGTGTTTTCTTAGCTGTTGGTTACTACTGCAATCTATGATGAACTGTTACACTTCATCTTCTGTTCTGTTATGAAATGAATGCATATCTTTAGGTGAGAGTACATGCCCACCTCCACCTCAGCTGCCTAATGCTAAGAAGATACCAATCGGAAGAAATTACAAGAATGGGAGTAAGATAGCTTTTTCATGTCTGGAGGGTTTCCATCTCATCGGTGCAAATGAAATAACATGTATAAATGGGAAATGGCAGTCACCACCATACTGCGTTGGTCAGTAGTGTTTGTTTTTCTCTTTATTTTATTATGAACTTCTGTGTTGTGTACTTGCAGTCATCATTAGCAAAAAGATGCTGTTGTTTTTGTTAGGACTGTCACAAACAGATCATTGTACAGATAATGGAATGTAACTTGGTTTAAAAAAAAAAATGCAGTTTATCAACTGTTAAGCAGTAGACCTTTTTATTCAGACAGATGTATCTGAGATGGCACATAACATTTTCAGGCAATTCCTCAAGAGCTGTGTGTTTATTCATGCAGCGTACTTCAGAGTGGAGTGTCAGTGTTGAGCAGGGGCTTTTGAATTGTGTTCTGGTGAATCAATTGAGAATTTTGGATGGAGTGGTAGCACTTTCTTTTTTTTCTGTTTTTATTCTTGTTTTTTTTTCTTCTACTTTTGATGTCATCTTCTTGTAATGTGAGTATAAATAATATGACATAACTTTGTATGTCTGTCCCTAAAGAATCACTGAATGTTTTTTTGTTGGAAGGGATCTTAACAATCATTGAGTTTTAACCCCATGCTATGGGCAGAGATATTACTCACTAAATCAGGTTCCCCAAAGCCACATCCAGCCTGGCCTTCAGCATTATTGAGGATAGGGCACCCACCCCACCACTTCTCCAAGAAACCTATACAGCACCTCATCGCCTCTATTATAAAGATTTTTTATTTTTCTAATGTCTGATCTAAATTTCCCCTCTTTTAGTTTAAAGCCATTACCGCTCTTTCATTATCTCTCCATTCTCTGATAAAGAGCCTTTCCCCAGCTCTCCTGTAGCCCCCTCTAAGAATTGGAAGGCCATACTGAGAACTCCCCAGAGCCTTCTGCAGGCTGAACAAGCCCAATTCCTTCAGCTTGTCTTCACAGGAGATGCTGCAGCCCTCTGATTAGCCTCGTGGCCTCCTCTGGACCTGCTCCAACATGTTCATGCCCTTTTTGTTCTGCGGGCCTCAGAGATGAATGCAGTGGGCTCTCACAGTAGCAGAGTAGAGCAGGACAATCACCTCCCTCACCGTGCTGGCCACGCTTCCCTTGATGCAGCCCAGAATGCTGTTGGCTTTCTGGACTTTAAGCACACGTTGCTGAGTTTTTCATTAACCAGCACCTCCAATACTTCTCTTCAGGGCTGCTCTCAATTTGTTCTCCACTTAGCCTGTATTTGTGCTTCATATGCTGAGGAATCTGTAGGCCAACAGTTAGTTAAAACATTACCAATACAGATAATCTCTTACAAGCAGGAGTTCATTAAGAGATAGAAGAAAATGTCTTCAGAAGTGGATAGGAAATGGAAATACAGGACAAATGAGGTGAAAGATAGTGACTCTTGCACAACGTGCCAAGTGAGTCTGTATCTTTAAATTGAAAAATTTTGGTACTTTGTGTTGTTTTTTTTTCCTCTTTTCTTGCTTGTGAGTTTCCACTTCTGCTGATAAGTGGCAGACAGAGAGAAGAATAGAAGAAAGTGTTTGAGCTGTTCATAAAATAAATATTACTGCAGTAAGATTTTTCAGTCCCAGTTGCTGAACAGGAAGTTTGATTATAATTAGATCCTTTGTCTTGTAGAACTGAGTAGAAATGTATGCTTTCAACTGATGCATCAATTAATAAATCTAATTTACTGGTAACTGAAATGAATAATTTATGTTCACTCTGCAAGTGAATAAAGTATCGGGACAATCTTGACTCAGGAAGGCTTAGTAGATGTTTGATCCATTGTATGTCTGGGAAAGTAGGTTGCAGTTCTTAATAAGCTCTGATGCTCTCCGTTTTTTTTCCCCGCTTCAGCAAGAAAATCTCCAGGATATTGGTACAATTTTGTGAGTTGTGGACAAACTTAATTTAGATAAAATTCTAGAAACTCACTTTCAGTATCCCAAAATGTGACAGTTCCTTTGTTTCTCTGCCTATGATTTTTAACCTGATCTTGTTACTAAGTTTTAACTGTATCTTCTTTGTATGAAGTGGCATATGGCTCTAACTTGGTTCAAATCAAAAGATGAAAAACCCTTGTAGGAAGGAGAAAGGAAAGGAGTTTTGCTTTGTGAATCATACGTATTTATTTATCTGTCTTTCAAGACACTATTTTTGTTTGGATTTTCTTTTCAGTTTGAGACTGTATGTATCTTTGGAATATTGTTTTCTCTTTTTGTTTATCTTCGTGTTTTACAGAAAAACCCTGTTCACCACCACAACTTATAGAACATGCTGATAATTTCAGGCTGGTAAATCAAAACTTAAAAATGGAAAAAGAAGGGAAAACAGTTTATCTAGCTGGTGCTGTAGTGAAGTTCACTTGTCATTCTGGATTTGAGTTAGAAGGACCATCAGAGATAAGTTGTTCAATGGGAAACTGGAGTTCATCTCCTACGTGTTCAGGTAACATCAAACAATACTTTTTCTGAAACGTGCTTAGCAGAGAATTTGAAATACTTTTAAGCTGGAGTTGATTAGTAACAACAGTTTAGTATTTTAAGTATTCCTGTGGTATTTTTGCAATCTTTGTTCAGTGTTTGTCTCTACCAGGTAAGTCATGGGCACATCCTTATCACACAAGGACCTGTTTTCTACAGAGTCCACTAGTGACTGGGAATTGCTTTGATGCTTCAGCGATGGATATCACTTCTGTGTAGTAAGGGACAGAAGCCTTAACCAATCTTTTCTGGCAGTCATAAGAAGAGGATCTAATTCTTTACAGTGACTAAAGTGTATGCCTATTTAGGGGACTAACATGGAAGTTTCTGCATGCTCTCTTATACAAAATCTGCTGGTAGTTACTGACTGTGCTGATCAGAAAAAGCATCTGTTTGGTCAGAAAAATAATATCTCATTCTGTGTGTATCATATTGCCGTAAGTATCAGGTTTGCATATCTTTTCAGAAATGCCATGTGGAAGTATTCCAAATGTTCCCAATTCTGCAATTGAAGGCAGAAACAAGGAAGTGTATGAGCCTGGTGAAACAATTCGCTACCAGTGTGATGAAGGATTCGAGGCTCTTGGTCTCCCAGAAATTATTTGCAGAAAAGGAAATTGGTCAAGACCACCATTATGTGAAGGTGCGTGCTCTATTTCCAAAGTGTGCAATCCTTTATTCTTTTCAGACATTCATTAAAATAATACCCACCTACACATACAAGTGAGTCAAAACAATAGAGTCAATCATTGGATTGATTTGAATGGGATGCTACAACACTTTTTGTCTGGTTCCTGAGAACCATCAAGCAGAACTGAAATCTTCCCCTTCTGGGCTGAAGCTAGTAGACACAACTGAACTCGTTTCTTAGATCTAATGGATAGAAGGTTGTAGAGGAAAGGGTGCTAACTGCAAAGGGATAACTGGTAATCTAATGTATTTATTTTTACATCGCTAGGAATGTGACTTTCATTATGAAAGTTACCTTCAGAATATTAAAGAAAACACTCTCCGATCATTTGGTGCACCGTGCTGTAGAGCACCAGCCTGCATGTTCAGCTAATCTCTACAACTGCTTTTTGCTTTTTAATCACTTTAGGAAAAAAGAATATTGTCAGGTGAAGCACTGCATAATGAAGACCATGGTATCTTTTTTTCCTACCTGTGGAAAACAACCTGCCTTATGCAAACTGCCTGTCCTCATTGTGAATGATGCTGCTTCTGAACACAACATTCTACGATCATCACGTTACTGCCTGAGTATTCTTAAATGTGCCTCTCCTTTCAGATGTTAGCTGTGAAGCCCCACCTGAAGTTCATAGCGCTAATATTATCAACACTCAACAGCAGAGGTATCTGCCCGGTGCTCGGGTACAGTATGAATGTGACAGCAATTTTCAGATTACAGGTGTAAATTATGTCACTTGTACAAATGGACAATGGTCGCAAACACCAACTTGCAAAGGTAGGAATTTGTGCTTTCATCTTGCCCCTTAGTATGGAGGAGTCAGTCTGTTTAACTAAATACTTAAAAACTTTATATTTTAATTTTGTACCTACTACTGCTTTCTTGCACAGCACTTGAACTTATTACTTCTGGAAATACTATGTATATTTTCATTGAAAGCAAAAATATCTTAAAGAAAAAGGGCATTAAAAAAATATGATGATTTTTAATTTTCCACCATGATACTAGTTATTCCACTATGATACTGTGTTACTGGCCTTCTCTAGGAAAAATATAACTATCTGAATGGAAGTAGTAGGGGAGAGATCCAGCCATTTTTTTCTGAGGATCAGCTTTAACTGATAGAGATTCCACTAGAATCTCAGGATGTAAAAACTGCAGATCTGCTAGAGTCTTGAAATGGCAAGAGCGTTCCCACAAAAAGACAATGTGCTGTCCTCAGGACATACCTGTCCATGCGGTGCAGGCTGATGACTTCTTCCAGAGCTCTGTAGTTCATCAGAGGGCCAGCTTGGCTGCTACGTCTGTGATTTTTCAGAAACGCCATGGTTCTCTGGGAGGGCTGTGGCCTAACAAAAAGAACTTTTGTGCCATAAGGTGTAGCTTATGTAGTACACCTGGCTTTTTTTAGACTCTCTCACTGACACTGCCATCTCCTGAGAGTCCACAAATAAGCATTCTGCCACTGCTGTCATTTGAAGTAACACTCCTGCCCACATTCCTAGTGTTCACAGTGTTTTACCCTGGTACGTTCTTGTGACCAGGAGGAAAAATACAAAAAAATTATTGTGAAGGCATTAGAAGCTCTGGACAGAAATTGCGTGAGCTGGGGAGTAACGAAATTGATTCTCTTACCTAAAATAGGCATAGGGGAACACCTCAATCACTGTATGTCTTTTCAGATATGAGGTGTGGACCTCCTCCAGAAATTGCTGGTGGTAAAGTTCAAGGTGTTAAGAAGTCAAGGTATTTGCCTGGGGAGACAGCTAAATATGAGTGCTGGAAAGGTTTTCGTATGACTGGAGCTTCCACCATAAGCTGTCAGAATGGGACCTGGACAGAGCTTCCCACGTGCAAAGGTACTTTTCCTGTCTTTCCATCCAGTAGCCTGTCCGCAAGACTGCCATCAAGCTGGCTCAGTGGTATTTACTTCTTCAAATTTCAGTCTGTGAGCTGCAAGCAAGTGCAATGCAATGCATTTGACATGTAAGGACTCCCCAGAGCCCAAGGTCTGCCCCACCATTAACTGAAATTGTATGGTCCAGTGTCGTTTGTCCTAATTTACAGACAGATTCACGCTTGTCCCTGCTCAGGCAGTACAGAGAGCTGGTGGGCATCCAGGTCTGCAGAAAGAGCTGTGCCAAACATCCTGCACTGTTGTGTAGGACCAGCGAACGTCTTGCAGAAAGCAGCAAATGCTCCAGAGATCACAGGTGGATGAACTGGTAGTTGTGAGTCCCAGCAGTGGAAAAATGAGAAACTCTCGCTCATCTCCATCTGCCAGACATTTGGTGTCAAGGTGGCAATTTTCTCTGCTTTCCTCTGAGTCTGTCTAAGTACAGGCAAGGTAGTTTCCCAAAGTATTTGAGGCTAGGCTGTTCCTGCAATTAAACTCTGATGCATTTCTTTCTAAGTGTTAATATTCTTCCAGGAAAGAGTGGAAAATGTGGCCCACCTCCAGATATTGAAAATGGAGATATTCTTTCCTTCCCGAAGTCAGAATATTCACAAGGTGAAACTCTGATATATAAATGCCCAAATCTCTACATCCTGGAAGGATCTCAGCAGATTCGATGTATTAATGGGCAGTGGACAAATCCACCAGCTTGCTTAGGTAGGTTTAAAGCATGTGCTGCTTTCTTACTGTTACTTGTTACAAGAGCTATGTTACTGCTCACACCGACTTTTTCTCAGATCCTGAAGGTGCTTCCAATGAGCTTCGCTTGTGAAACAGCACTTGTGCTGTGGCTGACAGCAGTGAGTCTTTCTTTCGTCCAGAAGGAATTTTTTCTTGATGTCAGCTTGTGTGGTTCCCTCTGCTGCCTGCAGCCGCTCCCTGCCTCCTCTCACCCACAGATCCAGAAGGAGGGGAGTTTGGCTGAACTGCCCATGTGAGGAGATCTCCATCAGTTGCGCTGGGCTCCCACGTTGAGGACACTGCCACGGTCTGCAGGCTGCGATGGGGAGGTTGGGTCTGTCTGAATGCAGTAAATCCAGGGGTGACGTGACCATAAGAAAATGAATTTAAAGAAGTGCTGGGACAAGGGAAATGAGGATTCTGAAAAAAAAGATACAGGGAAGTTGAATACTGCCCCAGGCTCTGCTTCCCCCTTGCCCCATGTGACTCAGAGTGAAACGGCCTCTCCACAGCACTGCACGGTGACTCAACCATCATCTTTTTTTCCCTTCGTTTTTGATGAAGATATCTTTCCTGTTGCAAAAAGCAGAGGCTCAGAGCAAAGTCCTGGAAGCATTTTATGATGTGAAGAACCTCTGTAGGGAGAAAACAATTACATGTGATGCATCTGTATGAATTGATGATGATGTTCTCTTGCCTTTTCCCAGTGGCCTGTACAGCAGCTGAAGAAGATATGAACAATAACAACATTGAGCTGAAATGGAGGGGAGAGAAAAAGCTGTATTCCAGATCGGGTGATTTTATCGAATTTGATTGTAAAATAGGAAATGTGAAAGACCCAGCATCTTCTCCATTCAGAGTACAATGTATTAATGGCACACTGAAATATCCACAGTGCAATCCAGGAAGTAAGTCTTCTCCATTTGCCATTGTTTGGCTGCTGTTTTTTTTTTTGCATATTTGGTGCAGAAACTGAAAGGAAAGCCTTTAGCAAGTGTGCCTGGAGGGGTAATAACAGAGCACCAGGGTGTGGAAAATCCTGTAAAGCTGTAGGCTGTGGTGGGTTGTGTTTCCCAAGATGCTCTGACAGGAGTATCTGAGAGGAAGGGGTTATTTGTTCTGTGACTGCCTGTCTAATTCCAGGGAGGACTGAAGAGCTTGTGAGTTCCCTGAAAGTGATATCCCTGAAGCTGTTTCCCTGACCGTGGCAGGATGGAAACCATTTCATTGCAGTCTCTCCCAAGCCTGCCTGTTTAGGCAGAGTTTTGCTCCAGTGAGCTTCTCTCCTGGGTCTCTGTTGCTGCCATGCTGTGCCCCCTTTGTACCTCTGTGGTCTTTCCAGCTCCTCTCTGCTCATACCATGTTCTGATATGTGTAGAGACAGCAGCTGATGCCCATGGCAAGCCTTTGTAGGCTCCACAGAAGGGAAATCTGTGCTTGTCCCCTTCTACAGTTTCCCTGAGCAGGCCTTACTGGATCACTGCTAAAGAGTATGAAATGAGCTTTTATCCTTCATAGTCTGCACTATGTTTCACAAAAGGGAAGCAAAATAAGTGTTCTAGGCACTCAACTGGTACCAACATCCACAGAGATTTGGCTTCCAGTGTGAGAGCTGCAGGCAAATTCTGAGAATACTTCACGTTGTTAGTGGAGTTTTTTGTTTTCCAGGGGACTGCACAGTGCTTGAGTCAGAAATGGATAAAAACAACATTCAACTACAATGGAGAAAGGCTTACAGCTATCGCTCTAAGGAACGTATTTCCTTTACGTGCAAATGGTTTACTACGGCAGTTTCAAGACCAGAGAAATTTAACCCACAGTGTCTGGATGGAGTAATTGAGTACCCTCTGTGCACAGGTAAGTGGTGCATGTGGGAGGGCAAGGGGGGCTGTAAAAGAACTGTAGGCAACAGCCAAGAATGACTGTAAAAAGAGGGTCAGATTCAGGAGCCTTCCCTTAATCCCATACCAGCCTGCATCTGCCATGGAGGAGATGCTCCTGTTCCAAGGGACCTGGGGAATTGTATTCAAGCAGGGATCATGGTTGGCAACTGATTTTCACTGCTCTTGGGGAATGTGACAATATGTCAGCCTTGATGACCTCTATTTCCCCTTCTGTCTCTTTACAATGCAGGAGCATTTGGATAGATGGAAATGACATGACTGAGTCCAGCTGTAGAAATCAACTCTCCTTCAACAAATCCAGTGATTTGAGCTCAGGTTTTCCCAGAGTTTCCTGCTTTATTGCGCTTTACAGCTTAGATAGTGTTCTCTGCCAGAATTTGCTAATTCATTTTCTTTATAATATTGGATGATTTTGTTCAAATTTAACCTTTTTTTTTGTAAACTTATTTCATCCACCCCAGTAACTGCACTTACTTGCATCTTGCCTATTCTGCATTGATCCCTGTTACTTTTGTTTACATTTTCATCCTGAAATAGGCTGGTTTTGGTGGCATACTGAGTTAAGAATTAAAAAGCCTGAAGGTAATTTGATTATCAGCGTATTATTTCACCTCATCTGCTCCTAGCTTTTTCTCCATAAGCATGCCTGGAACTTAGCCTGGGATGATAGCAGAGACAGGGTGAGTCTTCTTTAAACAACTTGGGGGAATCTCTGGATCACAGAACCCGATTCCAACTCAGGACCTGACCTTCCATGTTATTTGGTGGAAAGGCAAGGTGCTGGGGTGCAAGTAACTAACTGGGATTTCTGGATGTAAGTAGGCACAACTCCTTCAGTCCAGGTCCTGAAATAAGACCTGCCATCCTTCTCATTTTTTTGTGAGCTTGCGTGGCTGTCTTGATGGATCAGAGGTGCTTGTGCTTTATTTTTTTGGTAATTGATCCAATGGTGACATACTGCAGCTGATGGATAGGAACAGCTAATGTATTTATGCGGCTCGGTGAGGAGCATTTTTACTGTCCTACTTGATAGAGCTTCATAGAAGATACACTCTCCATTTTTCTTTAAGTTCACTTTTCTAAGAATTTTTTGAAAGGTAGTGTGCACAGCACACGCAGCTCGGCACAGCAAGGGATGATGCTTTGACCTTGAGATGCCTTCAGCTCAGAGAGATTTTTCTTTAACTTCACCTAATTAATTCAGCCAAGCTCATGAAAATGAACCAAAGCAATACACTGCATTTGTGTACTGTTAATGGGCTCTATCCATCTCGGTATTTATGTGGGTTATAAAACATGGGTTGAGTTCTAAGAAAATAGAGCAAGTAAGTAGTACCTGATTTTCCTGTTGCTACTTTTGCTCATAAGGGAAATTACAGGACAGCTAAAGCCTTGCTTTAGTCACCAAATAGTTGACCATGATTTCTTGAGATAAGAGCTCAAGAGAACAAAGGCCTGCTGCCTTCCTTTGCACAGACAGGTCTTTTGTTGCAGAAACTTGGAGAAGAGGGAATCTTTCAGCTGAAGACTCGAATGAATCAATGCTGACGATCAAATAGAACAGTAGGGCTCCAGTGAAAACGCAAGTACCCCTGCACAAGATAAATCCATTAAAAATAGCAAGAAGCTATTAAAGCTCCTGTTTAGACTACTTAAAAAAAAAAAGAAAAGAAAGTAAAAAAGAAAAAAAAAGGATAAGGGAAAATAAAAAGAGAAGAAATTGAGCTTTAATAAATTTAATTTAATATACAGCGGTGCTCTCACTCAGTTTCTGTTTTAGAGGAGCATAGGTCATAAAAAGCAGAGAAATGTCCTGGAAGAAGAGCTGGTGCTCCATATTGCGAAGGGGTTCCATTTAGGTGTTTGCACTGTGGGAATGAGAGAGAAGTGAATTTTAAATGTTTATATTGAGAAGTGTGCATTGGGCTTGTTTATCAACTTTGATGAAGCCTCAAGACTTTATCCAGATGATAGGAAAAGCACTGCCAGCATTTTCAGTGCAAAGAGATAGACTACTGCAGCACATTATTATTTACTTTGTGCTCATCTTCACAGCCTTGCAAGTAGCATTCATCTGCCATGTATTGTTGCCAAAGGGGAGCTCTCCCTCCCCCCAGCTTCAGCCAGAGCTGAAGATGTGGTAGAAAAACAAACGCATAATGTTGAATGCAATGACAACAACAGAATGAGAAGAAATCTTGACAATATATGGGCACCGTTAATAATAGTAACCAGTATTATAAAACAGTCCTAGTGAAAATGCAGCAATAAGCTGAATACAGTGATAAACAATTCATCACCTATACCGCCTACACGAAGTAACTAAAATCCAAGTTCCACAAAAACAAACATTCTTTTTGACAGTCTCTTGCACAGATGCACTGGCAGAAGCACTACAAGCCTCACAGAATTCTTCTTCCTAACATTTCCACACAGTCTCTTAATAGTGCATTTTGCTGCTGTATACTCTGTTCTCAGTCCACAGAACCTTTTCTTATTTCCCTCTCTCTTCGACTCAGATTCAACAATGCCACTGAACACTCATTTCTCAAAGTCAACTGTAGTCATCTTGAAGGTACAAGGCCACATTAGGGCAACCATTAATACTAGATAAAGAGCCCATACATACCTTTCCTATACATTTTTTTTGAAGTCACACTTACCTATTCTCTCCTTTCAACACATCTTGGATATGCTAGCTGTCCTCTCTTGCACTGCACTTGAAATAAAGTCGCACCAGATTCTGCTCCAACATGGTTCTGTTTGCAATAAAATCCGACATAATCTCCATGGTAAAAGTAAACTTGGTTCTCATAAAAACTTTCCAGCAGCACATTATTTTTTTCCATTTCATTCTTTGACAAAGTGCACGGCTCTAACGAATAGAGATATATTCAGTGTTAATAAATCAATTATTTTTTTAAATCAGATGATTGTGGCTAGAGTTGATGCTCAAAAGGCAGGTTATTCCCCATTCTCTTAAGATATCATATGTGAAATCACTGTATTTTTGGACTCAGCTAGCATGTAAGATGTACTTAATTAAAAAAGCCAAACAAGGTTGTAACTTGCTTCTATTAAAATATGCATTCATCTCGATCTTAATGATGTTCCAGTTGACAACACTCAATCTATAAATACTGAGCATCAATATACTAATAGATCACATCTAACAACCAGAAATAAATGCTTATATATCTTCTTGTGCCTACCTATACAAAGTGGTGGTGAAGTCCACTGGCCTTCAGAACAATAAATTCTCTCAGATCCTTGCAAGAAGTAATAATCAGAGCAACTATACCGAACTGAAGAACCATTGTCATACTGGGTCAGAGGTGGGAGAGTAAGAGCTCCATTTGCAATAGATGGTGGAGAGTCACATTTTTCCGTGGAAACTGGAATAATGTCAAAAATCTGTGTGAAACATTCAATGTAAGAAACTAACACATCAGCAGCTTTAAATTGCTGCCAGCACTACATAAATATCTACTCAGTTTATTCTCAATACTTCTACATTACATCTCAAATTGGAATGAAATCTGTGTTATTTCTAAACGACGAGAGAACTCTATGAGTTTCAGTGTTTACAGCTGTCTTTCTACAGCAGTGATTTCACTTCTCTCAGCTTGGAAAACAGCTCCTCCTTCCCTACTATTGCCTTCCCACCAGAGGAAAGCCTATTGTTTTTATTATGCTTGTATATATTTCAAAACTACATTCAACACAAATTTAACAATTTATCTGTATTGGGTAAGGATATCTGTCAGATACTAAACTTTAATTACCATTTACAATAGTTTATAGGCCTGTACCACTGAAACAAATGTTTCTGAATAGGTCTGAGATTGATGAAATCAAAAGGACAAAGGAAAGCATTGTTTTACCTTGCAAAACACATTTGGGGTATTTCAGCCTTCCACCGTCACACTGAGTTCTCCCAGGGGATGGCGTGGTAGTGTGGGAAAATTTGTATCCTCGCTTACATTCAAACTCAATGAGATCACCGTGTAGGAAAACGAATTCTTCCTGTCTCCATTTCAACT
The DNA here is from genome assembly GCA_035772895.1 of Perdix hodgsoniae. Taxonomy (NCBI): domain Eukaryota; kingdom Metazoa; phylum Chordata; class Aves; order Galliformes; family Phasianidae; genus Perdix; species Perdix hodgsoniae. The sequence goes on along the minus strand of JAPSGF010000009.1, from coordinate 11,059,900 downwards.
CTATGTTGTTACTGTTCATATCAGTTACATTGAGAATGCACGGACCTAGGAAATAAAAACAATCAAGCGATTTATTAGCTCCTTTTTGTAGGAGTTGGGAAAAAAGGAAATAAAAACCCATGGTACTAAAATATTTTGGAATTTTGTGAGAAATAACATTTTGAATATATTGAAAAGAAAAGAATACTAAAGTAAAGAAATGGACTAAAGTAACTAAAGTAAAAGCAAAAAAACAAAACAAAACACTCAGAACAGTAATTCCCAGAAAGCACAAACTTCTGATGCAATGTTTTCTATAAATATTCTTAAACATATGGTATGCTTCATTTTGAAATAAATAACTAAACTTAGATATGTTATTTATTTGCATTATCACAGTACATTAAAAACTTCTTAAAGTAAATACATTTAACAATGGAGCCCAGTGGAAAAAATCTTTTTTTTTTTTTTTTTTTTTTTTTTTTTACAGGCAGGAAAGAAGGACACATTTATTGCATTTTTTTCCTGTAAGGCTTACCCAAGCAAATAGGCCGTTCTGTCCAGTTTCCTTGTTTGCAGTAAACAGTACTGGGTCCATCCAAAAAATGGTAACGCTGGCAACCATATTCTACTGAGTTACCATTTTTGTAACTCGGTAATAAAGGGCCAAGGAGAACACCATTTTTAATCACTGGTGGAGAGGTACAGTTTTGCTGTATTTCTAATACAAGGTAAGAAGATACATAATTAAATCTTTAAAACGATGTCACCACCGTGAAGTATCTGAATAGCAATGGAGTTTGATCCAAAATTTGCACACAAATAATGTGTCTGACAAGGTGCACAATTACCTACTAAAGTGCAGGCAAATTTTATTCATTCTACACTTCTCATCTATGTCCACTCTTAACTCCTGCTGGTTTAGAGTCAATATGGACTAGTTGTTTGGGTGTGCTGAGACGGTCTTGATTTGTTGATTGAAATGTTAAACCCATGTGGAGTTCATAATAAACCTCGGCGAACTATTAAATAAAGGATCAGCAAAATACTCCTGAATTTGCACATTCAGACAATAGTAACAGAAGCACTACAAAATGATTGCAGTTAAATGCTAATACGTGTAAGAAAATTACATATACAGCACTGAAACATCGGTTTAGTTCACAGTCTCTGGAAATAAGAAAGAATGTTCTTTCCTTCAAGCATACTGCTAAAGCAATACAAGAAGAATATGCAAACATCTTCAAGAGTAAGAAATGGAAGGGTAGCAAAAGAGAAATAAGGTTAGTCATGAAATACCTGTAAACAGTATTAGAGAGCATTGGATTTCCTATTAAATACAAAACTATGTTTCACCTACCCATTTCTTCACTGTGATACGCTTTGCTTGCCCTTATCGACGCATCTGCCTCGAATGCTGGTGTCTCAGATTCCTTTTTATCCATAGATCCTAAGATCACAGCAGAAACTTAGAATCAGATTCCTTGAAAATAATTCATTTTCAAATATTAACCACAAAAAACAAACAAACAACAACAAAAAAACCCACTAAGAAATAATCTACCTCACTCTCTCTCTCAGCGTGCAACACTTGAACTCTCATACATTTATCAGAGGACAAATAGCTTTGCAGGTATGGAAACTATGACTATTGAGAACATTAAGATACTGTTTAAGAATTATTTCTCTTCAGCTGCCAGAGATACTAACCCATACAGATAGGAGGTGACGTCCATTTTCCTTTTTCACACTGGATTTCCCCAGATCCTCTTATTTCATATTCATTCTGACACTGTATATGAACTCTGTCGCCATTGTGATATGTTCTCCTAACTGCAATGATATGGGCGTGAGGAGGCAGTGGTGGCGGAGGACACTTATTTCTTACATCTGAAAATAAAAAGCACATTCTTTTTCTCAGTAAGCAAAACTAAGTTGAGCAATTCATTTAACCATGCAGTGTGCCAGTCTATGTTTTTAGAAGGCATTTCTCGTTAACCAGAGAAATCTCTTAGCTTCACAACTCATTTACTAAAATGAAGATTTAGAACAAAAATGGGATTTTACTTTCAGCTAATATAAAAGAGAGGTATTATGATAATGTCTTGTGTACTCAGTAAAATTTTCTTTCAAAGTATTCAAGTAACAGAGATTTTCCACACCATCCATTAATACAATATTTAACCTAGCCGATGTAGCAATTCTAATACTACACAAGCACTAAAAGCAGTGATTCATTTCCTATCCTCAGATGAAATTTGTAATCAGTATTGCCTCAAAACTAGATTTGGCCACATTTTCATTTCTCCTGTGCACCGCTCTTTCTTTGCACTCACCCAGGAAACAGTTCTGAACAAATGCAGGGCTGAGGAACATACTGACGTATCATTTTTTTTTTGAGAGAGATTTTGTTGCATTTTACACCCAAACATGTCTTCTAGGAAAGGAACGTAAATTTCATCTTCGTACCAATATCACATTACTTTCTACAAGATCAGCTACGAAGGAGTACCATTCTCAGCTTTGGGCTCCCCACTACAAGAAGGATACTGACTTAATTGAAAGCTGGTAAAGAGATTGGGAACCAAGACATATGAAAAATGGCTGATGGAATTGGGGTTGTTTTCTGGAGGAGGCTGAGGGAATACCTCATCACTCTCTACAACCACCTGAGAGGAGGCTGCAGCAAAGACATCATCCGTTTCTCTTTTCATGTGACAAGTGAAAGAAAGTGAGAAAACAGCCTTGAGTTACACAAGGGGAGGTTTAGATTGGACATTAGGAATAATTTCTTCATGGAAAGAGCAGTTAGGCCTTGGAAGACACTGCCCAGGGAGGTGATGGAGCCACAGCCCCTGGAGGTATTTGAGAAATGTGTGGGTGTGCTGCGTAGGGACATGGGTGGACTCAATGATCTTAAGGGTCTTTCTTCCAACCTAAATGATTCAAAAACATCAATTCTACTTAAAAATGCACTTAAAACAGTAGTGTTTTTTTTTAAAAGGAGAAATAATTATATATTCTTTCCTCCTCAAGCATAAGACAGAAATGCTGTAAAATAAGTGTTCTTAGTACCTTGAGAGGCATCCTTTCATCTCAGGAAGCCTCTACATATGCTTGAATAATCCTTCCAATAATCTAAACATAGTTTACTTTGAATTCTAAGGGCTGAGCAATTTCCCCTCTATTGCTTCTTCCCGCTTTTCCAGGAAACAACACATGGAAGCAATTGCAGGTAATAGTACCTGCTCAATTGTTAGATTCCACCTAGAACAAGTGGAAGCAGCCTAATTCCTCTTCCCCACCATTTAGGCTTCGTGCTCTTCAGCTAACAGTTTATTTCTACTTAGGTTGTAAACTGGTAGAAGAGCTTATTTTTATTTTGTATTCAGAAAAAGAGCATTTCATTTCAAGAACGTGCTGGAGAATTTTACATATTACAAATGTAAAAATGAGTTACCTTCACACACTGGAGGATCTGGATACCATCCAAAGTAATAACACTGAATCAGGTCAAATTCATGGAAAGAATAATTTTCCTCACAGAAAAAATGAACAACATCTCCTTCTTCATAGATTTTCTTCACAGGATAGAAACCTCCATGTTCTATTACACCCAAGGAAGGGCAGGTTTTTTCTAGGGAGAAAACATAAAAAACTTTATCCCAATAGTTTATAAAACAAATCTTTTATTCAGTTCTGGGCTATGTCACATTTCAAAAATAATTCATTTCAAGTCCACTACATACTTGAGCAATTTGGAGTAAGGGACCATCCATGAGCAAGACAAACTGCTTCTTCTGTAGCGTTTCCTCCTGTAGTGTGGTATCCTTCATCACATGTATATAGCAGCGCTTCATTCACTCGGAGCTCTTGCTGGGTTGTGAAGTAGTTGCCATGATGTAACTCAGGTACTTGGCATGACTCTTAAATTAATAAGACACATGTAATATTGTAGTGTTGTTTTTTTTCCCCCTTTAAGCTTAGTTATCTAAAATTTCCCTTTAAAGTGATTGTTATCTGAGGCAGTCTTTGGAAATAATGAACAATTAAAAATGCAGAGTTTACATAGGTGTTCTAGCGTTCATTTGGGTGCAAAGTTTGGACAGAAATGGGTTTATTTGAAACAAAACTATCTCACCTATACTGATTCCATGATTTTATCTATACCAATTCACAAAACAAGCAGCGTGAAACTTCTGACAACTCCATCGTATGAGGTACAGATGGGAATTTACTTCAGGAATACTCAAATAACCTAAGAAAGGCAGTTTGACCTTACAGGTACGGGAAGAACAGCAGAATTTTATAAATTAATTAAATTAATAAAATATAAATTTTATATATGAAATAAGAACGAGAGAAACACAATCCTACCAACTTTCTTAGTACAGCTTGCCTGGGAAGACCATCCATCTGACTGACATTGCACTGTATCTTCAGTACCACCGCTGGGAGTGTGGTAGCCTTGATTACATTTGTATTGTAATTTCTCATGTATTTTAAAGTACGTTTCTGTACCATAAAAAACGCCATGTTCCAGAAGAGGCTTACTGCATTTTTCTAAATGAAAAGAAACAGTTTGGTTAGGAAGAAATAATTAATGTAATATTGTCTCTGATAGGCAAGAAAGTGGGGTTTTTAAATAATCTCCATCAAATTCATTTTTTTGTTTTACTGAAACGCTACCGCAATCATTGAACAGGCAGTAGTACCACAGAATATGTCACTCTGGAGCTAAGGAGGCTCAGATGCACGTCTGCGACTGAAATGTCAATTCTTTTTCCCAAATTAAGTTACTCTGGGCAGCTTTCTTGAAATTCTTAAAAAGTGTATGTGGTAAGAGTCCTTAAAACATATATTAGTGTTAAACAATTCAACGTATATGAATATACATAGTGGATTTCACCCCGACTTAACCTAGGCATTTTTATCCCTCCTATTCTGCACCTTTTGTTCCCATATGCTTAACGAAATTGAGCTAAAACAGTTTTCTGCTAGAGACAATGATGAAATGAAGAAGCTAACTCACTGTAGCATTGTGGCACTGGAGACCATCCTTTTGCTGTACAAGTTATTCTTCCATCTTGAGTCCCGGTTTCAGTTGTATAACCAGCCACACAAGAATAGGAAAGGCTTTTTCCTTTACGCATAGGGAAATAATAACCCTTGAAACTGTAATAATATGGGGCAATCCTTCCATTTTCTACATTCGGCAAATCACAAAGTTTATCTGCAAAGACATAATGCATGTATTTCTCACTAATAATCTCATCCCATCTAAGAACATATTTGTTTAAAATAGTTGGATTGATTCAGGCTTACAAAGGGAATGAAATACTGCTTACAAGGCCAAAGCTGGTGTATTTGCAGCCACTGTTAAATGAAAATAGTATTATTCTAAAATTATCATAGTTACTATACATTTTTACTAAATCTCATCCTTGGCATGAAAAGTCTTACAACACGCACTGAAATTACAATACATCGGAAATATATCTGCCTACATTCTTTAGATTCACAGAAATACAATCAGTGGAATGAAACTCCTACTATGAACAGGGCAAAATGCATGCAGGGCACGTTTATTTGACTCTCTATAGCCTAGAAGATGTAAGCATGAGCACATTCTACTGAAAAAACATTATGATGCACAGACAAAAGTGAAGTGGAAACCGCGTCAAGAATTAGCTATGCAATAGCTGCTCATTCAGCACAACAAACCAACAAGAGGTTATATAGAAGATGACTCACTGAAGGAAGGGAGGTTAAGAACAGAAGTCACAGTTCAAGCAGTACACATTCTAGACAGACCCAGAAATTTCAAACGGTACTGAAAACAGGGATAGGAAATGTGAAACACCACCTGAGGCTAACTTCTGCAGGCACCATTTAACTTCTGCTCTTCTGCTCAATGGTTAGCCAGAAAAGCCCGATTACTGAGACACACCAGCATATGTAATGTCTAGAAGGGCAAAATTCCATTCCATAATGCACCAAAGTAGCTCAGATACATTTCCTAAGAAAATTCTTCTGAACAGAAATCTGGACCTTTCCATTACACAGCTTCAAAACGTATGTGTGAATCTGTAGCTCAGACAAGCAGCAACAAGTGAGCCACCATTATCAGCGATCTCACAACAAAACTGTATTAAAAAAACAGTCTTTATTCTCAGTCAAGATATGAGAGACACCCCACCTTAGAACCCTAAACTGCATGTTCTACATTCAATGCATATTTATCAGCAAAAGAATTCAATGTATTTTACCTTCTGCAAAGAGTTTGCCTGAATTCATCATAAATAGGAAGAAAAAACAGCTTTTAAATCTCATCTTCATTACCGCCTCCATCAGTAAGTTCCATCATCTGCAAAAACTCTCCAACTATCACTTCTGTAAATGATTAACTGAATTTTCAATGGTATTCACAAACACTGTAATGCCCAGAGTGTTTTGTAACTCATGTTACTTCACCAAAAACTTTGTCTTTTAATTCTCCACAAACCACAACTAGACCTGCAGAACTCTACTCCTACTGGACATACTTTATATCAGTAAATGGGATTGATCTTGTTATATAACAGTAAACTAGGCAACAAACTGAATGGAACAATTTAAATCAGTTGGATGCTATTCCCATTAGAACCTCCCAAGTTTCAAGTTCAAAGGGCATTCTGTTATCAGGTTACTATTTACCTTGGCTGCAGCAAGAAGAAATAAAAAATTCCTTCCCATACACTCCTTTGTATTCTACTTATAACTTATTCTGGAGGCCCTAATATTAATGAGAACATAACCACGTAGCCACCGCTCTTTCCTGTCCTTACATTCTGTAGCATAGCTATCCACCTTTCTTTTAAGCAAAGAAAAATGGAACAACACTGTTGTCTAAAGAAGTTAGATTAAATTAGATTAAATGAGTTGTTCTTACATGCGTTCTGTACTATTTGTTGAAAGCAGATAAATGAGATAAAGTGAAATACATGCCTATTAAAGAGGCTTAATTTTACTAATATTACTTTAAAACATAAAATTTAAGTTGCACCAAATTGAGTTGGTGGACAGGCACGTCATGAGACATTGCCTTAAGTACAAGTGAAATAAAACCTTATCCCCACAAGGAAGTAGTTTCCTGCATTTCTATGAAAGTAAAAGCTAAGATTTTTATTTCTTCATTTCCTATTACACATTTTTTCCCCAGTAGTAGCTGGCAAAATAATCACCAGGAGCACCAATTTAACTCCTTTTTAACTATCTGCCTGTTTAGGTTTCTGGTACCGTGAAACAGCCCTAGCATTTACAGGGCATACACTTGGACAGACGCTAACCATAGGAACACAGGGCCAGGAAGAGCTGGCTTCCATCTCCTCACTTCCAGCCTAAAAGGAATATCACCACATAGGAGCCACTCCAGCACCCAGATATGGTATGCCCTCACACCCCCACTCAGGGGAGCCCCTATAGCCAGGTGGGACACTCCCACTCAGGGGGAACCTCCCATGGCCCAGCAGGGCTCCCCTCTCCCAGAAAAAGGATTTCCAATGACAACAAGTGCCCCCCCCCCCCCCCCAAAAAAAAAACTCTCTTTGAGATTAAACCCATGTCTCCAGCCCCCCAAAAAAACTAGGCAAACAAAGCCCTACCCCACCAACAGTATCCACCTCCAACATAAACAAGCCAAGTCCTACCAGCACAAATTAAACCCAAAGCAAATAAATGAAGTGACACACAACTTATCTCTGCATCCACATAAACCACCTTAATCTCATAAATACACAACTTTGGGCCTAATTGTATCACTACAGAAGAGAGGACCTGCCGCACACCTTCAGGCTGAAAGAAAGCAGTGAAGCTTCACCTCAAGCGAGGACCCAAACAGAAGGGGCTCTTGTCTGCTAGCACCCAGTCCCAGCCATAAACTCCATCCCAGGAACAGCATATACAGGTCAGAGAGAAAAGGACACAACTCACCTCAGGCCACACGGTATCCTTCTCCACCCTCGCACATGCAGGAAGAGCACCAGGGGGACAACCAAGTGGGAGACCCCACATGAAAGCAGGCAGCCCTCAAGTTTGGGGGCTCACATCCTTCATCCTCCCGCTGATGAAATCACTCACATATTCAGGCCAACCCTCAGCAAAAAAGGCTTCACTGCTGCCCTCAACCCGCAGCAAGATCAGAACCAGAGCTGCAGGACTGAGAAGAGCTCTCCAGAGATCATCGTATCCCCAGGGGGCAGCCTTCGGACTCATCCGTTCCTCAGGAAGGAAACGCTTCCGGTCCTTCATCGTCTTCACCGCCCTCTGTCAGACTCCACAAAACCTGCCGTCTCTCACGACCTGCAGAGCCTACAAGCAGATTCGGCCCCTCCGGGGCAGATCGGAAAAGGAAAAGATCGGAAAAGGAAAATCCCCTTCCTCGCCCCGCCGGCCGCGCTCACGGTAACTCACCCCGAATAACGTCGGCCACGAGGGCGCGCAGCCGGCTCGCGGTACCTCGCACCCGCCGGAACCGCACAGCCCTCTTCGGGTACCGCTCCCAGCACACCGGTCCCGTCGTACGGCTCTTCCCAGCGGTGAGGCTAATTTCAGCTGCGTGAAGAACGTCTTACCAGCTTTCTCACCCCGCTCCGTAACGAACGTTTCCTGCATTACCTGCCGCCGAGCGCCCCGCTTCTCCGTTCGTCCCCGAAAGGGCGCAGCTCGGTCCTTTCGGCTCCCTTCACGTGTACCGCGACGGGGCGTCTGTCCTGAAAAGAACATCGCCAGCCACACAAGCTGTCACGACGGGAACGAGACGGTGCTCCCGAAGTTGCACGTAACTGGGGGAGAGGAAGGAGGACACGCACGGTCCCGTCCTACTCGCTGCCACTGCTGGACGCAGGATGCGCTGAACCGAACCGCCCTCGAAACCCTTCTTGGGGACCGAGGCCGTCCCTTTTAAAAGCCGTGTGAGAGCCCGGCAACGTGCAGAGCCTAAGAAATTGAGGTAGCCGAGCTGCGGAACCACGCTAATGCCGAGCACGGAGCGCTTACCTGGGACTCCAAACGCACGCCGGTTCGGACCGACGAGAGGTTCCACCAGCGAGAACATAACCTTAAGTCTTAGCAGCCCTTCGTGTCGCTTCTCACCCTCACACAGCACAAAGGTTGAAGCAATACGTCCCCGCCCCGCCCGCTTAAAAACCCCGGGAGGCTGAGAGCGCCGCGTCGGGACTCGGGGAACCGAGCGGCGGCGGCACCTCCCGAAAATGCGATGGAAGCCGGGCGGCGACGGTGCTCCGGCTCTGAAAAGCTGGAAGAGCCCAGCAGCAGCCCTACGCCGGCCCCAACAACAGCGGTGAGGAAAGCCGGGCAGCCCAGCGCCTCGTCACCTCCAGAACCGCTCACGGCTTCAAGCTGATCCTTACTGCGCGCGTCTCGCTGCAACTTGAAACAAAACGACAGAGAAAGTTACATAGAATCCCGAGGTTTCCTTCTACAAGCAGCCCCTCGCGTAGCTTTTCAGCCCCAGCAGCACGAAGGAACAGAACCTACACTCGCTCCAGCTCCCACAACCCGAGGATCTCCACGAGCCTCTTCGTGAATCCCAGCTGCCTCCGGCGGAGCTTAAGAGGCTTTGCGGCGGGCTCCGCCCCCGAGCTGCCGACGAGGCGCAGCTGTGCGCGGCCCCGAGGCACCTGGCGCTCGTTAGCGCGGCTGAGTCTCGTTAGGACCGGCCCGGGGCTCTGACGGCTCGACTCGTGGGCTCCAGATCTGAATTACGGACTTAAATTACGCTTCAAATTAAAGTTTCTGTTACGCCCTCTAAGCAGAACGCTCTAGGGACTCTGATGTACGTTTATCAGGAAATAGAAGGGAATACAAAAAGACCATGAATGCCGCTTCTCGGGAATTTCAACATTCAACAATTGAATTTTCAGTATTCGTTTTTCAGCGTGTCACAACATGGAATGCATCTAGAACATCTGTCTGATAACGCAAAGTGAGAGGTTATCGGTTTATGGGTTTGGTTATCTTGACCGTGCTCTAAGAAAATGCAATTGCTAAGCACGGCCGAACAGAATTTCAGGGAGATGCTGTGATGAACACCGTCTGTTCAGCTGGATGAGATGCAAGATGCATGGTATTATGTATTGCTATGACAGTAAGAAATCTCTCAAAATTACCTCCCTTGAAATAGCAGGTCAGAGTTTCTGCATTCATCCTTACAAGCACACTTTGTTCCATAATAATCCTGTAGTTTAAAAACCAAGTTTTTTTAAAGTTTCCTACAGTCACACATGATTCGTCAAAGCTCGCCAGAAAGTGATCTCTACACCCAGGAAATCACGAGCCACTTTTAAAGTCAGTACGCTCTTCTTCCCACACCCTTCCACATCAGGCAGGCCAACGCAACTGTCACATGCAAACAACTACGCAACAGTTGGTCAGAGTGAGAAATACTGTGATACTGGCAAGATTCAGAGCTGTACAAGAACAACACATCAATGCAGCAGTAAAATAAACGAGGACATATGATTTTATTGTACAATTGATTTTGGCAGGATTTCAAAAGCTGTATACAATGCCAAAAAGATAATTACAAAAACATGTTCAAGGGCAGCTTGACAATTATTTGTTTCATTTTAAAATCATTTAGCTGTCTGCTGCATACCTACTGTACAAATACATTAATTTACATTTCAGTAGCAGGCAATGCCAAGTGTATCCATCACCATCACGATTGCTTGGAGCGGATCCACAACTTCTTGCATGTTATCTTTTCTCAAAACCCAGTCCGGTTTAATTCTGCGGAAGAAACAGTGATTTATCATTACAACAGTATATTGTCACCGTAAAACTGCAGACTAATTTTTAGGCACGTACCTTGAAACTGTCTTTATTCTTAAAGGAGTTACTGGAATAAAGGAAATTCCACTAATTAAAGTGTTTGTCTTCTGTTTCACAAGCGTTCTCTCTGCATCCATTTTGCACTTACGAGCTGTAAGCTTATAGAGGCTTTGAATGCACGTAACAACTCTTGGCATGCTTCGGATTTCCTGAGAAAAGGTGAAAATAATACATTGTTAATACTACAAACTTAAAACTAACTTAAACTTAGAAATCTGCTTTGTTCAATAAAAATAGAACATTTTTAATGAAAACCAAACTTCTACCCCAAAGTATGGTAATGCTTTTTTAAAACCAGCTGACTACTACTGCTATTGAAGTATACACATGGAACACTACCTGAGACTTCAGAACATTCTAGAAGTGCAATTCAGATTGTTAATAATTTCTCATTTCAGGTAATTTTGTTATGTCAGTGACGCATGTCTCTAACAAGCAGTACAGAGAAACAAATCAGTGTTTTTGTGCATCTTCATATCAAAACAGACTAACACCGTGGTTAGAAGTGACTGAACAACCAGAGTGCTCATATCTGATGGATAAACTTGAATAAATCTGATGAAGACTATTTATAGCATGGAACCCAGACTGCTCTAGCTGTTGGCCATTCCATCCATAAGTATGAATGAATAAACTTTGTTTGTTTGTTTTTTCAAAAACAGGCTGTATTATTTTTTACTGGCAATAAAGATTTTAACTTAATCTGAAAAGTAACGGCAAGCTCTCAGAAGTAGGGGGAAAAAGGTGAATTAATTTCTTTTTTTTTTTTTAAACAACAACTAGACTTTATGTACTGCGAAGAAACTGATAGAAATTTATCAAAAAAAATTTTCAAGTAACAAATGCAACATCATAATCTTGCAGATGTCGCAGGATCAAAAACTCAGTGTCATACTCTGAGTGACGAAGTCAAACACCACTGTCCAATGACTGCTTTTACCACTTTGAATTGCATTTTCCCACTGACAAAGTTTAGTTATAACAGGTAACAGATATCAGGCAAAAAGGAGAAGAAAAAAAATCAACCAAAAATACACATAATGCCAAAACATACAAAAAAAGCAAAAAGCAAGCACAAATCAAACTGTTAAAAAGAAGACACCAGGTCTTACCAAAGCTCTCTTTGAGTCCTTTGAAAGGATGGCCAACAAACAACAAGTCTTCGTGAAAATACTTCCTCCTTTTTCCGAAATTTTGTCCCCAGCTTTCCCTCTGTACATTTGCAGTAGGTCTAGTAATGTATCTATAGAATTATCTACTTCATACACTGCTTGAGTCGTTCTTTCATACTGTTGTATCAGAAAGAAATAAGGTCTTATATAAAGCGATCCTCAAATTGATTTCCCAACTAGAGGAAAAATCCATATTCTTCCCTTGATTAAGTCTGTGGCTTGTCTGGCATCTAAGTGACAAAAATCCCTTTTGCACGTTACGCTATTCTAACTGGTCACAAAAAGCTACACTTTTTGCTTCCCAGCCCCTTAAGTAAAAATCCCCAGAAATGGATTCTACGTTTTACATAATAACAACAATAACTTAGAGTGGATATAGAATAATTTAGGAATAAGTTTAGCTGCAATATTCTATTCTTTCCTGAAACAAGAAAAAAAAGAATTTGAACATAAATGTTTGTAGGATGGATATAAGATTGAAAACCTATGTTTGACAAGTTTATTTTTAATTTCAAAATGGAAACTACTCCAGCTTTAATTATTTATGAAAATAATCAGTTCTGTAAATCACGTATTCTATGATATGGATATGAAAAGGTAGGGTACCTTCAGCAACATATACGTTTTTCTTTAAAAATTACACCGTTCATGCAAACTGTATACAAATCCTATCCAGTTTGTACAAAATTTTACACATTTCCACAGATCTGTGCAATACATGGGATATCCTACAATGTAATCTCTAAAAAGTAAATTTCATTACTTTCTGCCCATGAAAATGTTTTCTTTTACCAGATGTAATCATTATGATTTAATTTTCTCAAGTAAATAATTAAAATTCAGAAATTGTTTTGTTCTTCAAAATTATAAATTTTATTTTAAATTCATTCAGAAATTTTGCAGATAAGTAAAAACTACAATAAAGTAGGCTACTGCTTATAAACCTGCTGAAGAAAAAAAAAAATTACCTTTGAAACATTAAGTAGAACTTGAACTGAATATCTGATCACATCCATACATGGAACACTCCGGTTGCAGCTTCGAATCAGAACAAAAATAGTGAAGATCGCTCTGCTCTGGGCCATATTTTCACAACAGAGAGGGGAGAGCCTGGTAACAACCTCTATAACAAAGACAAATAAATTGCAAAAGACTCTGAAGCACACACAATTTGTTTTCAAAGTAACTGGGCTTTCTTTCATGTTTAAATCAAACTTGCGTAAAAGTAAAAACCACAATTTTGATTTAAACAAGTATTTCCAAAAGAACAGTTGTAGTATTCCAGTCTAAAATTTAAGCACACAAAACAAACAGAACATTTACTGACAATAAATACAGCTGACTTTAATGTAACATGTTACAAGGACCGCCTGTAAATCAGAGCGATCGCACAGGATTTCCTTTCTCTACAAAAAACTTTTAATATTGCTCATAACACAGTTATCTAATTTTAGTCATGAAAAACAAGTCATATTTATTTTATCACATACGACTCACTCGCTTTTCAAAATCATACAGAGAGCATAAACGTCATTATGAACTTCTCACAGCAGAAAAATTCCTAACTGTCATCCTGGAAATCTATTGGTTACACCACAGGCTGTAGTGATAGGAGAAGAGAATAGCAGTTTCAAACTAAAAGTGAATAGGTTTGGATTAGAAATAAGGAAGAAAATCTTTACTGTGAGGAAATGGAACAAGTTGCCCAGAGATGTGGCTCAACAGAAGTGTTCAAACTCAGATTAGATGGGACTGTGAGCCACCTAATCTAGTGGAAGATGACCCTGACCCATGGCAGTGGGATTGAAACTTTAAAGTTCACTTCCAACCCAAACCATTCTACGATTCCATAATGAAATGAAATACTGACCTAGATGCTTTAATGCTGCAAGAATGTAAGAAATATGTTTGTATTTTAGAAGATATTCAATAGCAATTGAGGTTCTGTTGCACAATTTGTTTTCTTCTTTGCTCTTTCTGTTAGCCTTTTCCAAGCTGAGCCTTAAAGCTTTAGTTTTTGCTGTGTCATTATTCTTTCTCCAGGAATATCCTCTCCACAATGCCTACAGAAAAGGAATTTCAAAGACCAAAAAAAATTGTAAGTAGGTAGAACAGATGACAGAACTTCTTCTAGCATTCCAAATGAATGTTACATAATTCTAATCAAGTATTTAAATACTTTTGTTCTTCATTTTTAGATAACTGCCTAATAATCACATTCAGTGTTTAGTCTTCCAAACACTAGATCTGCAAGATGGAAGATCAAAGCATATCTGCATGTATGAAAAAACCCTCCAAAAAACACTGCCTCCTAAGTTACCTCAAATGGTACCTGCTTAGTATTACTTCATGGTCTGCCTGTATTTAACTGAACTGAAACTGATCTGGCTTGTAATTTAACTGACAAATTCACAAATCAAAGTAAAGTTCTCCGAGAAAACAGTAACAAAAAAAAAACAACAAAAAAACAACCAAAAGAGATCTGCTTTCTTGTAAGAGGTGTTCACCTGAAATTTAATTACTCCAACTGCGATTTTTCTCTTACGCCTGCAGGCAAGGAATCTCCGTACATGTCGCTGGATTACGGTTGCCGCGTCGTTTCTGCGATTTAGCCAGCCTCGGATCATACGCTGACATTGAATGATTCTTTGCAAATCTCTTTGAAATCTTTTCTGTTGCATTTTTGCTCGGAACCATTTCTGTTTAAAATTAAAATAGCTTCATATTCAGTTAAGACCTCTCCCTAAACCCTCATTTCCCTTCCAAGACAAGCACTGATAAAAAGTGAAAAACTATTTTAACATAACATTTGACAGATACAGGCTCTAGAAATCCCTAACACTTACACTACATCTCAGCTGTGACTGGCCTAGTGGAACTAGAAATGTGTGACTGCAAAATGAATTCTGAACTAGGAGCAGTCAGGGAAGCATTCCATTTTCTCTCAGCTGGTTTTCAGAAAAAAAACACCACTCCACTTCCTATTTCCCAGCTCTGTTTCTTCTCTTTTTATACCGAAGAGAAATAGGGTAATGTATGCCAAATCTGACAAAATGACTCTTCTAAACATCCACTACTGCCTTATGGGGAAAATAAAATATCCATGACTAAATAATAGCCATTCCAGGAATCACATTTCAGACTCTCCATTTATTTAATCCTGAACTCCTTCCATCAGTGGAACTAAGTAAGTGACTGATTTGAAATCCTGAATGTAATTTTTACTAGGTGGCCATGCTGTGCTACAGACCTGATTTTTAACACTGCTTTTTAGAAGAGTTAAACTTGCTTACATTACAGACGTTGCAACTTAGGCATGTTTAGTTGCCACTGACAAGTCAGAAAAATCTGACCAAAAAGCACTGCAGATGACACAAAACTGACTTGGAGTGGTTAATTCATCAGAGGGTCATGCTGTCAGTCAAATAAACCTGGACAGGCCAGGGATGTGGGTTGACAAGAACCTCATGAAGTTCAACAATAAGTGAAAAGTCCTGGACTTGGGGAGGAGCGACTCCAGGCACCAGTACATGCTGGGAGCCACTCAAGTGGAAAGCATCTTTGCAGAAGGGGACCTAGGAGTCCCTCAGGACACCTAGCTGAACATCATTCAGCAGCGTGCCCTCGTTGCTAAGAAAGCTAACAGCACTGCTTGCTGCATTAGGCAAAGTGCCACCAGTAGGAGGATCCTTCCTTTCTGCTTGGCATTGGCCAGCCCACATCTGGAGTACTGAGTTCAATTTGGCACCCTCCAGCAACAGAGAGACCCGATCATCCTGGAGAGTCCACCATAAGGCTACCAAGATGATCAAGGAACAGGAGCACATCTCCTACAAGAGGAAGCTTAGAGAGCTGGGACTGTTCAGCCTAAGAAAAGTGGATGCTCAGGGGAGATCTTATCAGTGTTAACATAAAGCTGAAGGTAAAGTGCAAAGTAGACCGAGACAGGCTCTTTTCTGTGCTGCCCAGTGACAGACAAGAGAAAATGAGCCCAAACTGTAACAAGAGATGGTCACTCTAAGTATCCTGAAACACTACCGTGCAGGTGACTACCCGTTGGAACAGGCTGCCCAAAGAGTTTGTAGATCTCCCTCCTTGGAGGTTATCAAAAGCCAACTAGACACGCTCCTGGATGGACCTACTAGGTAGAGTTGGACCAGCTGACCTCCAGAGGTCCCTTGTAATTTCAACCATGCTACAGTCCTGCAAATCCATCCCAAGGGCTGTTTCTAGGTAAACACACTTCATGAGCATTACAGGGGGTTGTGACTGATCTTTCCTACTCCCACTACGCTAAGAACAGCATTTAGATTATTTTAGCAAGACTGCGGGACAAAAGAAAACAAACTTTCCCATCCACCCTCAGCTTTGAGCTGCTTAAGCCTCTGCTGTCTGCTAACACCTACTCTATTATGCTTAGCTGAGTATAAGCAGCATTTTTAAATAAATCGTCATTTCTATATTAGCTTTATTACTACAAATTAAGGAATTAAGGAACTACAGTGTCTCAGTGCTGCAACTCAGCAGACTACGTTGCACAAAACTATTCATCCATAATTAGATAAATTAATTAGACTAACCTGTATTATAAGAACTGATGAGATGTGGTTTTCTGCGAGCTTATAGGCGAGGTGCATCCTATAAGCCCTTTGAATTTTAATCGCGGAAACATGATGATATGCAGCTGCTATAAAATAAAGTAGTCTCTTCTTTTGCTTCTGTTCCAAAAACTGTTGGAAGAAAACAGATCAAAGAATATCATTAATTTTCATACTCAGAGACAGCTGATTTATGCAAAGAACATAGCACACAGCAATGTATTCAATGACCTCCGAAGTCAATACCTCAGAACTAAGTACGTTGCTACTTTTCCTCAGTGCTAGGTCTCTAATCTGAACAAAGGCACAGCAAAGTGATTGCCAGAACAGTTTGACTGTAGGCAACAATTATCTGACCCTTGACCCACGTAATTCTCAAAGCAGTTAACAGGAATCAAAATTTAATGATCTGAGCTTTTTTCTTGCCAGCCAAAATTAATGCTAAAATTGCTCTGGAAATACATCAAGTGTAGTTTTAAAGTGAAGTAACTAACCTTTTTCCTGACTAAATAACCCCGTATAAACGCTTGCACTTTAATGACAGCTCTTCTGATTTTGTTGTACTTCATAAATTGAAGCCTGCCCTCTTGCCAAGCCCTCAGATGTTTTTGGATAGTCACAGCGGCAGCTTTTTGTCGATCAAGTTTCCTTCTCTCCTTAAAACATCTATATGTTGTTTGGATCAAACATGCAGCTTCGTGCTTCTAAAAAAGATTTTAAAGAGTTCACTGATAATTGAAGTGGGCTTCATTCCTGTTGCAATCCATATATGTCTAAGTTTTATCTTATGATGGAAATTTTTTACTAGAGATGAAACTTAAAAGTAAACAAATAAAAAAGGAAATACAAGCAAGCAAACGTGCTATTTTACGTAAAAATCCACTTTCACAATTTGGAAGATTTTTACCCTTGCCTAAATGGGGTCAACATATTGGTATAACTTAATCCTTTGTAAGCAAGAAAGCCAATAGATCATTTATATGTTTCATCTTTTTGGCATAAATGGACAATTCAATAACTGGAATGCCTCGAAAACGTCAACCTATTGACGACAAAACTCACTCAAAAGCAATGCAAACTTAACACAGCCATGACATACAGTACAAGTGAGAACATACCTTTCTTAAAAGTCTTCTAGTCCTGTACTGTCTGTATGCCAACTGAATCTTGACTACTGCATTCTTAGTTGCCAGAAACTGAAGCCGAACCATTCTTGAAGCAAGGGTTGCTCTCCATCTTCTCTGAATAGTAAGTGCACAGAACTTCATTTTCAAAAACCTGTCAAGAAAATGCATTTTAGGTTTTTCTAAAAGTTGAGAACACTTACATTTTTAAGTTTAAGTGGAACATGAAGTTTCTGGATACAGGAAGCGAGGCAATGGAAGAGACAGCTTACATAAGACATTATATCCAAAGAACATGCATATATTAAAAAATCCAACAGCTAAACAGCAATCACTCTAATAATAAGAATGGTCTTATAAAACATAAAAACACTAAATAGAAGAGAAAAAAAAAGTTTCCTCTATCAGGTTAAATCTCTTTATGTCCAACGTACAATGGAAGCCAAAAACCTGTCAAGGCATCACGATGAAGAACACCAAGAACAATTCAGAGGACATAATTTTGCTGCTATTTAAAATAATCGTAAGGACAATATGTGGTTCTGATCCCTACATCTCAGACAGGATATAGCAAAGTCAGGGAAGAATGACTAAAACAGAGAAGATAGAACAACAGAATTAGACAGTAAAACTTAGAAGAACCTGGTGCTTTAGATGAGAGAGAGGCCTAGAGCAGGTTTACAAAATCATTTAGATAGATATGCTGAAAGCAAAGATGTTTTCAGCCTAATCCTGCAAAGCAAAAACAACTGGTTTAGAATAGATAGGTTCTGTTTTCCCACAGTAGGCAATCCCAGAACTTGCTGCAAAATGAGGCTGTGGAGGCAGCAGTAGGTTTAAAAAGGCAAGTTGACACTCAATAGGTCAGAAGAAGGATAATAAAGAGAACGAGCAAGGATATAAGCTTTAACATTCATAATCTAGTGAACGAACACTGATGCTGAGGGAGGATCTCAGTAACTGCTCAGGTTCACATACTCTCCTCAAACAGCATTTTTTACTATTTCTGACAGGACCCAGATCTGAATGGGATCAAACAACAGTCTGATCTAGTAGAGTGTTCCTTGTCAAACCATTCCTATAACATAAGTGAACACTAGTTTAACTATTTCAACACGCATTATGAAGAAATAGTCTGTCATGCTATTACCTTCATGGTGGAATTTTCATAGAATCACAGAATCAACAAGGTTGGAAAAAGCATTTAGGATCATTCAGTCCAACCGTTCACTATCACCAACATCTCCACTAAACCACGTCCCTCAGTACATCTAAACATTTCTTGAACATTTCTGGGAGCAGTGACTCCACCACCTTCCTGCGCAGCCCATTCCAGCACCATTTTAATGACAAAAACAAACAATAAAAAAGATAAGTTCAAAAGATCAAGCCCCACTCCATCCAAATACCTAATTCATAACATCAAGGATTACGCAGTAGCTTCTTGTACAGAAAAATATTCAAACATAAGAAAAATCCTTTGCAAAAGAATAATTCCACTGACGTCAACATGATTACACTCGAGCATATTATATACACACTTGAGGGACAAAGTCTGAGAATCTATAGGTGTATGCCAGAGTGCAAAGCAGTACAGAGTAATAAGATAACAAAAGTTTTTAGCAGTAGAGAAAACTATGTCAAATTCAGCATTACCAGGTCCTCTGCCGTTTTGTTCTGATGTGACTCTTAATAATGCGCACAGCTTCTACCACAGATGCATACTCCTTCCTTGCTTTGCAGCCTCTAAACCAGGCTTGAATTACTTGTGCTGCTCTCACTTTGTTAGCCAGTTGCCTGGCTTTAAATCCTCTATATGAAGCCTATTAAATATAAAAAACAAAAACAAAAATGTCACCTCTGTTTCTTTTATAATGGAGCAAACCAATTTAAAAGACAAAGTCCCTTTAGCACGCAAGGTGCTTAGAATTCCTATCTGTACAATATTATAAGTATCTCTGAGCTTCTCATATCTGGAAGCTGTTTGCTACAAAATAGAAAAAGCAGCTAGAGAAATACTACGAATGCCACTCACACCTGTAAAAATAATTATGTCATAAAAGAATAAGTACAAGGAACAAGAAAGGAAAAAAAAAGCAAAACTAGAAATAAAACCAATGCCGCCTCCTCCTCCAAAAACCTTTCTGGATTACCTGAATTTTGATAACGGCTCTTTTCTTTTGGTTAAATCTTTGTTGTTCAACATTTCGCATCTGATACGCTCTGTAGTGTTGCTGTATTACTAAAGCAGCAAACTTGCACCGAAGGTATTGTTGTCTCTGAGTAAATCCACGAAAAAGTGCCTTGAAAGACAGACAAATTTCAGATTATTTCCCCACTTGCACAATACTGACAGGGAACATGACTGCATATTTTTAAGTATTGCTACAGTCACTAACCTGTTTTTAAAATTAACAATATAATCGATTTTAAAACAGCTACGATTCCCTAGTTAATTCTTATTTCCATTTTTAAAGCAAAATCATCACACTCACCTTGTTTAGGACAGACAAAACTAAATATTCAGATAATTACTAAAAAGCTGCATACTTGCACCCTCTCCTCAAAAAAGGAGGCAAGGAAGGAACAGCTGTTTTCTTGTCTGCAAACAGCAGTGAGAAATTATGGGAGATTATTTCCTTTTGCGTTCTAAATTGAAACTCCTTTCATTTCAGTAATACCCTGAAGAGAGACTCCTTTCATCTTCCCTTAGGGTGAAATAACTAAGAACTCCATGAGAAGTCACACAAAGCTTTTCTCAGAAGGAAAGACAGTGTTCTCAGTATACATACAAACTGTAATCAATATAAATAATAGGGAGAAACTTTCCCTCCTTTACCCTCAAAACCAAAGCAAACAAAAAACCACGTCAGAGACGGAGAGCAATTCTAACTCTCGATTATTTCTTGCCAACTCTGCTGATGTTTTATCTAGTCAAAGAGGGAAGGAAAAAGTGAGCATGTCTGAGACATCACAGAATACAGTTTCACACCCAGTGTACCAGCTGAGGCATACAATAAGAATGACATATGTCTTCTCACATTCCTATTCAAAATATTTTATCTAGGCAGCAAAATTAGTCTGGAGCTACTTCACAGGTCTGAACAAAAAAAGCAAACACCCAAAATCTTAATGTGGAGTATTTAGGAAGGCACGAGTAAATCAAAGTTTTACAGAACGCAGCAGTCATACCCCTCCTGCCTTTACTTCACCTTACATCCAGTACTCAAGCTCACTTATTTCAACACATCTAAACCACTTTCATTTGCATTCCAAAGAAAATATTCATTAAGCTACCAATATTTAAGCAGGTGAAAGCCAGTTAGGATAAAAATGTTCTTAAAAGAACAATGGAAACACACACAAGTATCAGAAATCAAATTTAAACAGTAAAATATTAGGGGAAAGATAAGAAAAAAAGAAATATGACTTTTAAGATGAATGCCTCAGCAATGAAAGACAAAACGAGTCAGATTCATTTCTGTGCCCCACTGAGGTTACCTTTACACACTTAATGTACTGCAGAACAAGATTATGTTGTAAGATATTTGGTTTTAAACCACTGTTTGAAACAGTACAAAACAAATAAGTAAACAGAGAAGAACAAACAATATTATACATGTATAAGTACCTGAATTTTTATTGCACTTTCTTTAATTTTCTGGAACCTCTTCTTTACAATGAATCTTCTGACTACAGCCTGCACAAGGATAATTTTTTTCTGGGTTTGCAAGTAGGTCATTCTTTGGTGTTTTACAATCAACTGGGATCGGTACCATCGCTGTAAGACAACAGCTGCTTTTTTATAGCTCGCATACTGTGATTTAGCTTTGTGCATTAAGTAACAGGCTTGTAATGTAATAGCTGCTCTTTTAAGTTGAATAAATTTTCTACGTTGCACAGCCATCTGAAGAAAAGACTGAATCTTCCTTGTAGCACGTATCTGTCTCGCTAGTTTTCTTGCTTTCGTACCACGGTAGGCAGACTGAATAATTATTATCGCTTGCCTTTGAAGAGAATATTCTGCTTTCTGTAAACGAGCATTGTGACACGCTCTATACCACCTCTGAATAGCAACTATTGCATTCTGAACGGATTTATAGCGGGCCCTTGCTCTCTGGCATCGAAACGCTGACTGGATCGTTATTGCCGCTGCTTTTTTCACAAGAAAACGCTTCCTTTCCACATGCATTCGTAAGAATGATTGAATGTATAGTGCAGCAGCATTGGCTTTATGCAACTGCCTTGCTTTTTTAGCACGAAAAGAAGACTGAAGGCAAACGACAGCCTTCCTTATTTTTGCATAGTTTTCCATGTCAGCTTCTTTCGCTATTTTGGCTCTGAACCTTTGCTGTATAACTCTGACGGCCCAGCACAACTGTTTATAATATGTATGCTGTATGTACATCCGATAATTAGACTGTATTACGATTGCTGAAGCGTGCATCATTTTCAGCTTCTGTCGTTCCTTCATGCCTCTGTAAGATGCCTGAATAAGAAGAGCAGATTTCTTAATCATCAGATATTTCTTTCGTTGATTCTTTGCTCTAACGTAGGAACGGTAGTAGTTCTGTATAACAATAGCTGCAGTTCTCATCTTCTGATAAGCACTTCTATTTCTGTGCATTTTATAGGCTGATTGTATTGTACGAGCAGCTAAATGCATGTGCTCAATGCTCTTGCGAACTCTGATTCCTCTGTACACAGCCTGTAGACGAATAGTTGCTCTGCGAAGATAAAGATACTCCTGAGTATGCTGCCTAGACAGAATCAAAGCTCTGTATCTTCTCTGAAATACAAGAGCAGCTGCTTTAAGAGAGAGATATCTTTGATGTTCTCGAAAAGCTTTATAATTTTTCTGAACCACAGTAGCAGCATGGTGCATTTCTTGATGTTTTTTCAAGCGCATGGCCCGAAAAGCCCTCTGAATACAAATTGCTGCTTTCTTAAATGAGGAGTAACGCTGTACTGCAATATTCCTTAGGCTATTCGCTCTGAATTTCCTCTGTATTAGCTGGGTTGCCCACTGAACTCGTCTGTAGCGGTGGTAGTGCCTGTACATTCGGTAGTTTCTCTGTATTATAAGCGCTGCCTCATGCCTTTTCTTCAATAAGCATCTTGTTTTCATTCCTCTGTAGGCAGCCTGAAGAACTGAAACAGATTTGTATGTTTTTAAGTACATTTCTCTGACACGCTTCCCTTCCCTGTAAGAACGATAACGTTGCTGTATGATTACTGAAGCAAGTCTGAGAACTTGGTAAGAAATGTAAATTTTTCGCATTCTTAGAGTTGCTTGGATGACCGTAGCAGCTTGATGCATCTGCCTCATTTTTTTCCTTGCCAAAAAGCCTCTATAGGCTGACTGGATGATAAGGGCAGCATTAAACAACGAGAGATATTGCTGACGTTGAATTTTTGCTAGTTTTGTTGCTCGGTATTTTCTCTGAATTACAACAGCGGCTGTTCTAAGGGAAATAAAACGTTTTCTTTGGAGAAAAGTTCTGAATCTTCTTTGAATAACCTCAGCAGATTGATTCATAGTTCTTAAAAGTCTTCTTGTTTTCATGCCACGAAATGCAGCCTGGAGACAAAGCATAGCACTTCTCACAGTCATATAGTTGTGAACTTGCCTATTTCGCTCCTTACAAGCACGATACCACTGCTGAATCTGTCTGGTTGCCAGCAACAAGTTTCTGAAATCCCTCTGTTGTTTGTGCACTCGATAATAAGACTGTATCAGTGCTGCTGACTGATGCATCATTTTTAAGTCTTGTCGAACTTTCATGCCTCTAAAGGCAGCCTGAAGGACAATAGAAGATTTCTTGAGCTCTAAGTACTTCTTGCGCTGTACTCTGCCTAAACAAAATGCTCTATACTGCCTTTGAATTATAATTGCTGCCATTCTAATTGCCTGGTATCTAATATTTATGCGATGCATCTTAAACACAGCTTGAATACGAATAGCTGCTCGATGCATAGAATGAATGTGTCTTCTGACTTTTACGCCTCTGTAAATTGCTTGCATTTTGATTGTAGCTGTTTTTAAAGATAAGTACTTTTGTCTTTGCCTTTTAGTATGAATAACTGCACGATAGCACCTCTGAATTACTACTGCTGCAGATCTAAGTCTTTTATAGTCCTTTTTTACCAGGTACGATTTGAAGGCTGCTTGTATTGTCGTCGCAGCTTTGCTTAATTCCCTCAGTTGTTTTCTCACAGTCATTCCACGGTATGCAGACTGCAAGACTAGCACAGCCGCCTTTGTCTTTAGATAAAGTGCACGCTGTTTTTTTTTCATACAGTAGGCTCTAAAGTATCTCTGAATCACCAGAGTGGATCGCCTTAGTTTTTCAAATTTTAATTGACTGACGTGCATTCTGTAATAGGACTGAATAATTGTTGCAAGATTGTGCCGCCTGTGAATCTTTTTTCTCACTGCTTTTCCCCTCCATATCGCCTGAAGACGTACTACACAGTTCCGCAGCTCAACGTACTCCTGCCTTTGTTTTCGGCTTATGATGCTGGCTCTGTAACGCCTTTGGATAGTGAGCGCAGCATGGTTCATAAGTCTGAATGTTTTCAGAGCCACAAATTTTCTGAAGGCAGATTGTATTGCAGTTGCAGCAGCACACTGTCTTCGAATTTGCTTTCGAACCTGGTAACCGCGAAAAGCTGCTTGTAAAGTAAGCACAGCTGCTCTTGTCTTTAGAAAGGTCAGTCTTTGCCTGTTACTAGTCTTGCAAGTTCTGTACCATCTCTGAATCACAACAGAAGCTTGAATCATTGCCTGATATTTTTTTCTTGTAGCATGAGCTCTAAAAGCTGTCTGAATTTTGACAGCAGCTCTGTGTTCAAGCTTAAGCTTTTTGCGTGCCTTATAACCCCTGTAGGCTGCCTGTATGCACACTGCTGCTTTTTTAGCTTGCAGGAACTCCTGCCTCTGACAGAGTTGCTTGTGGTATGCACGATAGTGTTTTTGAATGACAACAGCAGCACTGTACAAAATTAAATAACGTGCCCTGTTCCTCTTCATTCTGTACTGTGCCTGGAGAAATATTGCAGTCTCCCTCCACCTTTTTATTTGCTTCCTGACAAGATAGCCTCGAACTGCAGCTTGAATCCTTATGCAGGCTCCCTTCAATTTCCTATAATCTTCTTTAAGTTGAAGAGCATATCTACGAGACCGATACCTTTGCTGGACATAAAGCGTTGCTTCCCTTAAGGCACAGTAATACCGACGAGCTTGTCTCATCTTTACACAAGCTTGAATTTTCACTGTAGCATTTCTCAAGTCTTTAAATCTCTTTTGGATGACATAAGCACGGAAACTTGACTGAATTTTTATCACAGACCTCAATATGTGAGCTTCTTTCCTAGCTTTCCTTCCTCTGTAGGCAGACTGAAGGACAATGGCAGCCAGACGCATCCTCTGGAATGATAAGGCTGCTTTTTTAGAAGCGACATGTGCCCTATACCAAGCTTGAATTACAGAAGCAGCATTTTTCATCTCTTTATATCTTTTTACCTGTTGGTATTTTCTCACATGTGATTGCAATAAGGTAACAGATTTTTTTAATAGTAGAAATCTTAGTTTTGCTTGTCTCATTCTCCACAGTGATTGAACAACACAAGCTGCTTTTGTTTGCCTGTATAGTGTACGTGCTTTCTTGCCTCTAAAAGCAGCTTGGAGAACTACTACCGCTGCACGCTTTCGCAAATAGTTCTCTCTCTCATTTTTTCCTAATTTATAAGCTCTGTAATACTGCTGAATGGTCACTATTTGTGCCCTGTAATCCTGGTAAATACGTCTAGCTATCTGACACCTGTACCAAGCCTGAATCTTGATAATGCTTTGCTTAATACGTAGATATTGTTCCATATCTCTGTGCATCCTATACCAAGACTGAATGACAAGGGCAGCTCTCTTTCTTTTAGTCAGTTTTGAAGATTGCCATTTTCTGAAATACTTCTGGAGCACAATAGCAGCTCTAATTTTCTCTCGAATTTTGTGTTTTCTCCATCTTCTGAAAGCAGACTGGATAGTAAGTGCTGAAGACCTTAAGATTTTGTATCTTTGACGATGTTCCTTTGCCAGTTTAGATGCACGCAGATGATTCTGAATTGTAACAGTAGCCCAAAGAATTCGTTTATATGCAGCAGCAGATAACAACATCCTTATCCTTGCTTGTACAAAAATAACATAGTATCTTAGCTGTAAATAATTTTTTCTTGCAGAGTATCTCCTCCAATAAGCCTATAGGGAAAAATAGAAAATTTAGCACATTCTTAGTATATCAGTATAGTAAATCAGCTTGACTTAAGTCTAAATTTGATGGCTCTTGCCCTCAGGTGTTTTAAAGTTTCTGTATTCCTACTTAACCCACAGAGCACTTGAGCAAACTGCCCAGAGTTATTGTGGAGTTTCCCTCTATGGAGATATTCAAAATCCACCTGGATGTGTTTCTGTGCAATCTGCTCCTGGGAACATGCCTTAGCACGGCAGTTGTACTGTAGGATCAGACTGGGGAATCTCCAGAGGTCATTTCCTATCCCTATGATTTTCTAATGCCCAGATATGTATATTAAAAACAATTTTAAACAACTAATTACTTCCATCTTTGCTATTTTAAGTGCTTTATATTCTGGGAAAAAAAAAAAAAAATTGCCCTGTCAATGGAAGATTACCTGTTAAAATATGCAATAGATCAGTGATTCCTTAACATCCATTCCAAAGAATTGAAAGAATGCTTTGGCTAACAGAAAATATCATAAGAATCAACTATCTGACCACTAGCTATGAGCTGGTAACTAATTTCCACTATTCGGAAAGTTCCAACTGCAAGTGTCATAACATTAGGAGACAAACCATCTCTAGCTTCCACAGCTGCAGAAAAGCAGAGCAGAATTACCTGATTGGTCCTGGCTGGTGGGCTTATTTCTGGTATACCAGTACAAAATATTTACTAAGTAGGAACAATGACAGATTTAAAACCATATTCTCTCTGAATAGATATCTGTTGCTGTAAGCAGAACAAATGATGCTGAGCAATACTGTCTCTTCCAAGTTTCAGAGGGTTTCCTTGCTGCTGCGTAATCTCATTTTAAAATAAATTACCTGAATTACCGTGGCAGATTTACTTCTGGCTTCCTCCCATTTTGTCTTTTTCAGATTTAAAAAAATCATCCTAGCTAAGTGTCTTCTCCAGTGCTTCTGGATGATGACTGCTGCATTGTGTTTCTTCATGAGGCGTCGATGAGACAAGAAGTTCATTGTGTACTTTTGAATTATCCGAGCAGCTCTGTCTCTTTCCTACAAAGAGTGAATTTGAACTGAACAGTCAGGACTGAGAGTTCTGTTCATATTTTGGATGTATTAAAAAACTATCTTATAAAAATTAGGCTTGTCAATACTATTGATTTTCTTTATCCTATTTCAAAAAATTTTCGGAGACAGAATGCTTACTTCAGCACTGAGTTTTTTGTAAAAGCATATTTCTGCCTTGACTGTACATCACGTCTGTTACAGTTTTTGAGTGCTCCTCAAGCAACCTGTTTTTAAGCCTCGATATTACTCTCATTCACAAGATTTCAAGATATTCATAATAATGGTATCCAGCTATACTGAAATAGCAGTGTTTTTACAGTACCCCAGTGACAGCAGCAACAGACTTATATACATCAAGGCAACAAGAAAAGGAACTTGTTGATGTAATACCTAAGTAAAAAGCTCATATAGTCTGAATCCCAATCCGTAGTCTATCCATAGTGCAATACAACAGAGAAGAGTTGCTCATATTGCAAGATTAAATTCAAAATAATCTGCAGTGCCTGTGGGTTTTGTTTTTAACACCACACACCCACAATCAGCTTTGCTATGAAGTATTTTAAAAGTTATTTATAAAGGAAACACTTCTATCTTAGCATCAAGACTGTGTTGTTTTAATAAGGTAAAGAAGATAGAGATGAAAAATTCCTCATCATATGCCATAGATTCTTAAAACTATTTCAATTGGACACTGCTCGATTTTCTAATATCAATCTCAGATACATTTAAGGTGTTTATCAACTATAATGGTATCAGTAGTTTCACGATCATCACAAGTTCTGGCATAACTACTAGAAAAACAAGAAACAAAATAATATACAACTTGACTCAGAACACTACGGGGAAGTTTAGCAGTTTAGCACCTGCACAGATATTGTAAATCCATGTGAAAGTTTAATTTTACAAGTCACAAAGTGTAATTAAATAAAAGAACAATTAATAGGAATTTAAAAGGAGCAGCTCTTTTCAGTTCAAGGAAGCAGTGCAGCAACTTCACACCTGACTTGGGAAAAAGATTTAAGGGGTTCTACATTTCAGATAGAACACAAAATAATTCCTGAAGGATATTAATTTTTAAGGAGCGTTCACTTTGCAAAACATTTAACTACTCTAGAATAGTTTTCAACTAATTTTTAGTAGATTATGCTACTAAGGAGTCCATATAATTTGATAATAATATTACTTGGTATGAATTTTAATGCCAATATTATTCTAATAAATCTGTGTACTCTATAAACAGTGAATTTATATTCTTTACTTAGTACTTCTCAAAGTAGGAGTTCCAAGCATTGCACAGATAGAATACCTGAGAAAGTTTCAGTTCCCTTTTCAGCCTGAATTTCCTCCAAGCAGACTGAATTAAACGAGCGGCTCGAGTTTCCTGCCGTAGATCTAGAAGCCGTGAGCACAGAAATGATAGGTAGGTAATAACAACCTATTTAAACACAGAATATAGCCACATTAAGGACCACACAAGAGAGCTAGATACATTTACATCAATTCTAACTAAAGACAGCCATCTCACCTTCTCATCAGGAATTGTATTTGACATGTCTGAGTGATGAATCATTGCTGGTATTCCACCTAGGTCAGAAACTGCATTATTGATTAGCTGGAAGTTCTTCTTTTCATTTTCTAACAGTTCCTTGTACAAGACTGAAGCAGTTACAGCTTTGGAAAGAGAAAAAAATTGTCAAATTAGATCGAGCATAAGGGTAATGGATTTAACAAGTGTTTCCAAACATCAAAAAACTTACTTTGGTCAAATGGTCCTTCCATAACATTTAGAGAAGTATCAGACTCTGAAGAGGACGAGGAGGAACAATTTAGTCCCACCTTATGAGTTCTTGAGCACTCTACTGTTTGAGTTGTACGGTGGCATACAGCTTCCAAAGGCACATAACACGGGTGGTAATGATGAATTAAATGACATAGTACTCTTCCATCTGAGAAACAGACTGTGAAATTTTCCACCTGTTTAATAAAATACAGTAAGATACAGTTTCCTTTATTTTTCAATACCATTTAATTGATAGAAAAATCCTATACCCAGTTTATATCTTGTACTTTTGAAAGTAATCAATCATCGAATGGCCTAGATTAGAAGGACCACAAAGATCATCTAGTTCCAATTCTTTGCTGTGAGCAGGGTTGCTGAGCAGTACATCAGGCACTAGACCAGACATGAATTCTGACTGCTTATTTTAAACAGAAACTATTGCTTCCTTTGAACATTCACTACACTTTGTCATATAGCTGTAAGAAACCTGCAACTAGTGTGAATTACTGTACAGTGAAACTTCAAGGGAAGCGCTTAAAAAAGAAAGTACTATTTCTACAGAAGGATCTCTGGAAACTTCTACAGACTGCTCTCATGTAGGTCTTCAGTGCAGAAATCAGGTATGAACTTGCATGAGCATCAAAGACTATAATTTGCCCTTCAGAAAGATTATCAGGTGTGACAGCATTCTGATTGAAGACAAGTGCCTTAACAGGGCTTCTCAGAGAGAACAACTGGTAACATAATCCTTGTAAACAGACATCTGTGAAGAGAAGAATCCTTCTTGGCCTAAACATTAGTTTAATTCTCACAGTTACTATGAACAGTAAAAAATATATGCACAAATACTTCTAGGATGAATGCTCATTTAAAAAAAACACAGAAGATAACAACAAAAAAACCCACTGCATGTTATATTCCTAAAAGGCATTTTTATGCATGAGACTAGCTAGAAGGCAATATGTTTTCGCTCACGTTATTTAAAAAGGAGAGCGACAGGTCAATCCACAGAAAGGTGGTTATTCCAAATCAGATTATATAAAGTTGAGAAGGATATTTAAAACTAATTAGTATTACGTGTAATGACATTATTTGATAGCTTAAAGAATTCTGCTCTCCAAAGAATTTTACCTTGATATTGTAAAATCCACAAACAGCATTAACCCATGCCATCAGCAGCTTCACATTTTCACTGTGACTTTGAGGTGAGGGGCTACTACTGTTATCTTCTTGTATTCTGCAACAACTTGAAAAAAGCTTGAGAGCACCCAGCTGCATTTTTATCTTATGCGCATTCTTTAAAAATTTGATTTCTTCTTTTAACTGTTCCACATTAAGAAGAATATCAACCTATTATGGAAGACAAAAAAAAAATTATTTATGTCATTAAAACAGCTGGATGCAGAAGCATAAGGTATTGCCTTTTAAAGAAAGAGAAACTACTCTCACTACCTGCCACACTAAGTCAGTAGTGATTAATGTGGACTTGCCAACATAGGTGGCAACATCCACTACCAACTACTTCAAGCAAAGAACTTAAACCCACGCTCTCCCTTTTCATGGCAAAAGGTTACTGAGCAGTTTAGCAGAAGTGGGTGCTCGAGTTGGGCAATGAAGCAGGCAGAAGACCGTAGTGAAGAATGTTTACAACTTTGTTAAATACTCTATTCTGCTTGTCAGACTAACATCAGAAGCTAATTCAAAATTCGATTCTCCACTTTCACTTTCCAGTTAATAAGCACTTACCAGCTTTTGGCAACCAAACTTATTTTAGTCTATCAATTCTGACAGCCTAATCATATGCTCAGAAGTATCTGTGTGGTTTTTTTCCCTCCAAAAAACTTTTATGACTGTATACAAGAAAAAAAGCAAGCATAAAAATGCTAAAATATACCGTTAGGGCTATTAGGTAACATTTCTATGACACTTAGAATTTACAGTGTAAATAGTTCTACGGTCTGCCAACACAGACAACAAATAGTTGCTAAAGGATTGACATCTTCATTACCTTTCACCTGCAATTAGTAAAAAAAAACCCCACAAACACAAAGAAGTAATACCTGGAAAGCAAAGACAATTTTCCACAGCAGAGCTAATGTTCGTTCCCTGTGTCTGTCCACAATATCCCTACAGTCAATTGAAGCACCTATTAAATAAAACAAAGAAATAAAACGTGCACTAGTCCTGCAATGGGCTTAGAATAACTGATTTCTAGGCCTTACCACTGTCATCTTTCAAGTGAATTCCTCGCTTTTTAAGAATACCGAGAACAATATCAACATTATGCATCTTCTGTAGGCGGCTAATTGCTGGAACTCTCAGCTGTTTTGAAAGATTCCAGTCTTTGGTTAGAAGTTCCATTGCTCTCCTAACAAAGGGAATTTCACAATTTAATACCTTAACTTAGCTCAAATAAAGTATTTTACAAGGAAAGTGAACGGTTCAAAATAATAGTTTATCAACGTACACAAGACGAATGCCACACTGTAGGTCCACAGCCAGATTTGTTACAGCAAAATCAAATTCATCAAGTGGAGTTTGAATATGGCTGACAGGTAGCCCCAGGAAACCAAGATGGCGGGAAAGATCACCTTCACCACTCAGGAAGTCACGAGAGATTGCCAGCAGAATGTCTTTACTTGTCTTAAAACAAACAAATACAGATATACGTTAGATACATATATTTAAAAAGATGAATGTCTTTCACAGCTTGTCTGTGCAGTACAAAAGTACAGGAAATTAAATGTAATAACAACATTTGTTAGAGTCTATCTGACAGATTTTGCGTATTCCCTTATCACAGCAAAATAACAGACAAAAAATCAGGAAACCCACAAACAGGTTTAAGACCAGCTGCAGTACAGTACACTAGAGCAGTACTTAAGAGCAGTGCAAAAGCTTAGCTTTAGAAAGGGAAGCAAGGTAATGCAACGTAACAGAGTCCTTCCTCAAGAACCAACACAAAATGTTCTCAGGAAATCTTTTTCTTAACCGTGAGGTCATGCACTGAGAATGTTCAGGTAAAAGCACAAGCACGAACAGCCAAGACTCATTACAGAAAAATACATTATATTAAGAAAAAACAAACATACATTCAGTCACAGAATGTTCATATGTAGAACAATGCTCGACAGAGACATCAAATCATCTCTTTTACCTTGAATTCTGCATCCTTACAAAATAGGCAAGGGTCATGGCCAATCAATCTGGACTGTTTAGCACGATCCAGAAAGCAAACTAACAACAGCAATTTTTTCAGTGTAAATTTCGACAAGGCTTCTTCATGACCTAAAATGACAGAACCAATTAAGTGGCAGTTCAAAAATTAATTGCTAAGATGGTCTATTTTTGGAAATACTAGTTACCTTCTCGGTAAAGGTGAGGCACAGTGGGATGTCTATATTCAGCTGCAATGTCAGGGTTCCAAAGCAAGCGATTAAGAATAAATACCGCCAAACCCATAAAATCACTATTGCTCTCCAAAGTTATCAGTTCCCCATAAACAGTCTAATATGAAGGAAAGAAAAAAACAGAACCATTAAAAATGACTTTAAATGCTATATGCTCTTGTGAATATCATATGGAAATAGTACTGAAATTCTGTAATAGCAAGTGGTAGTTAGTCTCTAAAAATAATTTAAAACAGTGACTAAAAGATAAAACCAAAGGAAATGTCAGAACATTCTGTCTTATGTAAAAGCACGTTTGATACTTTGCGTTTGATGAAATCAACCAGGAGCTCCCTTAAGAAAGATGCAACTTCCTATAGCTCACTGAGGAGTAAAACTAACTGCAACCTGCTCTTCTGTAAAAAGCTCAACTTTAGCTAGATTTTCTAAATATTTTGATTGCAGATTGTAAGTTCTGCACTTACCTCCAGACCTATACGCAGCCACAAGGGATTGTAAGATAAAAGCCAGTTAAGGACTTTCTGCCTCTCTCCTGCAAAAGAGCATTTTGTGATATTACATTCAGTAAATACTTCATGTTATAGAAAAATGCACTAACAATTGCTTTTAGTTTAAACCAACTAAGATTATGAGCAATCATTTCCCTATTCACAAAAAAGGAGAGTATGAAAATTTATAGTATTCTTACCTACATCTTTCCAAAGATGCCTGTCTCGACGAACTAGCAAACGTTGAGTTTCAATCTCAACTTCCAGCTTCTTAATAGCTTTAACCATTGTTTCAGATGTAAACAGACGACAAGCATCCCGACGTAACTTGTTCAGTCTACGACGAGCAGTATATGCTTTTAGAGACGCTTCCTCTTTTGTTGGTGCTTTAGGAACACTGGTTTTATGATGGTTCTCTTCTCCCAAGATAAGAGCAGCTGCATTTACTGTTTAAAATGCAAGTAAATATAAGAACTGTGAAATAACAAGATCTATTCTTTATATAAGAGCTAATGTAATACAGAGTAAAATGCCAAATAAGACTAGTGTTAAGATATTCATTAATATGAACAAAACATTTGAGAACATTAAAAGTGAAAATCCTTCACTTACCTTGTGAGGTGTTTGTTTTTACACTGAAGTCATCAGGGGTAAGCACAAAATTTAACCACCAAGTGAAACCTCGTTGTTGCTTCTCCTTCCAGCGTTCATCATAAAACATGTTTTGAGCAGCAAAAGGCATTGGGTGCCTAGGAATGACTTAAAAGAAATAAATAAAATCAAAGTCTCTCCTTCAATCAATATTTAAAGAATAGCAGTTCTTGAAATGTATGACAAGCAAGTTGTGGAAAAGATTAATGTCTGACACTCCGTCTAGCACTACAGCAGAAAAAAACTAAGTTTTCAGAATCTCCAGTGACTTGTGAATCAGCCACCAGTAGATAAATTTCAGCCACCAAACATGGATAAAGTCAGATCACTATGATAAAGACATGATTTCTGGAACACAGGTCATTTTTGGCACATATCTCAGGACAAAATCCAGTTGAGTTGTATTACCTCCAGGAACAACCATTTTATACACACATTTTTTCTGACCCGATCAGCTTACTAGTACCAGATTTGCTAAGTCAATACATGTTTCTGAGAAGATTTCTCTTCTTAGGTATTCTGTTTTATTAAAATTTTATCAGATGTGGAAAAAGCATTTCACTGATAACCACCAGTTGGCAGGGAACATACTTGTAAAGTACCTTTTTGCATTTACTTCTTGTATTCAAAACAGGAAAAAAGGGCCATGTGTTACAACAGGTTTCGTAAGAGATGCATCATGAAAGGTACAAAATATTCTACTAGTTATTTAATTGTGTGTACAATCTTCTATTAGTAGTTGAGACCCAGTTAGGTCTCAACTACAAGCAATGGCAATTGAGCAATCAGTTCAGTGGAAATAGATTTACTGAATATCACAATTCTGTTTACCTGTTTTCCGTGGTTTCACAAATGTCAGATGAGACTGAGCCAATCCAGCAATGGGCTTGTTCATTCTATTGGTAGTTTTTGATGCTTTCTGAAGGGAAGAACCTAAGAAGAGCACACAAATATCAATAAAAAATGTCAGTGAAACTTAACATATTATGATTCGTAATTCTTGTAACAACACAGAACTGGAGTAATTTCCTACCAACCCCTATAAGATAGCAGTAATCTCTTGATGATGAAGAAAGTTAAGCAGAGTATCTAGTCTACAATCAATAAGGGAAGAACAGTGAAGAGCATGTGAGAGTGATTTTTTCACTGTTCTTCAAAACATCAAAGAAACGTACTGTTAAAATTGATCCTAACAGATCCTGATAGAGCTTTGACAGATGAAGTGACCTAGGGTTAATAGACCTAGATTTTCTGAACATATGAAACAAAACACTTTCAGAGCAAACCTTTTGTCATGCTGACATCAAATGAAGGATTAAAAAAAGTATGATGCCGCAATCATACTTTTTCCTGGCTTACACCCAACGATGAGATGTTATCTCGGAAGCAAAAAAGATAAGAGACTGTAGTTTACAGACTATGTCAATATGTTTAGTGTATTTTTAGTGCTTATTCCAACCTCTCTTGTTATTCTCATAAGTTTTAAGCATATTCTGATTGTTAATAAGGAATTTGGGTTTAACGTGGATTATTCTGAGGCTGGTTGCAAAGGTAACTTTTATAGTGAAATATGATTGTTCTTTGTGAAGCCTATAAACAGCACCTACTACACTATCTACGTGTGTAATTAAAATAACAGGCTAGATTTTGAAAGAAACAGTGCTAAAAAGAACGTAATTCAAAAATGCTGTCATCTACAATTACACTTGTGGATGAATAGAAACTATCTGGTGGGTAGTATTGCTTTTTCCTTCTGGACATGGAAATTTTTATGTAGACTGCCTTAAAGAGCCTGAACTTAAACGGCATTACTGAAAGCCCCAAATAAAATCCAGATCACAGAATGAGTCATCTGAAGAATTGAAGAAAACAGCATATGCTATTTTAATCTCAAAGCCACGATAATTTTTTTCCTGATAGTTATAATACAGAGACTGCAGGAAGATTCTCAAATGAAATGCTTCTTTTAGTTACCACTCCCCTCTTATTCCTAAACATATTTGGGAGCGGAACCTTTTGAAACCATAAGATCACATTGAAACACTAGAAGTCAGCTTGTTCTGATGTTCAAGTAACAAAGTATTGGTAAACTGCAGAGGTAGGAAGATCTACAGAAAGCTGATACCATACTCAATGCAGACAGTAAAAAAACAGGCAGCACAAATAAGACTTAGGAACTATTTGAAAATGCATGACAGCAGAAAGGGATTCAAATTTCACATTGATAAGTGTACACCTGACAGCAGCATTGCGTAGTGAGCAAGTTTCTAGTAAATTTGAATTACCGTGCTCAGGAATTGCCAGATATTTTTTCTGTTTCTGTCATTACCAAAATTTAGAAAAGAATGAAGTAAATTTGAATCCAATAGTATAATCAAAACTCAGATCTAGTATTCAAATTTGTACAATGCAGATAATTTCTAAGAAAGAAATTACGAAGACCCACATTTCAGAGATACGAAATATCCTTGACTGTTGCTAGACAGTTCTGTTTGCTATACAAATTTTATAAAGAAAAGCATTTTCCATAAGTGATAAACAAAAGTACAGCTCACCAGCTTTCTTGTTCTGCCCTATTCTCTCTCGGGTTGTATGTTTGAAGGCTGACGGTCTCACAGTAGAGTGCGTTTTATTGTCCATGCTGGATGTAAGAGCTCTTTTTCTTTCCACTTCTTCCACATGCACTGGGCCTATGACTCTATTTTTTTCCATAGATAATTCATTTTTCCTCTTACGACACAAAGAAGTTGATTCAGTAGATGAGCTTACTTTGTCACTGGGACACTTATTTCCAGCTGAAACTGGACCTATGACTGGAAGGTGTTCAGACATTTCAGCCTTTGTGTATAATGGCACCATATTTTCACACGTCATTATTGCGCTATTTAGGCATTTCTTAGATT
Source organism: Perdix hodgsoniae (assembly GCA_035772895.1). Lineage (NCBI taxonomy): Eukaryota > Metazoa > Chordata > Aves > Galliformes > Phasianidae > Perdix > Perdix hodgsoniae. The sequence continues at coordinate 11,023,577 of JAPSGF010000009.1, read as the reverse complement.
TGGGAGGAAGCATTTCCATTTTTTTCCTCTCATCAGCACTGGGCTTATTTTTGATGACAGTGGCAGACAGAACTGGGCGCTTTTTTGGTTGCTCTATCTGAGAAGAATGTGTTTGAAATTCCCCTATAGAAGGACAACTGAAGTGATTTTCTTTGGATTTGTTATGATGAAGCACTTGTGAATCTACACTATGCACCTCAAAGGCTTCATTTAACACACGTTCCACATGAACCTGTTTTTTTGTCTGTCTGTCTCCATTTTTTTTCCATTTTGAGGGGGCACATTCCTTCACGACATAAGTCACTGTAGTAGAAGATACTAAAGCTGCCTCGGGTTTGGGAGTCTTTGAGTGCATATACAATTGCATGTCTTTCACAAATTGATCAGGTGACAGAATTGGAACGGATGGCTCTATATCTCCATCAACTTGATAACTGCCATTTACAAAAGTATCTGGACTTAAAAATCTTCTTGTACTTAAAAAGGGCACAGATGATGAATTTTCTGGAGTACAAACAGGTGAGAGCGTGCAATTGAGAATTACTTCATCATTTGAAATCGCTGGTTTTCCTAATCCAGAAGAACTGTATGCGCTTCCAGATTTCAATTCACTGTGGTCATCAACTGATTTATTGAAGTTGTGGCTGTCCATTACAGGCAATAACCCCTCATTTGCGGCAGCAGCAATATCTGAGAATGTAGTAGACCTCCTCATTGAAAGTGGTGTGCAAGCAGTAGTACGAAGTTCCTCTAGCACTGGTGCAATAGGAGAGATAGGCAATTTATTTTCTGAGCCAACAGGAGATTCATTTACTGGTGATGTAGTATTTTGCATTGCATTCTGATTTTCACATGATTGAAGTGGGCTTCTAAGTCTATCTGCCTCCTGGGAAACTTGAAAGGTCTTATTAACATTTTTAACTTTTGAATTTCTTTTATTAATTTTCCTTGAAACGGATGATTCTGAACTGTTTTTCTTTTTTATAGTATCCCAAAGACTCTTCTGAAAAAGAACCATAAATAAATTTTAGTATGCTGGCTTTCTGCATACATTTATACATAGATGTGAACATTAGTACATTCTTTCAAAGTTTAAAATTACGAAAAAGAATACCTCGGCATATAACACAGACATGACAAAAGGGGAACATTCAGGCTAGCAAGAAGAAAGCTTGAGGAATCTACTTGCAGTTTTCTAACACCTAAGAAGTAAGTATTAGAGAAACCGTGAATGCCCCATCCCTGGAAGCATTTAAGACCAGGTTGAATGGGGCCCTGGGCAGCCTGAGCCAGTGGCTGGCAGCCCTGCACATGGCAGGCAGATCAGAGCTAGATGCTCTTTAAGGTCGCTTCTATCTCAAAACATTTCTATGTTTCTGAGAAGAATCATAAGAACTTACGGTGGTACAGCAAGAGGCAGCAGGCACGAGTTGCTTATGACAAAGATTGACTGTTTATATATATGTGTAGAGAGAACATGTATCTTCATGATGAAAAATATTAAACATAGGAATAGGATGTCCACAGTAGAGCTACAATCTCCCTCATTGCAAATGCTCAAAGCTCGACTTGGCAAGGCATTGCACAAGCTAGACTAAAGCTCTCCTTTAGCAGAAGGTTGGATCAGAAAATTTTCACCACTTCCAATCAAAACTATTTTGTAATTGCCATAAAATAAGCATCTAAATACATCACTGTACTAAAAGTACCAACAAGATGGTAGTCCAAAAAAGGTGGTAAAGTCAAAACATTTAGTCCAGAATTCACTATAACTTACTTCCATGGTTGAAAATAGGGTTTTTTTTGGGGGGGTCACATTCTATTCTCTAAACAGTAATACACCAGTACCTATTTTTCAAACCTGCTGAAAAAAATTATATACAAGGTGCTCTCCCACAAACAACAATTAAGAATTTTTAATCCTTCACTGAATTTTGACTAATGAAAACAGTATGTTTCAGCTACATTAAAGTAATGAAATTAGATAAGACAATAAAAATGTACTCACCTTTTTTTTCAGAGGTTGTTCAGCAATGCCCAAGAGCACAGCCTGATGCTTTACAATACCATTGACAACAAATGTTACCAGTTCTCTGACCTTGCCTTCTTCTGACGGGGTCCATGTTACATAAAGAAATATTCTTTGTCCTGACTAAAGGAAAGAAACATTTAATGTATAGCGCGCTTATGTAAACTTTTTTATCATCAGATACAAGAATAATCAAACCAAATGAGTGGCAGCGTACAGGAGAAATGCATACTTCAACTCTATGAAGTGATGATCCATTGCTAAATGTCAGTTCCTCACCCTTCATTATATTAATTTAATCAAACAACCAAAAACGCCATTTTACTCAAGAAGCATATAATTCTTCAAGGAATTATAATGGAAAGCAAGCAAGAACAATATAAATGTAACACACAATAGAAAGGATAAGACTAGGATAAAGGTAGATGGAAGAGATTACATGACTTTTTTGCACATATTAATCTAAAAAGATCATTTTGAGAGAATACCATTTGGACTTGTAATACAAGGCTAAGTTTCAGGACCTTAGCTGAATGTAAACACAATCATCATTTTTTTTAGTCAAATGATCTGCAGAGATATGATTACGCAGAGAAGTTCATTGAGTAAAAGTGAAGACAGAGGGTCTGATCTGCAAATAAACAAGAAAGTCATAGAGCTCTGTGTATGCTGTAAAGATTCTTCATGCAGAGTGCCCTACCAAATCAATTCTATGCTCTGCAGGTATCAATACAAACAGATCAAAACATTTTCATACCACTGTCAAATTCAAAAACAGAGTGAAAGCTACCAATCTTTAGAGCATTTGAACAAGGAGTTCTGCCTCTTTAAGCAGATCTGTTTCCGGAAAACACACTAATTCAACAAATGCTTATACTGCAAGATCTGTCAACAACATGGCTGATGTAGTTGCCGAGCAGCTGTCCATCATATCTGAAAAATCATGGCTGTCCAGTGAAGTCCCCAGTGACTGGAAAAAGGGAAACATTACTCCCATTTTTAAGAAAGGTAGAAAGGAAGACCAGAGGAACTACAGGCTTGTGAGCCTCACCTCTGTGCCTGGGAAGATCATGGAGCAGATCCTCCTGAAAGACATGTTCAGGTATATGAGAGATAAACAGGTGATATGAGATAGCCAGCATGGCTTCACCAAGGGCAGATCATGCCTGTCCAATCTGGTGGTCTTCTATGATGGAGTTACTGCATCAATGGATAGGGGAAAGACGATGGATGTCATCTATCTGGGCTTACACAAAACCTCTGACGTGGTCCCTCACCACATTATTCTCTCTAAACTGGAGAGGTGTGGATTTGAAGGATGGACTGTTCAATGGATTAGGAACTGGCTGGCTGGTCGCAGCCAAAGAGTTGTCATCAATGGTTCTATGTCAGGGTAGAGGCCAGTCACAAGTGGTGTCCCTCAGGGGCCAGTACTGGGACCAGCACTCTTTAACATGTTCATCAATGACATAGACGATGGAATTGAGTGCACCCTCAGCAAGTTTGCAGATAACACCAAGCAGAGAAATGCAGTTGATACATTGGAAGAAAGAGAAGCCATCCAGAAGGACCTGGACAAGCTGGAGAAGTGGACACATGTAAACCTAATGAGGGGGCTGGGGCAATCCCAGGTGTTTATACAAACTGGGCGAAGAAGCGAGCAGCCCTGTGGAGAAGGACTTGGGAACGAGAAGCTGGACAGGAGGCAGTAATGTGCACTTGCAAACTGTAAGGCCAACTCTCTTCTGAGCTGCATTAAAAAGGGGTGGCCAGCAGGGAAAGGAAAATGATTGTCTTAGCTCTTGTGAGGCCCCATCTGCAGTACTGCATCAAGGCCTGGAGCCTTCAGTACAAGAAAGATGCAGAGCTCTTGGAATGAGTCCAGAAGAGGACCACTAAGATGATCAGAAGGCTGAAGCACCTCTCCTATAAAGAAAGGTCGAGGGAACTGGGTGTGTTTAGGTTAGAGAAGGCTCCAGGGAGACCTCATTGCAACCTTCCAATACTTAAAGGGAACATATAAACAGGAGAGGAAAAGGATGTTTACGAGGGTGGATAGTGATAGGACAACAGGGAACGGTTTTAAATGGAGACAGAGGATGTTTAGGTTAGATATTAGGAGGAAGTTTTTCCACTCATAGGGTGGTGACGCACTGGAACAGGTTGCCCAAGGAGGTTATGGATGCCCCATCCCTGGAGGCATTCAAGGCCAGGCTGGATGTGGCTCTGGGCAGCATGATCTGGTGGTTGGTGACTGTACAAAGCAGGGGGCTGAAACTTGATTATCATTATGGTCCTTTGCAACCCAGGCCATTCTATGATTCTATGAATAGATAATACTTATTTCGATAGGATCTTCACAGCAGGACTTCAGTCTGCTTTTGCAAGCTCCTTTTTGCAGGTGATCTTCAGAGAGCTACCTCCTTCCCTCACAAAGATCTATAGAGTGGGCAGGTACTGGAACAGACTGACCAGGGTGGTGGCAGTCACCATCCCCGGAGGAGTTCAAGAAACTTTTAGATGTGGTACTAAAGGACGTGGGTTAGTGAGGAAACATTGATGGTAGGTGCACAGTTGGACATGATGACCTTAGAGGTCTTTTCCAACCTCAGTGATTCTATGATTATTGTTTCTGTCTTAAAAGCCACGTTCTCAGAAATCAACTATCTGTGCATCTTACAGACAGAATACATCCTACATTCTGACATGAATTACAGCGGGGCCCTGGCTGCCCAGGGAAGCAGTGGATATCCCATCCCTGGGTTCAAGATCGGATGGGGCCCTGGGCAGCCAGAGTTAGTGGCTGGCAACCCCGCAGACGGCAGGCAGATCTTTGCTCTTTAAGACCCCTACCAATCGAACCCATTCTATGTCGAGTCGGAAAAGCAGCTCTTCCCTGGTCAGCACGAGTCCACAACCCGCAGGAGCACCCCACGACCGGAGGAGGCTCCTGTGAAGAGAAGCCCGGCCCCCTCCGCCCGCAGCCGCCCGCGAGCACGGCTCGGAGCCCCGCGCGCCCCCCGCAGCCCCGTACCTCCACAGAGAAACGGCGGCGCTCGAGGCTGAAGCCCCTGGCGGAGGCCGGGAAGCGATCGACGAGCACCTCGACGCGCTCCGCGTTGGGGTTGTCGATCCCCAGGCGCCGAGCGCGCGAGGAGCCGACGCGCAGAGTGCCGAAGCTGAGGTACGGCGGCCGCGAGAAGTGGCTGAGGACCAGTACGGCGGGCTCCTCGTCCGACTCATCCTCGGGCCGCGGTACGGCCCAGCGCCGCCTCCGGGGGCTGCCGGCGGGGCTCAGCTGCCAAGCCGCCGCTTCGGGGAACGCGCTCGCGGCCATGCCCTGCGCGGGTCACGCAGCGGGAGCGGGCCGCAGCTCCCCTCGCAGCCGTGGACGGGACGCCGCGCTGCGCCGCCGCCCCAACCGCCGCACCTCCGCCCGCCGGTTCAAATCCGGCGCCTCAGCCAATCGCTGCCCTTCCCGCCGCTCCGCCAATGAGCGCCGGGCGTTTTATTTAAACGGCCCACAGCGCCGGTCAGCTCGGCGCCTCAGGGCGCCGCCTCGTGGGGGCCGGGCGGACCCAGCGCCAGGGGTTAATTCAACACGAGACAGTGACAGAAATAAATCAACAGAACATCGCTTTAAAGTATCCCCGCTTCCTCAAAGCAAACAGAAGCAAAGCTTTTTTTTTTTTTTAAAATAAATTTAATTTACAAAATATTTTAAAATAAAAAGTAACACACACAAAAGTGACAAAAAATGTTGCCTCATCTTTGTTTATCTTTCAGGAGTTGTAAAAGTAAAAAGACACACAGAGTGCTGTTTCCATAGTGTGTTCCTACACTGCTCGAAGTGAAAAGGCAGAAAGCAAAACAGAGCAAGCACCACTGCAAGAAGCCCTGTGAAGCCAGCAATGTTAAGACAAAAGAACTTTACTTTTCCATAACAAACAAAATTACACGTGGACTGAGTACCCCTACATTTACAGTACACTTTCTAACTTTTCCTTACAGCAAAGAAGTTCTCCTAAAAAGACAACTTTAAAGACTTCCATCTAAATTACCAACCTATACAGACCACATTTAAAACACAGTATTTCATATACCAGTGACAAAATATTGAGTTTCTTTCACCTTATTGTTTCATATAAAAGGACCAACATTTAAACATGAGCAAAATGGTACTGGGGGATTTAAAAAAAAAAAAAAAAGTGTCATTTAATGCTTCAAATCCCTTTATCCCAAACCACTTCTTACAAACCATGTGAAGGATCGCTATGGGCTTAACACAGTGACTGCCCTGCTCTATGTTCTGCAGGTTTCTTCTTTGATGCATACGATGAAACAAGCGAATCACTGTGAGATGATAAAGTTAAAAAAAAGGGACAATGCACTGATGCACTATGATAAACATACTACGTGTAGAGTGCAATCTAGTATGTATGTATGTATGCTCAACACAGGAAAAAAAAAACAGATTTTTTGCAGTTGTTTTCAAGGGAAAAAAAAAAAAATCACCACCAATAACCTTCCCAGAATTCAGTCATTTTTCTTTGTGCGAGTTTCTACACTGATATAATTATTATCATTTTTTAATTGAACTGAAGAGTCATTCCTCAGCATTCCAAATACTCTTTCATATTTATTACTATGAAAAATAAGTTTAGCTCTTTAATGATAGCAAGTCCATCTTTTGCAATAGTGTTTTGGCCTGACCCATCTTTAAAAATAGCTACCCAAATAACAATGCAGACTGAAGTAGCACTAAATATTTTAAGGAAACCAGAACCTTACAGAAGATGTATCATCACCATTACAATTACTGATGTTCAGAAAAAAAAACAAGCCATGACAACGATACCTCTGTAGGAAAAGTGTCAGTGCTCAAGCAGTAAATTTCAATATAAATAAATAAAACTGAATAGACAAATCAATTTAAGGAAAGGACAGCAACCCAGTCAACAGCTAGAAATTACTAAGTTTGTCTAGCAAAATGCACATAATTCAGTGTTTACAGAATGAGTGCAGTAAGTTCTCAGAACTACATAGAAGTTTGGAGCACCGTTGTGGAGTCCAATCCCTCTCCCCAAAGGTCAGCACGTGGAAAAGACCAACATCTTTCAACATGCCACTCATCATTCTTTAGACATTTTGAGAGACCTGCTTCCTTCTTTGGCAATTAACAGTCAACTGAATCAATTACTGCCAGATACAACACAGCTTGTATTGTAAAAATGCTCTCTGGGTTAATAGGATATGACTACTGTTAAGAGTACACACACATATTAAAATGGAAGTACTAAACACCTAAGGAGTTTTGACCCACACAGATGTGAGCTTCAGAGTTCTGTCCTTCAACTCCAGAACTCTCAAAAGGAACCATCTGCCACTAGATACCAGCTACTTCCACCCACCAAATGAAGTACCAGTCCATGAAAATTTACACAGCTTATACGTGAATAGATGTAAAGCCGTAAGAGTTACAACTAATGATATTAAAAATAAAAACTATGTAATATTTCCTATTTTTACTCACTGTCAACTGGCAATGATCAGCCTGACCAGCAGGTTAAAACATTAACTAGTCTGATTATCTGCAAACAAAAGAATGTCAAAGAACTAGTATATTGTGTTGTTTTTTTTTTTTCCAGGAATGACTACTATTTCTGGCCATCCAAACAGTGAAGATAGAGCTCATTTTTTCCTGAAAAGTAAATCCTTTTTATAATCTGTTCCTCGTTGGGCATGCAAAAACATGAAGCCCCTTCCAAAGATATTGTCCTTAATTCCTTCTGAATAATCAACTAATTACAAAAAAAAGCCATTATCAGAATATACGTAAAAGGCACAATCACCAAAAAATAAAAATAAAATAAAAAATTTAAAGGACATTATCAAGTAAATGTGCTCTAAATTCTCTTCTAGTATTTTACTAGAACGCCTTGCCAAAGAACTGGACTTCAAAAGAAAACAAATTAGTTACCAACCAATTTTAAGTCATTGTTTTATCGAAACCCTACAATACCTACTTCTATAGTAGGCCAGAAGAGACAAAAAATAATAAACAGGCTTCTAATTCTGAGAACTGCACTGACCCCGCTGATGTCAGTTTACTTTTAATCGTACAATTACAAATGATGGAACTCATGTTTCACAACATATGGTAATAAGACATGTACATATAAACTTGAAAACTACAGATAGAACAGTAGTTTCCAAGTCATGGAGTGTAAAGATGAAAAATGGTTTGTTTAGGAAAGGAGACAAAGGTGGAGTTAGAAAGCAGGAAGTATAGTACTTGATAGCGTCCTTTCAGAAGGCGGCATTCAAAGGCCTCATTATTGCTGTATATTTGCTAGTATTCAGATTCTTACCAGATATATTTACAGCATGTCAGTCTGAACATTCCCAGAGCACAGCTCTAAATTTTACTTTAGAGATACAAACACAGAACAGTTAAACATACATAGTCCTGTTTCAAAAACTGAACTTTTTAAAGTTTAGGACTTTTATTGTGCTTCTTTGGCTAAGTCCTATTTAAGTATCAGTAACACTTAAAATACTATAATTCTGCCACTATTACACAGCTAACAGAAATCTTTGGTGTGTTAAGAATCCAATAGGGCACAAGCTTCAAAGTACGAACATTCAGGCGGCTCTGGCCCCTCTCCTGTGAACTGCTCAACACTGAAGTAAATGGGAACTAAAATCATCTCACACCAAAGTATTTAAATAGTATGTGAAAGGTTCAGTGTTTACAGTTTACAGAAAAGGGATGATAAAAGAGCTTTTCAACACAGATTGGTTGTGTTCAGGTCACTGGAAAAATCCAACAGTTACAATAATTCATATAGATCCAGTTTCCCACTCTAACGATACTTTAATATAATAATTTAATAATAGCAGATTACTGGGGAGGCTGGGGAAAAATTTAACTTAGACTGTAATTCTTGTGAGCAATAATGAAGGTTATAAAATGATATCCGATATCTTCTTTGGCATAATTTTCACAATACAAACAAAGAAGAAAAACTTAAATTAGGCTTAAAATAGAAAGCTTAATGATCTTAAATATAACTAGATTTCATGGTAAATTACACTAGACTTTATAGTTAAAAATAGGTTATTTTTTTTAACCTTACTTCTAATAAAGAAAAAGCTAAAAATAACTGAAGACATAGAATACTCTCTAGAGCTTGATTTTGCTTTATAAACAACAAAAGACAGTGGAAAAAAAATTGCTAGCAACTCACAAAAGATCTAAGATTGGTGATTATTTCTTTTTTAAAGAAAACAGTTGAGTGCTGTACTGGAAATAACTGTCTTTACATTTCTTCATCACTGATAATTTGAAAATGAACATGCTAGGGGGATCCTGGTACAACTGGTGCTCTAACAAGGATAAATCATGCTGATTCTTTATGACTGTCTATAGGCTACATGACATTTCTTTCAAACTTAAGAGTGTGGGACACACTTTAGAAAACAAACATGACTGAAAAAGAAAAATGTATACTAAAATTGCATAGGGCTAATGGCAGAAAATTAGACAAAAGTATTGTCTAAACTTTCATACATAAGTCAATATTAAGACCAAGGAAAAAGTAACAGACCAAACGCAGGTAGCCTAATTATACTTCCGGTGTTCTTTACAGTTCCCTTTCGCGTTCTTGAAATATCCAAATCACTGTCCAGAATTATCTAGCTCCCTCCATTAACTTGGCTCCAGAGTCTTTAGAAATTTAAAAACTCTCCAAAGATGCCTGATGATTCAATTTTAATTTACATGTGAAATGTAATTTGAAGTTTGTGTTTTGTATTACTGCCTACCCTTACCATTTCTAATGAATTTGATACAATCCTTTTTCTTCCAGTATGCTTTCTATTACGCTTATAACTTTAACTCGGTGAGATGCTGAAAGGCGAAAAAAAATTTAAATTAATAGGCAGGTACATAATTACATTTTCTCAGCAACTATCCTTAAAAGATATTTCAGAGCATAATTTTTAAAAGACCATCTATAATATTTTATAAACTCTTAAAATCACAAGAAACACTCTCTGTATACATCAGTGTGCCTAAATGTTCAAATATCATGTAAACAAACCTGTTTTTCCAAAAACTATGCAGAAGACTCACGAGTCCAAATAAAATACAAAATATAAATCTCAATTGCCATATCAGCCTCCTGTTGGCTAATGGCTTAGTAAATTAGGTGGAATGTTATGCTCTGATCACGAATGTTCGTTGTTTGAAATGTTCTGTACAGTAGGAGCTGTATCCAGCCCCAGTAAGGTTCCAAGATATGACTGGTCTCTAGGATCCAACATTTGCTCAGGTCTTACAGGATGAACAATATTTGCAGGTTGTGGAGTAAGAGTATATTTCTCTAGAAATGACAGATCTGTCGCACGCTGATAATCTGCCTGCTCATGCTGTGGAGGAAGAATGCCATGTGACTGAGTAGTATGCTGTACTAGATCAGCTTGAGGATCAGGCATCTGAACCGGTACCAGAGTCACCGGCACACATACTTCTGTAGACACATTCTGTAACAAAGTTTTGGCTTCTGACTGATATGTTTTGGACTGTTCCACATACTGCTTAGCCTCAGTTTGATAAACTTTGTCATCAGAAGTGTACTGCACTGGTAAAGAGACTAGTTTTTCTTCCGAAGAAGATGTCAGTGCCTCTTCTGCTGCCTTTGTTCCATGAACATGATCAATATGGTATTTCAGCTTGTCTTTTCGCTTAAATGTTGCATTGCAGTGTTGGCAATTAAACGGTCGAGCATCTGAATGAATAACCATGTGCTTTGTTAATGTCTTCTTAATTCTAAAAGACTGATTGCAGATTTGACATTTGTATGGTTTCTCACCTATAAAGAAGCAAAGAAAAGATGTAAAGATAATTGACTCTGAGTAACTCCACCTTATACATAAATAGATAAACTGTACACAGAATAGGAACCCAGCTCAAAATGAGTGTACTGAAAACAAAGAGCATATGTTCAACACCAATTCAGGAATCAAGGGAGCCCTTGAAAGTTTGCAAGTTATACTGGCAAACCCAATCCCAATATTTGGCATTTCTGTCAGAAAAACAATCAGAATATAAATCAAATTACAAAAGAAAAAGAAAAAAAACACCAAAAAAACCCTGTCTTTCAAGTAATAGCACCGCTATTAAATAAACGTAGTTTATACTTCACATTTTGAAAGGATGACTACTTTCTCTGAAGACATAAACCCTTCCAAATGGGTTTCAGATCCTTGTTCAGATTACCAGTTGAAACACAATATTCTCTGTACCCCTAAACTAATTAGGTGGTCTGGGTGTGGAGACATACCACAAACATATTCAGAAGACAGTACTCAGAGAGAGCCAACATACACGATGAAAAATAAGTCTGGCAGCATCCTGCTACTCTTACTCTGAATGCTTAACAATTGTAATGAGTTAAAATAATACCATCAAAGTACAAAAGTAAGTTCCCATGCATTTTTGTTTTTTTACCTGAATGTGTCCTAAAATGCATTTCCAAACTTGATTTTCCTTTAAATACTTTCTTACAGACTTCACATTGGTGAAACGTTGCTTTATATCTTTAAAGAAAAAAATATATTTCATGTTAGATAGTCTTACTGTTAGTAGTTTTGGAAAAAAGTATGTGCACAGTCCTTTCTGAAGTCTTTTAACTGCAAAACAGATAGAAATCCAGGTTTCCAAACTTCCTCGTATTCGTATTATATTATATCCATATTTTCCATCATCTGTGTGACAATAGAGCTAATTAGTTCTCCCAAACTAAAACTCATATTCCCTGCTGGGATTGACAACTAATATTCAAGGGGCAAAGATTACTAAATCTTGTTTCCTTTTCCCAAGTATGTCCTTCAGTATCATTTTTGACTAACACCCACTCAAGGCTTTCACTCTGGTACAATTATGCCATAAATTAATTATTAGGAATGGTTCAGCCTACAGGCTACCAAGAAAAACAAGACAAGACCAAAAAACTCCCCACAAAAAAAGCATAAAATTATAGGATAATTTACTGTGCTTCCAACACAGACATAAAGGTTTCCACACAGTGGTGAGCACAAGCAGTTGAAATACATTACTTGAGAAACAAATAATTTCAGTTTACTTGGACATCTCTGAAAAGCTCATTTTTGGAACTCATAATTTAAAAACCCTGCTGCATTTTAAATATATAGAAATACCTAGGTTTTCAAAGTATTTATCTCCTTTCAGAATCAACAATCTACTTCCAGCTTCTTAAATAGGTAAGAGTGGAAGTTATTACAGTGCTTAAAAGATGTCTAATAATGCACTCTTAATTAGTATGTAATGACAGTAAGAAATATTACAACAAACCATTCATTTAGAATTTAGACCAACACCGAAACAACAATTATCTGATAGACTACTGTGGAATTATAATATGATTTTTTTATTTTTTATTTTTAACTTCATTACACTACAAAAGAAAAGAACTCACTTCAATCGCAAAGGCAATTTTCTGACATCATTTCAAACTATAATGGTATCTTTTCCAAGGAAAAAGGTAATGGACACAACAGACACATAGATAACTACAGTTCTGCATGAACATGCAAGTCTTAATGAAAACAGTTATGTTAGAGATGTGTTTATGCAGTTATTAGAACTGCCAACACTTACTTCTGCCAAACTTTTTCTCCTAGATGAACACTTTTATAATGAACAGTGAGGTGATCTCTACGGCCAAAACATTTCCCACATTCTTCACACTGGTGTGCTTTCTCACCTTTGAAGGCAAAATTCAGTACATTTTGGTTAAACCTTCTGGAACTTATTAACTGTCCAAGAGTTGTAATTGTAACAAATAAACTACATCCACATCAAACTCTTCCATACCTTCCTTGATTTTTATACCAAAGGATTATCTGTTATCAAAGAACAAAGTTCAAAAAGTAGGGTATTTCTATCAGAGCAAAGATTTTTACCATTTCTTGTTCATGAGTATAATTGACCTTATCCTCATTCCTACAAATTCATTTTCATGAGTTAAGGGACACTTCAGCAGACCCTCACTGTACAAGAGGTACAAATGAATGACTAGGAATCTACTCTCTTCTTTACAGCCAGAAACCTAGTATATTCAATAACTCAGAGGCTATAAAAGCTTAAACATATTTTCAGCCACTAATTTTTAGAACTTAGAATTGCTTCACAGCATTTATCTTATTATCCTGATTTACATAGTTACCTTTTTCTTTTATTCTGCTGCTTAAAAGAATCTTGATTCTTTTTAGTCATCTTGAGATCTTCCAAATAGTGGCAGAATGTTTCTTCTCATGTAAGTAGGAGGAGTGTGGACAGTCAAAGAATGTAACTTTCTAGAGGGGGAAAAAGCAAATAGAGTAGAAAAGAGGATTTTTTTTTTTGTACTCGAGTTTTCAAAAAGATTTCTTTATTTTATAGCAAACATTATGATTTTGAACACTAAAAAAGAAGCCGTCCTTCAAAGAAAAGGCTCAGGAAGCTTGGACTCTGATCACTTTCATGTTTTCATGCTGCCTATGAAGTATTTTGCCTAGCAGAAGGCCATGTTCCCTTTGGACTCTGTTTTAAGAAAGTGCCTAGTGAATTTTTGCTCTACCTGTACACTCTGCAACCTTTCCAGACTCACTACAATTGGGAGATGTTTTCATTTTTATTTCTCTCTTCAGATAAGGAATATATCTATCTGGCTATTCTCAGGGCTGACAACCACCACTTTCCTTTCTTCCTCCTTCTCCATAACAGAGAACTTTAGAAACACCTCTTTGATGCTTTTATATTAAAGTGATCAGTGTACAAACTATAATAGAGACTGTGACAGCTTCTTCTTTGTTGTAGTATTAAAGTTTCACAAAATTGCTATTAAAAAAAGAAATCTGAACTCATTTAAAAAAAAAATCCTCCTTTTTCACTTTTGCTTTTTTTATTATTATTATAGCTTAAAGCAATTCGGTGTTACATGTTTTTGACTGTCCCTTGGCTTTCTAGGTTAACATGGAGGAAACATTTAGCATATAAACTTTGAAAACACATAAGGTTAACCCTACTGAAGGAGACCTTAGAAGTACTTGGTCAAAACCACCACGCAGATATACACTGAAGAAAATCTGTAATACGTTTAGTTGAAAATAGCTGTTTCTGAGACTATCTTCAAAGCACGTGCCTACCTGAGTGTATTTTTTTGTGTTTTGTCAGATGGTCATGCCGAATAAATGTTTTCCCACATTCTTCACATTCATATCTCTTGTCATCGTGATGGACTCTTAGATGAAGTCTGTATTACAATGGAGACAAATTTACTTTCATGCTGCTGCTCAAAATTAGGAAATTTATAGTCATATGGCCACCTAATACAACTCTGTTAATATAATCTGCGCTGCTACCTCAATGTAGAATTATCAGAAAATTCATTTTTTAAAGCTTCTCACAAACATCAGGAAATAACATATAGTTGAAATATTCTTAATGACTCTGAAAAAGCAACTGAGGACAGAGCTCAACTCTCACATCTGAAATTAATTTAACACAATATTTTAGTCCTCCACTTAATTTCTCTCTGATTAACAAAGATTCAAGTGTTTTCACAAATACACGAAACTCAACTTTAATGCAAAATTCATATGGGATTCTGTGCTGAAACGGCTAATATGTTTTATATTTAAAAAAGTGAACGATTTCTCACATATTATTAATGCATATTCAAAACTTAAGCATGATTAAAGCGTGTACTAATGCTTTCAGAATACATCAAAACACAGTATAAGTTATGATGCAGACAAAGTGAATAAATCACCAAATGAGACACTTCAGTATTGTATCTGATAAAAATCTGTACCTGTAAGAGCTTCCATGACGAAAACTCTGCCCACAAATACTGCAAAGATGAGGCTTCTCTCCACTGTGAATTCTCAGATGCTCTTTCAAAGTTGTTCTGTTTTAAAAAGACAGTGAAATTCAGTTTTAAGCAATGTCACTGCCACCTTGAAGTAAAATAGGTCATCATTTTCTCAGTTTAATTCTGATAGTTCAAAACATATCCAAATAACTGTCTCAATTTATGCAAATACACACATGCATACATCCAAAGACAGTACCCCAAACATCTACAATTTGCTGAAGCAGCCGAGTTTGGACACAATATCACCAAAGAAACAAAACATCATCCCAACATGCGCTTGGACAACACACTTCGAAAAAAACATCAATTTTGGCAGTATCTTCTATGTAATATGCCACTATGTATCTCTAAGCTTTATCAACAAAATGGAAGGACATCCAGATCATGGAAATCTATTAACTTAATTCCTCACAGAGCTTGTTTAAATGTACAGAGCTACTCTGTGTAAAAAGGTAAGTAAGTATGTTTGCAAGTTTATTTTACTATTGCCTTTGCAAAGAGTAAAAAACTAGAAGTGCATGCCAGTAGCAATCCTTCTTGAGCAAAAGAATTGGAAAATAAAACTGGTATGTGAATCAATTAAATAAAAAAGAAAATTCTTCAATCTATTACCAGTTCTTATTAAAAATGTTATTAGTCAAGTATATTCTACACTTTACACAAAAAAGTTATTTCCAATTAAAGCAGTAATGTTTCAATATTCAACTGCACTGCAAAACTTAAATGAAACTTCAAACGTGTAAATATATATTGACTTTTTTTTTTAAATACCAAACTCCTGTAGTTCAAACTGAACTTCACAGAATTGTAAGATTGTCTTTTACTGTTTGTTCACCATTTCATTACCGCATTAGAATGTTTTAAAACGTGTATACCCTACTGATTAAAGTACTAGATAACACACACACCATCACAAAAATCTGTTAGGGACAAATGTTCTTCTTGTAATTACTCCAGGTAGCTCTATCAGACACTGAAATAAGAAAATAAATCAAGAAAACAGGCTCCAGTATAGATAAACTGAGATCTTTTCAGTAGATATTCTCTGTGGAAAACTCACTAGAATCTTATTCACTGACATGAAGCTTGCTTTTTTCAAATAAAAAAAAAACATCAGCTGACTGTTTTCAGAACCCAAATAGGTCACTATTTGGAAACGTTTGAAGATGATATCCTTTCATAGAACACTAATACCTGCAGTGAAGCAATGATAACAACTAATGAAAACTTACATTTTTTAATTCATATGCCTGGAGCAAAAATGTGCTTTTAATTTTGACAGTTTCCTAGTGGAAACAAAGCACTGAGAGACTGCACTGCATTTAAAAGTTTATGGCATTTGCTACTACATGCTACTTATAAGTTTGAACAAAAATAGTATTTATTAGTCAACATTTAGAACTTCATTTTTTCAACAGCCTAACTAACAACATTCTTCTCCATTCAGAGAAACAATAGCAAAAGTTTTAGAGTTTATTATTCCATCTTCCATAAAACTCTTTGCAAAAGTCCAGTTCCTTCTCAGCCACTTTCACCAGCGCTCATCGCCTTCCTGTCCTCATCAGTGCATTTACCATTTATCTATGGCAAAAAACTCTACGCAGACAAACACAAGATGTTCTGGCAAATACAGGATCCCTAACTGAAGTTGGCGAGGGGTGAAACATCTTTAATAAAACTCTGCTCTATAATTACATTATGCACAGTTGTTACTGGTCACCAGTAAATTGTGTTACCTGTGCCTCTTACACTGAGTTTTGACCCACTAGCCCTTTGAAATGGTTTCCTTTACATTAAAAAGTCAAAGTACGAACTTATGCTGTGTTTTTCTGTAATAAAGAAGTTCAAGCAGTCATGCACCTCCTTACCGTTCCCTAACAGACTTCCCACAGATGAAACACGTCCATTTTCTCTTTCCTCCGTGAGTACATTCTATGTGGCGTTTCAGATTTCCTGTATCATTAAACTGTCGCCCACAAATGTCACAGGGAAAAGGCCCTAATGGTAAACAGACACACATAGCATTGTTATCTGTCAGTTAAACCAAACACGATACACACATTAGTGACAAATAAAAACCCTGCTCAATTTACAAAATAAAGAAAAAAAATTCTTCTAACAAAGGATTGATGTTTAGTACAGTCAGTGCAGTTCAATTAAACTCCCTTGAATTACCCCTTTATTCCTAACACCAGTTATTCTGGCACGTATCATGACTGTAAAGCAAAAATTAGAATGATTAGTCAAAATATTCAAGCTCACTTTAACTGCTCCAAAACCCACATTCCCATTGCTATTACCATCTATTCCCTAATTCCTAGCTGGTGTACATAACTGGTAATAAGAGGAAGGTCTCTGGAAAACTTCAGGGAGAATCTGACTCAACAGCTGAAAACCAGTATACACAAGACACTTTTAAAACACAGAAGTAAACTTAATCCTCCCCCCAGTAGATATGATGTAGATACAATACAACATCTCAAAAAGACAGCTGAACGGAAAGTTAAATAAATAAAATCCAAAAGAGAAGGAATTGGAAAAGAAAGGGGCAGATGAATTAGAAACCAAACTGATCAGGACATACAATGGTGGAGGAAGTTTTACTTTAAATCTATTGTTTACATGTCAGAAGGAGGTTTCTATACCGAGATGGAATTTTTCTTGATGTTTCAGTCTTGCAAATCGGGATTTAAAGTGCTCTTCACAGTAGGTACACTTAAATGGTTTATCCTGAGAGTGAAGGATCATATGCTCTTCTAAATGAGGTCTGCGAGTGAAGGACTTCTTACAAATCTAAAACGATAATATATTTTGTCAAAAATTCTTCCACTATCATCAGATTTTTTCCTTATTTATCAACTTTTAACAGTTTACTCCACCTGCTCTCTGCAGAGAAAAACCTGAGTCTACATAAATCCTAATATATTACACCATGCAAATTAGGACATAGGTCAAATGAAATCAAACTAACATATTGGCATCCTGTAAACAGCCACACACTCCACCCTCCGCTCTTTCTACCAACTCTAATGCTTAGCACTCTTTTTCCTGAAATCAACCCAACTCAAAAAAAAAAAAGAAAAAACAAAACAGTTTTGGTTTGTTTTCAGACAGTAAAACACACACCTCTGTGGGACAGTGCTAAAAGCTTCTTCTGCACCACTAGTGTTGTTCCTTATTTTGACTGGGAAATTGTCTGATAGTATGTTTTTAAAGAGCGAACACAAATCCCAACAAAAAAAATATAACCTCAAAATATGCACTAGAAACACAGAATACTTACAACTTTAAAATAATCAAAGTAAGAATTATTAGCTGTTATTAAACTAAGACTCATAGAATCATAGAACAGAATTATAGAATGGTTTAGGTTGTAAGAGATCCCGAGGATCATTAAGTTTCAACCCCCTGCTGCAGGCAGGTGCACCAATGTCCAGATCTGGTACTAGACCAGGCTGCCTTGGGCCCCATCCAACCTGGCCTTGAACACTTCCAGGGACGGGGCATCCACAGCCACTCTGGGCAGCCTGTTCCAGCACCTCATCACTCTCATAGTAAAGAACTTCCCCAAAATCTAATCTGAACCTTCCCTCCCTGAGCTAAAACCATTTCCCCTTGTCCTATCACTGATTACCCTAGTAAAAAGTTGATTTCATTCCTTTTTATGATCCCCTTGTAAATACTGGAAGGCAGCGATGAGATCTCCTCACAGCATTCTCTTTTCCAGGCTGAACAAACCCAGCTCCCTCAGCCTGCCATTGCAGGAGAGGTACTTCAGCCCTCTGCCCATCTCCATGGCCCTCCACTGGACACTCTCCAATAGCACCACATCTTTCCTGTACTGGGGGCCCAACACCTTGAGACAGTACTCCAGATGGGGGCTGATGAGGGCAGAGCAGAGACAGTCATCTCCCTGTACATAGTTGTACGATTAATTCCTGCTCTTAAAACGTTTCTTATTTAGGAGCAAATGGAATCTGTAATATGTTCATACAACATAACTTCGCCTGGAAGTGCACTCTCAGGCAGTCATGCAATACCTCCAACCATGTTGCGGTCACCAGCAGAATGAACACTACTGATCCCTACAGTTGATATCTCCCAACCTTCTCCTGTATGTATGTAAGCCAGAGTTCATAAACAAAGCGAGACTAGTAATTATATCATGTTACAGCGCCTAGTATTACACATATAGATGCTTACAGCAGCTAGCTAAACAAAACAACTGTCCTGACCTAAAATAAACGCATACTGATTACCTTAAAAACAGAAAACCACATTTAAAACCTTGAAATGTTATCTGGCAGCAGAGAGAATGAATGGAAATTCTGCACTTTTCTTTTTACAGTAGGTATAATTTCACACACACACACTTTTGCAGAAAATGATGGAAAGTATTCTATGATTTTAAATCTAGAAATAGATTTCACACAAATTTACAATTCTCTTGACATGCATGTGCAGCTAAATGAAAAAACATCTCATATTTAACGTACACCTTCAAAGCCTTCCTAAAACATGTACTTTAAGGTCAGTGCTTGAAGTGTATAATTAACAGAAGAACAAATACTCCATTGTTTAAGTATTCATAACTCTGGAGTTTAATAACCTGCAAATTGATGTACTTCAGTAAAAGTAATAGCTAATCACATGAAAAAACAGGCCCTTCAAACTATTTTAGAATTCAGCTTAGTGCTCTACTTAGTCACAAACTGAACACAAAGAACGAAATTCAGCCTCTAAATCCACACATAAAGAAGAAATTTATACTTATAAAGCTTGCTGAAATTTCAAAGAAACATATACCTTATTTTCAATTCAGCATTCAGGTCACAAAACAGCTTAGCATCTATATGAATAAATAGAACTACTGAAGTACTACTTACATCGCATTTCCAACCTTCACTCTTAGTCTTCTTAATAGAAAGAAATTCTTGCACATTCTCTGGATGAAACCTAGGGGAAGGACAGCAGCAGAAAGCATTCTTAACTTCATAAGATGAAGATAACCCAAATACTAAATATAAATTTCTAAACTCCGTATGCCATAAAAGCTGACCAAACAGCAGAACAGGACAATCATAATTAAGCTGTTCTAAAAGCACAAGTAACTTGGAGACATGTTGACTATAGACTCCTTTAGAATCTCATATGACAATTGGTGACATGAAGGACAGTTTAAACTAGAACACTTTGTGGATATTTACAAAGAAAGAGAAAAAAGTGATACATAAATATGAATACCTTTAATTAGACTTGTCATAAACAATTTATTAATCAAAAAGAATTTGGAGAGAAATTGTTTATCCATCTATTATCATCAACAGTGTAGTATTAACATATAAAATCAACGGCCTTTCATCCTTCCTTCAAATTAAGAAAAGAAACAAAAACAAACAGGTAATTAATTATGAAGACTTGTGTTCTGACTGATTCTGATAGCTAATCTGAGCATTCTAATATTTACCTAAAAACCTATGGTACTGTAATAGTTACAGAACTGCGATTTAGTCAGTTCTCGTGCACTCTACATGGCAAGTTAGTTTGACGTTGCTTACCCCTAGGGCCTTTGAAAAGATACTTACAACCACTTATATAAATAAAGCAAAAAAATGCTGTTTGCATAAACAATTCCTCAGAAACATGAGTCAAATTAGCTCATACTTGCCTCTTCACGTGTTTTGCTAAAGTCTTCTTGCTTGCGTGCAGCTTATTGCAGTATGGACACTTGTGTTCCTTTTTATGAAAGTCTGTATCACTGGAGTGTTTCTTTCTGTGCACCGTCAGGTTGGACTTCGTTGAATAGCGCTGATGACATATATCACACTCAAAAGGCTTCTCACCCGTGTGTACACGAGTATGGCTCTCATATTTGCCTACATAACAGAAAAAAAAAAATTATTAGCATAAATATAAGAGGTATCATCTACAGTACAAGTCCGGGGGTTGATTCTAAATTCTAGAATAACTCAGTCAAGGTCTAGGTACCTCCCACACACATCTACAGATTTCCATTGGTTTACACCACTGAATGCTGCATGACGATCACTTATGGATTTCATGCAAGGTTCCACCATACACTTCCATCATAGCTATTTGTAAAATTAAGAGTAAAAATACAATTGCTCTGTATTACTGTTAAATACATGCAAGAATTTTGAATCCCACCTGTTCAACCCTACAGCCTACTCTACTCTCCAAGCACCAGACGTACTGAGTACTTCCATTACAATGACTGTGAAGTGCCTTTTCAGAACAACAAACACCGTAGTAGCAAACCAGTGTTTTTAAGAAAGGTATTTTCAAATAATAAAACCTATGGTAATACAAGTTTACAAAGAAATACTGTATATATCACTTGAGTTAATATTATTTCTCATGTTTTTTGGGTTTTTTTTTGAGCAGAAAACCTAGAATTTTTAGTCACAATGTATGAAAGTTCAAAACACACAACACTACATCTTCACAAGCCATTTATTTCTGCAAAATAGCCTTCCAGTATTTAAAGGAAAGGAGTCATATCAAGAAATCTTCCTGATTCCCTTTAATTTTAAGGCATGGCATTTGAAGTACAGGTTAAGTCTTGATGTTCTAATACTGAACAGCTATTATTACAAAACTTAGGATTTGGGAAATTAATTTCACCTCAGTTGCAGTATCCCCTCTATAAAACGTGGATAACACGAAAGACAACTGTTTATAAACTCAACTAACCAGAGTACTTTCAAAATGACAAGTTGTGCAGAAAAGTCAAAATAATTCACAAGTATATTTTTTAATGTTATAGTCAATTTAAAAAAAAAAAAGATCAGAAAAACAAAACAGCTTTAAGAGTCATATTAAACAACTTTTTGAACAAAAGCAAGCTAAGCACACTGCTCTAAGTAGGAACCAACACACACCACAAATCTCCCGCAGTATAAACTTTCAAAATGATGTAAGAAACAATGCAGCTGTTATAAGAAAAAAAATCCCAATGCTAGGAGGAATGGTCTCTTTCCCAGTTACTGTGATCTAAAGAGTATCACCCAGAAATTCTGATCTTCACCCTCTGTGAAACAGCTCCATTTATCCCCCATACAATTAGCACCCCCACATGGAATAAAAGAAAGAGAGCTACCCAACATGCTTGTTCTTACCTATTCGATCAAACTTTTTGTCGCACTTGGGACACTGCAGCAGTTTTTTGTTACTGCTCTGAATGATGACTGGAGCTAAGCCTTCAGGAATACTTCCCACAGAATCAGCTACCTCGGAACCCTCCTCAGTATCATGTTCTTTTTCACTTTGCTCTTCAGTGTCTGAATCTTCACCCGACATTTCTTCTTCCTGTCCTTCCTCATCAGCGTTGCATTCACTTCCACTGTCTTCAAACTCACTTCTATCAGATGTTTCCTTGTCAGAACTGACTTTCTCCAAATTGCTGTCAGATGCATCATCACTTTCACTATCGCTATCATCAAATTTAACCGGACACTTACGGTTTCTCGTGGACCGTCGAGTGGAAAAGCCTGCTTTCTCAACCATTTTTAGCCCATGTTTTCTCTCCAGTGAAAGGGATCTGTGAGCTTTAGCCAAATGATTTTCTAAAGACTTCTTGTAACAGAAACTTCGACCACAGAAAGTGCACTGATGACTATTCAACAGTTTACCAGTCAGCTCGTTTAGCGTTTCTACATGCGTAGGTGTGTCAGTTACATCGGACTGTATGCTAGAAACACTTTCGTTATTCAGTAACTTCACTGCATCTATAATATCTAAAAATTTTGCTGCTTCCAGCACCAGCGGAATTTCATTTTTATATACAAAGAACTCAGAGGTGTACAGAAACTCCAACAAATGCTGAAAGACAGAATGAGTTACGTGATCTAACGTGACAACGTCAGTGCTTGGATTTTTGCTTAAACAGGCGTGAAAATAACTACTCCCAACAGCCACTACAACTTTGTGAGCACTAAATTCTTTTCCTTCTACGATTATGAGCAAATCACAAAATGACGGACGCTTCTGTCTATCGTCATTTAGGTACTTGAGCAGGTTTTTGTTGTACTGTAAGGAGCTTAGGAGCTTCCTTTGTTCCGACGAAGGTGAAAGTTCTGGGGCAGACTCAAGCTGATCTGCAGGAGCTATTTCTGCAGACTTGGAGACAATTTCCTGGGCACAGTCTACTACAAGGATCTGATCCGAAGCAACTTTCTCATGGCCGAGGCGAACCTTTTCGTTTACATTTGCAGCGAGCCGTCTCCTTTTCTTCATTGCAGAAGCACAACTTCAAAACCAGGAGCTTCATAGGTGACTGACAAAGAATCCTCCTGGAGACTTGCTTCCTCGCCAGACCTCCTCGAGAAAACACCTAACAGCAATTTCATAATCTGCAAAAGAATTGCGACAACACGTAGCACTCAGACGTAACTCCCTTCAGGTTCACGCCCTCCGCACCGCACTCGGTTCTAAAAGCACTTGAAGCACTTTGGAGCCCGGACAGCCCCGTCCCATCGCAGGCCGCCACTCCGCACGGCTCCGAGCGAGCGCGCTGCTGCCGCCTATTATTAGCAGCAGGAGGCGACGCGGCCAGCTCTGCAGCCTGGCAGACGCATATAGCCCGTGAAATACTGCGCGACGGCAGCGCGCTATTCTTACCGCACCGAGAGCGCTATTCTTATTGCAACCCCGCACGGAGCGCAGCGTCCCGCCGGGCGCGGCCCTGTCCCCGCGCCTGTCACCGCCAGCGCCAGGCCGCTCCCCGCCTCGCTCGGCCCCGCCCGGCCCGCCGCCTTTGTTCCCCTCCGGCAAAGCCCGCCACGAAGCCCCGGGTCGGGCCGAGGCTCCTCGCCCGAAGGACGGCGACCGGGCCCCGCAGCGCCGCGCTGGGAAGCAAAGAGCGCGCCTCGGGTCCGCCCCCCTCACCGGTCCCCCCACCCCGCCAAGAGAGACACAAAATGGCCGCGCCCTCCCTCGCCCTCCGGCGCGCCCCCACACACCAGCGCGGCGCCGGGCGCTCCGTGGACGCGCTCGGCCGCTGAACGCCGCTGCTCCCGCACCGCCCCGCGACCGCTGCCGCCGCTTCCGGGTCCCGGCGCAGCGCGCAGCCGCGCTCCCCGCGCCAGCGGGCGGGAGGCAGCGACGCCGTCGCTACTGAGCGTGCGCCGACGCTCTCTGTCGCGCGGCGCCCCCCGCCGTCCGGGCTGCGGTGCCGCTGCTGGCGGCGCTGGGTCGGCGGGCTGCTGCGTGCACGGTGACACTACGGGCAGCCGCTGCAACATCGGAGCCCCAGCGTAGAAGTGCCGTGAAAAGGCGGGCGGCGTTCCGCTTCAGCAGCTGCCCCGCGCGCGTGACTTCAAACTTCCACGCTACAAACAGCTTTTTGTCTGTAACATCCTTTGGCGGCTGCTTCGTCTCCTACGCGTTCCTAAGCGCTCCTTCGCGGCTCGCCCGGCCTAGAAGCGGCGGGCGGCGGCTGGCTGCAGCCTGCGGGAGCAGCGGCGCTATCACGAGCAACCGCGAAGGAGACGGGGGCGCGGGATCCGAACCTGTGGCGTGGCAGCTGTCCCGCTCCGCAGCAGCTGCGCCTCAGCCGTGGGTGGCACCCGGGAGCTGTGCGTGACCTTCCGACACTGCTTGCTTGCTTCCAAGAGAAATACCGGACATTCTCAAAGTGTTCGTCACCTCGTGGCTGCTGTTGTGCTGCGCTCACAGCCCTCCCGCTTTGTAATTGAAGTCTAGAATTATTCAGCACTCAAAGTCATTTCTCGCTGTAATTGTACAGTAAAATCAGTATTTTAGTTATTTCACCTGTCAGTTCTTTCAAAGGCTGCTTCTGAAGTGAATAAAGATAGGCATCGTTAAGTCGCGAGAGCAGCCAATAGCAGTGCGTTTCCTTGAGGAGTAACCGGGCCGGGAGACTTGTGCAGAACAGGTCTGAGCTGTGTTTTCTTCTCACTGCCTGTGGTAGTGGGATTCTGGTGTTTTTCGGTCTTCATTGCATTATCAAGGACTAGAATTTTCCATTTCCTGGCATGGAAATATTCATGCAAATAGTCAACATCCTTATTTCTATGTAAGATTTCATATTTCTGCGCATACCTGGGAGGTGTTTCAATGGCAGAGTCAGACTGCTACTGGAGGTCATTTACATTAGTGTTCTCATTTGAAAGCAATGCTAGTGTCTGGTTTGAGAGGTAAACATAAACAATTATGGCCAACCAAAAATATTCTGGGCATGATTTCTTTCACCAGCAGAATTCGGAGTTGGCTTCCAGTGTTCTGAAACAAAGCAGAAGTTGGACCTTTGATTTTGGTCTAACGTCAGAAAAAAGTTCTTCCCATTCCACTTTAACAACTAAATTCAATGCCTTTTACAATTTGCTTCTGCCTCGTTTTTCCTCTAGATTACCTTTTCAGATGTTGGTTACTGGTATTATTTACTTTGTGCTGAACATGATATGGGTTCTTGGGAGTCTGCAAAGCATCCACATCTGTCCTAATTGTCAGCAGGAGTTCTGACTTAGCTGAAACATAGATAACACTTCTTCTTTTTTCCTGTTTTATGCCACCTGAAGGATTTAGTTCAAAGAAAATTACACAGTGCTAAGTGATCCATTACAGCAGGTGGCATTGCTACAATAATTATCTTTTGGAAACAAAATGTTCTTGAACTTTCAGGTCATCATGGTACTTTCAGCATGAATTCTTTTACAATTAAAATGGTAAGGGTAAAATTTAACTGTATTAATCCTTTTTGTTCCAATACCTATTCATGCTGGATGTTCTTGCTGGAATATTTACATAGACAAAAAGACTGGCTTTTATGTTAAATAAAGAGAAACAGCATCAAAGAAAAAGCACTTGCTCATGTCTGTGAGGCAGTGATTTGCAAATACACGTCTAGGTTTGTCCAAGAAAATAGAATTTTAATCACAGATATTCTTAAAATATTGGAAGTTATGAAGTGAAGCTTTGTGCAAGAGAGTTTGATGTTAGAACATGAAGTTTCATCTTGAAATGCCTGTTCTTCAGCTCAAAATCTTATTTTCTAAGATACGAGACTATGACAGATACTTGAATCAAGTGCAGTTTAAACAACAAGCATAAAGAGAATCATCTCTGATTTCGAGCATCTAGCTGCAAGTTTTAAGACCTAGCTAAGTAATTCCCCTTATTTCCAACATATTCTTTAACAGCTGTCCACTGCAAGTACACAGTTATAA
This sequence comes from Perdix hodgsoniae, assembly GCA_035772895.1. Classification (NCBI taxonomy): domain Eukaryota; kingdom Metazoa; phylum Chordata; class Aves; order Galliformes; family Phasianidae; genus Perdix; species Perdix hodgsoniae. The sequence goes on along the minus strand of JAPSGF010000009.1, from coordinate 10,997,397 downwards.
ATCTAGCAGGATAAACATTCTAAACTGCCGCCTTCACTTTGGCTGTGACATTTATCTAAGGCAAGTGCCTATTTCACTGGGAATTTTAGAGTTACTTTGTTGTGGGTTCACTTCCTATGACACTACTGAAACATGACCCGGACTGTCAGTCACAATTTTTGTATCCCAGAGATGTCTTCTCTCCCTTCCTATCAGCAGTACTGTGTGGGCTACGGGAAACCCACAAAACCTATATTTCCTCTAGTCTGAAATTTTTCTGTATTTTATTGACAGCCACCACACACACACAAATGTTTTAAATTAGTCTTGAAGTGAAAAGATTATGAGAATGTCTAGAGACTCCACCAGTTTTTCTAGCCAACAGTGCTGAATAAAGCTGGAACCATTGCCAAGAAATTCTTTAAAGTAGGCCATGAAACTACCACCCCAGTCTCTCAATTCAAGTCTCTGTGGGGCACTAATCAACTGGAGGCTTGCCATACTGTTAGAGGTGTTTGGCATGCAAATCCAGTTGATCAGGCTTCTCCTCATCTCCTCTTCAAAGAGCAACAACTGAAATGTGTAGAGAAGGAGGTCAGATTTGCCTCCTACCCTGTCAGTCTGCCTCACTCCATCCAAGGAGCTGAATCAGAGAAGGGCAGAACAGTACCCCTGCTTGGGCTCTCTCCAGATTCTGCTGAAAAGGGAGACTTCACTCTGAAATGTGTTATCAAGAGTATGGATTTAATAACAACGGTCTTGGCTTTTACTGCTTTTTTTGTTTGTTTGTTTTTTGTTTTTGTTTTCTCCTTTTCTTTTTGTGAGGGGTCAATGCAGTATGGATGTGGCAGAAAGCTGTTACAGACTCCACCAAGCAGATTTCCTCACAGAACTCTGATCCAGCACAGACTTTAGGTAAAATTATTATGGAGAAGGAACAAGAAATTCAGAGCTGTCAGAATAAGGCAGAAATTTAAAGTCTGAATTGTTTCTCAACACGAGGCTTGTTCTCAGTTTCTGTTTAGAGCTCTGCTGTGGAAGAATAGTAGCTGTATACATCCATGCATGACTAGGACTTATCATCATCAAAGCTCCACTGCTGTTTACACTTAAGATTTGCACGAGGAACTATGAAACTGAGAAAACCTAAAGTCAGCCCATTGGAAAACTAAGCAACCAATGGATTCGAAGTCTACAGGAAGATTTAAGGATGTGCTGCATTCCATTTGCACTTTGAAAATACATCAGCCATAGAAGCCTTAAGATAGAAATCAACTGTGTATGTGCTTGTGGCACTGCTGTCTTTCCCTGCTCCACCGGCTCCTCTGGTGCCTGACAGCCTACAGGAAAGGAGAAGAGTTGGTGAAAAGCTGAATGAGAGAAAATCTCAGCAGAAGAAATACCTGGTATTCTCCTCTGCTGATGGAAAACTTCAAGCATTGCTACAAAACTGGCTGTCATTTAAAGCTGTGCTCTCCATTCTGAAGCCGTGCAAAGAAGCAAGGATTTACATCAATTGTTTTAACCCATGTTTTCAAAAGAACAAATAAAGGCTTTTGTGATAATTCATTGCTAGCATCAAAGTCTTATTTCCCTATAAACAAGGCAAGAATCGGGGAGAAATGCAACAACTTTTATTAGTTCAGATAGCATGCATGACCATCTGAAGTAAAACCAGACCAGCTTTGGGTATATGGCCTCAGGAAGAGTTAATGTGCTCCCAATTATCTTTATTTTTCCAGTGATATCAGCTCAATAAATGGAAGATATTGCTTCTCCCTATAAACTTTGCTTTGTTTATAGCCTTGGACTGTCACAGCTGCAACAGTACTATCAAATTTCCAGTAAAACAAGCAAAACCAGACTTCACTCTGCAGAAATAACCTTGGCTCAAAAATCCTTGCATCATGAAAAACTATGTGGTAAACAGCTTGAAATGTTTTCTGCGTGTCTTACATTGCTGTGTTTTCATTACCCTGCACAACGAGGGACCTGTAAGTTCTGCCGGAATGCCCTGTGTGCTGAGGCCCTGATATAGTGCAAGAATTTCAGTAATGAAGGGAAGCAGAGAGCTGTTGTCACTGTCACTTTTTTCAGTCAACCAGAAACCAATTATCCCTAGTTGACAGGCCCAATTAAATCCTTGGGTAGAAGGAAGTGCTAGGTAATTGGAGTGGGTTTTTTTGCAGTCAGACCTGGTGGTGTTTGTTGGGCCATAGAATAAGAGTCAGAGCCTTTCTGGTCTCTGTCTCTCCATGCTGTCCATAGACATTGCTTTTCACCCCTGAGAAAAGTAGTTGCTTTTCTTTAAAAACTAACAATCTTTTAATATATATTCTCTCTCATTATGGAAACCTGAGGGTCAGACTAGCTCTTCAGGTTTATAGGGAACACAGAGTTAGGAGTTCTGCCATGAAAAGCCTCATGTGAAGGCCTTGAGCTGATTTACACTTAGGATCCTATGTCCTTTATCTAGTACTCTTGAAAAGACATAGAGAGTTTCCAACTCTTATGTTACTTTGAAATTTGAGGGCATATTTAACATAGAATTAGACTGATGCACCAAGGGATTAAATATTTTACTGTGAGGATTCAGCAGAGCTGATTAAATGAGGCATTGAGCATGCCGAGGCCAATTCTTTTTCAGGTTATTACTGAATCGTGGCCCTCCAAGGTCTAAAGAATGCATTGCTTGTGATAGAAAAAGGAAAAGGTATAGAACTAGTTCATTTTGAATACCAAGTTTATAATAAGATTGTTAGCCCTGTCTTTAATGTTATAAGCAGTCCATTCATGTTAATGTTAAGTTTCATGTGAGCTAAATAACTTACATCAGTTATCCAGCATAGCTTGTTTAGAGTATGTAGCAACACATGCAGATTACTTATGCCCGGACATAAGCGACATGTTGAATTACATATAATATAGTAATGCTTCTTTCCACAAAGCAGCTCTTTCACACGCCTCTCCATGATATCAGAACAGAATTCCTTTACAGGCTCCAAAACGACTTTTGCTATACAAGTAACGCAGCACCTGTTGTGCAATGAGAGCCAACTTGTGGCTGCTTGGCCTGGATGTGACAGATGCTTTGTGGTATTTGAACCATTCAGTCACACAGTTGCACCACACTTGCATTGCCTGGCAGAAAACAGAATTTGGGGTAAAAAAATGAGAAGGGCGACAATGGTATTTTGTTAGAGGTGCAGCACGTGAAACGGACAAAATTACCAACATTACTTAAGCCTTTTTGTCTCCTGATAATGTCCAATATGTAATTACAAAGACAGCTAGAAGTAAAATGTAGTCAGACAGGCCTATCAGCTCAGTGCTGACTGGGGCTTTTCAGAGCCTTTCTCTGTTTCCTTTGTCTTGAGCCCTCGCATGGTTACAGTTGTCAGGCAATCGAGATCCATCTCTGGTATAGAAGCAAGGTGTTTCAAGGTGTAGAAGGAAATTACAGTGCTATTCTATATTCACTCTAATCACGATCCATGTAATTTTTAGCTGTTCTTTATACTGAATCACAAAGTTAAGGGTATATATAATTTACAACACAATTTCCCCCCCCCCCCCCTCCAAGAGACATCCAATTCTAAAAACTAAAGAATGTTTTAGGGTTATATGAGTGTTTCTAGCTGAGTGTGTTCATTCACCTGAGCCCAACTTACATAAGCTATGATATGCACTTGCAGTCATGATGAAAGGCTGCTGTTAGAAAGCTTATGTCTTGTATTACTTTGCTCATTATGATTAAAAAAAACAAAAACCAAAACAAACAAAAAACCAGCTACATTATGAATGTATTACATTTGTTTCTGAAGCATCACTAGGGTATAAGTGAGGAGCCGAAAGCCCAAAAAAGCAAACCTGCTTTCAGTCAGAAAAGGAGTAGTTACCATATGCATTGTGCAAGCAAGCAGTATAGAAGAAAAATGTTAATTAATTCAGCTTAGATAGTGATCCAGTATGCATCCAACAGCCAAAGCAGTTTGCAGAAGAAATCTACAGAAAAGGTATTTAAAAAAATAACCAAAACAAGAAACAACAGCAGAGTTTGTAAAACATCAGAATAAATGCAGTAGCAGTATAATGGCTTCATTCTTTAATTCCACAGCACAACACTGTGTAAGATCTGTAAGAATCACCTTGTTACAATGACATTCCTAAATAAAATAAAAATAAAAATAAAAATAAAAATAAAAATAAAAATAAAAATAAAAAACAAACAAGAATGTACCAACACAGCATGCTGCTTGAGATATTTCTGAGTCTAAATCCTTTTCAGTGCATTCTGGCATTCGGGACAGTTGTACATGTCTCTTTCACTGTGGCTACTTGTTTTCCAAAGTTTGATGTTATTTCATTTTAGAAAGTATACTTCCCCAGTAAAAAAAAGCTGATGGGGACAAACAGGTTTTAGTTTTATTTTATTAGGAAAAATTCACACAGCACTGTATCACTTCTAAACAAAAGGCTAGCAGCATTTCTTCTGGAAGAGTGAATATGAATTCTCTCAGATTATTTTGTAGTGCTGTGTCACCAGTCCCACCCACAATGACTATGGATGCTGTTCTGGTGGTGAAAGGGCTGACAGACGCCTGGGTGCCCTTCATAAAGACCCAGAGCCAACACCTTCCTTCCTATGAGCATTTTTTAAACTTGGCTTACAGTAGAGCATTTGAATCAAGATAGGGAGAAGTTACTTCCAAATAAAAGTGAGATGCTTCTCTTTCTTTCTGAAAATACTTTCCTGTTGGTAAACCAAAGAGTGAAATCTTTATTACCCTGAAAATATTTCACATAAGAAGTGGCTTGGATTAATTGAAAGGTTTGGTTGGAGGAATCTTAACTTAGTTTTCAAATTTTTGAAAGCACTTGAAAAATTATTTTAATTGCCCAAAGAGGAAAAAACAGTGAGCCAGAAGGTTATATTTTTAAAATTGCCAAAACATTTTTCCAGACAATTTTGAATAGAAGACCATTAAAACAAACAAGCAAAACCCACCTCTTCCTTCTAAAAGGCTCCAAAAATCCCTCATCAGCTCCCTCATACAGCTTCAAAGACCGTATTGCTGAGAGAGATGAGCATATGTTCATACTGCTGCTCAGTTTTTGGAAAACAACTCCCATTTACAGTAGCATACAGCCCAAGCTACTTGTGCTTACTTTTGTGCATAAATGTGGGTGGATACATTTTACTTACCATCAGTAGAGAAATTATGAGATTTGCATCAATTTTGTCCAGGTACAAAAGTTTTTTTTTTCCCCGATTTTGAATTACAAGTGCAACAACTACTTTCAGAATCAGTGGGACTTCTGAAACATAGAAGAATGTGGTCCTAAATAAGTGCCAAATTGTTACAGAATCTGTTACAGAAGCATGTTAATCGGTCACAAATGGTGCAGTCCATCAGACTACTGGTTTCCACAGCTGCTAATAAACAACATGTACATTAAGTTCTGCACGCATGGCCCTCAGAAAGTTAATTCCATAGCTTAACAAGTTAGCCAGGTGTAATGATCATATCAAAATGCAATTCAGAGTAATAATTTACTCTGAGATATTGATTTCTCACCTTACTAAAAGAGAGCATTGTATACAGACATATTTTAATAATTTACTTCATTAAATTAATACTGAAGTCTGACTTGAGTGGAGTTGGTCAGGGTTGACATGGCTCATTTGACCCCTTCTTCAGTGGTCAGATTCTGCCACAGATTGCACCACTCATTCTGATTAATCTGACTGAAGAAAAGAGAGAGCTGTATGAACTGTGTCTTTAAACTACAGATCATTTCTACTCTTCAGCAACATTCAGAACAACATCTTCAGAAGAGCTCAGCACCTACCATTATTTAAGCGTGTTATTCCTGAAGGTTAGCTGAGGACCTGAGGCAAAAGTCTTCAAAAGTCCTGTAGGGAGAATTCTGATTTCCACAAAGCAGTGTGTGGTGAACACAGCTGTTAAAGTCATGGATTCTGAGACAACAATCTCTCAGCAGCTATTGGTGGCACAAAAAATCATAGTAACCACAGCTGTATTGGAGGAAGTTACTAATAAAAATGACTTTTTTTTTTTTCTTTTTACCAAAAGAAATCTTAATACCTAAAACAAGATAAAGTTCAGCATGTGCAAAGATGCAAAGATATCAGCATATCCTCCCTTGCCCCCAGAAAATTAAAGATCCAGTTAAGGGACCGAAGTCAGCAGCAAACTGCCTGGTGATATAAGTTGGCCTCTGGATACTTCCAGAACATAGATAAATTATAGCAGTAATACCCACTCTTTGCCCCATCACATCCAATATGATGCTCGGAGGTCCAGCTGTGCCATCTACATCCAGGGGATGTTTTCCTTTGACTGGTATGGGAATAGGGTGACATCATGTCACCTACATGTATGTCCTCGTCACTGAAGTCAGAGTCACTCTTAGTGAATAAAATAGGTGTGAAATATTCTAAATGAACACAAGTTTGGAAGCCAGAATATTTCATTTTTACCTTGTGAAAAATATAATTCAAACTGACAGTCTTTCAGAATGTAGTTTAGTACAGAAGTGCAGCCTATAAGAAGTGCACTGGCACTAAGATGAACGCTGTCTTAACCAATACTTAGTAGGAACTTGATATCCCTTTGGGGCACTTACTACTACCTACTGTTACTACAATCTTATCCAATGCTTTAGCACAGAGGCCAAGATTTTCAAGAGGAATTTAATACTTGCCAAGAACCATGCTGAGATACTTCAGAGATGCCTGCAGGGAAGTTTTGCTTTGCAGTTTCTGGAAGTCACATCCTTCAACTGGTAACCTGTAAATTAAAGAGCCTCAAATCTTCAGATGTTTTTAAAAATGTTGTTGCAAATAGACAATACAGTAATAACTGAATGGAAAAAAAAAAGGGAAAAATTGATATTAGAGATTGGGAAAAAATAAGAAACATCTCTATTTCCCTGTTACAGCTGTTTCTCTTCGATGAGTACTGTGTTCTACATTTCCATTGCAAACTGCACTACCTGCAAATTGTAGTCAGCATATCCATTCTGCTAGAGTGAAAAGCATAGAGGTAAAATATAAATTTGCAACCTATTTCACACTTAACCTATCAGTGCTGTTGTAAAAAAAAAAAAGTTTGCTTCATTTTTCAAGTACTCCTGTAACCGTGGAGCTCACAGGAAGATTATTGGTACTGACAAACTTCCTGATTAGACGGTCCATTAGCAGTAAGATACAGAATACTAATTGCAAATTTTCATCTGCGTTGACAAGGCCTGACTTCACATTCATCTGCCAGTAGAACTGCTTCCCTGGTGGTATCAGCCACACAGTATACAATAAATAGATGTTGTTTGGCAAATTTCATCAAAGATGGAGGTAAGTGAATCACACGCTACAGAACTCTGCAAGTCCCAGGGGAATCCTGCAGTTCCTTACAGAATCGTTTGTTTTGGCTTAGTGTAAAATACTCAGGAGAGGCTCTGTATGTAAGCAAACACACAAACCAACCCAAACAAAGCAGCTTAAAATCCTCTCCAGAAATGCAATGATTTGAACAGCAGGACCTGGACTGGTGAATGACCTGGAGCATGTACCAGCTGCCAGCAACCACAGCTTGTAGTTGTGTGGCTGTTAGAGCAGTAGCTGGATCATTGTTCCCACCATTTCTGTCACATTCCAAACAAGATTTATCTGAGTGAATTGGCTTGACAATTGTGTAATCTCTGTTTTATTCATGTTCTACATTAACAGGTAGAAATCCCAGATTACTTTGCTGGAAAATGGCTATGTGGAAAACAGAAAAGCAATGAAGTGCTCATAACATCAAAATGTATATTGTGTTTAAGGAAGCAAAAGGCTAGGCAGAGCTTGCAAAATAATTCTGCATTGTAAAATACAATCCTTTAGTTTCAGCAAACCATTTATAATCTGCAGATTGGTAAAACAGAAAGCCCATGCTCTGACTGGGTCTTCTGGTAGGGTGTGTTCTGCTCAGGCCAATGAGGAGCAAAAGAGTAAAGCAAGACTTCACAAAGGAGATAAAAAATAATGGTCCATGCTAACAGCAAAGAAAGGGAAGCTCAAAGATAGTATTCACAGACTAACCTAAATTAAATGGATTATAAACAATTTATCTCTGGAAAAGCATCTGTGGCCAAAGAAATTTCCTAACATATTGTAAAGACAGTAAACATTGAAAGTGTTGTGTGAAATCCACACACATATAATTGTTCTTGATGCAAGATGCCTAATTAAAATGCAAATGGATCTATAGCAGTTTTGTTAATGAAGTAAACAACTTCCTATTACAATACAACTCTCTCTTTAGTCTCATTCATGTTGGTTTGTCCATTCATAATCATCTTAAGAACTGCAGTCTAAACATAATGTAAGTTGTGCTTATTAAAGATGGTACCAATATCGTGAACAGGAAGATGGACTGTCAGATCCATTGTTCTAACAGGCTCCATTATCCTGAGTTCCCAAGAAGTTCATAAGAAACACGTTCTAATGCCCCAATGATTATAACGGTATCTATACATGCTTTTAAATTGACACAGGGGGCACCTGCATTTACCTGGAGATAAATATAATTTTACTGCTTTTCTCTTAATAATGTGTGCTTTAAAATAAATCTGTCACTACATACCTTAGACATAGCCGTAGTTCTACAGATCAAATTCTGCTCATTTTTCTCATACGAGCCACAAAGCATCTTCCATATGTTTGTCTGAATTCAACAGGACAGCTTGAATGAGAGAATCAGTGTAGGCTGAGAAGTCTGCTAGTGGTTTGAAGGCCCAAGGGACATCACAACTGAGTGATTTCATGCCCTCGTGTTTCATAGTTTTTTCAGAAAGTGATATTCTACCAACGGTGAACAGCAGCACATAACTGTGATGAAATTTGGCGAGTACTTAACAAAAGATGAAAACAAGGAGCGTGGCTGAATACTATCAAGAAAACTAAAGACTCTAGTAAAACAAACAAAAAAAACAACAACAAGAGCATATTATAAAGCAGAAGATTTTCTGCATTGAGAATACAAAACTGGGAACTGATCTAAAACAGGATGGAGCTTGTGCAGAAAATCTAATGCTGTACTGTGAAAATCACAGGATGATATGGGTTGATATGGGTAGGAAGGGACCTCCAGAGATCTCTGGTCCATCCACTTGCTCAAAGTAGGCCCAGCTCAAACAGCTTGCCCAGGAAGGACCTTGTGCCACCAAGTTTTGCATATCCACAGTGTCTCTCTAGGCAACATTATCTGTATCACTGTTTCACTCTTCCATGAAATCATCCATCTGCTTCTGACCATTTACTTGTGTTTTCATTGCCAATGACCAAAAGGCACCTACTAAAAAAAAGTTCAGGTTAATCAGCTACAAATGGTTTGTGAATTTGCATCACCTACTTTCAAGGGAATTTTACATTTTATACAGGACATTTAGCTTTGCTAGTTCTGTTCACTTCAGAGTTTAGATTAAAAAATACTGTAGCATTTTGCAGACTAGAAAAGATTAATTACTTAAGAAAATCACCTGTAATTGTATTTGGCCTAGAAGGCACAGAATCACATTAATAAAAATTGCACTTTAAATTGGACAAGTAAACAATCTCACCATCTAGCAGTGACAGGCAAAAGACACGCCATTAATTAGTGCTGCTGTCATCTGAAAGTTGAAAATTGTGCTTGTATCATGCAGCAAAAGATGTTAGATGATGAAGTTTGCCTGCCAGAGACACAGCAAAATATTTTAGAGGACATGACACTGGTGAGGATAGTCTGATACCACACTGCACTGTGATTATTGCAATCAGAACAGAAGCAATCAGAACAGAAAGGGCATCACTTAGGTAAAACAGAATGTTCAACACAATACCTTTTCTCTGAGAAAGTAGCACAGCCTACAACTTCAGAATCTCATCAAGACGAAGAGATATTGAGAAAGTATCAAAAATACATTCGGATGTTACATTTCACTGCATGCAAATGATGTTCACAAAGTACCAACACCGCAGAAATTCAAACCCTTCTCTTTCAGCAACTTCTAGGAACTGGAGCAGTGGTAAGTTAATTTAGTCTGCTCATCATTAAATGTTGGGATATGAATCGCTCATGAGGAAGAAGAAAAATTTGTAATAGGCATTGAGAAAGGCAGAGTGAATTTTCAAACAGGATGAAAAAGCAGCTCTTTTGGCATCCTCTTTTGACTATCCTAAAAGCAACTCGGATTATTGAACTTAAACATCAGCACACACATTTACATGATATAATTGCATTCTGTGAACAAAGATGCAGGTCAGCTGATGAGCATCAGACACGGAGGCACCTTTGGGCAGAATGGGCATCCCTGTGCCTGTGCAGTGCAGCAAGGAAGGAATAGCAGCCCCAGGTGAGGCTCCTGCTGCATCACTGGGCTGACTGAAGGCAGATGTGGCCAGAAAGAAGTGGTCTGGCACCTGGCACAATCTCCTTCCCTTATCCATCTAACTCCATCTTTCCCTGACTTGGCAAATGAAAGGCCTCCCTACTTCAAAATTACAATGAGTGAGCAGGTCCCTGAAAAAAAAAAAAAAGATGACGTAACTAAAACCAGCTTAAAAGACAAAATAAACAATTGTTTATTGTATACTCTCATTGTATTGTATATTGTATAACCTCAACAAAATCTCCCTGAACAAACTAAAAGCGGTTTAAAAGACAAAATAAACAAGAAAACCACAACGACCCCTCCCGTCCCCCAGCAAACAAATGAACTAACTAACTAAGATTCTGGAAGAGAATCAAGTAATAAATGACTACAGAAAGCCTGAAAATGGGAGTGTTTCATCTTTTTACTTTATCTGCTAATGAGGTATGATACAGAAAAAAAAAACTTGCAGAAAACACAAAGTGTTTGTTAGCAGACTTTATGTGAAAAGGCACAAAGGGTTTATACTCTGAATCAGAGGGAACGAGATGTAATGGAGCGTTAGCAGAGGATGATGCACGAGGCTCTTTATCTTTCCAAGCACAGAGTGCTGCCTGCCCTGCCAGCCACACACCGCTCAGATTGTGACGCTCCCGCTGCTGACAGCCGGGCAAGACTCCAGTCCAGCTCGCACACAAATCTGCACCAGGTTTGAAAAATCACTCGGACCTGCTGAAGTAAAACCTTAACAAGAACAACTGCCTTCCAAATCAAAGTCTGCAGGGAGCGGGCTGCTGGGGGCCACAGGCGACGATGGGCTGTGATGGGCTCGGTGCTGCTGGTAGCACCTTAGTGCTGGAGATAAGGAGAAAGCTGTGAGGATCAGCGCCAGCCTTTTGGAGAAGAGACAACTTGTCAGAGGATGTCCTATCAGGATGAACATGGCTCATTCAAGAATTAACTCTCTATTCGTCTTCTACCTCAGTTTTTTGCTGCTCCTCCACTTAAAAAGTAAGATTGGTTCTTTTTCTTATTGTTCTGACATGTCCTCTGGGTAGACTGGAAGATGTGCGCTTCCAGCAGGAAGCTTCTGTTGTCAGAAGGCTTTAAACATTTGATGGAGATGCCAAAAAGATTTGGTTCTAGGAAACTAAGTTGCATAAATTCTGTGCGTTGGCTTTCCTGATCTTCATACTAATATTTTGCCTTAAAAGAAGAATGAAGGCACTACTTTGTGTCACATACTGAAAGCACAGCAGTAAAATGTTCTGATAAAATTCTAGCTATGAAGTCTGCATTTTGATACCATTCATCCAGTGTACTTAAACCTAGCTGTTTTAAATACATAATATTTTACTAAATCTGTACAATTTATGTATTTTAGCAGTACACATTACTTTATGATTTTAAGTGTTGACTTTTTGATTAAAACTCCAAAGGAATCAGTTGTTAAACAGCTAATGTATTTGAGAGAATATGAAAACTCAACTACTTTTAATAGAGAAAATATTTACAGCAAACTTCCACAAAAAGAGAAGTGTGCAAAGTGCTGGGAATGGCAGTGGGTTTCCTTGGCAATTTTCTCAGAGGGCTGAGACATCTTGGCTAAATCACATCCAAGGAGGCTAAGTGGCCTCAGCTGGTGTATGTTTATGTAAAGCAGCAGCTCTTAAACATGCCTAAAATGAAGACAGGCGGGATGCGTGTCTGTCTGAGGAGGCTGTTTGATTTGTGTATGCTGAATGTGAATTGCAATAAGACAAAGCTTTGAGCAGCTGCCATTAAACAAGAAGACTTGGCATTAGCGTACAGTGTTTTGTAATCTGGGTCACCTTCTGTTGCTGCATCACTCAAATTGTTACTTGGACAGTTTACAGCCCGAGCTAAATTAGAGGATGAAAAGCAAACAGATGCAGTTAGATCAACAGGCACTGAAAAAATACCTACTTTAAAATGTAGTAAAAATGACATATGAGATGTCACAGAAAAATGACTGTAGTCTTGCACTTTTCTTTAGAGATATACTGATATGAATCTGTTAAGCTAAAATGTTCTGAGTTATCTCACAAGAGGGTATTTTCTGGGAAAGAGAGAATAGATCCTGCGCTAATAAATAGCAGTTTTAAAGATCAGTCTACTATAAGATGAACAACTGGAAAGTCTGAAACAAGTTCTGCTGCCTAATTACAAGGAAGTAGCAGGAATGGTGATAATTAAATTTCGTTTATACACGAGGCATGGAATTTTGAACAAAATAAATGCCATGGGAAGGAAGGTAACAAATTAGATGTTTATAAAATTGAAAAGGTTGCGTTGAAAACATCACACACAAAGAAAACATTGCTAGGATGTAAATGAGAAAAAAGCCCTCCAGGAACCAGTAAACAAAAAATGGTAACTACAGGTCTTGGCTTTGGTTGAGCTTTGCTTAACACAGGATGTCAAAGGAGAGAAAGTAATGATATGTTGTATTACACCTTTTCCTTAACACAGGAGCTGGCTGGGTGACATTTCAGAGGTGGCTTTTTTCTCTGGTATATGGCCATATGGCCAGTCTCCAGCTACAGGCTTTTCACTCTTGAGGACTCACTTTTCCCCTAGGTACATTTGTGCCTGTTACAAACTGATGTAATACAACTTGATATACCAGCACAGGGCAATTACAGCAGCAGCCAGAATCAAGCTCAGGAGTATCTGTATCTGTGCAGAGCACGTAATCACCTTGATGGGCATTCTCTCTCAAGAGTCTGTATGTCACTTGAAAATGACGAGTTTCTGCTAATAAAAATTTAATTGGAAACTGGCCAAGCAGGTCTATGCAGAAGAATTGATTGTTATTACTTACTTATTTGGAAAATATTATTTGAAAAGCTGAGAAAGGCTGAGACAGAAGGATGTGAAGCAGAACAGAGACGTTTGCTGATGTGTATAAACATCACATAAAGTGTTATTTAAAAAAAATTTCTTTTTTTTGCAAGTCAATTGACTGGACTAGTTTTTCCCTAAAGTACTCTAATCACAGGTCCATCTTAAAGTCTCTCATCATTATCTATTTTAAATGACTCGGGAAATAAATAGCATTTAGAAGGTAAGACTATCTAAAACATTTTTATATAGGTTTATAACATTTCTTTCTTCTCATCCACACTCCTGAGATGAAAAATGGTACACAGAAAAGAAGTGTCCCATACAGATAGGACACTACGGGGTGATGGGTCATTCCATAACAGTTGCAATAAAATTAAAACTCTTACATGAACCAAAATATTCTAAGTAATATAGCAAAAAAAAAAAAAAAAAAAAAGTTGAACTAAAGAAATTTAAACAAATTGTCCAATCTTATTAAAATATGTTCTCTCTTATTTGTAGAATAGTTCATGTGTACCCAGGTGTATAATATGAGAAAATATTATTTAATTTCTGTACAATATTAAGCATTAAATAGACTATAAGCTTTTATTAGACACTTGTGGTTGCAAATAATGCTTCTATAAAGCTGAAGGTATTATGTAACAGTCCTGTCTCACATGGTTCCTTTTGAAACCACAGGTTGTGTAAAAATATCTTACATTTATGTGACACAACATCAAACCATACAGTGACAGGATTTCAACCTGGAAATCAGTCTTCCAACAAAAAATACAGTTTTGTTTTTTTTTCTTTAATTCTAATTATCTAAAATGCTTTTAGAAAGACCACTCATTAAGTTTAGTCTTCCAGAGCCCCAGCATGATGCTGTCAGGTGCAACACCTGCACAAATATGAGTTCTCAGAAATATTTGTGCTTGACAAAACAGAATTTTGCAGGGATGGAACTAAAGCCATCTGGTTCCAAACCCATTCCTCTAAGCGACGTAATCAAAAAGGGCAAGTACTATGTCCTAAGAAAAACAGTAAGAAGAAAGTTTCAGGTGTTACTTGTTGTTTTATTATAGAAGAGCTTTGAAGTATGCATAGTAAAACCCAAGACTGAATTCACATCTGGATGTAGGTTTTTATGACACTGACTTTTCCCAGGTACCCCCAATAGATAAGTGAATACAACTAATTAATAGATGTGAGCAGTAAGCTGCTTTGTTGCAAAACCTTTATTAGAGAGAGACAGTGGCCTTCTTGTCTCTTAAGGACGGTGTGACAATCATAACTGCGCTAGTGATTCAAATGAAATGTTAGACATAAACCCAATGGTGTTTGAAAGCAGTAATTCCTCCTCCTGTTTTAATTATACATGTATTAAAACATTTGACATTTAATTGTGATGCAGAATTACATGCTGAAATATCTACCCACTTTCTAATTATCACTTTAAGATTCCTGTTTGTGGGGTGTTAAAGAGAATGGGTTCTGTCCATCTTAAATTTTATCTTGTTATCTTCTTGGAAGTGAATTTACACCATATACAATTCCTGCTGCACCAGAGAATTGATTTAATTTTACCTCTTTTTTCAGCTGCTATTTGTATTCACTTTTGACAATCAATAAATCAGATTTATGAAAGAAGGAAGTAATGGTCAACTTTGGATTTAAAGGAGGAAGTAGTGGTCAAGTCCTAGAGAACACCACAATGCTGACTTATCTCTAATAAGGTTGTTTAAAGGATCTTATAAAGGAGAACCCATCTTCCTGGAAGTTAAGGTTCTCAAGCATCTCTTACTTTAGTTGGTATACTGATTAGCACAATGCCTGGAAAGACTTTATTTTCAGGTGATGTCTAAAATGGCCATTGTGAAGTAGTCTTTCTCATTCCCTTAGCATGAGAATGGTGCTACAACGCTATAAATTCATTTATGCCTTGTTCCCATTGTTATGAGTACTGTTGTACTGGACGTAAGCCTTCAATACACGTTCATAATTTTTCCCCAAAATGTTAATAAATTAGGAATGGAATTTCATCTGAGATTAATGTGAACAAAACATCCAAGCTTTCTCTGCACTCCTTTTCTGCTCCTCTGAGATTCTGGCAGTATGCAATTTTCCCCCGTGGACAAGCTCTTTTAGTTTCCTGCAACTATTCCCATTACTCCCTAAACTTCCAATTAATGCTTAATTACTATGTTAGGAATAAAGCTCTTCATATAAAGAGATTTGTGGTTTTGCTCATACCACTAGTCCCTCCTGCACGATCAATGATGCAAGTAGCTTTCCAATGGAGCATTATTAAGATGCAGTCAATTCATTCATAGCAGATGCTGTACTTCTGCAGGTCATCATTATTGTACTGAGGAGTGTTGCACCAGGGCCACAGCCCCTAATGTCTGAGCACCAAGAGCACTACAGCTTTCCCTCTGTTATAGTTGTTGTACATTGTTCCCATACTGTATAAAAAAATGACATCTTATTTAGAGCCCTGCTAGCATCCTAAGTGAGACTAATGCCCTATCATTTTCTAACAGGGAAGTAACTTCTTCAACCTTGTTCCACTTGCATAAACATGACATTAAAAACATCCCAACCACACTCATTTTTGAGCCTTTTAATTCCAGTTCTTACAAGCATCCTTAAGGCTAGACCTACCATTTCAACAACAGAGCAGCTTCCAAGTTGAGTGCTGCCTGTCACCAGTCTACTAGGGCAGAGGTTGATGGGAAAGAAAAGAGCTTGGGCAAAAGAGTGTGTGTCACTTATGCTCAGCTACCTGCACAGACTCCACAGCTGATCTTGAAACGCTGATACAGCATCATTGTATAGGAGAAACTTAAAATGCCATATAAACATTAATAGACACATAAAATATTCAAAAGGTGCACCCAGCCAAATCTTACAGCTACAGCTACTTAGCCACAGGAGCACTGGCATGGGGATTTGGTGACTTTATGTTCCCAGATTTTTTTTTTTTTTTTTGATAATTTGGAAAATTAATTAAGGATGGAGATTCAGATTAGATGTTGGATAAGTTTTTCACAGAGAGGGTGGTAAGGCCCTGGCACATGCTGCCCTGAGATCTGTGGTTGGCCTGGAGGTGCCAAGGCCAGGTTGGATGGGGCTCTGGGCAGCCTGATTTGATGGCTGGCAGCCACCCCTCAGCTAGGGGTTTGTAACTAGGTGATCTTTGAAGTCCCTTCCAACCCAAGCTGTTCTATAATTCATTCAACAGGTGGCCCCAGTGTTGATTTATTGTTTCTTTAAAAAAAGAAGAAAAGAAAGCTGTCCTTAAGAGGTTTAGGGGTCTCTAAGTCCAATGTTACCATAGACACATGAGGACAGATCTGTGCTACAGACTGAGAAGTCAGTCAAACTCTTCCAGTTCTGCATTGGGCAGGTTTTCGCCATGGCCAGAGCACAGCTGCCCTCAGTGAGCTTAAACAGCATGGCTCTGCTGGTATCTCTGGCTCACTGGGAGCAAGAGTGAGCTAACATCAGCCTTGAGGCACTTGCTTTTCTAAATTTTTTTAGTTTTATTAGTTAATTTGGGGATTAAAGTGCATGTTTCCGCTATAGATGGATTGCTTCTTTCCTGCCTATTACCTTGTCTCAGTTAGAGAACTGAGAGACAGGAATCTGCAGTTATTAACTTCTGTTAGATTTTGGAACTTTTCCACATCTGTAGTGATAGTATTTCCTTAAAGTACTGCAAAAGTGAATTGTTTGAACAAACAGTCCTTGTGGCCACATCAAAGACTTTCCTACTGCAAATCTGTATGAAAAGGCAAATAGATTAACACTATGTGGTAACAGGAAAATGACATGCAAGACAGGGGTGAGCAATCAGTGCACCCTTCAGTACTGGCTACATCCAGCTTTGTAAGAAAGAAAAGCAATTAGGGAAATGCTGAAGAGGGAGAGCAGAAGTAGGGAGACATTTAGAAAGATGTCACCTATAAGAAAGGGTCATAGCAAGAGAAGCCTGCCGGAGGGTGTGATTACAGTGTTTCCTACACCAAAGAGAATAGCAATCAGCATCCATCGGCTGCTGCCATGACCTTCTGAAGGGCAGGCACTCTGCAGCCATAGATTCCACAAGCAGTGGCGAGGTTGCAGTGAACTTTTCCAATTGCAGGATAATCAAATCTCTAAATCAGAGCTTTTTGATGAATAGATTAGATAAATATTTGCCAGAGAGTGTGCAGACTGCTGATTAAAGCTGGCGTGACACAGATGGGGCAGTCAGCACCAACCTCAGGTGTCTATAGGGACCCAATGCACTAGAGCCTCAGCACATGCAAGCGATGCCACGGCCAGGCCCAGCTGGGCACAGCTCCTGGGCAGGGCGAGCAGATGGCACCGCAATGAGGATTAGTGCTGATCCAAGCAGGGGCAGCCCTGTGCCAGCCTTGCTCGGTGCACGGTCTACAACATTACTGCTGAAATCTCAGCAAGGAAGGAGTTCACTCCCAGCCTTTGAGATAGCAAGTATTACTCTTAATTTTCTGGTATTTAAACTCGCACTTCAGATATCAAAGCACTCATTTCTATGGGGGTAGGGGTAGATAGCCTTGGTGCTGGAAACCATGCACTGTGACTTCCAGATTTTTGAATCAAACTATTTATCCTTTTACTTGCAATTTAGGGACACTGAATAAGTTCACAATACAATGCAAGGAAAGTCTAATAAATGGATTACCAATAGAACAATTATTGTGGCAAAAAGCCTATAGAGGAATAGAAAACTGACTGCCCTCTGAACCTTAGTTTTGTAGCCAGCTCCTCATTCCTTATAAATACATGATTCAAGACCAGAACTTATACAGCAAAACAGATACCAGGAATACTCCTAGGAAACTCAAATGACATTTCCTGACATGCAATAATAAATAATCATTCTGTAATTCTTCACTATGATGCTTCATTTGAGAAAAGCTTAATGTTTAGACAATAAACTCATATTTTTAAAAACTGAAGTTTGAAAAAAAAAAAAAAAACACAAATCTTTTGCATCAGCTACCAAGCAATACACATTAGTCTATTCTCCTAGACCCTGGATACGCAGCATATTCCATCCAATAATACAACTGAGAAACAGCAGTCTAAGTGCCTTTGATCCTACTACAGGAGGTTGCAGCCAGGGACCTCTCAAGAATATTTCTTTTTGTTTTCCTTATAATTCACATCCCAGTATTAAAAAAGGAAAAGAAAAAAAAAAAAAAAGATTTAGATTTTGATTGCCTCAATCTCCAAGCAACCCTAATTATTCCTTTTACTCTTTGTGGTGGCTCAGAAGAGGAAGAAAGGCCCTGGTATTAACATTACTTTCTACAGAAAGCCTTTAAACGTAATTGACTCATCTGGAGTCACAGAGAGTAGGCAGCAAACAGACAAGGTATGGATATTATCTTCCAGATTGGCATTACAGATTAATCTGTTGGTTTTAGAGACCGACATGTTTCACCAGGCATTTCCCACTGTACTTTTCTGTTGTTTTTCAGCCATTCACGGTGCAATAATACGTGAAAGTTGACAGACCAGCAAACAGCAGAACACTCAGACAAACCTTTTCCCAACGAGACTCTTCTGTTTACTTCATATTGATTATATTTTGTTCACCCATAAAATGGGTCAGCAGAAACCGCCCCAGCCCTTTGACAAAGACGCCAAGTGACAAGGCGCTCTGCGGGCAGCCTGGCAGGCGGTGACACACCACGCAGCTGCCACTGCAGCTCCACGGGGCTCCGGGGGGCCGAGGCAGCACACTGTCCTCTCCAGGCATCAACAAAGCAAGTCTGCGGCGGTGGCTGCTGCAACTTCAGGGTTAGGGCAGCTTCTGCCTGCATGAAATCTCATCAGCGGGGACAGAAAGCAAAATATTTCTAGGGCTAAATATTTCTGTGGGTAGAAAAGGGGCAGGGGCTGCTAACCCGCTGTGTGCGACATCCCTGCTCCAGCAGACAGGGCTCAGAGGCAGTGCGCAGGCAGGGCTCTTGCCTGGTACAGCCTTTGTTGGGAAACGCTGTGCTGGAATAATTGTGGCCTGGATGGATGCTTAGGGGAAAAGTCCTTGTTTTTTTTTTGTACTGCTCTTGCTTGGCTGTCCAAGGCTCAGAATACTGGGATCCTATTCCCTTAACCTTTGCTGGAGTAACAGAGACAGATAGAGCATCTTCAATTGCAGTACTCAGGAAGTCTGAAAACAGGATACGTTCCTTTAAAGTGTTCTCAGTCACAGCGATTGAGAGCAAGACTGTGGGAAGCACACCAACTGGCATAGCCCAGCCTAAGGACTCAGCTAGGGACAGGATGGCTTGAAATTCCCCTTACCTCATTTCTCAGAGGTACTGCTGTGTTTTCTCTGTTGTGGGAATGCCAAAACTGCTCTCTAAAGTAGTTAAGCTGAGAGCTGCTCTGATTCACATCCAAGCTGCCCAGGGAGCTATCAGAGTAGATGAAAGGCAGCGTATATTGCTCACACTGTCCTTGACAGCTCCCATTCTCCCTTGTTGACAGTCCTAGTAGGGATAGTAAAGAGCACTTCATTAGCTCTTCCTTCCACAAGGAAGTCCCAGAATTTGACTGTGACATGAAAACTTTGAAAACAACAATTTGACAGAGAGTCAAGGCAAGGATGGAGAAAGCTAGACAGCCATCAGCCTGTAAGGATCCAATAACTGCAAGTTAAGTAACCTCCTCTGATGGACTAATCACAGCACAGAATCCAAGACTCCCATTGTAAAAGTCTGCCCTTGGGAAGAAATCTGTATGCAGCAGTACCCTGAAATGGATTTTGCTAAGCTTTGTTACAATTTGCAGGGACAATTGTAGCAGTGCTCTTGTGATGGCTGTCCATACATGAACCTGAATTGAACATAGTCAAGTGCCCACACTGTGGAAAAAAGAGAGCAGGGTCTGTTATCAGCAACAAGTCTGCAGAACTATGCATGTAATTCTCTTGATGGGATAAAGAATTATAACAGAGCTGAGGATTACATTCATAGTTCTGGTAATCTTGAATATGGGCCACATGAGATACAATTCAATTGCAACGGACAAGTCTATAGGCCATGGGGCTCACAGTTCCCCTTAGAGTCAACTGAATCCCATAATTGCAAGAAGGGCAAAAACACTGGAGATGTTGGATATAATGTACAGTGGTGCAAACTGTAGCTGTTCTCCAACAGCCCCTTGTCTTCCTTGGGTAGCTGTGGTGCAGAGAAAGGATGCACTGAGCCAGAGAATGACATCAATGTATCTGAGATTACATCAGAGATATCGAGTGGGAAGATGCATGCGGCTCCTGTAGTCTCTGTCCCTACAAAACAGTGAAGCCTACAAAATAGTAATTAAAATGAAGTTGAAATTAAAGCTCCATGTTGTTTCTATCCTAAAATATTGCAAAATATAAGAAATGTGTTGGTGGGAACAAGAATCCCAAAACTCTTTGCTCACTACCTGTGTAGTTATTTGGAACAGCATATCTCATGAGAGCAGAAAGAAAATAGGTGTCTCTACAATGCAACTACAAAAAAAAAATACCTGGCCCACATTTTGCAAGAAACACCGTTTCAGACTTTCCAGCTGAACACATCCCTTCTCTCACATTAAACACTGCTGACATTTGTATTTCTTTATTCACTACTAATGGTACTGAACATTTTGCATGCCTCAGTCTGTGTAAAAACGCCCTCTGCTTGATGTAACAAGAACTATCTGTACTGTTCTCTCTTAAGTATGTCTTAAATGTCTGATTCAATTTAGTCTAACATCTACACATTCTGGAGCGTGTGGACAAGTGCAAGAAGAGTAAGATGCCTAAAATAAATTGCTATTTCTGTATTCAATTCGCTGTTTCTAAAGAACACTGAATTTCCCAAAGAAAAAATAGACATCCCAAACCTTCTGTCTCTGTCCGTGACAGTGAAGAAACAGATGTGTTTAGGGGGAAGTCTTGAATAGGATTAAATATAAGAAAGGATTGGCTCTAAACACCTTTGAGGAATCTGGATAGAAGTCTTTTCATCAGACTGACCTAGTGATCCGACAAGCAATGGAAAGAAAGAAGAGGTTGTAACTCTACACACGTAGCAGAATTAGGCTAAATGAATCATTGCAGTCTGCCAGCCATATAAGATCCTTCAGATATTGCACTTTGTCTCAGGAAATGCCTGATGACATTCACACGGGCACTCTGTTCTTGAAGACCTCTGCAAGCATTCTTGCTGCCCAGTGACCTGTGAAAATGGCTGACAGTGGACCTGCTGTATCCCCAACCTTCATCCCCGCCTCCCAGTCATCCTACTCCAGTAAGAGGGGCACATGTTTTCAGCACTTCTCATATTCCACGTACAGCATCCAACAGAGCTGATTACAGTTCTGATTATTCTAGCTTCACTTTAAAAGCCTTCTGGCTTCAGTGTAGATGCTGCTGTGCTGTCCAGTAGGGCCAGCATGGCTCTGCTTTACAGCACCAGGGATTTGTGGCTGCTGTCAAGAATGGTTTCATTTCAAGCTGACTGAGAATGATGTTCTTTGAGATACCTGAGATCATAAACATCATTATTTAATCTTCATGAAGGCTTAACTGGTTTGTGACAATGAGCTTTGTTCATTTTATCTCAGCTCTTAAATCTGACTTTGAGGGAAAAAACATCACTTCTACTAAAATCAAGAGGACGCTGTTATTGCAGTTCACAGGAGTTTCTGTATAACATGCACAGCAACCAGTTGGAAACATGTCTGCATCCTGAGTCGCATCATTTCTTCCTTGGGTTTGTATAGAAACATGCTGTTCTAGTGGAAACCCACAGGACAACTTGCCAATGCTATTTAATTATGCCCCATTGAGACTTGTGATGTCATCTTTACTACAGGCAGAAGAACTCCTTCCCTACTTTTATTAACTACAATCATCCAGGCAACTGAGTGACAGATTCTCCTGTCTTCTAGCCCTGCACATCTTTTATACTGTGTCTCTGAATCAGGCTAAGGAATGCTGGTTCCTCATGGATGACTGCATCTTTTCTGCAATCACTCATGAGCACCAGCACTTTCATTAACCACAGGCATGAGGTTATGCATGCTTACAGTAAGTCTGGCTTCCGAAAAATAAGGGATTTTTAAAGAAATCATTACGGAAAGTGCACACTGGGCTTTCTGCTCTAGTTGATACTTCTTTGAGCAAGTAGGTTGAACCGGGTGACCCCCAGAAGCCCCCTCCAATGTCATCTGTTCCATGATTCTGTTCTTCAAAATATTCTCAGTTTGTCCGAACCTGTTACTACAGTGCTTGTGTGGCAGTCATTTACGGGACTACATCAGAGAATGTGTCCAACCAATTCTGGAATGACCATTACCATTCAGTAATTAAGAGATTATTAGAGCTTATAGGAAACCAGTTAGTGACAGAAAGATTGAGAGATGGAAAGTAAGATGGGAAAAGACTTGTATATTTCAGATCCCAACTTAAAAAAAAAAAAAAAAGTGCAAAAAAAAATATCAGTTACTAGCTTCATATAAACATCCCAGATCTCCACTGTGTTACTGATCTAATACAGACTTGGTGACAATACCTCTTCAGATCCACTGGAGAGCAATAGGAATACAAATGTACTCCTGAAAAAAATCCCCATAATCAGAAACATACCCTGACATCAAGGCTGGCAGAGTTGAGACAGGGAAAGCACAGAACAGAGCAATGACTGCTCAGCTGCTCCAGGAACATCTGCAAAACTTGCCACTTGCCTTTAAAAAAAGTCTAGTGTTCTTCAGATCTTAACCTTGATGAGAGGTCCAGTGATTCAGCCTTTCATAGTGCAGTCATGCCCTATTCCAGCTATTACATGCCTCATTTCTGTTAATCTTCTCTAATTAGTTCTGCTTCTCAAGTGAAATCTTGGAATCTTAATGTTTTCCTGTGCTAATAGCGAGGGCTTTGCTTTCATGTTCAAGGTTGGACTGCCACTTCACCCTGTAAAACTCATTTGTTCTTCCAGCACTTTCTGCTGTACACTGAGTTTTAGCTTAGACTCTCAAAGAATTTTTGCTGACTTTCAAGTTATTGAACTTGTGAACACGCCAAAAGCCAACACGTTCACATGAGGGAAGAGGAATAGGTTCCTTTCCTCTCCTTGCAAATGTGCTGAGTTTTATTTTTTCCTCAAGAAAAGCACCTTCAGCCTTCTCCTCAGGAAAGGTTTCATGTGTTTTACAAAGCATAAACAGATTGAATGCCATTGCATGTAAACTGGCAGCATCTCAATTTTAGGGATGGAAAAGCTGAGTTAGAGAAGGGCAAGGCAAATATGTCTCCTGCAGTGGGACAGCTGAGTACAGTCTCCCTGTTCCAGGCTCTACTAATGCAGACCTTACATATTTCACTTCATGTTATACACAGGTATGCCTATACATACAGAGGAAGGAAGACACTTTTCCAGATCTGTAAGGAGCCCGAGACATCCACAGCACATATATATAAAAAATGATTACTTATTCTTACATTTAATACAGGCAAACCTAGAGCAGGTTTTCAGTTGTGAACTGGGAGGTCTTTCTTCGTACATTACTTTATATGATAATTTTCAGCCTTCTACAAAGGGATCAACACACTCTCTGTAGTCGCTAACATGCCATCCAATAGTCTTTGCTCTGGAAGGACCAGATGCAGCAATTTCTAGAGGCACATGATGGCTGAGGTGTGAGCACTGGCAAGAGAAGGCACCTGAGCCTTAGGCAAGAAAAGCTCTTCTCCGGCTGTTGTTTAATTCAAGATAACAGATTATTTTCAGGCTAAAGGAACTTGCATGGGCAAGGAGGAAAAGTCAACCTTCAGCAGCATGTAACTTAGACTAAAAGCAGTGTAAACTGCTTACTTAGAGCTTTGCTTCTGCAGCTATAGTAAAATCTGTAATTCATCTCAATAAAGTCACACAAGGTTGATGTTTACAGATTTAAAGCTGTTACACATAGCAAATAGACAATACAGGAATAGCACGACATTAAAACAGAAAGTTTTTCCATGACTACTTTCAGTTATTTCATAGGATACAAGTAAAATAATAATAATAATAATAACAATCTAACTATTGAATTAAATTGAATTAAATTATTTACTGCTAAAATTAAATTATTTACTGCTAATCTAACTCTTCTCTTGAAATAAAATAATAACATGTAAGTACCGAGCATTTTTGCCTTTAAATAATTCACTCCTAACTCTTATATCTGAAGACAACACCCAAAATATTTTGAAGGGTTTGTAGTACGTTATTCCCTGGAAGCTACTTAGGAGTTGTTTTTATTTTTTAAATCCCTTCAGTGGGATTTATAAAGACATTGAGAAATCACTAATAAAAGGCCTTTTTGTCCCCTCAGAACAGAAATGAGACAAAGCACGCACACACACACACACACACACAGCAAATTCACAGGCTCACTGCGAGATCAGTGCTTAATTTGGAAACTGCTCTGAAGGTGAATAGCACCTCACCCTGAAAGTCTTTTGGAATTCCCATTCTCTGGCTTCTGATGAAGTGCGCTTGTTACAAATCCATGCAGCACATGCTTATATCAGAATGGCATCCTATTGATAGGGTATTAGGAGCTGGAACGTGGTCTAGAAGACATGGGATAAGAATTAGACAGGAAAGGCAGCCTTGCAAACTTTTTTTTTTCAGTCTAACTGCAGGTTGTCAACCAGATACATTCATAGTGCAATAACCTAGAGAACTCCACTTGCTTTTGCTCATGGTGGCAATGGTTTTATCACCTAAACATTTTCACTGTGGAGCACTGACAGTGCTTTCCCACCTTCAAAGCATCACCTGTATATATTTGCCTTGACACTGTCTTCAAATCATCTTGATATTGTTCTGACACTTACAAAAACTCAATCACTGGAGCCAGCTGCCAAGACAAAGCAGAGAAGCATTAAAAAGATTGTTAAAGAACTGTGAAGGACAGCAGCCTAGAGAAAACAAGACCTTCCTTTTTCAAATTCATACTATGAGTAGGTTTTAATAAAAGCTGCGTTCTAAAAACTTCAGCCAAGGCTGGCAAAAACCAGCTCAAAGAGTGATGGACTCTGCAGCTGAAGTTCAGGTGTTCCAGTGACAGCACTCTCAGTGCTGAGAGCTCAGGTCCTTTGAGTAGCACTGCCTGGCAAGCACAGTGTGTTAAGCACTGCAAGGTATTGACATGAGGATCTCCCCAGAAACTACTTTGCAGCCTTTTTTTAGAACAGTCAGAAAAGAAAGGCAACAGAAGAAGAGAGCCTGGAGCATTATTGCCCTTTGCTACAAATAAAGCAGAAATACACACTGTTATTTCACAACTTACATAAACAGCCTAGAAAGAAAGCATCAGCTAACATTGATTTAACAAATGCTGAATATTGTGGTAGCAGGATAACAACATGCATGGAGCTGGGTTCAGTAAGTGTTACATGCTGAATAATCTAGGAGAGAAGAAAAGCAATCTCTGCCTTTACTGAAACTACATGCAAAGAAAAGAGAAAAAAAAAAAAAAGTGAAGGGCAGGCACACAACAAGCCCTCCAGTGTCTCAGTACCCAGTGTATCAGCATCTTTTGTACTCATAGATAAAGTCCTTGATGCCCACGGAAGGCAATGCTTAACCTGCACACCTAACAAAAAAAATAAATTATGTCACTATAGCAACTCCAAATGCAGAGAACATCAACTGACTTCTGCCAGCTCACTCCAAAACCATGCCACAGACAGGTCAGCCACCACAGGCAGGTGCAAAACACTAATGCTCCTGCAGTTGAGCTTCAGGGCAATTTGTAAACTGCTTTAGAGGTGGTAGGAACGTGCTTGAGGTACTTGTGATTGGACTCTGCAGCTCAAGTTCAGGTGTTCCAGTGACAGCTCTCTCAGTGCTGAGAGCTCAGGTCTACATGTGTATTTGATAAATAAAGCGTTGCATTTCAGCCATTTGACAAAATAACTACTGATATGAATGGGAATTCTGATCACCAGGAATCACGTTGTTCCCCCCTTAAAAAAAAATCTCTGCATGCGTGCAAATTTGATACTGTCTTCACTCTTAGAAGAACAACACTTAGGTAATATAAATATCACTTTATAACTTGATATTACACTTGCACACATTCAATTTGAACCTTACCTGAAAAGTGTAGTGAAAGCATATCCAAGGCAAAGCAGAGCAGAGCTCAGCTCATCAGCAGAGCAGACTGCATCACTCTGCAGGTGACACGCTACACTTCCCTGTGCTCAAGGAAGGACAGAGCTCTCTGTGTTCTGTTCCTTTATCGCATCTTGCATTCTCACCTTAAGGTAACAAGGGAGGGAAAGCAGTCTGAAGCATCATTTCCTTTGCTGCAGAGCCCTAGGCCTTTACCAAAGAAGCACTGTGCCAGTCAGCCCAGGTGAACCAGAAGTAGCCATGTGTAGAGAATAGCACTACAACCCCTGGGACAGCAGTACTGGCAGCTAGGCACTGACTTCTTAGAGCATTGGTGCATTACCAAAGCCTCCCAGTCTGCAGGACTAGCCTGACGGTGGATGCCTAAATGATCTGATACTCTAATACTTCAGAGCTAGAAGAAAGCTCAGCCTCCACCTCATAAACTCCCTAAGGAACCAAGGAGGAGCAAGGGACTAAAGGTGCTAATTTGTAATCTGCTGACTGCCCTGCAGCTGTCTCTGTGTAACCACCCCAACAGGAACCTGCCCTATCTTGCTTAGGAACTAAGCTTTCTGTTTCTCAAACATAATTCATAAATGCTGTATGTGGAAAATATAGCAACTACTGCATCAAACTATAGCAGGAATATGCAATGTTGCAGGATAAGGGAAATGCTAATACAAGGTACTTGCAACAGAATTTACAGAAATAAACCTCTTCCAGTCAACAAATATAATTTCTGTTGATAGTAGATGAGAGAAACAAATCAACACATGTACTTACAGTCACACCATGCTGAGAGTGAACTAGGCGTGCACCTGTACAAGCTGATGATCGTAACTTTGTGCTCATCTGCCACAACTGTTTGTGCACAACTGCCAGCAATTTTGTGGCTATTTGCATATGTTCAAACACAGTGAATAAAGCACAGATCAGACAAAAACAGGGCAGAGGCAAAATTTGTCTAAATAGTTATTAGCAAGAACAATATGCTTCCATTTATCCAGAGGTAAAATTCAGCTTGAAATGCAGTTATTCACTTAGTTAAGTGAACAAGATGACTTAACTAAGCATGTATCCAGTTAATAAATATGGCACCAAGGAGATGGCTCCACAGAAACACAGCCACTTTTGAACTATACGATCCACAGTCTATATGGATGGTGATGGTCCAACTGCCCTGGCAAGTTGAAGGATAAACATGTTAGTGCTTCCTTCCTATGATGTTATGCTTATGAATTCCCTTGATTACTAGTGGAAAGACATTTGTTTCACTAGGCTGCCATAGTCCAATCAATATCAAATGTCTTGAAAAGACACCACAGTTGACCCTCTAATTAATATATTGTATTCATTTTAAATGAGACACTGTTTTAGGAGCTCAGTAACAGTGCCTTTTTCTGCTCAAGGCTATCCATAATTAATAACCTCTCTGACCAAAGGAAATGAATCCTAAGAGAAAATGGCTTTTGAGAATTCCCAAGTGCTAAGTACTGAGAATTACTTTCCAATCTGTTCTGCAGCCTCTCAGCACAGTATGCTGTATGGTGCCCTTTGGGATCATAAAGCAAGGCCTGCCATGGAGCTCTCTGCCAAAAATGCTCCCGGTGAGAGCAGATATCCAGTCACTAAATATTTAATCACAATTATTGCCATCAAATCTGTCATGTTGTTTTTTGTTGTTGTTTTTTTTTTTTTTTTTTCTGGGCAGGTCTTTTATTCTAAAACACACCACCACATTAGGTTTGTTTAAACAATTTGCCTTTTAGTGATATTCCTCCAATACGAGGGGCTTATTGCTTAGATGTCCCCACAGAAGGCTCCTGGGCATGTCCTAGCATTGATTAATCTTCTGTTTTTCCTTACCTTTACAGTGCAGCATGTTGCAAAGGTTTCAGAGAAAGACATCCCTAATTACTGGGAGGATTTTTGATTCCTATCCTTGCTATTGCCCTGGCTCACGCTCCTCCTGTGCATGTCAACTCTGAGCCCCTGCAGTCAGATTTCCAGCAGGGAAAGTAAGCTTGGGGCCCAGCAGGCAACAAGTGGCAGAAAACATCTGTATCTGCATTGTCCGTTATCGTGTAGGAGTCAAGCCAGGAGAACTGTCCTCTCAGTAGCGTATCTGAAGCAGTGTGACATACACAGCCATGAACTCTGAGATAACATCAGGTGACTCAGCCAGGCAGGCAAGTGCTACTGCACAGAAACAAGCCAGAGCTGATGAGAGCAGAGGCCCTGACCGGCCTGGCAGTGGCACAAGCTCAGTGTATTTTGCTGTGAACACCATGACACAGAGCAGTCGTCATGCTCTGCTCTGAAGTGAAAGGAAGAATAATGAGCTGCACAGATAGCCATGTGATAAAGCCAGCAATTTACCCATGTGGGATAGTAAATGTCAAATGAGGGACTTCAGTCTAGTAAGAATTCTAATTTTCCTTGCAGCCTCCAAAGTCTCATGCATCTCACTCTGCAGGAAAGCAGTTCCTGTTCTCCCTCAAACACAATACGAGTTTTATTTAATTTATATCATTCATTTTTTAAATTTAGTTTGTTCACATTGCCTTGCTATCAGGTCCTAATAAGACCTGGTTCTCAAGGAAAAGCCTGGTCAGAACTTTCTAGGATTGTAGTATGAACAAGAGAGAGCGGTAGCTTTTAGAGAAAGCTGGAACAACAGCCCTACAGACTACACAGTATGTTGGGGGTCCATGTACAGTTTTACCCTTAATCAGAAAACAGTTCTTGAAATCAGAGAGGAAACCTTGGTAGTCTGTACAGCTAAACTAACCGGAATTTCCATTTCATGTAGCTCCCAGCCTTCTTAAGATCTGTTTCTGAACCTACTCTGGAACTGAAATATTCGTTCTTCGTATAAAGCCATGAACCAAATCCTTCCTCTGTTACGAGTCAGAAGACTTTCAGGATGCCACATCATGTCTGCAGCCTGTTGCTCTTGCAGGCAGGAGAAGTGACCATGGGGCAGCACCCTCGGTGGAGCTTCATCACTATGTGAAACTGTAGCATTTTCACTCACTGGAAGCTTCCTTATAGCATCCTTCTACTGGGTCTGTGACTGAGTTTTACCTGTGAGAGGTCAATGAGGGCAACTGGTGCAGATGATGACTACATTGTTGTCCTTCACCAATCTCAGTGCTGTGGCTTTGGCTCCACCAGTTGCAGCCCTCAGCACCAGAGCTCTCCAGAAGCAGAGCAGGTGGAGCCTCTGGTTGCACCCTTTACACATCTGGCCCTAGCCTGGTCGACAGTACAGGAACTGCCACTTTCCCCCCCCAGTTTCTAAATCCCTGTTGGTGATGAACTCACACAGGGAAGAAATCATAGCTGATTTCTGAACCAAAGGGTTATTCAGTAAATAACAGAAAGGGCAGGAACATGAAGTCCTCCATAAACCCAGAAAAAGACAGACCTATTTCCCTGTGCTCTGTATTGAAATCACAGTGCGCTACATATCTACCAAAACAATGTCACTCTGCCACAGGGCTGATTGCTTTTTTAAAGTCTGGCGAGACTGGAGAAGCAGCATCATGATTTTGATACAAGAGTACTGTTACATTGTATGAAACAAATTGTGTGAGAAAAGGACTGTGCACACAGGGAGCTCAGAGGGACAGCACACACAGTTGGAGCTGATCTTGCTGTTCTGCTGCATTTTGCTGGCTTCAGCAAAGTTTAGTCCTCAGCTGTGTTACTGAGAACCTACTGGAGGCGATCCCAGCATCAGCACACATCACTACGCAGCTTTGCACTTACAAACTTTAAATCATTTGCTTCCTTACAGACTTCAAAGCAGAGCACAGTAAGCCAGCTGGAGAAAGGAACAGATCTATGAAAGCCTTATGCATTTTGTCATGGTTTTTGCCCCTGTTCTAGTGCATGTTAAAAAACATCATTTTCTAAATGCGCATTTTGTTGCTGGAGGTTTGGCTGTGCAGAAAGGATATGGCGTGTCTGATATAATGTGCCTTGATGGCATCTCCTGGTCATCAGGCGCTGTAAGACAAGTGCTTATGGAGACCACGTTGAACTGGAAATCCTCAGCATATGCCTATGTGACACACCTGACCACACCATCTTCCCCATGATTTATCACAGTTGTATGTTTGACCAATGAGCTTATACACGCCTTCTTGAAGCCAAAATTTAACCAGGATGTAAAGAAATGAAAATCTAAGATTCTGAATCGGTGACTAACAAAGTGAATGTAAAAATGTTACTTGCATGAAAAGAAGTTCTTGCCCTATGTTACAGTTTGTTTTGATGCATTTCAAACACCAAGGGCTTTAAACATATCTAATTTTGACTTGGAAAAAGAAATCATACCTGCATCACTGTTACAAACATTTGCAGTCACTTTTTAAAATCACAGCACCTGAATATGTTAATGTGCATCAAAATCACTGCTGTATGCATTTCTCATATTAAAATATATATATATATAATAAGAGGCAATGGAGTGGATAGTAGAATCAAAGGTAAAGAAGATGCCTCCTGGTGGCTTTCAAAAGCAAACACACAGGGACAGAATTTGAACCTGAAGTCAATTTTGCAGCCTGTGATTTGCAGGGAAGCATGACCACACTTCCTGCAGCCCCCCTGGGTTCTGGCGCCGTTTCCCTTCTTAGTTTGCTACATGCTTGCTTCCAAGGTGTATGCTTTTGCCTTCTTTTTTTTTTTTTTTTTTTTTGGAAAGCTGCGAATGCAGGTGGTACCTCCCCAACTGCAAGCATTGCTCTCATTTTTCCCTGGTTCACAAGACAAGTTTGGAAACATATGGCTTTGTATCCTGAGCCATATGCTGAGGATATCCCCAGCTTTATTGAAGATCCAAAAGCACTGCAGGCAGGAAAGGCACTGATTGCATCCTTAGCACCTAGTTAAAATTGTTTTAGATTTTGAGTACACCTGATTATCTCTGTTTTTTGCCTCTGAAGAAATAATAGAAAAGCTGATCCGAAGCTAGCTGCTGGATTCCCTCCATCATGTACTGCAGTTGTTCATCACCTCCCCACATATCCCCATGTCCCTTCGTGAAGGAATCCAGTGCTGTTGTGTTAAGAATAAATTCTGCTACATGAATTCAACTAAAAATGATTTTCATAACTTGACCACAGCCTCAAATTGCACTCCCATCTTTACTCTCCTCCAGACTTAGGAGATAAGGACTTGCAGTTACACTTTGAAAACATGAAGGAAGAATGTTATATTCAACAGTGTATACTGCAGCAGAGGTTGCACAGCAGCAATAACCTCAGTTTCTAATCAGTGCTAACATCGTTTAGGATAGAAGTGAAGAGGGGCTTTGATAAGAAACCATTTACCTCATTTTGGAGATGGTTAGTTTGCCTGTTGCTGACATCAGAGCTCACCAGCTAATGGGCTGCAGCCACCCCCTCACACTAGCTGGACAGTGTGCCAAGTAAGTGCCTTTGAGAGAGCACACCTTGCTGTGGCAGCACAGCCTGTTAGAACATACATCAAACAGACAAGCAAGTCTGGGCTGGCACAAGAGAATAAGATGGCAAGGGAAAATGACAGTAAATGGTAGCATCCTTTGTTCCTGGGGAGCAGCACAAGTCAGCATGAGCTTGCAGAAATGATCAGCACAGAGGCACTCATGTAATAACATTCACTGTAATTTGAATCACAAATAGCTTCAATCTTAAAGTGCTTCCTAAACAACATTTTAAAATAGGCATAAGAATAATGACTGAATAACATTCCAATATGGAATATTTCTCCTTCAGATATGTTATTAATTTGCTTTTCTTGGGTTTTGGATACAAATGTATCTGAAACATTTTCAACATAAAATAGAACATTTCAATTAATTGCCCTTTTTCTTTTGTGCCTGTGTGTGGTGGCGGTTACTATGGCTATAACCATGATTCAAGATTTAAAGCCTGAAAGTGGTTTCTATAACAACATGCTAGGACATTTTGGACACACTGCTGAAGTTAGGGATTCAGGATTAACTCTTTATGACCACAGCAACAAGCTCCTGCTTGTTTGTTACAGGTTCCCTCCTACTTTCCTAAGGTACACTTTCTCACTGAGCAGATGGAACCATAATTCCAACCACACACAGCACAGGGCAGGTCCTAGAGAGCGGCATTTCAATCCCCAATGAAGTTTGACAAGGAGAAACAGCATCACTGTATCTATAAGCTGCTCATTGCTTTCAATAGTTAGGACAGCAGACAAGCATACTGGGAGATGGGCTGCATAGGGATGTAATAGTGTCAGTGCAATGTTTTGGAAGTTTGAGATTTCAGTTTGTAAATCAGAACTGTGTGGAAAAAAAATAATAATAAACAATCTTGATGGAAATGCTATTTTGAGGGCTAAAAATGTCATTAATCCAGAACGGCATGTTTTTATGTCCTTTTCTTCAACATTCACCAAATGCTGATCCTTGAATGGCATCTCTGCTTTTCAGTCTACAGTGAAGGTATCTGAACCTAAACTCTTACTCTTTAGATTATGCAGATGCATTCACCTCATCATTAGTTCTTCAAGATTTAATATATATGTGTATCCACAACTTTCTGAGACTATCCTTGCAAGGAAGTTATTGTCACTGTGAACTGTATTTTCCATGTTACAGTACACTCTACGTAAACGGAGAAACACTGAGTTATACCAGAGCCAAGTGCTATTCTATGCAGCAGTCAATGCTTTGAGATACATTTAAGTATTTCTAGTTACATGCTAACTACTTCAACACCACACTGAAGTTGCAGATCCTGATATTTCATCAACAGATTAGTTTTAAAATCTCAAGGACAAATTTTAAACAAGAAAACAATACAAATATGCTCATCCAGATGTCAAGCTATCTGAGCCCTTGCTACCCTCATGTTGTATTCAAAAGTTCTTTTTAAAAAACAGTCTTCCTCAAAGCCCAAAGCACAGTAAAACTATTGTTGCTGATGACTTTGGACATCAAGAAGTTAGCATCTCCGCATAGTATTTTTGTTTTCCTCCTTAGAAAATTGACTGCCTCTGTTAAGAAGCTCAGAAAAATCTCTGCAGTGTATGTAAAAAAGGCCCTGAAGCTGTTAGTGCTGAGACACTCTGTACAGCTTAGTGTCCTCCCTTCAGGGAAGAAAAGGCACATTTGAAGAACAGCCCTGCGAATCACGAGGAGCCTCCAGGCATGATGAGATGATTAGTGATGATTAGCAAAGTGCAGGCATAACCACACCGAAGTGAACCCAAATTCATACCAATGTGATTGGTGGTGATTGAAATCTGATTTTAAATGACACTGCTGATTAACATATTTTACCAACTTGTGGGAAGAGTCACCTGCAGGAAGAACAAATCTTTGCTGAAAGACATTTCTGCCAAAAAACAGCCCAACACAGTCTGCAAGGTTTTGTTGGTGCAGACTGAATGGCTGGCTGCTAATCTGATTCACAGAATGGGGAAAACTGCTGATTTACTTTAAACTGCACCAATTTAAGAAAGCAGAATATTTTGAAAAGCACACAAGAAGATTCTAGCTCTGATTCAAACAGAACCTAGAAAAACCCATCCAATCCTCAGGAAAGATTTGAGATCAGGCTCCTCAATATCACTTGTTTAACTGAAGAGCACTAGTTTCCTCGACGGGAGAGTAAGGAGCCAAATAGTTTCAGCTTTCTCACAACTCCTACCCTACTTATTTTAGCTTTCCCACTGATGTAATTTTGCTCTACTATGTTCACTTCCATGCAGTTCCAACATTCCAAACTATTCTGTATTACATCATGGAGTCACTGCCCCAGGAGGTGCCCAAGAAACATTTAGATGCTGCACAAATGTACATGGCTTAGTAGGTGGTAAGTTAGTTAGGATGGTTGGATCTTGGAGGCCTTTTCCAACGTCAGGGATTCCATAATTCTATGATTCCAAAAGTTTTTGATGTCTAAGGAAAGAGCTGGGGGAAAAACAAAACAAAACAAACAAACAAACAAAAAAACAGGCAAAATCGTGCTTTTTAAGTACTGATTGGTATATGAAAAATTGAGATTAGATTATATTATAAAGAGCATCACTAACTTAAGGAAACTTATTCAAGAGGGGAAAAAAAAAAAAACTACTTGGTTTTTGTCAGCATTTCTTACATTTAATAACTCCAGTACTTCTAAAAGATGGACAATACTGACACGTTTCTGGCAGTACTGGCGGTTCCCCAGTAGATGGCAAGCTTTACTGCAAGCAATTTTACTGCCAAAAGCCTCAGCTACGTGAAAAGGATTTAATCAGAGTAAAATGCTTGGCACAAATTCCTCTAGTAATTAGATTAATGTATCAGTGTTTATAAAGAGACTGATAATTAACTCAAGTGTCAGTCAACGTAAATCCAAAGTGATCAGCATTTGGTTTCCATTTTTCTGATGCAACATACAAGTTTTAAGAAAGTCTGTCAGAACAAGTCACAGCCAAAGTGATCTTAATTGCATAAGAATGAAAACGACTTTTCTGCCTACCAGAGCCATCACACATCAGGCTTTCCTGATTAACCTTGTGCAACTTCATTAAAAAAAGCCTTTACCAAATCACCAAAACATTTATTTCCCTTACAACCCCTTCTGCAAAAGCAGTAGAAAATATTCTTGAATCATTTGCTCAGAGTCAGACTTCACATCAGACACCATCACACCCTGCCACATCACATCACAGAGCACAAGGGTGTCTGCTTCCACATACTTTCATCTTCTTCCTCTGCTGTTTCCGTGTAGCTCTCAGTAGCACTAGGTTTCCAAATCCATCCTTCCACATCACTCCATAGCAGCAAGGAAACAGAGCGTCCACATGGGAGACAGGGAGGTGCTCTAAACAACTTGTTCTTCATAGGTGGGAAAACAGGCGGAAAATAGATTCTTGAACCATGAATTCAAGCTTCAAGGATTTTCTGAAGCACACGTGATTTAGTAATATGATTTTTGTTAAAAAATAATAATGATCATAGGATGTCCTGGTAAACTTCATACCACTCGGTTTGATAATTGCATTGCCTTTGATGACCACCTCTAAAAGATGCAGATTTGTGGTAAGACTTGCAGTTCTTCCTGATTTACTCCAAGCGCTGGGGAAGTCCTCAAGACCTTTTTTGTTTCCTTCCTAGAGTCACTTTCCATGAGGAATGATTCCAGGTGCCTGCCAAACTCCTGCCAAAAGAACTCCACATGCATTACTGGTCACAGAGACGATATTTGCCATTGTGTGGACATGTCACTTGACACTATGGAGGAACTCTGCAATAAAACCTCCGATCCTTGCTCCTCAAACCCCTGTCTTCAAAATGCTACCTGTTCAAGTTCTGCTGGAAACCTCAATTTCACTTGCGAGTGCCCGGATGGGTACAATGGGACCACTTGTGAAATAGCAGTCAGTACGTGTGACACCAACCCCTGCGAACACGGAGGCACGTGCCTCGATGGCCTGGCCAGGCCCACCTGCCTCTGTCGCACAGGATTCACAGGTACACGCTGTGAAATGGATGTTGATGAGTGCAGCTCGGAACCATGCCACAACGGAGCGGTGTGCAGGGATGGGATTGATGAATACTCCTGCTACTGTGTCCCAGGCTACCAAGGCAAGCACTGCGACCTGGAGGTGAATGAATGTGTGTCAGGCCCATGCCTGAATGGGGCAACGTGTCTTAACCTTATAGGGAGGTATTACTGCATCTGTCCACTTGGGTACACAGGTAAGCACTGTTTTAAACAACTTATTTATTTGAACTACCATACTCCATGTTCTAAGATCTATTCCTATACAAATCCACACACACACACATTTAGTCATACCTATCTTACTAAATGGTTTTCAGCCTCAGCACCAGCGACTGCACCTTCCAGGCTACACCTTATCACAGTTGACTAGTGATATTGCATTAAAAAATTTCACATCTTCTACAAGCTACAGAGCACTCTAACAAGCATCAAACTGTCACAGCCCTGGTTAACTTTTGTTTTAACAGAAACATTCTCAAAATACAAATACTTTTTCATCTACAGACAAAACTTACGTTTGACAGTGATAAAATTATACTTAATTAGACTTGGTTGATCTGCAAATCGCAACAAAGAGTATTCTTAAAATTAGGCATTTGCTTTGTGGGAGCCTTTTCTTTTAAAACATTCTTCTTCCATTTTCCCATTTTCTGAACAAAGGTATCTTTTTCAGCAACTTTCAAAAACATCCAAATAAGACTTTCTTTCTCTTCTAGTGGATTTCCCTTATCCACCCTCACTAACAGGACTCTTTCTCCTCTTCTATTTTACTGGACCTCAAGGCCAAATAGATTATTCTATCACTTTCCCTCAACATCAATTCTCAGAATGGCTATGCCTTTCTGGTTTCATTCTGGTAAGTTTTCTTAAGCTATATGTCCTACTGA
Organism: Perdix hodgsoniae; assembly: GCA_035772895.1. Classification (NCBI taxonomy): domain Eukaryota; kingdom Metazoa; phylum Chordata; class Aves; order Galliformes; family Phasianidae; genus Perdix; species Perdix hodgsoniae. The sequence continues at coordinate 10,960,554 of JAPSGF010000009.1, read as the reverse complement.
TGTCACATATTATAACTCAGATTTTCCCCTTTTATTATTTTTCTGATTTAGTCTGGCTGAATCCACAGATAGATTTCTTTTCTTTTTGCCAAAGGAAAAGTTTCCAAAACTAATTTCAGGCTTCTTTTCTGAGAAGGAAAGCAGCAATATTGCAGTGAGTTCCAGGCATTCAAAAAAAAAGTATGCTTTCCTCTATAGAGTACCTCTGCTGACCACTTCATGTGAAATAGAAAATTGCAGCTGGACACTCTAGAAGAATGGACATTTGTCAAGAAGGAAGTTTATCAGTTTGAGTCAAGAAACAATTATCCTTGTTGTTCAGGTTTTTAGCAGTTCGAAGTTGATGAAATTTCACACGGCCATATAGTGGCCTTCCCAGTTGAGTGAGAAGGTTTGGTATCAATGTGAACTATGAGCAATGCTACAAAAAAAAAAAAAAAAAAAAAAGTACAAAAACCTAGAAAGAAAGATTTTCAGGATCAGAAAAGGATAGGAAGGACTAGGATAAAAACGTCCTGCTGACAGAGAAAAATAGATATTTTACAGCCAAATTTTAGCTTTCCAAATAGAATCAGGAAAATCAAAAAAGTGCCACTACATCTGCAACAGCCATCCCTCCCCCGTCCATAAGTCATACATATCCTGAACTCACCACTTACTTTATGTAGACTTAACCTTGGCTAATTGTATTGACTTTCTCACCCCTGCCCTACCAGAAACAGAGGATCCATGTGGAACTACAACATCACAGAAGTTAAACAGAAGGAAAAGTGTGATTAGGTTCTCAAACCTGGTGTGATCAGGTTTGGGATAAATTTCCATTTTATCTGGTCCCATTTTTAAGGTTTAGGTGTGATTTTTCTTGCCTGCTTCCTCTACTGGAGAGCACAGAATCACTGCAGGGGGCTGTTCCCTTCAAATTTCAAAGATGAATTCACAGATAGGATAGCAAGAGAGTGCACACTGAATTATTAAAGAGCAAAAAGGGGATGTGTTTTAGCAATAGATTGCCAACTAGGTAAACAAAGAAAAAAAGAATCACACAGCAAAAAAAAAAAAAAAAGGGGGGGGGGGGGAAGAACAGATCTTGCTTCAAGTGATTCAAATGAATAAGAAATAAGAGATGCGGTTTACAGCTCCATCCCAAAATCCCCATGCAGGAAGGGAAGTCAGAGGTAAAAAGCAGCTTTCCAGCTCTGACGCAGCTCTTGTTGGAAGCCGGCCCTCAGTTAGCATCCCTCGTGAGCAGGGTGAATGTTGTTTGAAGGAAGCTTGTTACCTTCCTGCCACCCTGCTGCTACCAGCGGGTGTCCGAGCCCAGGCCAGGCGAGGGGAAAACTGCATAACCAGGGGAAAGCAGAAGGAAGGAGAAGCCTATTAACAATCAGCATGGCTACTCTGCAATGATTAGACTCAGCCCAGACCTCCTGTGGTATTCAGGAAACTGTATTTGTTTAACCTGTGCTGTCAGTGAGGCCCAGGCCTGGATTCGTAGACCAAGAACTCAGCTTGAGAGACAGAATCTATACCTTAGAGACAGAGGGAGAAAGCATAATAAAATAATAAAAGCCCAGACAGAGAAGTGAAGATTTAGACCAAAATAAACTGCTGGAGGGAGCTCATCCTGCTGGAGTTGCCCTGCTTTCATCACAAAATTCTGCAGGTTTCCAGGTGGATGCTGTTAGGTCTTGCCAAAAACAAGCACAGTCACTCCGAGTGTACAGCACTCAGAACAAGCAGAGTCAGGAGATTAGAGAGCCAAGGAAAGAAAAGATGTCTAAAACACAAAGGAGAAGGAGCTGCAGTGCTTTGACACACGGCTCTGACGTCGCTCTCAGCAGCGCAGAGATGAATCACCACTGCTCCATACAGGAGTGGCAGGCTGTTCCTTCAGCAGTAAAACAGCAGCTTTTAAAGGCTACTTAACCAAAAGATTTATCAGAAGCATTCTTTTTTGTTGTTTTCTGCACCTTGCTGTGAGTTGTGCTAAATGCACATGCCAGGGAGATTATTGGATGAAAGCCCCGAGGTGTCCCCACTGGTAATAAAAACCCTCATTTACTCCACGGGGGGATCTTGCCAACCATTAGTATCCCAGCCTGACACCATGAATTACTGCGGGAAGTCACCCAGCCTCATCTCATTTCCCTAAGATGTTAAAAAGGTGATATCTCCTGATATGGAGGTAGAGAATGCACAGTAAATTCTACAGCAGTAATGTTAACCAAATGCCTGAGTTACGGGCTGCAGTTGCTACCTGCTTCATAGACTACGACTGGTATTCTGTACAATTGCTGTGCTGCAGCACTTCCTAAAATAGCTGAGAAATGTCACACATAATTCTTACACAAATGGAAGAGGTTAGAACGCACCAAGAGCCCAAGACTGGAAAATTTAGCATGAAATCTGCAGTTTCTATGATAATGTTCTACATGTGTGAAATTATTTACAAGACATGTGTCATGCAGCTGTTAAATAATGAAGCCCAATTGCCTCGTCGAAGTTTTGCTGGCTACCTTAATCAAATGCCTCTTTCCCTCCATTGGCCTAATTACACTTGCTTTAATTCACCCCAGCAGAGCCGGGCGATGGCGCCTGTTGGCTGCCCACAGCCAGGGATGCTAATTACCACACTGCACTCCGCTGAAGGAAGCCAGTCTTCTCAAATGCTTTGCTGCGAATTACCCAGGACCTCTGACTGCTCCAAAAACCAGCCCGAGCCCAAGCCAGTCCCCTTTTGCATAGGGAATGTGCTTCAGGGTCAGACGAGATAGGTACAACAGACTACGTCCATTCTTCATGCAATAACTTTTAATATCACGCAACTGAAACAGAATCTGTACAATACGAGGAAATTATTAACTGATGAATCCTAGTTCTCACTCAGTATTCTTAGCAGTAAATACGCACCATGCAAATATTGACAACAGATGCACTGTATGCCTTAGGCACTAAAAGAAACACTCCCAAAGCCTTTATGCGCCCAGTTGTCAGGCTACCAGCATGGAACATCTATCCCACAAGCTGGTTGTTGGTACAGATCATCACACTGCTATTCAAATGGGTGCCATGCCAAAAATCATAGGAAAACTGCTAAGTGGCAAAGAAATCTTGTTGAATCAAAGGGCCACTGCTGCTGTCCTTGTGCCTGCCTGCGCTCAGCCTCGTTGTGCCAAAACATCACCTTGCCCCATAAAACCAAACACTTCCAAGTGAGGAATTCTTCTATGAGTTCTGCTGGAGGGAAGGTGCGAGCTCTTTGCCTGCTGGTGATTAGGAAAAACAGGAAGGCTATCCAACACACCCCATCTGGGTGGTGGGACACAACCTCACTCCATACAGATTGACGAATTCTAGGAAGCTCTCTCCTTCGCAGGGTGCCTGAGCTCCACACTGCAGTGCAGGAGGGGGGAGGGCCTGGATTCCCCACTTTGGGCTGCACAGGGCCCACACATTCCTCTGTCCAACCCTGCCCACAGGCAGTGAGTTGGAAGTAGGGGCCACACGCCTTTCACCTTCACCTGCATTTACTTTTTATTATCAAAGAAGAGCACAGCAGGACTTAGCTAGAAAGCAAGCAGTATAAAGTAGTCTCCCAAGAAACCACAAAATTTATAAGTATCACTTATATCCATCTTCCCAATCCCAAGCACCAGTGTGGCTAGGTACACATGGCACTGCCACCTCTCCCTAACTCCCGGCCCCGCGGAGTGGCCAAGGAGTGCCCGGCACTGCCCTCCTTTCCTGCCTTCTGGCACATGATGTTTGGCGCTCAGCATATTCATGACAAAACATGAGACTGAGGTGCAAACGCAGATCCAATCTTTTCATCTCTCTTCCTCGCATCTGAGAAAACCTGACAGCAGACTCGCTGCGGCTGGGAAGGAATCCCCGTTCGTGAGGCACATCACATCGGCTGGGCACATCAGGGAGGGAAGTTTTCTTCTGAGGCAGCATTGCCGAAGGCAGGTTGCTGGGCTGATAGATTAAAGACGTGAAGCACAAAACAGCGTTGAGCTCTCCTGCTAATCGCCACGGTCTGAAAGCTGGCTGGGCCGAGGCTCCGCTGAGTGGGGCTTGTTTTGTCACATGGCTCGCAGTGCTTGCTGTGAGCTGTTAACATGCTCTGGCAGATTTACGGTCACTAGACACACTTCTGCAAACACATTGCTTACAATTACAGTGGATTCACAGGGCAATGACTGCAGAGGGATCGCTCACTACGTCTGGATGCGATGCACATTACCATAAATCCACAGAGGATCATTGCGATGCTCCCACTGGCAGCCAAATCCCCGAGGCACAGGCCGAGGGCACAGACTGGGAGCATTACCCATCCCACGCTTTATGTGCGGCCTCAAGAAGTTTTAAGAATACATTCCCTAAAATTATGATAATTGTGCTTTGTAACTACCAGGAAGATGAAAAAAGTGCATGTACTTTGATGAGAATTAAGTTTAATTGCAGTGAAAATAGTTACGAGCTAACACCCTCCCATTTCGTTTTGATATTTTAAGATATTTTCAGATACTTATCCATTCTATGGATTTTTATTCTTTAGATGAGCATGCTACATTCGGAGGGACATAATAAACCAGAGATCAATAAACAGTGCTAAATAACAGCAATATCAGTGTTTTCAGAAGAAACAAAAAGTTCCTAGTTAAATGTACTTATTTCAGAACAAAACAGGAAAAGCAGCATCAGGAAAGAGTTAAAGATGAGCTCTTAAATGAACTGCTAAGATAATCCCAATAAACAACCTGTGTTCATTGCATCTTTTGAAAGCCTGCCCTTCATCTGAGAAAGGGATGAAGTTCTCAGCCCCCAGAAAGGGCCCAAAGTCCCTGCAGTTTCTCCCCTGCTGAAGATTCCTTCCCAGTCAGTAAATGCCCTTGAGAACTGTTCACAATATCACTGCTCCTTTGGCTGCCAAAGGACAGACAGGGAGGTCAGCCTAAAATCAGCTTCTTCACTACGATGTGCTAATGTATTTTGAGGCTGATATGGCTGCTAAAACAAGCTGACTTGGCAGGTGGAAGTTACTAAAAAATAAAAATAAAAAATAATTAAAAAAACCAGAACTTATTACCCAAAGCATGAAATACACCCAAAGCTGGGCTGTTTGCACCTTACTACATGGAGCAAACACACACTAAGCAGCAGAGCACAGCTAACCAGTCAGTGATCTCGGGTTCAGCTACTGGTGCAGTTTTGATGATATTAAGTTGCTAATCACTTGTGTTACATAAATATGATAGTAGCACGGTTTGAATGAGTGAGAATTTGTTTAACTTGTTTCTGTGTTTGAGCTAACATTAAAAGGCTTGCTCTTGTGAATTATCACAGAATCACAGAATGGCCAGGGTTGGAAGGGACCTCAAGAATCATGAATCTCCAACCCCTCTGCCACAGGCAGGGCCACCAACGTCCCCATTTAATGCCAGACCAGGCTGCCCAGGGCCCCATCCAGTCTGGCCTTGAACACCTTCAGGGATGGGGCATCCACAGCCTCTCTGGGCAGCCTGTTCCAGCACCTCACCACTCTCTCTGTAAAGAATTTCCCCCTGACATCCAACCTAAATCTTTCCTCCCTCAACTTAAAACCATTTCCCCTCATCCTGCAGTTATCAACCCTTTCAAAGAGTTGATTCCCCTCCCCTCTGTAGGCTCCCTTTAGGTACTGAAAGACTGCAATGAGGTCACCCCGCAGCCTTCTTTTCTCCAGGCTGAACAAGCCCAGCTCCCTCAGCCTGTCTTCATAGGGGAGGTGCTCCAGTCTCCTGATCATCTTCATGGCCCTCCTCTGGACCCCCTCCAACAGCTCCCTGCCTTTTTTGTACTGGGGGCTCCAGACCTGGACACAGTATTCCAGATGGGGCCTCACAAGAGCAGAGTAGAGGTGGACCATCACCTCCCTGTCCCTGCTGGCCACTCCTGATCTGATGGAGCCCAAGATACCATTTGCTTTCCAAGCTAATTTCAGGTTTTGGTGAATTCCCCCAAGCCTTGCAAAAACCAAAAACAAAACGCCGCGCACTGCGACACATCCACTTGAAACCTGCCTTTGCTCGGGAGAAAAGGCCACCCAAGCACACACCCAAGCAACAAACCAGCACGCGACCCTCGCGCTAACCCTGTGCCCGCCCTCTCCCCGCAGGCGCCAACTGCGAGCTGGATGTGGACGAGTGCCAGTCGCTGCCGTGCCAGAACGGCGCCACCTGCCGCGACGCGCCGGCCGCCTTCTCCTGCTCCTGCCCGCCCGGTTTCCGCGGCGCCCTCTGCCAGACGGACGTGGACGAGTGCGCCAGCAGCCCCTGCCTGCACGGAGCGCGCTGCGCCGACCTGCCCGGGGGGTGCGCGTGGGGACGCGCGGAGAGCGGGAGGGGGAGTGGGCTGGGTCAGGGGAGGTGACCGCGCAGCCCTCTGCTCGCTGTCCCCTCCCCTCGCCGGCAGGGAGGCAAGAAGTTAAAACGCCTTTGGCTCTGCGCACCGCTGCTCAGCAACAGCTAAGGCATCTGTGTGTTGCCAGCAGTGCCGCTCTCCTACAGCCACAGCACAGCACCGTCCCAGGCACTATGAAGAAAAGAAACAATTCTCTCCCACCTGAAACCAGGACAAAACGGAATCTGCCAACAGCAGATAGGCAGAAACACTGGAAAAGAGGCAAACTGATCAGAGTAGCCGTAGCAATAGGCTCCATTAGGAACCTGTCTGATATTTAACAGGCATACAGAGCAACAGCTCCTGATGCAAAACTACCTGCAGCCCATTCACAAAAGTGCAGTAAATGAAGAGAATTCAGGGCAAGGAAGCTGCTTCACCCAACGTGACCAGCCCTGCACAGAAGTTCAGCACAGCCCAGGCAGCCGGAAGCTCTGGTTTGCCTTTGTTCATTGGCATCAGCATATGATTTTTAAATGTATCAATATGAAAATGTATCAGTATGGAACTTATTTTTCTGAATCACTTCCTCAGCGTTACATTTTATATCTTAGATCCAAATGCCACCTGGACTGCATCACCTCTAAATTTAAGCACAATCCACACACGAGTAACACGCTGCCTTGCCATACGTTTTTGCTCACTTACACTTAAACAGGACACTGAAAAGTTTGTATTTGACTGCCAGACCCAGAGGCCAGCAGTTCCCAGGCACTCCATCAAACCCAGCATGCAGCCCCCTTCATGTATTTACTGCAGGTCTGACATTTAGGTACTGAACACGGAAATTACCAAAGAAGTGTACTCTTTCCTGTTGCTCAGGAAGATTCCCCATGATTTCAGATGCACAATTTCTAGTTATTTGTATATATTACCCAGTTTGTTCAGGTCTAAACCCACAGCAACGGCACTGCTATCAAAAAGAAACTAACATTACTGTTACTATTGGAACTACACAAGTAATTGACAACTCTGTATTGAAACCTAAGAAAAGCACGCGAGCTCTGAGCATGTTTGGGAACAGAGGCTGGGCTCCTGCAGTGACCACCTTTTCCTGTGCACAGGTACAGCTGCAACTGCACTGGCACCGGGTTCATGGGCCTGCACTGTGAGACCCGTGTACCCCCGTGCTGGTCACAGCCGTGCTACAACAACGCCACATGTGAGGACAGTGCTGACGGAGTCACCTGTCACTGCTGGCCAGGTAAGCCCCACGTTCTCTTGTAACACCCCCTATCCCTCTCAGTTAGAAAAGTTCACCTTTTTTACTGGTCCAATGAAAGCATGAAGCTACATGGCCATTGAAGCAGTCCACGAGCTCAGTGCCCGCTGGGCTCCGTTCCTCACTGCCAGCCTGAGGGAACTGCTCGCCCTGCCTGGAGCGCTGGTGCGTGGGAACAGGCAGCCCGGTGAGGTGATGGAGTCATCGTCCCTGGAGGCGTTCAGGAACCGAGGAGAAGTGGCACTGAGGGACGCGATCAGCGACATGGGGGGGATGGGCCGGTGGTTCTTTTCCTTCTCTGCTCGCCTTTGCAGGCTACACCGGCTCCCGCTGCGAGACCGACATCAGCGAGTGCAGCAGCGCGCCGTGCGCCGCGGGCCGCTGCCTGGAGCGCTCCTGGGCCGCCCGCTACGGCCACGAGCCCGAGCTGCCGCCGCCCTTCCGCCACGACCGCGCCGAGGGCTACGTGTGCGTCTGTCCACCGGGCGTCCGCGGTGAGCGCTGCGAGACGGGGAGCCGGGGCGGCGAATGGGGGGCGCGTGTCCGGGTGGCGCGGGGGTCCCTCTGGCGGCCGTTCCGTGGGGCTGTGGGACTGTTGTTGGTAACCGCGTTTGGGTTAAAGCACGAACTTAGCGACACGAGTTGAAACTCAGTCTGAACGGTTGCTGTGTTGTAAGCGTGAAAAACAAAGAAACAAGCAGTAACCGGAGAACATTTACCGAGTGGCAGTGCCCGGGAGCCAGTGTTCTCATCCCTGCACTCCTCCCAGCACCCTACAGAGATGCACTGGGACTGCAAGGAACACTTCTCCCTGGGAGCACAACGCCCAGTTTGTTATAAATGCAGCCTGTTGTGTGATGATATGCTACAGCTGGTATTAAAGATAAATGGTGCATACAGCCATGCTCTTAAGAAGAGAGATTCAGTCCTGCAAATAACGACTTGCTGAGGTCTGTGTCTAACACAGCTGTACTGGTCAGCACAGCCACTGACACGCTGGCTTTGAGTTGGGCAACTCTGGGCCCAAAGTCTGCTCCTGCCTCTCCGTGCCCTTACTCTAAGCAGAAAACACCCATAGATAAACTCATGGAACCAGGCTTCCCTTCCTCACTCACTGCCTGCGCAGTTCCCAACCCCTCTGCGTCCCGCTGGCCCGCATCACTGATCGCGGCAGCTCGGCAGACACAGCAGCGCACGCAGAGCGAAACTCGCACTCGGAAATCCCCACGGCTTTCTCTCCGGAGTGGCAGCGGAGCTGTTGGCTCCGTTCCGTTCCCCCCCAGCTGTCCTTCCCCGTCCCGTCACTGCGCGCTGCTGTTGCACCGCTGTTCTGCAGCGCAGCGCGGTGCTCCCAGCCGTGCCGCTTACAGCCGTTACCTCTCCGCCCTTCCCTTTCGGCGCTGCTTCGTGCTCTCAGCTTCCTTCCAGCGATGTCCAGCCGGGCTTCTTTTGCTCCCCCTCCCGTTCTTTAACACCTCCCGTGCTCTGTGAGACAGCTGGGGAGGTGGGCCCTTCGTTAGGCTTAGTCCTTTATCCTCCCGCGGCCCCATCGATTGTCCTCACCTGTATTGTTCTGGTCTGGTTAGGGGTGTTGCTGCTTTCAGTCGCACTGGGGACTCCCTCGCTTCCCAGGAGTCAATGGACCCACGTGCAGGCAGGCTCTGATCAGTCTGAAAGACAAACAAGTGTCAGAACCTATTAAATCTATTAGTATTAAATCCATTTTGTCAATAGCTAACCTTCGAAATCAAACTGCAGAGCTCTTTGGAGATAGCATTGCTCCAAGACTTGAGGACTTTGACAATCCTGCTAATGCTGTGTGCAAATGATTTCACCTGAAGCCTTTGTGTAAGTTCAGTTATTGACATCCCTGCTGGATGCTCGACGTACACTTAATTAGGAAAAACAAACAACCAACCAACAACCCCAAAATAATTATTCTTAGCAAACAGTGCTCTCAGACAGCTAAGGTCAGGAGCAGCCTTTAGTAGAGGTGGCTCTAAAAGCTGCTGGTGAAGTGCCTTTCATCACCAGGCTGCAAACTGATGTCAGGACAGGGGTAATGTACTACTGATCGGCTCACTCGCTGCCTGCATGCGTCTGTATGGGTTAGATTTTAAACTGTTTTCTTCCCGACCTGTGTGAAGTATGAGGCACTTGGATAACAGATATCTGTAGAGAAAACAGAAGCATTGCTCTGGTAGGTGGAGAGCATGCTTGGCACCCTGGGCTCTGCTCTAACAGCTGGACGTGACCTGGCTGCTGAGGCTGTGGCTTGAACTTGTGGGTATCCCTGAGGTGGTCACACAGGTGGAATAGTGAGTCTTTGTATGTCCTTTCCAATTTAACTCTTCTGTTTCTAAGCAAAGAGCCTGTAAAGTGGACTGGAAACATTCTCTTCTGATGCTGAAAAGTCCATTTTCTCCAATTATAGCCAAATTCATGATAAATTAAGCACATTCTGGGAGTTAAGGAATACAAAGGACTGTTGACTGCAGTAGTATGATTCTGGGTAGCAGATGAATCCCTGATCAGGATCACTGGGTTTATGGGTGCTTATCTCATGTATATCAACTAAGCCAACCACCCTTCTGCAAGACAAAAAGTCAGATCCTTTTCGTCTGGGTGTCAGCACATCTCATTGATGCCAAAGTCTTGCATTTCTGCAGCTGAGGGCCAGTTCTTCTGGCCTCCACATCTGAACATCCATATGTGTTTTAGGTGTAAAACCTCAGGTTCCTGCTGAAACAAGACAAAGATTTTCTTTAATATATGGCATTCAATATTTTATTATGTTTCATTACTCGGTAAAGCATGGACAGAAGATTTTAAGCATATGATGCTGTTCTGAGTATTGTGAAGAAATAAAAATCCATGTGGTCTGTATCATGAGGGCCATATCCAAAAGCTGCTGAAATCAGTGCAAAGGTATCATCACATCTGGGGACGTTTGTAGATTTTTGTAACAAGTACAAAGTGGCATCATTGTCTTGTTGGATAAGATGGCACATTACTGTAAGTCAGTTGATAAACTGGGCTACAGTCTTCTGCCCCAAGGGCAGGAAATAACGGAGCCTATGTCAGGGATAAAGTATTGCCCCACCCAGCTGGGAGAGGGGAAGAAATACCGTCTGCTATTTCTTATTGCAGATGGTGATTATTCAGCTGAACTGAAAAATAATCAGTAGACTACTAGAAGTCCTGAGAGGATCAAATCTGCCCCATTTGGTAACTCAAATAACTCATTTGCAACCGGGCTTATTCATGCAATTTGATTCTAAGGAATAAAAATCCTGGTGAGGCGAATTTTTCCCAGCCTGGAATTTTTGGAGCCCATTAGATATTTGCCTTGTCCCACATCAAAGCCAGAAAATTTGTGAGCAGGTTCTACAAAGGGTTAAAGTTCTCCAGCTCCCTTCTAAGTCAGAGGGTCTGGGGACGCTCGGATTTCAAGAGGTCTCAGTACTCGGCAATAGTAAGCCCAACATTTTTGATATTACCTTGGTTTGCTGGCCCCCTAGCACAGAAGCACTTTTAATAGACTGGGCTTTCATTTAAAAGTCTTGTGATTTGTTACTGCTGGCTACAGGCAGCAGTTATACTGGAACTTCATCCTTTCATATTGTGCATATATTGTATTGCTCTGGCATCACACTTTTTAAAAACAGAGTGTTGTTTGAAAGGTTCAGCTTCTCACTTTCCTCATGAAAACATGTGGGAAAGGAGGAGAGCAGAGCTATGAATTTGGTACTGATGCGTTTCACCAGGTTGTAATAAACTTAACACCGTGTCAGAATTAAGGAGTCTTGAACCTGCAGGCTCTGTCAAATGTCACATTCCAGCACTGACTGGAACCCGAGGAGGGAATGGGAGCAGCATGGGCTGCCAGGGGACGTGCCACCAGCAGGGATAGAGCTGCCTATGTGGCTGTGGGCTGCCAGGGGACGTGCCACCAGCAGGGATGGGGCTGTTCGTGTAGCTGAAGCAGCAGTGTGAAGGAGCAAAGCCACCAATCAGTCTGTAGGCAGTGTCTACTGCCTGCTGACATGCAGAAATGTGCTGGCTGATGAGGTTCTGATCACTTCTGGTGTGTTGTTATCCACTGTGGGCCAGCTGTGCCAGCAGCACTGCTGCTCACTTTGGCATCATGAGATCCTAAGTGGGTTTTTTGGCCTTTTTCTTTGTCGTGTTTTCTGTTTTTCCCTTTTAAATCTCCTTGGCCCTTTTCCCAGCATGTTGGACTGCTGCAAGAGAAAATGATATGATCAGACTGGAGTCGTATGCGTGTTGAATATCTGGCAGAGACATGGGGGAAAGAAACCGTCTCCTGAAGCCAGAAGATGAGGCAGATAAATAACCAGCCAGTGCAGTACAGCCAGGGTACTAAACACTCAACTAACTAAAGAAAACCTCAATGTGAGCACATGGGACTGGTCTTAAAAACGGTTCATTTAGACTCTCATACTGCACAGCCAGAGTGTAAGAAGCACAGGCATACACAGAACGTTGGGCTTCCATTTCCCTGCACATCTTCAGATGCTGCTGGGGGCAGGGCACTTAGATAGTGCCCTGAGACACAGATAACAGAACTGCCTGTGTCTCAGCCAGACATAATTCTCTAGCCTCCTTTCTATGTGTAACAGTATTACACAAAACATAAATGATATGAGTCTTCCAAAAAGGAAATCAAGCAGATAAATAGCTGTGTTCTCATCTTGTCCCCAAACTCCAATGTTTTTCTCTATTTCCTCATCTATCCTTCAGCTGTTCACACCACAGCAGTCAAGCCTTCCTCCATCGCAGCAGGTTAATTAACTGTGTTTCATGGGCCATCATCACAGTTTAATAGGTTATTTTCTCTTTATTCCGAAGACAGAAGACAAGGCTATTCAAGGAGCATTCACCAGCTTTCTTTTTCTATGTCCAAGGAAAGGAACAGGAGAAAAAAGAAAATACAAAGAAAAAATGAGACTCTTTTTTCACTGTAAGGAGACAAAAGAAGAGAGAAGCTGGGCTGGCTTGAGCTGGAAGGCTTTTTCTTCTCCCTTCCCAATCCTCCTTTGTGAAAATAATCGTTAGGATCCCTCCTAATGCAAAATTCTTCAAGGTCCTACGGCAAAGGAGACGTCCTTCCTGATTACTGCAGTCCTTTGTCTCTGATAGGGCTTTTCCACTGATCAGGAAAGAAAGCTGTGGGCTGCACCTTCTCCCAGTCTTTTGTGGGCCGAAAATGGATAAAAGCAGTTACCCAAACCTGTTGGTATTACAGCAGTTTAGGTCAGATTCCTACCGGTGCTGTGGTCGGTACGCTTGGTCACATCAGCTTTGCTTTATGGCTTGTCAAACAAAGAAATGCTCCTGGAGACCGAGGTGGCACTTCTCTGATGTGTTTCAGAATGGCTTGGCAGTGGGCTTGGCAAAGCAGAAAGTCAGCTGGAAGTGCTGATGGCTGTGCATGCACGTTTACAGACAGCTGTGGTAGGGTGGGTCACAGCAGCACCCATTTCTCCCAGAGTGAGAAAGTCATGGTCAGCACGTGGGTTCTGTGCACTGCACTCGTGATCTCATCTCCAGTACAAGTCAGGAAGATGCCCAGAGCCCTGTCACTGCATCAGTGGAGCTTAGGCCCAGTTTAATATCAGCAGGCCGGGAGGTACAGGTAGCTAGTGATTATTCCTGTACAAACAAAGGTTTGAGAGGGCAAATGTTGCTACTATCAAGCACTCATTCAGAGGTAGCTGGTTTAAGGAGAAATTCGAAATACAACACATTAAATAAAGAATGAGGATTTGCTATTTATGGGATTTGATGTATGCATCAGCTACTTACCATTCTGGAATTGTAGAGAGGCTGTAAAGGGAGTGCAAACATACATATTTTCCACCCAGACACAATTCATTCATTCTAACTATACCGTTAGATTGCTGTGAAAGGATCTCTAAAAAGTGAGACCTTCAGGGGGCTTGCTGGTGTTGGTCAGCTGTGCAGCAAAATGGGGAAATATACAGCCATTTTCTGAGCATGGGAAAGAAGTTCCTGTTTACCTAGACATACCTCTGCAGTTCTGCCCTATCTCTGTCCTGGACTGTGAACTCCTTTCTACACTCCTGTGCTCAGAACCGTAGGAAGGGGGGATTTCCCCTCTCTGTTCCCCATCAACCCCTGCAGCCCCAGCACTACAGGACCAGTGTAGCAACCCTGTATCAACACAGGATGCCCTCAGGGCCTGGCAGGCACTTGATGCCTGTGAAAACCCAACAGGGAAAAAGACAATTAGCACTTTAAAGTACTTTTTCAATCTCTCCTAAGTCTCTGATCTTGAAAGAACATTTGGACAGGCTTTAATGATCCTGTCCTCTAATACTTTTTAACCTTTCTTCAATCTACAGCATCCTGGTAAGTAGCTTCTCATTTTCATCAGAATTGATCATCCTCTCCTCTACTTTTGTCACCGAGTTCTTCTGTCACCCCTTTTTTCTTGATGTTTGGAACTGGTCAGGATATTCTTTTGAATCACAGTATGTATTCTTTAGCCCTGTCCTGTGCACAACTCCAGGGAAAGATGCAGAGTTTTGTAAACAGTTACAGAATCCAGGACACAGCACATTCACAGCATCCTCATAACACCTTCATTCACTATTCATCAAGCTGTTCTCTTTGCAATATGCACTATTCACTTCTCATGTGCTTAGCTTCCAGCCCCAACTCATTGCACGTATGGTGTGATCAGAATCTCCCTGGATAGCCCCCAGAAGGAAGGCTGAGGCTGCACTTGCAGATTGCACACTGCACCATAGTGGCTATAAGATGGAAGCATACCTGAAAACTCCACAACATACTGGAAGTTTGGTTATTACTGGAGAAAGTTGTGAATCTGCCATTCTCCTAACAGTTTTCAATCCAGAACTCATGGGATATTCCTATCTGCAGCTAGTGCTGCTCTTAAGCCACTGCGAGAAATACCATTTAGGGCAAGCAAGCATAATTTTCACATGCTGCAGCCATATAAACCACCAAAGCAGCTAAGACTGACTTGTTTACTTATATGAGCCCTTTCATTATAGACCTACCTGTAGAGATACTTTGTGAAGTACCTTTTTTTTTTTTTTTTTTTCCCCCCAAATCCATTTTATTACTTACTTTGCCTCTCTGCGTGGCAGCAGACTGAGCAACTGTTTAAATGAAACTGTTTTTGTGATAGTTACCCAGATTGTCACAGGTTAAAAAATTCTGGTTGAATGGAAGACTTTGCAGAAGACAGATTGTGTGAGTCTGTACACTGTGTTGCTGTCACTTGATCATCTTTCTGTATTTACCTCAATAATCTGCAACTTGAGTTTCACCTCACTGAAGTCTGAACAGTTCTGAACAGTTCCTGAACACAAGCAAATTCATTCATACAATTTCTGTGAAGTGCATAAGTATTATCGCCACTTTAGAAATATGGGGGAAAAAAAAAAAGGCTACAGTCCAGTAAGATCATAAGCATTCAAACAATGCATTAAGGGTGTATTTGTGTATCAGATCCAGCTACCATATTTAATGCTAAGCTGACACTGAAATAGTTTCGGGTTCTGGATACACACTGTGAACTTACCATAGGCACCAGCTATGCAGAGGCCCCCTATTAATTACATAAAATGAAGCTTTTGTTGAAAGCTTTAGCTTGTTCCTATTCTTCCTGCTGTAGGAAGGAACCTTTTAGTGGAAGAGTATTTCTACTGGCTGTGATGATCTATTAATGAATAATCACAGAATCGTAAAGGATGGAAAGACCACTAAGATCATCAACTGTCAGTCCAACCCCACCATACCCACTATTCCATATTCCTCAGTGCCACATCCACCCTTTTCTTGAACACCTCCAGGAATGGTGACTCCACCACCTCCACGGGCAGCCTGTTGGTGCCCGACACTCTTTCAGAGAATACATTTTTCCTAATATGCAAACTGAACCTCCCAAAATGTTAACACTGAACTTTGATCATTAAGAAATGAGCTCTGGAACACTTTGTGGCAAAAATTTCCAGAACCAGCCCCAAGACCTGACAATTTGTTTGCAACTCTGAGAGTCATTCTTAGCGCCCTAATATAGTAAAGTATATTTTTTCATGAGGAATGAAAATGACTCTCAGAAATAACTCTCCTTGTTGCAAGTTGCATTGGAAATGCAAAAAGATTGCTGCATTATTCAGCACTGGAAGAACGCACAAATATCAAGGGTTTGTGTGTTAGAGTTAGAAATATAGAAAATGAAGTGCTAGAAAGCATCTACCAATGTTATTTTCTGAACATGTATACAATTTTATACCTTAAATTTCACAGCTGACCCTTCATTACTATGATCTATTTTCTCTGGTTACACCGATATGTTAAATTGTATAATGTAGTTCGACATGATTGACAGAGCCTGGGAGCAGTGGATATTTTGAAATCTGGCACATCTCTCTGCGTTAAACATTGTTGCACATAAACACTTTTTAGCATGAAGAGCTTTCTTCCTTGAAGGGGAGGAGGAGGGGACGCATGGATTTTCAGTCATAAGCTCCCAGTTCCTGAAGAAAACATCCTTAGATTTAAGGAATACTTGCAGAAAGTGCTCTTACTTTAAAAAAACAATATATATACCTATATATATAGGTAAAGAGAAAAAGACAGTTGTGTATTATTTGGCAGCAGGGATAATGCTTTTCAAGCACTCATTATTTTGGCGGCACTCATTCCTAATGGGTCATTCTATTATAGGACTGCTAAAAATAGTCCAAATATTCAGTGAGAATTTTCCTTCTGGGGATTTGTGCCTACTTACTTTCTTTCTGAATACTGAGAATAAACTCTTCCTAGCCTTTTTAATTGGTACATCTCTGATATTTATAGTCTCCTACAATCCTGTTTAGCCACCTCTTGGCTGAGCTTATGAACCCACTCAGTTCCATCTTTCCCTGCTGAAGTCCTTAAGTCTCTCCAGCCTTTTTGTTTCTTGCTTGCTTGGCCTGAGTATAACAGGCAGTATCTTATGCAGCCTGGAACCAAACACAGTATTCCCTTTGCCATACCCTTTCTATTACTGAAAACACAGTCATATTTCCCTGTTACAAACAGAAACTGCCATGTATCCCCTGCCCTGTGTGCTGATAGAATGTAGAATGTTCTACATGTCTCAAACATCACTGGCATTACAGTTAAGCCTATATGCTTCCTCAAATGAGGTGTTTCTTGCATATGCACATAGCTCCCCTGCGGATGCATGCAGATTGGAGACAAACACAACCACTACTGAAAGCAGAGTTTCAAGTGTGATCTGAGTTATAACTGTGCACAAACTCTGTGAGACTAAAGGAACTGGGCAGACTAAGCTGACAGCAGAACTTCATGCATCCTCCTAAAAATTTGACTCTTCATTTCAGGAACTACTTTTAAGCACTATAACCCATGGAGAGACATCATTTTGGTCAAATTACAATCAAATTACAAAGTCAAGCAGATGCACAACTTGTTCTTCAAACTGAAACAAATTCTAAATCTACATGTACAGCCCTCACTAACCTTCAGAAAGTGTTCAGTGAGTAGATAGTACAGAGAAGATCTGTGTTATGGGACTAATATATTTTACTTCCTCAATATATTCTAATTAAAAGAACATTTAAGGTCAAATGCCAAGCGATAAACAAAATGAACCAATTTAATAGTCCAGTGTTTTACTCAATAGATGATTTTGAAAACAGCCTTAATTATTTCACCATTGTGAAGCCCGTTAAAATCTAGTTTATTGGAAATACGGTAAATTATACAGCCAAACATTTAAAAGGCATTACTTCTCTTTCCCCCACAACAGAGGAAATCAAGAGTGACATTAAAGAAGCTGAAGGAGTTCCTTCAGAAATAGCACGTGGGCAAGTAATTTTGAATCATATGCTTGTACATGTAACAATATATGCACGTACACATGCATGTATGCACTCGCACACACATGTATAAATCTGTAGGCGCATACATTACAGCCCTTCAGAGTACTTCATTGCTCTGCTTACAGCTAGCCTTTCTTTGATCACTAATTTAAAGGGTCCTCAACTTTCATCTTTTCTATTTTGCAGTGCAGTTTTCTGGCTGGGTTGTTTTGTGGCAAGAATGAAAGATTTGTCTTTACTCCTTTCGTCAAGATTTGCAGCACGCATGTTTATTAACAAGCAGAGTTTGTGTTGGTCTTCATTACTAATTAATTATTTTAACTGCATGTCTTCTGACAGTGGGAAATGTGTAATGTTTGCATGCCAAACCTGTATATATTCGATATGCCAGCAATACTGGCCCATATTCAGGAAAAAAATCAATATGCTTGAGTAAATTTATTTCAGATTAAAGTATTGCAGGCTGCCGTTGTCTAGCTATGGCGTTAAATTTAAATGGTGCAAAACCATTCATCACTTAATTCTTGTCAAGGTCACGGGTTTTGTACAGCTTAGCTTTTCTGTTTACATGCTTGTTTTACACGCCCTTGAAATACCATTTCTTACATGTTAACATCTCCAAATAACTTGTAGCAGAGGGATGCTAATCTGGTCCATCATCAGTAGAGAACTTTGTTTGGTAAACTGCTCTTATACACTTCCCACAAAATGTGTAAGTTGCCCTACTATGTGAAAGTACACTGTTTATTTGAACTAGCATCAGCATTTTAGTACCAGACCAGTGTTGCTCTCTGTACTCTGCCTGTACCTCTTAGCCTAAAAGAGACCATGAAATACTGCATACATGTAGCATCTGATACACATTAACAAAATACTGGATTTAGTTGGTATTTCCACACAGTCACTAGAGCCTTCTCTGAGAGATGCTGTTGCTCGAAGTATCTGTGATGAATCCCATCACGCAAAGTCCACTCAGAGCTGTAAGAGTTATGGGGAGAACAAGCACCTGGGTGTTAAATACAGAAAAGTAATTTGGTGACTGAGATCAGGGCTACTCTTACTTAAAAATTGTCAGCATCTTGGAGGATTGGCTTTCACACAAGAGTAACTACATAATTTTTCATCTCAAAGTTCTGGGTTTTGCTGATTGCAGCAGTGGTCCTGCTGATGAAACTATTTAGGAGAAAGTAGGCAGAGGAATTCCTCTTCTGCTAAAAGTTAAACACTCACCATGAATTTTGCACTGTCCTTTGACAAAAAAAAAATACATTTTACCCCAGTGTTGTGCAAAATATTCTTGTTTTCTTCTTTATCCTTTATACCAGCAAAAGACTTACAGACCCTTACATAAGGTTCCCATAATTCCAGTGGCATAAATGAAATCAGTTTTTAAAGCATAAAAGGCACCTCATCTAGGCTCAGAAACGTCAGTAGTAATTACAAACTTTGTTTCCAAGTATAATCAATTCTTTATTTATGGTGTGAAATGTTTTTTACCCTTTTGAACTTTCACTATTCTAAGCAAAGCTATATTGTTGGCACGTTCCTTTAAAAGTAATTGCTTCTGGACTGAGAAATTGAATGTCAAGTTCCAACTTGACGTAAATTAAATGGGTTACATTAATAGTCTGGCCCACGGTAGAAGTGAGTGTTTCGGTTCTGGGTTTGACTTCAGGACACGACCCCTTGATCACACAGGTCAGCACAGATGGGAAATATTGAACAGGTACCCTGGGTTGACATGGGAAAGAAAGTGTCTTGTACTGATATATCACTAACTGTCTGATCTATTAAAAAGAAGCAGTATCAGACTCCACAGAGAATAAAGCTTGCTTGTCATAGGTCATTACACTCTTCCAAAAAAAAAAAAAAAAAAGAGTGGTTGGAAGGACAATCACAATGATGGAAATCCTCAGGGCTGTCATGCACATATAATCTTCTGAACCTTCTTGATTTAACACTGACAAGCCTACATACAGGATGAAGGGGTTAAAGAAAAAGAATCCAAGCATTCTTATTTTTTACAGGACAGCCACATCTCAGATTTCTCACCTGTACCTGTTACATACAACATACAGCATTTTACATTTAAAAGAAGGTTATCACTGTAGCTGGGTCTCACACTTATGTGATCTGGTCTTAAGTAGACTTCTATTGCTGGCAGCCAGGCCAATAAGATCAAGCATTCAATGGTTCTTCAAGGACAAAAACCACGCAAAGGTTAAGAGAAGCTTTAATTTTTTTTTTCCTTCATTTAATTTTGAAACTGGAAGACACCTCCTGAAATCATTTCATGCAACCCCCTTGCTCAAAGTAGGGTAAGCTTAGACACACATTTTATCTTTACTGGGCTCTACTGTGAAGTCTTCTCCTTTGCTTTCAGGTATTTATATGCACTGAGAAGATGCCCCTGAGCCTTCTCTCTATGATGAACAACCTCAGCTCTCTCAGCCTTTTCTCACAGACATATTTTCCAAAACATTAAAGATTGTCATGATACTTTGCTGCACTTGCTCCACTGTTTCCGCTTGTTTCTTTATCTGGGGAGCCTGATGTGATCTCACTATTGCCGAGCAGAGGCAAAGAGTCATCTCCATTACTTGCTGGCAACTCTTGTCCTAATTCAGCCCAGGAGGCTGTTGGTCCTCTTTACTGCAAGAACACATTGCTGAATCCCATTCAACTTGTTAGTCAGCACTGCAGCCACTCAGCCTATGCATGGCTCGGTGCATGAGGTGCTCCTCAGCAAGTGCAGTGTGATGTACTTCCCTTCCTTTTGTTGAACTTCTAGAGGTTCTGAAGGTTGCCCATTTCATTGGTTTGAGGTTCTTCTGAATGGTAATACAACCACTCTTCCCAATTTTATATATGTGTATGTATGTGCATAGGTATGTATGTATATATATATATATATATATATGTATACATTCCCCAGTTTTAATCCATCTCCAACTAAAAACTGATCACTAGTGCTTTTTCTTTGATCAGACTTGGGAAAATTATACTTTGCTGGCAATTAGTTATCACTGATGAGACCCATGTCTACTGTCTTCTCCAGGAAATAAAAGCATGTTTGGACAATGAATAATAAAAATAAGCTGGTTAAGTGAACACCAAAATTAATTTTATGTGATATACTACATGAAAGCTCTTTTATACAAATTGTTCCCTGTAGCAATTAGCTCTTAATTATTCAGGGCTTGCCAGTGGCAGAAACAGAAGTGATAAAACCTAATATTCTTATGTCTGCCCATTTGCACTGTTTCAAATAAACTCTGGCTAAAATAAGGCACAAACTGTTTCTGTTTAGGTACTCTGACTGATTTCTTCAGCTACATGAAGTTTAAAGAATATAAGCAAGCCTTTTACTGATTATCTGGGTGTCTATACCCTTATTTAGAAAAAAAATAAAGAGAATTTACTTAGAAAAGGACTTCTGCTGATTTTTTGAAATACATGGATTAAGGAAAGCACGCTTTCTCTGGCTGACACTGAACTCTGCACTTTCCATAAACAGTCTCATAAAAGAAAAGAAGCCTAGTACAGACAGCTAAATTTGTGCTGATAATTAGCTGCTAGAAGTAAATTTGGTGGATCTGATTCTGATTGCTCTCCCACTGCTGTGATTCTTAGAGTCTGGCTGTGTTAAAAACACAACACTATTACAGAGTATCATAATGATCAATACTTTTATGGCTGTAGTCGTTGTATGGGCACCATATTTTCTTAACAGAGAGCATTAAGAATCTTTTGCTAGGCCTGTGTATGAGACTGTGTTCAGTCACTAGCTGTAGTAACAAATAGAAAAAATGATTTAAATGATGTCTTTCAAGTATATCTGCACAACAATAGGAAGACTAGCTATATTGCATACCTCTAGCATGAACCACGTCATCCTCAAAAATGATGGCCAAAAGTCCACAGCATGCTCATGCAATTTTAACTGAAGTCCATCATGTTCCCAGTGGGATGGGTTATGTGACCCTGGTGAAAATGACACCTGTTTAGGTGTCAGGCTTCCCAGCTTCAGGATGTATTAAAAATATATGAAATCTTAGATAAACAATTTCTAAACGTTGTTTAGGTGAGTTTTCACACTTCAAAAGAACTAACATTGAATGGAATAAGAGAAATGAAAAAGTCAAAAGAGTATGATCTCCTACCATTTCCATCGCTATTGAATTTGATGTCAGTTTACAATCCAAGGTCATCTGCATCTACTACTAGTCTATAGAGTAGAGTAGAGTATAGGTAGAGTAATTGCCTTATACAAAATAGTGGAGTTGGATAGTTTGAGGTAAAGTAATTGTTCTTCTGCATTTAAAATGATAAGGTTGTACGAATACATCCTATAGGAACAGAGAAACATAATTTTACGAACTATAAACAAAGATCATCTTTATACAATTTATACAGCTATTCAGACCACAGCTTAAAATGCACACAGTATGCACATGCCATGTATGTTCACACATACATAGTGTATATTTTTCTGTTCTCAAGTCTCCATCCCCAGCTAAGTTCTATAGGCCCAATTAAAACTATGATTTTCTAGCTTGCTGGCTTTTTCAGATTCTCTTAATATTGACTGACAATGAAGTTATGTAAATACAATCACTTTTGTGCATTGCGGAGACTTGTTTTAGTAATACGAAAAACCTTGCAGATGGCTGATTATTTTCAAAGCGGAGGCCGTGCCACACCAGGCAGCACAGTGGCTGTTCTTGCCCAGCTCAGTTAAAGCAAGATAGAAGCAGCCAACAAGAGACAAGGTAGAAAATCCCTCTTAGGGGAGACTAGTCACATTTCTCAGTGGAAGTGTTCAACAACAGCAAGCACTCTTTTAAAGCCCTTACACATTTGTAAAGGTGAAAATTCATTTGTTTTCCAATTCCAGAGTGAATCATATGCTCCAAACAGATTTTTTAGTCAATGAAACATGACCTTGTATGATCTAATTAAACAACTCAAAGGTATTGGTTGCTTTAAGATCCCTCTGGATACATTTCAGTTCAAATGCACACAATCATCTGAATGTACAAGCTCGTAAGTCTACAAAAAATGCAAATCAGATAATTAATGATTTGAATTAAGAAATCTTACTGCAGCAGCAGTCTTCTGAAATGTAAAGCATGAAAAATGCCTGAACGAAACACACAGAAAATAGTCTGGAAGTACAACAAGGAATAACTTTCTTCATTTCCAAATACCCGGTAAATAACCATATATAAATTCATCACATTCTAGGAAACCCAGTAATCATTCCAGTTTATTTTCTGAATGATATCCTGACCTTGCTTTGAGTGGAAGACTGGATGTCTTGCCTTCTTGGCCATTTAATCTCCAAAATCTTACTTGTGAGACTGAGAAATTTATTTCTTCGTATTATCCCCTATAATCTTTCTCCACTGAAATTTTTCTTCCTTCTTTCATTTGCCCTTCTTTTTTAATCTATCATCTTTTTCCACTGTTGCCTTTCACACCCTGTGCTGTCTGTCGCTGCTCTCCCATCAGCCCTTCCTAGCTCATGTCAATGAGCTGCATGCACGTTGTTAGTGCAGCCAGAAACCCTGCTCAGGAAGGATGCTGCCTGAGAAAACCATGCTGCCACTCTTCCATTTTCATTCTTCCCTCCATCAGTCAACCACAACAGCAGCTGCTTCTTTTACTAATATATAAAGCTGACTAAAAATAGGGAAATTAAAGTGAAATGAGTGCCATGCAGGGACATATTTCTTCACCACGTTTCTCTCTACTCCAGATTCAGACCCTAATCCTACAATTGGATCCACATGGCTGGCTGTGTTAATCAAAATATGGGACAAAGGTGTAGGCTACAAGCAGCAGTTTTGCCATGCTGCCCGTCTAGGACATGGCCCCGTGCCATTCGCAGGCGATATTTTTCTGACCTCTGGCTGTGCCACTCACACAGCCTTGCGTACGGAGCACTGCAAAGCAGGCACGTGGAAAAGGCTGCCTGATCTACTCATGAAACCAAAGCCAATGCTTACATCGGTCAGCTGTTTCCAATATATATAAAATAAAATAAACACACCAAATCTGACTAAACAACTAATCACCTACATGGATTTTTTTCTTTCTTTCTTTCTTTTTTTTTTCTGTATGAATGAATGAAAACTGTTTTAGGTGTGACAAAACATGTGAAACAAGTGGAAAAACATTTCCAAGTACCTCTGCTCTCTGAAAAACTTTCATGATTGAAGAGATTAAGGGATTGGGCTTTTTAACTGCTTTAAAAAAAGAAAGCATTTTTTACTGAAAATTCAAACTAGTCTGTGAAGGTTCAGGCCAGCAAAATTTGAAAGGATTAAGTTACAGCATGCCATACTGAATGTGGCACCTTATGAATTCCATATTCCTCAGCTAGAGTGACATATTTAATGATTAAGCCAAGTCATTGCACTCTATTTTAATATTTTTTTCCTAACCAGTATTAACTTCATATGTCCATTTCAAATGGCAAGAGGAAAAAAGCAGAATAGAGAATTTGTCTGCAATAAAGGAATAACAAGGAAGGTCTTACAACTTTACAAAACTAGAGATCTGTGTGAAAGTTATCATGTGCAAATTATCCCAATGTTAGGATGCTTATTATCCTCCCGTTTTAAAGTATCCAGTTTTCCATACGCTCCAGTTCTGCCCTGCGTTCTGCCTTTCCTTTCAAATGAGTATTTCCTGCTAAGACAGTAACAGAAATTGCCATACTAGGTCAAATTATTGGCCACATTAAGTTCAGTATCCAACTGAAGGAAAATAGGAGAATACAATCCATTGAAATACCCCTCACTTTCTCTGCTGTGATGTACATAAGAGAAAAACCTCCTTCCTGACCTCCATGACAATTGATTTATGCCCAGAAGCATGAATTTTAATTTGATGACATGGAGATGGTCAATTTATTGCCTTGCGTTCACTCACTGATGAACGTGCATTTCCTCCTTCCAGCAAAGAGTAATTATCTCTTCGCAATTATCAGCACAGATGTGGCAAAAGTTAGAATTTCCACGATTGTCTGCTAAGACCTGGAGGCCTGAAGAATGTATGCACTGCTCGATCTTTTCACTGGGTTCAGTGTTAATGAGCCCCCTCTAAAATAATTTTTCTGCCTAAAGCAGGATTTTGTAACAAGCATTTCCAAAACTATAAAATGTAGGTAGAGGAAGTGTTATTGCAGACTCTTTGTCTTTGTCTTCCAGAAAGCATAGTCTTAAGGGTATGCTACTATTTAAGTTTCTCTAACATTTACTCCGGCTTGTATTTTACACCTAGATGTGTATACATACATCTCTATTTATACAGATATATGATATCTGATACATATGATATATGATATATATACAGATATATGAATAGATGTGTGTTTGACACACCTATGGCTCAGTTGCTGAGATTTATTTTATTTAAGAAGATCACAGAGTTAAGGAAGACAAAGTTGGGAAGGAATAGATGTGCAGATGTTGCTCAGCCTATCTGTCTAGTGTAAGACAAGCAGATGTGTCACACAGTGTGCTTCTGTTAACTAACCCATTTTTAAGGACCCAAACTATGGCTATGGCCATGACAGAATACCTTATGCCAGGGCTTTGTTACCTTGCCAGCATTAGAAATATTTTCCTAAAGTCTGACTTGAATCCCTTTGATGCAGTGTGACCTCCCACCTGTGTATTATGATCACAGACAACATGTTCTCTTTTTTTTATTATTATTTTTTATGCTAATAGACTGTAACCACATCCCCTTTCCTCCCCTTGTCTTGAATAGCATGACTTTTTCAGTCTCTACTCACAAGCCATATTTTCTAAACCTAAGATTATTCTCATTGCTCTTCTGTGAACTCTTCCCAATTGATCCAAACCTTCCTTGCAGGAACTTGATGTTCCTGCTAAGCTATGACCTAGATTTTGTAAACAAGTGTGATTATTCCACCTTACTGGTGACTATTCTGACCCAAGACTATGTGAACTGAGTTAGTCCTTCCAGAGTCTAATCCAGCACTTTTCAGACTATCACTCCAATTTCTTAAATTCATCTACAAAGCTAATCCTTTTCTTTAAAATACTCAAATTTTGTCTTTAACTCTACATTAACAGACAACTTAATAAGCAAACTTTCTATTCCATCATCCACATCTTTTATGAAAATAACTAGAGCAGATGTAGGACAATCTCAAACCATACTCAGCAAAGCACCAATTCATTTCTGGTTGGAATTACACAATTTTTACCCCCAATTTATAGTGGCTTTATATAGTTTCCTTGTTTAGCATATGAAAATGTTATCAAAGAAAATACCGTATTTATTACTGTTATTAAAGACCTTGCAACAATTAGAGTAGGTTACTAGACTCTACCATCTCCTGTAACTCACTTTTTCACGACACTTGTTCAAAATAACCTGCTAATGGTTCTGACATGGCTTCAGGCAGTTTGCTAAATACCCTGGTATGACGTTTTTCATTCTTGGAGTGTCAGCAACTCAATGTTGTCACTGAGCTGTAGTAATATATGTCTACCCCAACCTGGTGACAAAGCATGTGTTCATAATCTTACCTCAGAACATTTATCAGTGTCACGTTGTAAAAGGAGGCTGAGAACCTCCAAATTTTTCTTGTTATTTCCAAAATAAAAAAGCATTATTAGTGCCACAGCTAGAGCTGCAGCACAAGACATCTGATAAGTACCTGCATAATAACTTGTCAACGTTTACTTCCTTTTGCTTAAAATTTAGTTACTTACCTTTTAAAGAGTCTGGGTGACATTCCTCCTCCACGAAATTTGAATATGAATAATCGCTCTGTGTCATAGGCTGTATGGAAAAGCAGTTTTCTGGGCACCACAATGGAGATAACCATGCACTGTAGATTAACTGAATCCAAAATTGTATCTTGTGAGCAGGTCCTCTGGTGAACCTAAAACTACATTTAACACAAAGTCAGGAATCTCCTAATTAATGAAGAAATGAGTTGAGGGAGGGGAAGGAGTTGATAAATACCTGTTTGTGAAAAAATAAATAAACAGTTTCCTGGGAGCTTTCACAACTTGATCAAACCTTTGTGAACAAAGATCTGGACCACAGAGATAATTTCTCACTCAGTGACAAAATTATATTTATATTCTGGAGTAAGTAAGTCAGAAAAAGACTTCAGGATCCATTGTTGAAGTTTTAAAATGGGAAACTACAACAAAAAAAACAAAAAAAACAGATCTTAATGCATAGCTGGTCAGATGTCAGTTGGATGGTATAAATAGCAACCTGGGAAAAAGCTATCTTGCTTTGGAAGTATTCCAGTAACTGCACAGGGTTACTGCTCTAGCAATTTTATGCAATTCATAATATAAATAAAACGATAAGAAAAAGTCTGTTGTCACAGATATAAATACTTCAATCTACCAAGCTCTATAATTATTTTTCATTCATTAAATTATGGCCAAATCACAATGCCTTGCTCAAGAGCTGAAGAAGAGAAATATTTCAATAGATTTTTTTTTTTTTTCTGTCTTCAGCACATTCAAAAATCTGCAGATGCTAATTTCTAGTAAGTGGTACAATGAAAGTCAGTGGAACAAAAACACTTTACAAAACAAAGAAACCAGACAAACCGTAGGTCTTTTCTGTTTCCTTATGGACATAGACAGATTTCTGAATGACAGTGACTGCAAAAAGATTGGTCTGGTTTTATAAAACACCTGAAAACCAAAGAAAATATCCTTGAAAGAAAAAGTCCTATCAAAAGAATGACAAATCAGTTTTGAATAGAACCTCAAAACGTGACTCTCAATGAAACACCACCAGAGTTCAGTGCGAGCGTCCTCAGACCGAGCGTTCTGAAAAAGAATGTAAGTGGAATACATATCTATTGCGTAAGCACTTTAATGAGTCTTACTTTAAGCCTTGTTGATCTGGCTTGGGCAAAATACACCATCAGACTACATCAGCAGGTACAGAAGTGGAGCAAGCTAATCCTGGAACAGACGCCTTTATACCAAGCACTGCTTTGAATCTTGCAGAAACTTACTTTGTGGACTGCATAAATGCTAAACCAATTTTTTTTACTTCAGAAAAAGATGGTTGCAACTAGGATACAGGTTTACATCATTTTAATGACAATGTTTACAGGTAAATATTTTCTTTTTGTGTACTAATATGTGCACTTAGGCTGTATAGAACACATCACAGCTGTCTGTCCAGACTGCTTGCTTGTACTTGCGTGGTATTTATTAAGTGTCAAGGAACAGGAAAGAGATTTCTAACTAAAGGTGTGTATGAAAAGTGTAATTTGGGTAACAGTTTTATATCGGTTTAGTAGAAATGAAAATTAGAGGCATTTAGTAGAAGTAGGCTTGAAAAATTGCTTTTGTCGTTCTGCTTCTGTAAGAAAAGCTTTTCTGTTAAATTTGAAGCAGATAGTTTAAGAGATTAATGGGTAGAGAATAGCTACCCTGTAGTAGTAGCAGATGAAAAAAAGAGACAAAGCTATGAGTGGTGTTTTCAAACATAGTCAGAGGGGCTGCTTCATCTTTGTTATGAGTGAAGCTTCGTAGGAGGAAGAAATACTTATTACCTGTAGAAATAGGATAAAAAAATATTCACAATATATTTTCCTGAAATTTTAGGTAGGAATGTAATATATTTAGAAGAGAAAATGCTGAATGATGTCACTTTAAAAATACAAATACGCTTAGCTGAGCAAATGTACACAACCCTGAGAAAAACATTCCTCACAGTTGCTTTTCAGAATTCATTTTTTTACATGCTAGCTTCTCCTCCAACCTGAGCTATTTGAACTGCTTATACAGCTCTATAAATATTGGCTAATCCTTTTATCTAGAGTGCTTTTATCTTGAGTGACAGTGGTCTTTGCTTGCATAGCAGTTGGCAGATAACAAGCACCCACTTGTAAGAACAGCTGATTTATTTATTCCTGATATGAAAAAATGGTTTGCTTGCTTTTTGCTGCGACCGATATTTATGTTCCTGTTTCTGCTAATCCTATTATGAAATATCAGCCATTTGAATCTGTGTTTATATGTATGTACAAACAGTATGTGTATAGGTACCTCCAAAATCATTATTTCACAACATATTATTAATGTAATTACTTAAAAAATAAGCATTTGTATTCTGACACTGAAACACTTATGAAATTGCACATAATGAAGTCATGCTATGAAAGTCACTTTGCAGTTAGAAACTGATGTATGGGAAAATAACACACCAAAAATAGCATGTCGCCATTTTAATAACTGCTGCTATGTCTCTGTTAGACACCAATATTTGTGTTATAAAAGTGTTATATAAATTTAAATACAGAAACGTATACGATTTCCAAACAAGTTTAGCACATTCATGAAAACTTTTCATTAATTTTACTTCTAGTTTGATGAGGTAGAAAACGACACAGACACTGAATGTTGCACTGGGCTTGGTCCAGGCATGTTTCAGCTGCCTGTGGACAAGTCCCTCCTACAGTGTGCGGCTCAGAGCACGGGCTGCAGGCAGAAGTGCTGCAGGGGCTTGGAATACTGAACAAATGTGCACAGAGTGGAACATGCAGCAGTAGAGTAGCTGGGCAGGCACCACTGCATGCCATTCACTTGGTTGATCTCTTTAAAGGGTGGGTTTATATTTTTTTCTATGAAAGGTTTAACAGTAGCCCCCAGTCTATAAATCCTTATGTTCGTGCTGATCACTCTGAGGCTCAATAGCAAAGCTAAGTACAAACCTGATCCCAGTGCTTTTAGGAATTAATTTTTCTCTCTGACACAAAAACCCAATGAGACCCATATTTCTACAGCTGTCACAGTAAGACCAAGCAATCTACAAGACCTGTGGACACATTGCTCTGGATGTCAAAGCAGGAGATGTACTAAAGCATTGACTGAAACAGGAAACAGCTCACGGTGACTTCACTTCTCATATACCAGAGCAGTAAAAGCAGGACAAGTCGCTAACACAGAAATTGCCATAAACCGGGCAAAGCAGGCATTGTTCTGGGCCCCAGTCAGAACAGGTTTGGGAAGTGCACATCACTTTGGGAAAGTCAGTCCTAATGATTCATATTTCTGCCAGATGCCACTACACATTAAGGTATACAGACATCTCATGTTGGAATAAATATAAGCCTGGCTGGAAAGCAGAGAGACTGCTGTGGTATAACCCTGCTGTCAGACCAGGGAGGGCACTGTGGTGTTTGATACTCTGAGGCTTCAAGAGGAAACTGTGTGCTATAATAAAGGAGAACACTGTAATGAGGAAGATCACTGCTAAGAGGGCCTTTTACATATGTGCTGTGACCACTTCACTTTGCCTAATCTTTAAAACAATCTCAGCCAACTCTGAATTCCCTTCTGGCTCTCTCATAACTTACCTATCTCTAAGATGGGTCTAGTTACAGCTGTGATTGACTAAAGTGGACAGGCAAGGAATTAGCCTTAGTAGATACATTTATCTGCTGCTATCTGAATCTATTTATTGTGGCTGAATGCTGCTCTGTAATTTTCCATGAAAAAATGACTGTATTTTGCTATAAAAATAAAGCTGTATGTGAATTTGTAAGTAAAACTAGGTGTGGTGCCTAGTACCTGGCTGTGGCTCTGGGAGTCTCCTCTTACCCACTGAGGTAACTTGCAGGCACCTCATATGGTGAGCAAGCAAGGAGCTGCTGAAGGCAATTCTGCTGCAGGGACAGACATCATTATGCTTATAAATTACTTTGTGCTGTTGATAACTTGCAGTTATCATTCAAGCTACTATTTCATATTCTTATCTAGAACAGTGCAAATATTAAGGGTGGTACTTTGCATAAATTTTCAAAAAAGCAGTTGGATATTTTGAATGCTTTCAAGACAAGAAAAGTGTTTTCTCTGATCCATTTCATGCTTACTAGCACAATAAAACCAACCTGTCTCACAACGGTCTAAACCCAGATCACGTTCCCTATTAGTGGGTGAACAATCGAAATGCTCCTGAGAAAAGTTACCGTAATTACCATTTTGTAGATGGTCAGTAGTCCAGAGGGATAAGCTAATGAGTTTTACAAGACGAACAGATTTATCTTCCTTTGTGCAGCCTGATCCAGTATACATACTTGGGTCACAACCTATCAAATTGCAGTGAAGGTAAGATGAGGAGCACTCCTTTTATCCTGTATACCAGAAACCAAGCACTATCTGAGAGAAGAGGAAGTAGGAGGCTGCATCACTTATGCTTTAATCGCCATCCCTGGGGTATTTGGGAAGATGATCTGTTCTTCTTTTCTTACTTTATGGTTTGAAAATAGTAGAGGTAAAGAACGTTCCACTGTAGATACACAATACCAGGAATATTTTTCTGGATCACACGGGTTCAGATCCCTCCAACTGCTTCTCTCACATCCTTCTTGTCTCCGTCTGAGATCATAGCTGATGGGCCAGAAGTCACCTCTGCTTTCATTTTTTTTAGGAGATGTGAGATCTATTGTTCATTTGTGAAAAACTACAGTATGCATCCACTCCTGAAATGTGACAACTGCACATTCATTGTGGATGTGGTGCATCTTAGCCAGATCTCTGACAGAATGAGGGGTCAAGCTCCAGCATCTCCCTGCTCAATCTGCGAATTTCATTCTTGAATTAAAAATGATTTAACAGAGCACATGTTCTTAAAAACACCATTCTGGGCTCTAGTTACTCAATTCAGAATGTCTAATTCTTTGTTCTTTAGGTATTCACTGTGATGAAGACATCAATGAATGTCACACGAACCCTTGCCAAAACGGTGGCATCTGTGAGAACTTTCCTGGGAATTACACTTGCCATTGCCCTCCTGCAAACAAAGAAGGGATTTTTTATGGCGGCTGGAACTGCACAGAAATCCTCCATGGCTGTACTGATCAGCAATGCCAAAATAATGGAATATGTATCCCGCATTTAAAAAATGGCCATCATGGATTCAGCTGCATATGCTCACCTGGATATACTGGAATACACTGTGAAACTGTAACTACATTTTCTTTTCAAGGAAATGGTTTCCTTTGGTTGAAGAATCCCACAACCACTAAAGAGGAATTTTCCTATAATATAAACCTGAGGTTTCAGACTGTGCAACCGACAGCCTTTCTGTTTTACCGAGGGGAGAAAGACACATTTGTGAAGCTGGAGTTACTGAATGGCTACTTACATTTGTCCGTGCAAGTCAAAAACCAGCCACGGGCTCTTTTGCATATTTCACATAATGTCAGTGATGGAGAATGGCATTCAGTTGAGGTAACCTTGGCAAGAGCTGTTACTCTTAATTTACTTGACAGCTCTTGTGCAGAATCATGTGTCAATAAAACTTCTGCTATGATAGATAATGATCACGTGAGGCTTGCATTTCAGAGCACATTTTTGGGCAGCTTACCAGTGGGGAACATTAGCAGCAGCTCTCAGCTTAACATCAATAATATACATTCTACACCTTCATTTGTAGGCTGTCTTCAGGATATTGAAATAGACTTGAATGTTATTACTCCAGAGAATGCATCACCTGAATCCTCTTTAAACGTCAAGACAGGATGCAGGAAGAAGGACTGGTGTGAAAACAACCCCTGCCAGAACAGGGGCCGCTGTTCCAACCTGTGGCTGAGTTACCACTGTGACTGCTACCGGCCGTACGCGGGGCCGAGCTGCAGAGCAGGTAAGAGCATGTGATGCCGTCAGCGCTGTCAGGGGGTGTTGAAAACATAACCTGGCCTCGGGGGTGAACCAGCGTGACCCCAGGGATCTCTGGAACTTATTGCCCACCGGTAAGAAGGCATGAGGGGTGAGCAGTAGCACATGCTCATTATTTTCTAGTTATTTTCCAGGAAGGCTGCTTTTCAGCTTGACAAAAAGTCAGGCCAAAAGGGGGGATTCTACTCATCCAGTTTTTAAATCTTCTTAGCACTCTTAGCACTCCATAAACTCTGGAAAACTGCAGTTCACAGGAGGTTATGCACTCCAAGTAGAATTTAGAAAGCAACCGAGTCACTTGGACTCGAAATCTTATTTTCAAAGCACTCTTTCAGAATTTTATCCTCTCTAGGCTGACATAAAGAAACTCATTTAAGTCCTTTAAAGGCCAACAAAGCACTGCAAGTTAAAAAAAATACATACAGATTCCAATTTTACAAAATGAACAAGATTATCCTATTAACTTAATCTGATTAGCCTGAGGAGAATCCAGGTCCTTGGAGGCCGTTCCTTCTCAGCCAGGTCCTGCAGAGCTCCGGGCAGCGACTAACGAAGGCTGTGCTACCAGAGAGCTGCTGAGGGCCAGAGGGAGACGTGCCCATGTGTTAGTGAGCAGAAGAGCACATGTCAGAACGCGGCCTCTTTAGCAGTGAAGTGGGGATTCAATAGCCGGCAGTGCCTGTAGCGCATTTCCTGCTACAAGTGATCCTTCTGAGTACGGGCTGAGACAAAGCGGGGGGACACCAACAGGTCCCCTGCTGTCCCACATCCGTGCTGGAGCAGCAGCAAGTAGCCCTCCGGAGCTGAATAAAGCACATCTCAGGAGCACCAACAGTGCCGTGGTCAGATGAGAACAGACAGGCCGTACTGGTGTGGGCTGGAACAGCCGCGCTGCAGCTAGGACAGTCCACTGCCTTACCGCAGCTGAATGGCTGGGCCCAGGGGCTTGCCAGAGGCACTGCTGCAGAAAGCTGTGGCTTGAAATGCACTTCAAAATGTTTAAAGACAGTTTCATTTTATATGCTATACTTGATAGGTATCAATACTTTTCAATAGTGTTTTTTTTCCCTTATTGCAAAATGACAAAGTCTGAGAGGTAATTGTAAGAGACTTCTTTGAAGTCTAGCTGTAATTTATCCAAAGGTTTGGAAAGCAACTTTGGAGTATAGGACAACATCTGGTAAATATGTTGGCCTCCTTATATGAAGTGAAATTAAAACCAGTCAGGGCCAGGAGAGGCTTATGCTGGCATTACAACTGTTGAGAATGATTAGAAAGCAAGCTTTTTTTTCCCTTTTTTTTTTTTTCTTTTTCTCTCTGCTGACCACAGTATTCTTTGCAATGCGTGGCACCATGCCACTTTGATACATAGGTTCTAGATATATGCCATTTTTAAAAGACTGTGGCAGGTTGCTTAAAAAGCAGAGTGGGGGTGACGTGTGGCAAAGAATAACATGAGAAATGCTAGCGTCTTTTTGAAGAAAAGTTGCTGCCAAGTATTTAATTGACAAGAAGCAATATTTTCTCTACATACACAAAATAACAAACAGATGTTGACTCATTTTGATCAACATCCAGATGTTTCGACCCAAGAGGTTAATACTGACCAAGGTGATGCTAGCCATCTCATCAAGCAGAAGATCATACTGATGATATATGTATATATATATATATCATGTGTGTATATACGTATTTATAAATAGAAATACAACAGAATGATTGCAAACATGAAATACCTTTTTGAGTAACTAATTTCAGCAGAAATTTTATTTTTACCTACATGAAAATATGGTTCAGTCTATAGTACTACCTTACCAAGAAGGTACTATCTGAAGAAGCTTCATGCCTCAAAATACCCATTTCAATAAATAATTATTTCCACAGGGCAGACTTTTCAACAAGTAGATTTAGAAACAGAGGTAACGTTACTCTTAGTACTAAAATTTTTGAAATTTGATTTATGAAACTGTTTATGAACAATGAAGGGATTTATTCCTTCAAATAATTGCCAAATAATACAACTGTGCCACATAGCAGTGCGGTATAATTATTAAAGGTCTGCTAGGATCTTCACATTCAGCACCCTATTTTCATGGCTTTATTTAACGTAGTCAGTTAAAAAAAGTAGTGCTGCAGGCAGCAACTTGACCTATGAGGTCTTACTCTAGGAGTTTTACTGTGCAAAAGGGAACTGACTGTTCAGCTATGCGAGCATCTGAAAAAAAAAAATGCTTGTTTTTTTCTGTCTATGAATTTGATATATTAAAAAATAGCTTTTGAAAGTGTTTAGGCAGGAAGTCTATAATACCAAGGACAAGATCATGAAACGTGAAGTGTAAAAATAGAAACACTTTGTTGTGCTTTAACGAGATGATTCATCAGAATAAAATACGCTTTGGACTACATATTTTATATCTTTACGAGTCTGAAAATCATTACTGAAAATAAAGAGTAAGGCAGAGAGACAGATGGTTTTGGTTTAATCATTTTAATTGATAAGCCCCAAAAAATAAAAAGGCTCACTCAATCCTAGCTCATTTTTCCCCATGACACAGTAGCATTATAAGCACTCAGGACTGAGCAGAACTCATATTAGAACTTACTGAGTCTGTTGAAAAACCTGTGCAAGACAAAATAGGTGTGCTATCTGTAAGTTTTACACAAGAGGTTTTGCTAAGCAGCTTTTGACAAAACAACATAAAACATCAATGAAGTTCAAGAATTATGTAGACTTTCCTCATCAGAGGATCAAAGTAACTAGCTTCTTTTCTAAATGATTTTTCTGATGACCAATCCAGGAAAATGTAGAAATTTGTCCTTCTTAAACTGTTTGCAAACACAGTATCACATAGAGCATGATAAAGGGGAAAATTGTGCACAGTAATAAAGCATCTGGTCCTGGTACTGGGGCCTAATATTACAGCCATGGAACCTGACAGGAGTTTTGAAATAGAAGCTATTTATGGCCAGAACAAGTCTTTATTCATCCATTAATACCAGCACATCTTACTACCATAAGTAAAATATATAATCACAAGTAGCTATTTGATCATTATACTGGTTCCTTTGTCATTTAGCCCTGACTATTTTTCCTCTTTATTTCCTTTTTCACCTTTTCTCCTGTTGCTAATCCCAAGAGTATATTCCAGGTCGATTTGGATCTGAGGACTCCTCAGGCTATGCTGCTTTTTCTGTTGATGCTACTGAGAATGAAAATCTGAATATATCAATGTTTGTCCGAACACGCAAATCTTCTGGCTTGTTACTGGCTTTGAGAAACAGTACCTGTCTCTATGTAAGAGTCTACTTGGAAGGTGGGAAACTCACAATGTTAGCTCCAAATTCCATGAAGTTATTAGGAAAACATCCTATAAATGATGGAAATTTCTACCTAATAACATTAAAAATAGAACCAAATATGTTGGAATTATTCCAATCCTCTCAATACTTAGGCTTTATTTCTACTCCAGTACTAACCACCCAAAGTAAAGACTTTCTATACATCGGAGGCCTACCAGATAACAGAGAAACTGATAGAAACAGCGGGTACTTCAAAGGCTGCATTCAGGATGTAAGAGTGAATAACCAGCTGTTGGAATTCTTCCCCCTCACCGATTCACTGAATTCTTTTATCAACCGAACACTGATCAACATCACCCAAGGCTGCAGTGGTGACAACCTCTGCAAGGTAAGAATGATGTCTTTCATCACATTTTCATGTGCTTATTGTGGGGAATTTAAAAAACAAAAACAAAAAAACAAAACAAAAACACAAACCTACAAAAAAGCATAACGTTTTTTATACAATATGACAATAACATCTTAGCAAAATGTGTAAAAATGTTAGAAAGCAGATTTTGATATGTTTTGATATAGCAAAGTTATGATAAATATGATGGACAGTATCAGCAAAATGTACTAGCATAGAAGAAAATGAAAATATTTTAAGGTTACAATACTATTGTTCACAAATTATTAAAATGTTCTGTGTGGTCTTAGTACTAATCTCTATTGCTTTCCATTGGATATAAAAAGAATTTTCCTTCTTTCCTACTCCTACATTCCTAGAGTTGTGAGTCCACCAAGATTGATTCATACTTTGATTGTCTCTTCTTTTTCCCCATAGTCCAGTCCTTGCCACAACGGTGGTGTATGCTATTCAATCTGGGATGACTTCACTTGCACATGCCCCCCTAACACAGCAGGGAAAGCTTGCGAGGAAGTTAAGTGGTGTGAGCTTGGGCCCTGTCCTCATGAAGCACAATGCAAACTGGTGCACCAAGGATTTGAATGTAGGTAAATTTCAGTTATTCCTGTCATTTTTGGAAATTAGAAACAATTGAAATTTTCATCAGTATTTTCTTAAAACTAAATATTCGCTTCTTTAAAAATTCAATGCTATTTCTATATTATGTGGGTTGCTCTGAATGTAATGCCTCCTATTTTATTTTCATGAAAATGACAACAGCTACAAAGAAGACAATAACAGAATTTAAGAGAGCAAATTCTTACCTACAAAGCACCATTCTTCAACACTGTCACCACTAGTAGCTGTGCATTTTCACCAGTGATGAACAAGAGCCTGCATGCTGCGCTTGTGAAAATCTGCACCAGTGGAGCTGACCCACTGTCGCTGCCACCACTGCTGAAATGCACCACCCCTTCATTGCACTCTCATCCACTGTTTGACCTCCATAAATGTTCAGCAAACATCAGTGAATGTCAGTGGGTGCCATTTTTTCCCTACATGGAAGAATTCAGGGACACACCTTTGCTTCCATGTCAGATGCCATTTTGTCAGACTTCTCTGTTGCTGTCTTTTGCACAGAAAGAAAAAAAAAATAGAATGGGATATGGGCAGGAAGTTTCAACCTCTACTGTCATATCACCAACATCTGCCTCTGATATCACTGGCAAAGGGAATAAAATAAGAGGCATTACTTTCGGAGCAACCCCATATAATAACAGAAATAACAATAATAATAACAATTGTAAGTTGTATTAATGAGAATATCCTGGCATATTAACATCAGAAATTTTCAACTAGACCCAATGATGCAGGCACTGACGTTTACATAACCCTTGCTTGTAACTTCTCCAAGAGAGCATGTCAAAGCTGTAGAACAGATTGCTACATTGCCACACTGCAAGGGTACCCCACACCCCTCCACCGCAAAGAGATAAGATGACATGCAATGTTGGGTCAGCTTAGGATGTTCTCCATCTGCCTGAAGATAAAAGATAAATTGCATCACTTGATATTCTTCAATGTTTAATATCTTTGTAGAAAGTCACCTTAACACCAGCGGCACAGTTTAGTATCTTGGCAATTAGTACAATTAGTATCTTGGCAAGAAGCAGCATGCCAAGTGGTCTATTTGTTTGAAAATTGATAGCCATTAACTGGCTGAACATTAGCCAGCCTGCACATCTTTCCTTCTCTTTCTTTCTCCTTACCACCCTGAACGAGAGCCAGTAGGGATTTTGAAGCCATATTTTCTCTTTTTGCTACCAAATTCCTATCAATGCTATGAAGGCAGAGAAATATACACAGAGTCTGCTAGAATGGTTGATTCTTAGGAATGAGAAGATTTGTCGACAGAACATTTCTATCATGGGCAATTTGCATGCAGATCAATACGGTGCTGTTTTCATTGAGATTGTTAAAATCAGCACTGCAGCACTTGTAAATATTTACAGCTGTAATTAAAATAATTACGCCTTCTCTAATACACATATTTAATGCTGGCATCAAGTATGTTCTCTTAAAATTCACTTTTGCATTTTAGGAAAACGTGAACTTCAGCTATAAAAATAAATAATAATAAAATCAAAGCAACAAACCAAAACCTAATCATAAAACACACACAGACACAAACACACACACACACACACACAAATCACACAAGAAGAAACAGAGAGAAAGCTTCTACAAGAAGCTGATGCAAGGAGAGTCTAATAATGACAAAAACTTATACTCAGTGGCACAAATGACAGTAAAAACCTCTTCCCAAATGCTATTTAGAAAATGCTGGTGCAGTTACATTAAGTCAAATTTGGTTACACTTGTAAGCCTGTACAAAGCGACTGAGCACCTCAGGCAAAACCAGTGCAGCACCACTGGCTATGGTAACCTGGTCTTTATTATTTCTTTGCTAAGTGCTCGTTCTGGGCTACCCTCACAGAATAAGGCTCAACTCTTATCCACGCTTGCGTACTTAGATCAGCTCACTGGTTTTTGTAGACCTACTTCTGATTACATTACAGTAGATAAGGCCAGAGTCATTGGGTTACGGTCGCTGTCCCCCTTCTGTCATTAAAGGGAAATGAGCTGGAAGTTGTAGGATTAGAGTTTCAGGTAGCACTGCCCTGTAATCTTTGCAGCCATAAGAGGCAAGCAAGGATAACTAGGACACTGATGGAATTGGATTGCTTTTCAGTAGAAAGAAAAGGATTTAAGTGATGGGGATCATAGGATCTTCATCTGTCTGAAGAGATACTGTCCAGGTGGACTGTTTTAAAGCTGGCCTGGTTTCTCAATTATTATCTTTGCACAGGTCTCACTAATGCAGTGTTTAGCGGCCGAAGCAGCGCTATATTTTACAGAAGCAACGGGAAAATCAGCAGAGGCCTCACCAATATCGTGTTTGGCTTTCGAACTAGGGACACAAATGTGATACTGCTGTATGCGGAGAAGGAGCCTGAGTTTGTTATCATCAGCATTCATAACTCCAAACTGGTCTTCCAACTGCAAAGTGGCAACAACTTTTACATGTTGACTCTCACTAGCTCACTGACTGTGAGCGATGGGAAGTGGCACCAAGTGATGGTCTCCATGCTGGAGCCCCTGTCTCAGTTCTCAAGGTGGCACATGAATATTGACAGCAAGGACACCGCAACAAGTACAGCTGCTACAGGAAGTCTCAACTTTCTACGAGAAGAGACAGACATCCATGTGGCTGACAAGGCTTTTGACAATTTGGATGGCCTGCGAGGATGCATGAGCACAATAGAAATCAGTGGAATTTATCTCTCCTACTTTGAAAACGCTGATGTCCTGACTAAAAAACCTCAAGAGGAACAATTTCTCAAAATATCTGCAAATCCTGTTCTTCCGGGCTGCTTGCAGGAGGATGCCTGCAGCTCAGAGCCCTGTATGCACGAGGGGACGTGTCAAGACTTATACACCTCCTATCGCTGCGTGTGTCCCCCAGGGTGGGCAGGCACCCACTGCGACACCAACATCGACGAGTGCTTCTCCAACCCCTGCATTCATGGAAACTGCACAGATGGGATCAACTCTTACGAGTGTGTCTGTGAACCTGGCTACACAGGGTTCAACTGTGAAGAGGACATAGACTACTGCCGTGGCCACCAGTGTGCAAACGGGGCCACCTGCATAGATGGGATTAATGGATATTCATGCCTGTGTGCTGGTAACTTTACTGGAAAGCTTTGCAGGTAATACAGACTAGGTAGGTCCGTATGAATTTTTTCAGGTCTCTTCTGAGAGACTGTTACACCACTGATGCTTCCATTGAAATGCACATCGAATAAACTGTACATTACAGATCTATACATTGTAAGATGCGCATCTACTTGTATACTAACTGTGGTTGTAGAATTGATGTACAAAGAGTCTGCAGTACAGAAAGCCATAGAGATCAGTCAGATATGGACAAAGAGAGTGGAGAGGCACCAGCTCAGGTAGAGATAGATGGCAGATTGCAGAGAGGTGGGGAGCAAGGCAGAGCTCTGCTGCCAGCCTGAGTCATACAGCTCCTCAGTGGCAGCATTACAAGTCAGGTGGACAGCTAAGGTAGATGGCATTGCAAGGATTTTTAAAAGGTTTTGAATCTCTGAAACTATGTTTTACTAGAGTAACAGCAAACTAGTGAAAGTCTTAGTGGGTGGGTAAGAGAAACAAGTACAGAAGAGTTTGTAAAAAATCTTTTTTTCCCCACCCACAGCATGTTTTCTAGGTGTGTCTTTTCCTTCTAGGCTTCTCTCAGCCCAGCAGTTCTGCTGGCTGTGGCACCACACTGCCCACTCCATGCATCACATCTGCTGATCTCACTGTACTGCTTACAATTCCTCCCAGACACTCCACTGTGAGGGCTGCAAGCTCTCCCTTCGCTTGCCTTTCTCTGCACACTGTATGTTTCTCCCTTCTGAGAGGGCAAAAATATTAAACAGCTAATTTCTACAGTTACTACAGCTAAGAATCTCTTTCCTCTAATTTAATTATTAAACGGAAGTCTCTAAAAATTATACATTTTGATATTCTGACCTACTACCAGCAATTATTTTCACCATATAGTCACGTTGGTCTGAATGTAAGGATTATTTTTTTTTAAGAGATTAGATTGCAAGAAAAATTGTTAGTTTTTCAAACATCCTTCTACTCTTTGCAGCCACACGCTGCAACATGACCCAAGCTGTGTTGATCCTGGGGTTGTTGACAGAACTTAGTGCATCCTTGATAAAGCAACTTCAAATTCAGGTAGTTAAGTAAGTGGACCCAAGCACACTGTGCAGTCCCAGACATCAGCTCTGCCTTTGTGTAGTGTTGGCACCCACCCTCCCCAGCCCATCCCTCACCATGCAGGCATGGCCAGCCCAGGCACCTGTCCTGTGAGTGCACACAGGCATGGGGTTTCCCTACGACGGAGAGAACCAGGGAGGCACAAGTTCTGCGTGTATCTCCAGAACTATGTTGTCATCTATGGGTAAAATATGATGCCTCCCCTGTTTGCACTGGATGGCATTTGCCAACAGGAGTGCAGCTCTCACTGTTCGGATACTAGCAGTGGCAAGTTCTGCATTCAAACAACAAATTTGCAAGGTAGATCTAAATGCTTTCCTCTACAGCAATGGACTAGACTCAGGAAAAGTGAGAACACAAGACATTTAGAAGTGAACAAGGAGAGAGCAAATAACAGCTGTCATTGCCTTTCTATTTATCCAGATATCGAAGATTACCCTATACAGTTTGTGGGAATGAAGACAGAAATCTCACCTGTTACAATTATGGCAACTGTACTGATCTTGGAGGCAAGCTGGCCTGTGTGTGCCTGCCAGGATTTGCTGGAGAACGGTGAGATGCTTCACTGTATGGAACAATTCTTACAAAAGTCATTCCAAGGGTGCGCCATCTATAGGGAAATTACCCTCCTGCAGAAATACAGAAAAAGCTGTAGAAAAAGTGTAGCAGTTCTTTGCCTGAGCACCTTTCAGGGCCTGAAAGTATAACAGTCTTACTTAGGCAAAAATTACAAATTAACTCAGCAAGGGTCAGTCAAGTACAGCACCACTAATGCCAGTACAAGCCTTTATTTCTTAGTGAGTGTTGTACAACTCTTGCTCTTTGGATTCAATGCCAATGTTGTATAACACTAGAGTGTTATTTGTCCATATATAGGCACAGATAAATACACGTATCTTACTCATATGTGTATAAAAATCAGCCAGAATATACTGACACATAAATAAGCCAAGCTGTCCTATTTTCACATGTATCCATTGTAAATAAACACTCTATTCTCCTACAGGGATAACACGACGTGAAATATGTGGAAGTGTTATTTTCTTTACTGAATGCCAAAATATGAAAACAGAATTATTATTTAAAATTAAAGTTGAGAAATATTTCTTACATATTATAGAATGAAATAGAAGGGGCCATCCCAATTAGTATCTTGTAGCAGTTTGCTGCATGATCACTTACCACTGCAGCAGGGAAGTCTGAAGGCCTCAGTGCATCAGGTGCTGTAAAAACATAAGAGGACATCATCCCAGTCATAATATGGCCTGAAGTTGTGGCAAATTTCTGAATGGTAAGAAAAGGTACGCAGAACATAAACAGAAAACTAATGGTTTTCGCTTGCAGTGCAATTAACATCACATCAGAGTGCAATATCCAAACATTCAGCAGGACCAAGCTGTGCGGCTTTGCAAACACAAAGCAGTGTTTCAACAAATGATTTTCATTCTTTCAAAATCTGATCAATTCACCGACTTTGTGGAACCTGCACAGTAAACCAGAAAGGACAGATGAAATGAAAATTTCCACCCACTCATTGCGCAGTGTAGTTGGCTGACACATCTGCACTGTACTCTTTTACTCAGCCAGAAGGCCTGCATGCTGCACTACACAAAAAAAAAAAGCTTAAGAAATAAAATAATAAAATAATAACAGCATGTTCTCAGGCAGTTCTTCAGTGTGTATTTTTTTCAGGACTTCAGGATAAGTCAAAGTGCTTTTTCCTTCTTCCTTCCCCTGCCAGGCAACTCGCTAAGTGCAGCTCTGGGAATGAGCCTTGCTTACATCCACTCCACTGGCTGGCAATAACGTCTATTTTATGATTCCCGTGATCCTCATATTGAGTAGCAGCCTTGCACCAAGCATACTGCACTATAACTGACAATCAAAGCAAGACATTCTTCTCAAATGTCTAAAATTGACTATTTGTCCTCTTTTCCTCCAGGCTGACACACTGTAAACCAGGAATATGTCTGTTTGCAGAACTTAATACATAAGAAAAGAAAATTTCACCTCAAACAGTTGACATTTCTTTTTTTTCAGAATAATTTCAAATGTATCAGTTAACAAGAAAATTCAAAACAAAACCCTCCGTCTATTTATTGATTAGAATAGTAAAGCAGGCATTTTGGCTTCAAGACAGTATTTCATCCCTAAGAAACCTAATGATGTACAACATTTAAAAAAAGAAAAAAAAAAAAAGGGTGTATTTCTATGTCAATCCATTGACTTGGGATTACATGGAAAAAAAGAAATAGCAAATAATAAGTGAAAAGGAAAACTTGAAAAGATTAAATAAAAGGAAGTGTAGCTGTCTCTTGAAAACAATTATTTCACTGAATTCAGGCAGTTTTCAAAGTCACCAAAGAGAGTTAGGTTTAAAAGTCTTCTTGTATTTTGTTTCTCAGTTTTGCATAGGGAAGTTCATAGCTATATAATTTTTATGGATTGAATTAATATTTAATTTTCAGCTTTCTGGTGTATGTAAATACAGTTCATCATTGGAGGAAGTGGTTGAAACTTTTTCATGGATTAATAAAGAAAACCAGCTAGGAGTATTTAATGCAAAGAACAGCACATCTCTACTGTAACACTAACAACGTCTTGAGGGCTTATGCATATAGTTAAACAAAACAATTCCTGGTAATTTTCAGTGAATTTCACACATTCTGCTTCAATAGTAAATGTGATTTTTTATCTGGAAAGACACAGTATTGACCATTATCAGTATTTGAAAAAATGAAGTCAGGGAATTCAGGGGAAGCTTCATCAGGATAGAGAATCATCAAATTGTTACCAGTTTTTAAATATTTGCAAATGCTTTTCATTAATGGTTGGTTGCCTTAAGAAATTATTAGAACTCAAATTTCCTTTCTCATCAGAATTACTGAAAAAAATATATTGATACAAATTTAAGCTTTTAAAAACCTTATTCTGCAACTGCCTTTCTTAACATTCTCAGTGCCCACACTCTCTCAGAGAGACCATATAGGAGATTGTGCTGGACATCTACTGACACTTCAAATTGAGAAAAGAAATGGGTGAACATTCCCAAGGGCATTCAGTTGTGAAATAATATGCTTTTGCTTGACTTAGATCTAAATTATCGAGAAGGAAATTGTGCCCTCAGCTTGCAGTAATGATGAAAACGGACCAGCAAGTGTTCAGCAGGACTTGTGCTGTATCCAGCTCTAAAACCACACATCAGCTTTCATTTCACTTTGCTAAGCACCATTAACCAGGAAATGCTCCACAGAAATGAAATTTCTGGCTTAACTATCTATGTTTGAAAGTAACACAGGAAGTTCAAGATTTAAGAGAGGCTAATCAAGTCGTTAATAAGATTCTCTGAAGACCACAAACACATGTGGAAATATACTACAGATTTCAAATGGAGCAGCCTCCTCGTTAAAAGTTTCTGAATTAAAAATGTGCCAGTTTGATGCATTTCGTATCTGATTTCAGGATCTGACATTTTTTGCACTCCTCTCTGTAGTTGTGAAAAGGACATTGATGAGTGCAGCTCTGATCCATGCCTGAATGGAGGCCTCTGCCAGAACCTGCTCAACAAATTCCACTGCCTCTGTGATGTGAACTATGCTGGGGACCGCTGTGAGATCGATGTAAGCGACCTCTCCTTCTTTGTCTCTTTACTGTTGTGGCAGAATCTCTTTCAGCTT
This sequence comes from Perdix hodgsoniae, assembly GCA_035772895.1. NCBI lineage: Eukaryota > Metazoa > Chordata > Aves > Galliformes > Phasianidae > Perdix > Perdix hodgsoniae. The sequence goes on along the minus strand of JAPSGF010000009.1, from coordinate 10,916,047 downwards.
CTCTCCTATCTTATTTTGAGAATGGATGATGATCCAGCAGTTGAGTGGGGTGACCAGGAAGACTATTAGCAGCCCTTTGACTCTTGGTTTAGCAAAACAGAAGATGCCTTGACCAAAGAGCTTAGCAAAGCAATGCAAGCATCTGCGTTTGAAAAATCATTTTGTATGTTTTTTTGAACTTATGTGAAACATTCAGTTTTATACAAATGCTCTTCAACTCTGGTTGTAACGTGGAAGCAAACCTTTCAGGTAATATCATGTTACTTTACAAGATATAAGAAAGTGAATGATTAGAACTTTGTGATGCAGTGCTCAGGTCCAAGTTCTTGCCTGTTCATTGAACTACTTGGATCTGTGTTGGTGCTTTCACTTCATATTAGAACAAATGCTAGCAAATCTTTAAAAGTGTCTCATCCCCACACCACTAGAGCAGTTCACCACATGCACACTGTCAGCACAAATAGTGGAGGAGATCAGAAAGTAAGACATAACAAGGGGAACTTTGAGATACACCTATGGTAGCATTCAAGCCCTATGCAATGACTGGCAAAGGTTTGTTGCCCTCAGAGAGGTTAATTTTACCATTAAATCTTACTGGTGTCACTATCTCTGCACCACATACCTTCATTGCTTGTTTTTGGCCATTTGGTCTCCCACTTGTGATACCAAGTATGGTGCTGTTGGATTAATAACATTATGGATTAGCAATGGGGCCCCTTGTACATCCATTTGGATTAGTGGCAATCCTGCTCCTCTGCTCCATTAGCACCTATACCTCCAGTGCATCACTCTGAGATAAATTGTGGCTATCTCAATTTTCATTACAATTCCTCTGTCAAGAAAGGCCCAGGAAATATGCTAGGTTTTGAAATTATAAGTTTGCTGTATTTTTCCAAAGATTTCTTCTAATGTCAGTAAGTCTCACTTATTCATCAATAGACTCAATAGACTAAAGTACAACCTTTTGTTCCTTCATAGGAAGAAATCAAGGTAGTTCAGTCAAGTGGTTTTTATGGATTCTTTAAATAATGAAAATTACAAACAGTGGGAGATTTTGAAAAAAAAAAAAAAAGGAAAGGAAAGGAAAGAAAAGAAAAAGCGTAGGAAAAGTAAAATATCGGAATTTGTGGATGCCTTTGGGAGAGTCAACACAAATGAAGGACACTGCTAAATATAAAACAACAGTGAAAAGTGAATTTGTACTATACTCCTTTTAGCCATTTAAAATAGAGTTCTCAAATGACAGTGACATATAGCAGCGTTATAGGAAAGATTAAATAGAGTTATTTAAAGAGGTTTTATGACTCTTTTAATAACTTTTATGAGAGTGATAAGTGAGATGTTTAGGTTCCCATTTTGCTACAGCAAACTGCCCGAGAATCAAGTCTCTCTTTTGTTTCTCATCTCTCAGAGGTGTCCCCAAATCGATTATTTTTTTGAACATAATTCCAAGCAAATTGCAGCAACACTGGTATTATTAAATAAGGCTCTTTTTTTCAGAAAAAAACCCTCACATTCTTTTGAGCATTTGTGGAAAATACCATGATTCTTCTGTGTGAAACGTCACACATTCCTGTACTGAGCATTTGCCTTAGTATGAAAACTTAAACACAGTACAATAATTATGGTAATTGCTACATTTATTAGGATAATATCTTTGCTATATTTATCTTAAAAAGTGATTTGAGTAGTTTTTTTGTTTATTGCTCTTAAAAAAAAAATACTATTCACATGAAAGGTCCTTCCCTCTATGAGCAAGTAATTAATGTTGAAGAAAGCTAGCAAGTAATACATGTATTAACAGTATGCCTGACAAACAATAGTTATAAGTGCAGCATGCAAACCAACAAATATATCTGAATGGAGATTCCAAAACTCTATTCAATACCAGAAATGTGATGACTACACAGAAAGTTTTATATGGATTTAAAGTAACGTGTGAGTTTTCACGTACATTTAGAGTTTGTTACCTGCAGAGCAGCAGTTCAGTCTTTAAGTACACACTACAGAACTTTAATACAATTTAATTTTTTCCTTCCTCTAATGCCTTGTCATCATGAAACATCTCCTGACTTCAGCTGTGCTCCTCTCCCCTCTATATTTCCATATGTTCAGCTTCATCATGTACGTGTACAGAACTTTCCTGTCTTTGCACAAAATAAACCTTCTGCCTTTGTCTCTATGTCTGCTTCTCATTTCCTTCTGACAGCTCTGTCCATTTGCTTCAAGTGTGCCGTTTCTTCTGATATTACCACTTCACACACACCAGCAGAGCCTGAAATTTCCCCATTGCTCTGCAGTAGTGCTGGCAGCGCCCAGGGCAGCTGTTCAGCTGCCACAGCCTCCCCAGCTGCAGCTCAGTTATGTGTCCAAGGGCAGTTGCACAGCACAACTCAACAACCCAAATCAGCAGCTCAGAGAAGGAACGCCTAAAGGGTCTGCAGGGCTCAAAGTGACTTTTATTACCTGCTTTCTCCTTCTGTACTGTCAATACTTACAAAACTGCTGGGTGTTGGACGGCCTCTGCTAACATTCCGAAGGTCATTTCTTCCCTTTGAGTTACATCATTGCCTATAGGCTGGTTCTGACCTGTGCACAGATCTCCAGTTGAGAACGGACTTCATATTTCTAGTTTATAACATTAAACAGAAAAAGGAAACAAATTCCAGATTAATTACAATTATTTTTTTAATATATACTTTCAAAGAAAAATGAGCCATTTTAAAGGAAACAACTTTAGAAGAAAAGATGAAAAAAAAAGCTTTGCTAAGCACTAGTTTTTTGTAAGTACACTCAATGGCAAAGATTTTTTAGGACCTAAGAGCTAAAGATTTTAATGTTTAGAATTGAGATATAGCAGCAAGATCTTCATAGATGAATGGAATCAAACAAGCAAGTTCACTGTCTTGGGAGGTATGGCTTGCGATGATATGAGCACTGATACTAGCAGTAATGGATCCCTCTGTATTTTGACACAAAATATTTTTTCATCTTGGTAACTGTCATTCATGACTATGGGCAATGAGAAGTGATAGAGCTTGAAGAGGAAAAAAAGATTTCTGAAAAGAGGGGAAAGACAGCAGTGTTTGAGGTACTAAAAGGGGAAGCAAAAGGATCTGCATCAGCTGTGGGAGGAACCAAAGGGTATTCTTTAACGAGCGTGGGAAACAAAGGAGCAGTATTGCACTGGGGAAGTGCAATTAGAGAGTGGAAAACTTAGGGTTGCTGTACTGACAACATTTCTTCCTTCTGACCCTTAAAAAACGGGTTCTGAATGATGCTCCTCTGCTGGCGCAATTCAAGTTCTGCCAGCAGCATTCTGTCACAGTCTTAGCCAAAAAGAGCCTATGTATTTGTGAAAGAATCCTTGATGCTGAATACTTGTTTGAATTCTTTTAGTCCCAGATAATTTAATTTGTAAGAAACTAGATTCAATTCTCGGTTTGCTCAGTGTTATATGTTATGTGACTATAAGAAGTTAGTGAAACAAAAAACATCAAAAAATATGCTTCAAACTCACAGTGAATCAAATCAGGTTTCCCCCTTTTTTTTTTCCCATTGCAAGTATTTCCCCTGGCCTGACACCCAGAGGTCCAGCTGGACAGGCACTCTACTTGTCTAAATCATCTTTTAGCTCTTGAACTCTAATTTTTGCAGTTTGATATAGTGATTTTCCCTATAAATTTTGGCAATGAAAAGTTCTTCAAAATACTACCTCAAGAACCACTGGTTACTACAGCCTAAAAAAACAGCCACAAAAAAAAAACAAAACTCCAGCAGGTCATCATTCTGTAATACTTAGACAACTATTACCTGCAATACATCTTCAGAGAGTAAAATAAAATAAATGCAAAGTTTGGTTGATCCTTTTACTTTGTGCTCTGAGGTCCCATTAGGCCCCAAAGCCCATTCTGTCTGTGCTGTGCATAGCAAAAGGCAAACGCAGTCCCTATGCTGAGGCAAATGCAATCCCTATGCTGACTGGCAAACAGCTCAGGATGTGCTTTAAAATTGTTTTTTGAGCATTATCATCAGCTGCACCTTTGGGACAGCACTTCCTCACTAAGCATACCCTCTCCTATTGTACTTGTGAATATACATGAAACTTGAAAGCAGTGCTAGATTTCACATCCCAGAATACAAGTTCTGCTTTAGGTAGCTAATGCTGTGTTCTCTGATGTGTGCTGCTGTTGCTTCCAGCTGGTATCATTTGATCCTCCAGGGCACAAGGACAAGCACCATGCGCTGGAGGTTTCAATTCACATTTAATGTCATTAAAAATACACTGATAAGCATGTAAGTATGTTCAATATTGAATCTGAATTCAGTAAAACTCTCCCAGGCTTCCATAGCACAGGCACACAGAATTTTGATTGAATTGGCACTGCAGCAATTAGCTAATGTATTCATTAATTGCAAGGGTTAGTAATGTGAACGTAGCAAATGATACTTAATTACAATAATTAATGCCTAGTGATTCATGAATAATGCATTCCCTAACTATTTACTTATTCATACTTGTGAAGCCATTAATGGATAATGATCATTCAAAGAAAAGACATGGACATCAGGAACGTAATACTGAGACTAGCTTTTCTCAGTCTCACCATAGCTTTACCTGTTTGCCTTGCTCTTACATACTTCTTTCTTGCCAAAACCCACAGAGGTGGAAAGTACATGAAGAGTTATAGAGCAACACCATCACACATAGAGCCGTGCTGGCTAGTTCTCACACTGTCAGTTCTCAGTCAGTACTCTCATCAGGCTTGGAGAAGGTCCGGAGAGTCACATAGTGCCAGAAATACAAGATAGGTTTTGTTTTGTTTTTAAATCATTTTCATACACAATTGTTTTGAGGCAGCATTATCATTTTTGTTTATATTGTTATATTATTGTTAAGTTCGAATGCTTAACAGTAGGATAGTATCGCTCACCAGCTAGGCCAGGGATGTGGCAAAATGAAGCAAAGCCAGGAGAGTCAACCGAATCTGGAAAGTGCTGCTGTCCAGGCTGAGGAGCTGCACCCACCTACTTGCTCCTCACACACAGCAAGTGAGGCGCAGGGGCGGGCAGCACGGTGAGGGCAAAGCTTTAGCCACAGAGCATGCGGGCACCTACTGGGGTTTTGTCTTCCCCAATGCTCCTGCCCGCTTTCCTGATGCTCCTGGAGCCCAGACGGGCAGGCAGCAGGAGGAGGTGGGCTGCTGGTGGGTTGTTGCTGCGGTGCCTTACAGACCGGCCCGGCACGTCAGCTCCTTGGAGAGGAACACGGCACAGCACAGGTAAACTCACTGCAGTCTCACCATTGTGTAGGTCAGGCACTAAGGCAGACTTGCTGCTGCTGATGGTATGGGGACTCAGCTTCGTTCCTGTGCCAGGCCAGATGCAGAGTAACAACAAACATCTTTAGATTTGGAAAATGAGCGGTTCTGCTAAGAAAGTCATTGCAAATGTCACATTGCCATTTTTATAGCTTTTTTTTTTTCTCTAGAGCTCCTTAATATCCTCTGCTATTTTCGATTAGTCTGTTCAAAACACAGGATTGAACTAAAACTTCTAAAAGAGTATTGCAAGAAACACATTTAATATGTGCTGTAACATAAGGTACAGAAACATTAGGTTGCAAAGACAATAAGGTTATCTGATGTGTCTTAGCTGGGAAAGACAAGAACACTCCTCATGAGGCCGACATTACTGCACGCATCAGTGCAAAGCAGCTGAATATTTAATGTGTGTGGTAAATATAAGCAGCAAAGGGAGCCCAGATGACATATGACAGCATAACACTCCACAGTATAGGAATCGGCTCAAATAGGGTATTCACATAACACATTCAACGTTCAGACTAACATGTTTTGTCTGTACACCATCCTTTATGTTGCAGAAGCATTGTTTTTCTTTTCTCACCTTCTGATGTTTTCCTTGTAGACTCCCAGTCACATCACATGGGCATTTACTTCAGTCATTGCTCATCTCAGAACACATTCGAGCACTCCATCCCTGCATTGTTCAGATACTAAATTTTACATGTTTTTTTATCATATGGTTCATGAAAATTAATGCTCTTTTTAAAATTTTTCTCTCTCTTTTTCTTTTTTCTCCTGGCTTCCAGTGATACCAGAATATATACTAAAAGTTGTTTCAGATCTTTAGAACAATTAACTCAGAAATATGTGATATATATGTATATATATATATATATATATATATATATATATATATGTATACATTTGTAAGAGTAGAAACAAATAATTCTGTCTTCCAGTGACTTTCAAACAATAATGCTTTATGTCACTGAACAGTCTAGCCAAAAGCAGACTGAAAACAGATGATAAAATAAATATATTTTAATTCCTTAAATCCAAATTACTGAACTCACCAGAAGTTTCTATAGTAAAACAAATTCCAGCCTCACCTTCACCAAACTGAAAAACAAAGCCTGGGCTTATCCTTGACTGATTTTAAAAAGAAAAATAAATTGGATGGAAGTTGAGGAGTTCATAATGGAAAAGATAACATATGTGGAGTGGGCAGCAACCTCTTGGGATTCAGTGTTTGTCCTCTTCACTAAAATGAACAGAATTGAGAGATAAGTACCAAGCTATAAATGGGATTTATTGCCAGATTAGAAGATGGCTTCAGAGGAAGCTTGTCCACCACCATTAAGAACTTAAAATCTCCTCACTTTTATTCAGGTACTTAAGTAGGAACCACGGCCCTTGGCTGCAACCACTACATTATTCAGACAGCAGCAGTCCTGTGGCACATTACTCCTATCTACATACTAGCTCAGTATAACAAATACATCTGGCAGAATAGCACTCAGAAATGATTCACGTGCTTACAATTACTTCTGAAAGGTCCACGGAGTTATGATGTTTCCAGATAAAGCAAGGGTGGCACGCTCATCTGCCTATGCATCTCTTGGTGAGTTCTGCATGTGAAATATGTTCTTCTGCAGAGTGCTTTTCAGTCCTTGTTATGAAACAACATTCCTAATAGTGTCTGAAAATATTTTGCACACTTTATTAGTCTTCTAGAATATTTGTCCACTAAAAAGCAATAAAAAAAATCCTATTCTTGAAGATCTGAAAAATATTTTGTGTTCAAATGATCAGAAACACTTATATGTTTTGAAACAGAGTCATTTACATGGGAGGAAGAGCTTGTTACTTAAATATTTGAGATTCTGTGTACCAAACTGTAAAAACAATAGTCCTCAAATTTATTCAAACGCTATTCTCTTTTCAAGAAGAATAAGAACTGCTGTGATACTGCTGTAACACAGTGGAAAGGACAGGGGAATCAGCAACTGTGCCCTTTACAAACCTTTGCAATTATTTAGCTAGAGCAGCTTTTGCACCACTGCAGACTGCTTTGGTTGTTCGTAGAAAAGGGGGAGCACGGTAGCATTAGGAAGAGGACCTCAAGCACTGTATGAGCAGGATAACCAATTGTTTGTTTGGCAGTGTGTTCTGCCTTTCTTGGATACAGTACAATGAGCCTTTAAAAATAAAGTTACTGTATTGCCTTGTCTTGGCTGCTCAGTGTTACTAGACCTAACTTAGTTACTTTAGTTAAAAGTGTAACAAAGTCTATACCATTAAATTCCAAAAGAGAATGAACTTGAGACCCATTTCATGTGAGAATATATTAAATTACAACGGGTTCTATTAATGTTAATGTATGTTAAAGTGGAAAGTTAATCACACTGCTTGAATGAAGCACATAAAAATCATTTCCCAGGACAGATGCTTCAGTGCTTAACAAGTCACATATTGGCATTCAGTAATGAACTCCTGACCATCCCATTTGTACAAACTCCTGGTTATTCCAATGCTCAAGACAAAACCAATAACTCCTATGAGCAAGATGAAGTATGAGAAAGTCTTTAGTTTCAGTAACTCTATGATTTCAGCTTGATAGTTCTTAAATATCTTTTGCTTATTTCTGAACATGATTAATTCCCCACCTTAAATAACAACGTTGTAGACTTCAAACTGAGCTCAGGTGCCTGAGGATGGACAGCAGCACCTGCTCTGTTTCTGGAGAATGTCATATTCTCCTCCAAAATAAATAGTGTACAGGAACAATCCCAACTTGCAACAGCTCCATAATATTCATTATATGAGCAAAAAGACTACCCATCAGACTCTAGCTTTCTTGTTCAGGGCTGTACAAACACCAACAAATGACAGACAGCCAAAGGTGAAGACCTGGGGGTAAGCCCTAGCCAGACCTCAATTGGTCTTGCTCTTGGTGGGAGTGTTAGGACCAGGGTAGAATGAAAGAGCCCTCATACAGCCATTAGGGCAAGGGGCTGCTGTACTGGAAAGATCTTGCATTTGCAGATAAAGGTGAATTTTGATCTGACTCTGCAGACTGTATAAAATGCTTACTTCCAGCCTGTACTGAGAAGCCCGTGGATTCAAATTAATCATCTGACTGAAACAGAGCTGAGTTATTCACAGTCAATATGTCCTGCCTTAGAGAACCAGAAGTAAATGCAATTAGGTGAGCCAGCATATTTTTTCATAAGTAGTATGAACTTCAAGAAAATCTTCTGAAAGTGTAGGAAATCTTAAAAGAAAGACATTAACAATGCTGCCACTAAATCCTAGCATGTTAGAGTAAATTCCTCTAATGTGAACTACAATGTATTTTCTATCAGTTATCCTTAGGTGGCAGTAAGGTAAAAGCACGGAGCAGAAAGTTAAGAGAAATCTCTAATGTATTTATAGAGACCTTTTCTGCATGTACTGTGCTGGCTATAACACGTGAAGAGATTTCATAAACTTCTTGCATCTTCAGCAGAAATCCAAAAAGCAATTACCAGATTCAGCTTCATCCAAATCACATTGTGTTGAATGCCGGCACTATCAGTACAACGACCAGGTATTTCACTAGGTATGCAGTACTGAGCCAAGAGTCCCTGAGACTGGAATTTAGATTCGTGGGGAGAGACAGACTCAAACACTCCTGTCAACAAGAAAGAAGTACACTAAAAAGAAAAAAAGCTAAAAGAATATGGTAAATTCACTATCAAACATCTGAATCAAGATTAAAATAGGATTTCAAGGAGCGATTATTGATGTGGAGCTCTACAGATTTTTATAAGAATTTCATTTACGCTTTCCAAGTATGCATCTCTTCCAAAGTCTTTCTTGAATATAAAATGTACTGACGTAAGTCTTCTCTGATCCTCATCTAGTAGAAAAAAAGAACAAACACTAGGATATACGCATACTCAAAATTTTTATCAAGGAATATCATTAACTAAGTAATGTGACAGTGTCATGTAGTGTGCTAAGGCAAGTATTATGTAGCCAATAAAGGTCTAACTTATACCATTAATATTTACAGTTGGAAGCATGAGATGGCTGCAATCTAAGTGCTGCACCCAACAAAGGCTTGTTGTTGACTTGATACCTTCTTGTCTGACAGTGTTAAACACTCACATAGCTACTTACTTCATCACCACTTGACAGCGTAATATTAATGCTAGGTAGCAACACATGGCTGTTTTGCAGAAGCTTAGCACCAAATAGGAGGAAGAAATTCATCAAATGCTTTGGAGATTGTAGGCCTAGCTGTGTAGCAAAAAAGGAGAGATGAAGAGTATCTGGAAATTATCCACTGTAACAGTAATCCTCACACTGTTTCTGCTTCACCACACTCTATTGTGATGGCCCCTTACTGTGCAGCATTGGACAGAGCAGTTTTTTATTCCCACAGAAAGTGGGAAGAGGCAAATCTGCCAAGTTCAGCACAAGTTGCACCAGTTCCTCCCAAGAGCCAGGAATTGGGTTAGATGATCTTGCTTCACATCACAGCAGTTGGGTCCAGAGCCCTTGGCAGGTGGCTGCCCTGTGTGAGACACTATTCTTTGACAGTTGCTAAGTGGCAATGATCTTAAAGATCTGATTTCAGAAATAAAAGAGCATCTGCCTCTAGCTTTGCTCATTAAAGAAAAGATTTTTTTTACCTCAGCTGTTGTGAGCTGAGAAGCAGAGGTTCTGAGGAAGCAGTTCTGTGTTTGCAATTCATATCCTGCAAATCCATTAAAGTTAACTGAAGTCAATAATGTAGAACACAACTGAATCACGGCTAGTCAAAACAACCTCACCTCTTTTCCCCTAGAATTGTCCTGTCCTCATCTTCAGCACTGTAGTATCCTTTATTATTCTTCTCCAGCTTTTGGGTCCCCTTCACCCACCTCATGCTCTCATGACAGCTGGCACAGTCCCCAAAAGGCCACCACTGCTCATAGTTCCAAATCTCTTTTCAGGTATCATTTCTACTGTGGCAACTGTATGGAAGCAGTAAACTCAAACCAGATAGATGCAGGACAGTGACAGAAAGTTACTGTTTTCTGCAATAGTCTTTTGATTTTAAATATTATCCTAGTCCTCCTTGCGAGATGTTTGCCTGGTAAAGCTTTAGTCCATCATCAAGATTTATCTATATAGAATCTACTGTCTTGAAGCTGTAATGCAGATATCCCCTATGGAGAAACAACACCTGATATACTTCACTGATAACTATGTAGAAAAATAATTATATATTACACCCCAAAGCATTTCTCAAGCTGGAAAGTGATGTTGCACCCCAGAGACTGATACCTCCACAAAAACACTGTCATAGTATTTGTCTAGTCTGCCATTTAGCAGCTTTGGGACAAACTCCTCCTCAGCAAGATTTGCCTGGATTTACACCAGCTATAGATTTTCCCTCCTATGCTTTCAGACGGCAGCAGATGGCTAAGTTTCTACACCAGAGGCTGTCAATAGAATTTTAAAAGGCATCTCATAACAACACATTGGAGCTACACATTTAGTCTGTGCTGCACCAGCAAGATGATCTTAAAAAGAGCTGGAGCACAGTTACAAAATTAGCACTGTCAGTTGCTGCAGAAATGCTATCAGGGAGTCTTCTGAAAGTCCACAGCTTAATGACAGCTTACCTCCAAACTGCCAGCCAAATCACTTCTCTGTGTGTAACCAATGCTCAGATGTCTAAGAGAAAAGGCTTTTAATACTGCTTCACATGATGCTGATCCACCGAAATATCTAATGGAGATTTTAAGGGGCTTCTTAGGCACTTAAGGGTTTTCTTGGGTCCGTAGCTGAGTTCATATGAAGTACAGTGGTAAAAAAAAGAAGTATTATTTCTTCTACCTAAGGCAGACCGTCTCGGACCCTTTAAAGATCATCATTTTTGAGCCTGGGCCACCTCCATTAAACAGTTGAGATACAACAGGCATCAATACTCCAAGTAGTGAAAAGAAAATGCAATTACTGTACATAGTCTGTTGTTACGAGATGGATTCCTAAAGGTGGGCATTTGAGTTTGAAAAGCTATATCCAAAAAAGCTAATACTATAAACAGAGCTACCATGGCCATTTGTGATAGCATCTGTGTAGAGGGTGAGTTGTTTTGGTCTGAATGCAGCACGGTCTCTATGTGATCCAGAAATGATCTTGCAGTCTGATGTGAAAAGAAGGCCTCCGCATGCTGATCAGACTGTAAGACCGAGGCCTGTGTGATACCCTTGTTTTAACCAAAGGCTGCTTTACAATTACTTGCAATGTTTTTGAGATCTCCCACCACCACTTTCCAATTTCTTGTTCCACTATAACTAGAACAAGCTTCCTGTAGAGTCACAGCAGTGAGACTTCATGTGTCAGGAGGGTGGCTGTCAGAATTTCTTAGGAGGCACATAAATCCCTGTGAGTGAAGCTAAATCACAGATTTCAATCATGTCTAACTTCTTCATTTTCTCACAGGACACCAAAGAAGTAATTATTCCTTAATAAAACAGATTGCATTTTTTCCTGATCCATAACTGCACAATCCAGATGATCAATTTATCATTGCAGCTGCTAAAACTAATTTTCTCTCCATTCGTGCCTTGATTTCATGAAGAGATGTCAGCCAACTAAAAGCTGACATTTTCCAGGAAGGAATTCATTCAGTCTGTCATATTTCAAAATAAGACAAACCACTCAAACTACACTTCATAAGCGAATGTATAATAAATAAATAGGTGTTTGTGGGTTTCTGTTTTCAGACATAAATATCCATCTGAAAATGAAGAAATAAAATTGAAAAAGTTACTTACTTACAAACATTCATCTTCAAGGTGGGCTGTCTGTACTGTGGATCTGTATATACCTGGGTTGCTCATCCAAGTTTTATATTCAGAAATGGCTGTTCAACTACAAATAAGACTTGGGGATCTCATTCAGGCCCTCCAGAAACGGAATTGCATTTTCCTGCAAAACTATCTCAGATACTGATAGCAGAAAAAACAACAATAATCTATGAAAATTCAAGACTTTCTACAACTCTATGCACAGTATGGATTTTCAGAGGACTACAGTGTTATGTGTGGGATGACAAGATGGTCGTCTTTTGGTGGATGTGCTGTCAGAGGGAGAAAATCCCAAGATCTGGAGAGAAAGTTATAGTCTCCTTGGGGTTACCTGGCATGACACAGGTGTAATCTGCAATCAGAAGGCAGAGCTAAATGTGACCAGGCACATGGGACATGTGGGGAGCTTGATCTGGAGTTATGAGGCAGCTGGTTGCAGAGGAAAGCAGTCACACCTTTAAGCAATGACTCCAAGTCTGAATCTGCACCTTCTAGAAACAGCCTTCTTGTGCTTTCTGTTTGCTTTCACAAAGAAAGCAAAACTAGCAAGCAATTCTGCAGCAGTGTTTCTAGGTCAGTTTTCTTACCAAATCATCCTGAAGCCTGTTAGGCGCCAGTTTTAAAGCAAATCAAGTATTACAGGTTTAAAGAAAATGACCTTCTTCACACAGCAAATAACAGCTATCTAATACGATGGCCATAGAAAATGCATTTTTGAAGCTGATAAGATAAACTGAAGTTAAATGGGCAGGAAAAAAAGGAGTTGGAAGAAGTGGCCTCACCAGTGATAAACAGTGGAAGACCAGCCAAAGTGTGCCACAAACACTCTAGGTGCTGCTACCTATGTTACCAAAGGTACAGAATTATTCACATACCTGGCCAATTACAGTTACAAGCACACTCAACAGAGATGATTGCTCGCATGGACAGCATCACAAAGAAAGCCAGGATAAAGAGGATAAAGCTGTTAAAAGAAGTAGCTAATGGGCATTAATTTAAAAATTAGAATTTAAAAAATAGTCTGTCATTCCCAATGGCCAGTGCAGTGTTTGGCTTAACTGAGCATGAACTTGCTGTGTTTGAGTCCAAAATTGGTTGGTTCAATCAGGACAGAACAGCTCACAAGACACAGTGGCTCGTGCTTAGCACAGACAGATACTTCTAACGTGATGCTAGGCAGAACTTGCTAGTGAAACTGGAAAGCAAATAATGGAAAAACAGTCTGAATGCACCATCATTTAAAGTACTTAAATTGGAAGAAAGTCAATCTATGGATTTATGGCCACTTTACAGCTGTTGAAAAATTGTAGTCCCCCAAGCTGAGGTCATCAATGCATCTTATTATATGAGTCATTGGATTTCTTCTAGAGCTACTGGATTTCTTATTTGAAATCAACCTTGTACAGAATTATTTACTGATAAGGTGATTGTAAACCCTCACTGAAACAAATTCAGCATATCTGTGGGCTTTCTAAGAGTGATAATGGCTTTTCTTTGGCTACACACATTATCCCTATATACTTCCAAAACCTTCCAAAGTAGTCCTGACATGGGCTAGTATGATTCAAGCCAATCATAAAGTAACCCTAGTTACTTTAGCAAATGGTTTTGATTTGGGAGCAGTAAATCTGGATGTCTTGGATCAGATGTTTTTACTGCAAATGAAGTGATAACCTCATGGCTGGTGTCAGGACTTGAGGTCTGGAGACTTTGCTAGTGAGAGCTCTACTGCACACAAGCAATTGCAGAATTCCCAGAAAACACTGCACATGGCAGAGAAGGGAATTCTTCAAGGCTGGGCAGTTCCTGTGTTTTAAAGTTTTCGCTGATGTCTCTGTCTTGTAAAGCATTCAGAATCCATGCTGGAATGAGGCTGATTAATTCTTAATGCCTAGCAGCAGACGTACATCTGCTTTCAGCGCACGTTGCACCATTCCTTCTACAACCTGAAGAAGCATACTGGTGGCCCCTGTCACACTTCCTATGCCAAGCTCATGCCCACATCACAGTGTTCCAAGCATCCTGTGGTATTTCTCCTAGGCACGAGGGAGCTGCTTCTCTGGCAGCACAGCTATCTCTTCCCTCCCCAGCCCTGGCTCAGCACTTGTGTCTGGGACCATAATTCTCATCCTCCATACAGCAAGCAATATTAAGTTGGCTAAGTCATGCTGATGTAAAACACACAAGAGGAAGAGGCACTGTGTATTTTGCTGGTTCCCTTGTGCTATTCCACTTGCCTTTGACATTTGGCGCATGTGGAAACATTCATATATATAGCATATCTCCAATGTTTGGAAGACATCTTGTTTAAAGATAACCACACATACATGAGATTGGTATGTGCTACCGAGCTTTGACTCATGAACTGGGCATTTTTTACACAAACAGTTCATCTACAAAACAAGTCAAGGAACAAGCTTAATAATCAGCCTATCACAATCACCAAATGAAAATATCAGCACCATAATGGAGTTTAACTGTATCAAATAATTTTATCTAAATATTCAAAATAACTTTGATCAAACAATTTAAAAACTTAAAAAAAAAAATTAACAGTAAAAAAAAAAACAAACACCACCTGCTTTTTCTTAAACTTTTTTTGTTTAGAAATTTTTTCATAATAGATTCACCTTATTCTTGCTGACACCCAAAGACATATAGAACACACTACATAAAATACCTTAGAGAGAAGCAAATTGGCCTTCTAACATTAGCCAACTTAATTTTATTGGTATTACAATGACACGGGATACCATCTTACCATCCGTATCCATTGCCACCAAGGATATAGCTTTTACCAACAGCAACTGTATATAGGGAGCAGGTGAACTCACAACCGTCATTCATTGGTTACCTTTTAACAAGGCTCATAGCATCACTCAAGTTGGAAGAACCCTCAAGAGGTCTGTATAATCAAAGAATATTAAGATATTACAATGAAATAAACAAGAAAATTAGGCAAAGCAACATAAGGAGAATAAACAGGATGCTCACCCATATCCTGGGCTCACTTAGGAAACTCCAGCAGAGTGGATCTCCAGCAGAGATCCTTCCCCACTCATAGTCAGCTCTTAAATAGGTCTAGGAGAGGTGGAGCCAGGCTCCACCCTTTGACTCATTGCTCTCCTCAGGTGATCAATCAGAAGTTCAGGCCGTGACTCAGCAGTTCTCATACAAGGTCTTAGCAGCAATTTGTTTCTGAAAAAATTGCTCTGTACACTATTCTTTTGGCAATCATCACCAAACACTGTGATGAGCAGTTCCTAGAGCTATCTCAGGCAGAGCTTTTCTGATGCTTTCTCCAGACCATTCAGTTCATTTTCCAAATTAATTGAAGTGTTCAGCCATCAGTTACTAAAGAAGCAGTTGATTTTGGCGGGACCAGACTTCAGAGCCTTCTGGCAACTCCTCTGTCAGTTCCCTGCTTTGCTAAGGGGTCTGACTACATTGTACACTTGGGCAGTGATCTGCAGGCTGATAAACCAAGGCGCAGAACTTGGACAGTAGATTTTTTGGATTAATAGAAGCTATCCAAATGAATGCATAAAGGTCAACTTGTTCACATTTGTAAATTAGAAGCAATGTTAACACAGAAATAAGGTTAGACTATGTACCTGATTATTTTAAAAGAAAAACAAAACAAACAAGCAAAAAAACCTCAAAATATTTTAATCAGTGGAGCATGTTATTTTATTTCTAACATACTGGTTCAAGAGGAAGAATGTTGTCCAACCAGTTATAGGCAATATGTGCACTTCTCAGTAATTTTTTCAAGTTCAAGTCACTGGCGGATCAACCCAAATGCAATGAACTCAACATAAATGAAACAACAGGAATGAGGGTCATACGGTATAACAGAGCAGAGAAATTCTCATATCTCAAACATACCTGCAACATCATTTTAGAATGAAATGACCTTCTCAATCTGGTACAGTTTAAAGGACAAACATGTTTCATGTCTCCTTATTTTAGGGCTGGATTCATATGATCTGTCACTTGCACTGAATTTTTTCTGTTGCAAAAAAATGTTTTTAAAACCATTGGAAATGTATATGGAGTCATCAAGGACAGAGGAAAATAATAGCCCAACTGGTCATGTATTCCCTAGAGAGATTCCCTGAGCCAAACTTGCTTTCATTATTACAGCAGGACCTTTTACATCAGCATGGAGGTGGAAAGAAAAGAGGCAGGATTGTTTTATGGTTCATCCTCTGGCATTGCTGACCTGAGCAGCATGAGCTCTAGTGCTGCACACAGGGCACTGCCACACAAACAGCACTATCAACAGTGGGTCAGTCACTGAACACATATTCTCATTCTTAGGACAGTAATGGCACTTCCTTAGAAATGATGAGTAAGAAGGTCACTGAAGTATCCTGTACTATGCTGTATCTAACTGGAAAATGGGCTTTGACCTGCTATTTTCTATTTCTAAATATTTGGGGATTTGAAAGTTCAGCCTCAAGCACACATTTATCTATGGCAGTTCAGCTGTCACTTGTAATACAAATCACAGAATGATAGATAGCAGAATCTACCCAGAAGTTCCGTTCCTTCCAGGGTTATTCTGTCCACAGTGACCACTTAGCTACATCATCTGCATCGCTTCATTGGCTTTCCTCACCACAAACTCTTTATTTTTTTTATAAACTAAACCCACATATGTAGATGTATATATAACTCATCTTCTATAAAATGTATCTGGTCTTAAACATTTTAGCTGGCAGATTTGTTTATGCGCACTGTACCTTCTGACATTATCACATTTCCTACTGCCACATGAAGACAGAAAAAAAGACATAGCATCCTTACATTCATCTTATGCTGTACTGCCTGTGTTTCTGCAGACTTAGCTGCAAAGCGTATGTGCAGAAGAAGGGCTGGATGAATATTTGAAAACATTTGTGAGGATATACTGATATTCATTTCTCACTGAATAGATTTCAGCTGTGCTCATGTGCAGTCTCTATATGCTTATTTCAAGCAAACAAGCTAGTAGAAAAATTTACTGGCAGGAATGGCTGTATAATAGTTACATTTTACAGAAATATTTACAGTAAGCAAATTTTCTATATGCAAGAATTCACAGAAACTTGACTTCTCCAGCAGGAGAAACAGAAATGGGACTGTCTATATAGCCAGCCAGAGTAGCTCATGTTTAACTCACAGTACTGAAAACTAGCAGCAATATATTCAGAACAAAAGAAGGAAGATGAATTACTATTGAAGTGATTAAACGATCTCTGAATTACTTCTAAAGTCCACAAAACTGTAGCTCATAGACTATTTTCAAGGAGGAAGTTGTCAAATGAAATGGGTCATTATGCTAAAATTCATCCAGTCCTGCCTTGTATGTTAAATACCCCACGGTGTGTGTGTAATTTTCCAGAGTCCAATGAACAAAACCTGGAGGGGCTAATTTACTTACCTTTCAATAAACGGTGCTTCAGCAGTAGCTTCTTTATGCAGAGTTCTAGCCGTAGAACGGTTTTTGTTTTCCTTCCATGCTAGTAGCTCAAGTGTGCCTCAGTACTCTCTTGACATAAATTATATTGCAATTATTTCAATCCTTCCAGTTGACAACTGACTTGATCTCGAACGTATTCACCTCCCTTGGCTCAGTAACGCTGGCTTTATTGATCCTCTTCTTGGCAGTTGTGGTTTCAGTCATTGCTGCCAATAAAAGGTCGAGCCAAGGAACCTACAGCCCCAGCCGGCAGGAGAAGGACGGCGCCCGCGTTGAGATGTGGAGCATGGTGCAGCCACCGCCAATAGAGAGACTCATTTAGGGGAAGGCTCTCCCCCACCTTGGAAGATGAATGGAAGTGGACAGTGCACGCAAGCTAGATATGTTCATTTGCAGTCTGCTACTGGGAGCACCTGTTGTAAAAATTACAGCGACTTTGAACTTCAAATAATTTCCTTTTAAGTTCAATAACATTTAAAATGTTCTAACATTTAAGTGGACCAGTGCCATTTATCACTATTTTGGGACATTTTTTCAAAAGGCAATTTTTATTTGCACTGGAAACTTCAGCCTTGGTAATCTGCAGTAGGCATTACAGACAGTAATGGCTTCTGAGATACTTGTAAGTGCCTGTCTCAGACTCAGCACAGGAACAGCTTCTTGTTTGTGTTTTACTTTGCCTGCCCAGCAATCGTTGCTGCAAAAGACAATGCAGACCCTATTCAATAAAGACATAATTTTGTTCTTAAAGGGTTTATCACTATAACTGTGTTTCAGCATATATGTTGATCAGGGATTAAAAGGAAGCTTGCAGAAAGTCTCCAAAATAAATGTTTCCTGTTTAGTTGGTATTCTTTCCTTCAATTCTATCATTTTCCCTGCTGCCACTCTACCTTCTGCTGAAAAGAGTTTCCCTTAACCTCTCTGACAAATCCACGTTTCTCTGAGTATAAAGGGTATGTCTTAAAATACCCAGCAGACAGAACCTGACCTTACGGAGTACGTAAAACCAAAGCATCCTAAACAAATTCTGCCATTCTATATACTGCCATTTTCTCATTATGATATTACTTGATGCTTCATTTTATAAAATAATTGCATCTCACTTTGCCAGCATCCTTTGGCTGCCAAAAAAGCAAGCGTGCTCAAAAAAGTTTTCCAAAGCTCAGAAGATACAAGCAGCAGCTTATAGAGAACACACTGACTCAGAAATGATGAAAGAGTGACTCAGATCTGAAAACAGCCTTGGTAAATTCTCTCAATAAATTCTTGTGCCTGAATGTTCCTCTTTTGAGACAGCAATAATACCACTATAATCCAGCAAAATGATTGAAACTGTTTGTTGAAAAAGAAACAAATACATAAAAAGGAGTGGAATAACTGCAAAGGTTTGGAAAATATATTGTAATAAAAGAGATTTGAAAAATCTTCAAGAGCATTTAATAATTAGTGATAGAGAGGAAAGAATGTGCCAGAAATACACTCAGGTTAAGGTTTTCTTGAACTGTAGGGGCAGATAAGAGTAACTCATCCAGCTAACTTTCACACGTAGTGAAAAAATTAAAGCAGTAAGACATGGCTCCCACACAAATTGAGCCAACAATAAAGTGGCAACAGAGTGGAAACTTCTTTATAGAATTTGTCATTCCTGCAGCTCAGGTTATCTGTTCCTGCCAGTATAAAACATTCCAGTACTTGCATAACAAAGCACACATACTCAGCATCCAAGAGTTTAAGTGATCGTTTTAACTAATGATCAACTCATAATACATTTTGGATTAACCTCTTTGGGGACTACAGAATATCAATGTCAGTGACATTTATTTCCTTATTAGCGCTGATCAGTAACTCTGATAGTAAGCACATTCTGGTTGTTTTTGGAGTCTTAACAGATATCTTTCAAAACAAGGCACTATAGTAAATGAGAGCGGATGGTGGGATTCAAATTGAGTTAAAAGAACAGGGTGCTAAGGGTGGAATGGCACCACAGCATGAATGCAGAACAGATTTTACTCGAGCCCAGTTTACAGCTTTACTACTGGAGCTTATGATTTTGAAAGCAATCATTGCTGTACAACTGCAGTTTAAATCCACAGTGCAAATGGCAACCAAGTAAAGAAAGAAAGTCAACAAAAATTAACAAAATAGTTTATAAGTTAACAAAAATATGATGGTAAAAGAGAGAGATTCAAGGAAGTTTTTTTGAAATCTGGCATTACATAACAATGGCTGTAAAGCTTTTAGTCAAAACTCATTTAGCTCAGCATTTTCCCACTACTAAGGAATAATAAGGAATGCTATAAAGTTTGTGCAGCATTATCATTACTTGAAATGGACATATATTTGAAAAAAGAAGAGCTGGACTCTAAGGGTTTACAACAAGAAAGACAGCAAAGAACCGTGTTTGAGGATGAGTAGTGAAGCGGGAATGTTTTGTACAGATCCTTACACGTGTGATTGAACCTCACCCAAAAAAGCTACAGGGGATACCAAGTCAAAGCAACTTTCCAGATGGTGAAGATGCACCATAAGCTGTGAGAACAAGAGAGTGAACAAGTGGACAAGAGGAGATGGAAGGTTGAGGGCTGGGAAGGGCCTGAGGAGAGAGAGCTTGAAAAGTGAGGGGGAAACTAGAAGCAGGAATTGGGAGCAAAGAGCAGCGGTGGCTTTGGAACAGTAAGGCAGATACAGAGAATGTGCTTCCACACATCTGCTTTATATTCCCGAATTTCTGCTCAATGATAATGGCTGTATGGGCTAAAAGGAGGGGAAAAAAATGATAAAGATTCTCAAGTGAATAGCAGAGATGGAAAAAGAAAATAGAAGTTAAAGAAGTGGAAGGATGTAATAAAGACCTAACTTTGAAATCAACCCTTCTTTGAGCAGGAGGTTGGAGTAGATGACCTCAGGAGGCTTCTTCCAGCCTAAATTGTTACACAATTCAAAGAAAAAGGACAACAGAGAGAAAGCAGCTGAAGATGGAGGTCAGTCTGCATGAAGAGCTAATGTGAAGGAAAACGTTATTGTTCACAGTGAAAGACACAGCAAGGAGGAGGAAGTGGCTGGAAACTCATTCTGTTCTGCTCAGTGGATGGACTTTCTGGATGAAATCTTGAAAATGGTGGGAAAACAACCTGTAATAACACATCCAGGAAAGCGTTATCACACAGAGAAAATCCAGGGCTGAGAAAGATATGCAAAGAGTACAGAGAGAGGAAGAGAAGGAAGATGAAAGCCAGAAAAGTTTTCATAAAGACCAAAAGGAGCTCTGGAGACATATATTACAAAAGAATTAAAAAGGCACCCATAAAAGCATAAAAATTGGAAAATTCTCACTGTGGAACATGAATGTGGTTTGTAGAAGGAAAATCAAGACAGGAGAAAGCAAGAGGAAAAACCCTTCAACTAGGATTAGAATAAGTCAGGTGAGACCGATGTCTGTCTCACTAGAGGGGAAATGGTGAAAATAGGAGTGATGAAAATTCTTGCAAAAGTAAGAGGAAAAATGAGAATGAAAGCAGATGACGTTTAAGGAAAGTGAAGGCAAAAGCTGGATCACAGTCTTTCCAGTGCAGCAAGGGTAAAGCTGGGCATTCGTAACAGTGAGGTCATGGAAGAGGGATGGAGAGGTTGGTGGAGAGTCAGGAAAAGAGATCCACCCAGTGAGGCAGATCTGTGTAGGAAAAATTAAAAGGAGTGACTTTTATCTAAAGTGGAAATTAAAATGTGAAATATTTTAATTGCTATTTATGATCTTATAAGAAACAAACAAGAAAAAGCCCCAGCAGCACAAATTCTGTTCTAAATGTACTTTCTGAAAAGCTGAATTGGAGAACAGCACCCCAAAAAGGGCAGGGAGTCAGACTCTGCAGTTGGAAAAGTCTCGCATCACATGGAGAAGCAGGAAAAAAATCCCAAAGCTGTGGCTACTTAGCAAGCTGAAGTGACCACAGTGAAGAAGCCTGACCCTATTGGGCCATATCTCAGCCAAGAACAACATTTAAAACAAAGGGGAATACACCATAGAGTGTCTAATACCATTTTTGCTGAAATTTCAACCAAGGATTAAGCAGGTGCCAAGCTATTTACTGCTTCTCAGCCTGGGTGTATAATAAAATACATAGCGAAGCACACAAGGAGAAGCAATAACATCTAAGAGTCGTGGAGAACACCTGCAATTCCACACAGAAGACCTAAAGTATTCTGAAAATGCATTTTCTAAATATCTCTATTTGACTCAAAAGGCATAAGTAAAAGAATTTGTTTGTAATCACTTGCAGCCTATCCATTCAGGAAACAAATGTGTAATATTGTCCCAAACCTTACACGTTTCAATTTTCTCTTTATGTCTACCAGTCTTTTGCAAAGAAAAAGGTGCTAAATTAAAGCACATGACCTGCTCTGTGCCATATCCTTCTGAAGATGCACAGAAGCATGGAGAGAATTAAGAAATTGACTCCTCCCCCTTTCACAATCCCACCCGTTTTCTCTTGGAAAGCAGTGACACTCAGCCTGTAAAGCAGCAAGGAGAGCCTTCAGACAGTTAGAAGAAAATTTATGTTTGAAAGAAAATAAATACTGTGGCTGCAATTTGGCCAGCTCCAAATGATCATTGTATATTATTTTGTTATGTGCCTTCTCCATGTTATATAAAATTAATTGTTCCTTCTCCGCATGTACATAGTATATTTATAGCTTAGGTGGTGTATGTTGCTATGTTCTGTGTACAATATAAAAATGACTAATAAATAAGGATTATATTGAGCCTCATGTGACCTATATTTTTTTGCTTTATGAAGTTATTTAATCATGTACTTACCAAGGAAATTATTCTTACACCAGGACTATATTTGCAATTTTAAAAGTTCAATTTGCAGTTTGGAATCAAGTGACCAAGAAACATTTGCCCTATGTGGAAATGAAGAGAACGTGCTTTGTGTTTCAGAGCTCAGGAACTGCCCCATTCCGTGCCGGCATCTGCACCACTGCCAACACTGTGTTCATCCCAGGGAGAGGCATTGTGTCACAGCCCAGGGTGGCATGGATCAGAACAACTTGCACTGAGCTAATTTGTACAAGCCAAGACTCTCATGTTCTGGGTTTTCGTTGTTTCTTTTATCTTGCTGCACGTCAAACTCCCCTGCGGCCAAACCTGCAGTGGCCCCAATTGCTCTGCTTTGTTCCATGAGCTGTGTTACACATCACTACTTGTTTATAACTCCATAACTAACTGAAAATATTTTGTTTTTCAGAAGTTTGAATAAAACTATATTTATTGTTCAAATACACAAGTTGTTGTGAGAGTGAATACTGAAGTACCTCAAGTTGAGAAGTTTAAATCAGCAGTACCCATTAAAGCATGAACTGGAGAATCTCTCACAGCTAATGTTCATGCTTTGCCAATATTTTAGTCGCTGGACAGAAAAACTTTGCTCTCCCAAGCAATTAACACTATCAGCCATAACTGAACCTTCAGGCTTTTACAAAGGAAGCATTGCTTTTTGTTCTTTCTTGAAAATGAACGCTAACACCAAGTGAAGTTGTGCTAAAGTCTGGCTAGTGACTGTTGTTCAAATATACGCTATTTGATAATGAACATAATCTAAGTTATAGTTTTAATTAAAGGACATAAGTGACACGCTTTTAAAACAACCTTAATAGTGCAGGCCCACAGCAGAAACCTTGTCTTCAAAGAGGAGACAGCCAAGTCTTTTTTTCCAGCCAAAAATTTCTGAGCTATGTTTTGTATAACTTAAGCCCCAAGTCTCCTACAAGTCTCAGTGCAGGACAAATGTTACATTTGTGGTGTCACAAAATGTCAGGAATCACAAATTGGAGAATTTTGGTGAAGTTCCTTTTCCTACTCTATTCAGTCACCTCACAGCTAAGGAAAACTGACACCTTTGAAAATAACTTGAAACCAGAGACATCGTAAGTCAATAAAGTCAAACGAGGAGTAGCTGACAATGCTGAAATTTTGCCTATTGCAAAACATCACAGATGGATGAGTGAATGGGGCTTTCCTGCCACAATGAAGCATGCATAGGCTTCAAACTACAGGCATGTGTAAAGATAGAGCAAAACCTAACATTTATAAAACATACATCTGGTGTGTATTTACAGGGAGCAGAGTAAGGTCTTGTTGAAATTGCACACATGAATTTGATGTGGAGAATGGCTGATACCCTACGCCTCACAGTAAAAGCATGCTTTAACCTAAGCCCCTCCATCTATAATGCATGCCATGAGGTGCGAAGGCCTCTTGCACATAGAAAAGTCAGAGGATGAATTATGAATCAAGGCACAGGTGGAGTCCGAAAGGCCAAAGAGTCTTCTCACCACAGTGGTGATTTTTGCTGGGTTTAGGTTTTTTTCAAATTATATTTATGGTATAAAAATATATTGGAAATTTTATACTGTAACCAATTTGAGCAACTTTTGGTTGTATTTTTGCTTGGTTTCACAGAATTTGCTTTTCAGTTCTCCTTTTATTGGGCTGAAGGTTTTCTTTCCCTGAGATTGTTTGGCAAACCTATTACATTTGCCATCAGTTCATCTAACAGAGTCAGATACCAGCAAGACTGGCACGTCCCAGTCATAACTTTAAATCATCTTTTTTGATCACAAAAAAACTACACAGGCCTTCATCTGGTTTTACGCTCTTCACGGTGCTGTTTAAAGCATGACATTTTTCTTAGCTCAATATTGTGCATGACCTTTCCGATTTCCCCTGTAGTTTCAGCAAAAGCGCAATTTTCATTGGCATGTATTGTAATAAATAGCGATGACAAAAATGTGTGTTTCCAATTTAAAGCCACTTAGTTTCATTTGGCACCTGGTGCTCGGCTTTACATTGTGATAGAAATTCAAAAACGTTGACAGCAGCATAGGCATGGGAGGAGTGAGAGCAAACCGACACGGCGGCTCCATGCAGCCATCTTGGCACAATGCACCCACTAGGCCCGCCAGTCTTTCTGGTGCATGGTGACACCTTCCTTCCTTTAAGCATAAGTCTTTGATGCAGCTGAACTCAGCATTTTCAGAATGAGCTGCCCCAGCATCATGCATAACATATTGAGCAGGAACCCCAGCAAAAAGAAGGCTGTCAGGGCTTTCTGCTTGAGAAGTGTGCCCGAAAGGAAAGGTGCAGATCTGCCCTGTAGCTATGCTGCTCTGTATTATGGCCCATTGCCAGCAAAAGTGAATAAAACAGCCTGAGACAAGATCATCCCAGTTCAAAACTGTGGGTAATGGTGGATACCGTCCAGGAAAATACACGGCTGTACCTTGGATCTGCACTGACAAGATGAGGTCCTATTTGTCACTCATACCTGAGATGGATTTTTCTAATGTAGCCTGAGATCTAGAAACGGATTTTCAAATTTTCCAACACCGGGGAGAAAAGAAATAAGGAGAAAATAAACCAATTACACAAGTACTGGTCTGTTGACATTTAAAATGAGACACTGATGAGCATAAAAAATTGTTAAAAAAATATCCTTGGCCAGCAACCCAAAGGACAAAAGACAAATCACAGAATAGGATGCAACTAATTAGGCTGAAATGCCAACAATGTTCAGGGCATCGTTCAAAGTATCCACAGTGTCAGACTGCTGCCGTGACCCCCAATTCAAATATGCCAGGGGGAAAAGCAGGAAAGGGCTGAATCAGATAAGTTAAATACAAATATATTAAAATGACATTTTAGCTCTACCTCGCCATTTTAACATTTTCAAAATTGTTAAATAAGCATGTCGCCTTTTCTCAGATCAGGCCAAATGTCAGGTGTTTGTATGTATTATTCAGCTGAACATCTTAAGTACATAATCTTTCCCATTGCTAAACAGGTGGTACTATGTTAACTGGTAATTTTCTTAAAAGGAGCAGTGAATACAGAATTACTTATGCTACAAAATCTTATATTACTGAATGCAGAGCCAGTGGTAGTAGAGAGCTGAACCGAGGATTGCAGGGATCTGCAATTTTCTACTGTATATCTGACTTTTAAGGCTCACTGCAAGTCATTTTTACAGTTTC
The DNA here is from genome assembly GCA_035772895.1 of Perdix hodgsoniae. Lineage (NCBI taxonomy): Eukaryota > Metazoa > Chordata > Aves > Galliformes > Phasianidae > Perdix > Perdix hodgsoniae. The sequence goes on along the minus strand of JAPSGF010000009.1, from coordinate 10,890,389 downwards.
AGATGTCATCTACCACACTTTAGTTTCAATAATCAAAGCTGAAATGCTCTCTAAAAAAAATCTGTTCTCCACTTAGGCCTTTGAGCCATTCAGGCTCCCTATCCTGATGCACAGAATCAAGCTTCAGTATTGTATCTTCTCATGCTCATAACCTTTTAAACCTGCTCTGCCACCATGTTTTACACTCTCTTGCATTGCCTTCATTAGCACAGTTCTCTGTCCTTAGACGGGGTGGTCACGGTCTGCCCCACAGCACACCCACATAAAAGACATACAGCTCACATCTCCCCCTTCGCCCCTCACAGTGCTTGCCCATGTTCATGGCTCTGCAGTGGACTTCTTCACCTGGCACTGTAGATCTCAGCCCACAATGTTTCCTCATTGCCCAGGTTGCCCTACTGCTCCTTACTGTCTTTATCTGCACTCTGCCAGCTGCTCAAACAGGTGCTCCATGGTCATTCTTCAGCCTTTCCATCACATTTTCTCCCTCTCGGCAGCTGATACTCAAGAGGTCAACTGGCCACTTTGATCATACAACTCCCTCACAACACTCAACATGTCTATCTCAATTATTTAATTATTTATGACTGTCTGAACTTCAGGCAGCATTCTCACACTCATAGACATACGTGAGCATGCACAAATGTTCCTCTTTATCATTCAAGAAATGTATTAGGACAAACCAAATGAGGTTATTTAAGGCAACTATAAAAACACTCACCTTGGGAGTGTATGAGTTGAGCTCTACCTGGAACTGTGCACACCTGAAAAACAGACTTCTGTTGACAAGTGTTTGGACTATACGTGTTCTCCATGATACTGAGTATTTTGCAGGACTTAGCAGTTAAAAATAGATAACAGAGCTGAAAGGAAAAGAAGCCGGTGTTCAGTAGGTGTTATTGTAGCCCTTGTTTTCGCTTTGGTTTTCAGTATTGTTTTGCTGGGTTTTGCTCTTGCATTGTTCCCATTTGCCCTCCCATTGTTCCACAATTACCTGCGGGTAGACTTGAAAAAGAAAATGAGAGAAGCAGCCAAGACCCTGGCCCTTCAACTTCCAGAAGAAATGTGAGATAGGCAGCAACAGAAAGGAAATGATATACAGCCCACAGCATTCTCCAAATGTAGTTACCAGCCTTTCCTCTAAGAACAAGTACTTGTTTATGTTTCATATAGAATTTGTAACAAGATTTGGGTTCTAAAGCTTAAGAAGGAAGCTGCTGGCGTTCTTTTCTGATTGATGAAAATCTACAGACTGACTCTACTTTCCTTTAGCTGAATACCAGTGAAACCATAACATAACTTCAGGCATCGAAAAAGTTTTGTTGTTGTTACCGCTTGTCACATCAAATAAAAATGGAAATTCATGAATTTGATAAAGTTACTTTTTCTTTTGTGAACACAAAGCTAACACATAATGAGTTTGGGAAAGAAAATGAAATGCTTTGTCTACCATCTTAAGGTATGGCTGCAGCACTACTGCATAAATGTATCTTCCAAAAGCTGCCTTTGGAGCAAAAGCAGCAGAGAAGTCACTGGTGGAGAGAAGTGTTTATGACTTCTTGTCTTAATCCAGTCCCAAACGTGACAGTACTTGGAGCTGCATTTTTCCCACAAATGCAACAACTCTTCGCATTATGTCAACTTTCATACTCACGACAGCTGTGTGTGACTTAAACCAAAAAGACTCCTGAAATAATTCATTTTTTGTTGACAGATGTCTGGTATGGTTTTACTGACAGGAATAGAGTCGTGCTGCATCATCTGTGTAAAATTTCCCAACTTAGACTGGCTTGTTTTATTACCTGCTCTTTTTCAATCCTTCGCAATGCTCAATTTTGGAAGAACTGTTACTCCTGTTGAAAGCTAGTGCAAATGCATGCTCAGAGCACTGAGATAACAGACTTTAATAAGTGGGTAAACTTAACCTGAAAACAGTGATGCACACACACACTCACTCCGCTTGTTTCTCTCTAGAAAAATTAAAGGCTTTAATTTTTTGTAACTTCCTCCATTGGCTTGGATCTTTGAGAAGAAGCTCCCTGCCTCAGCCATCTGCTTCCAGAGCTAAATAAATACATGGGCACACCTACAGGGAAAATGAAGAAGTGACTGAAAGATGTGCTATGCTTTACCTAGCTGTCATGAATCCTACACTACCAGTACAGCTTGCATCACTCTGCTATCTAGAGGAAGTTGGTGCAAGGCTAGTAGCACATGTTAAAAATCACAGCCTCATTGTTTTCTATGAATGTACCTTGTATTTTTATCAGTTGTGGATTGAGTATATCAGTAGTGAAATCACAGCCTCCATGGTTTTTCTGCACAAGACATCAATTTGCCCTTAACTGTGATTTGCTCTTAATTCAGAAGAATTCACAAACCAATTTTTAAAGGATGCTAAACTACCGTTAGAATTGCAAAGGACATCAGCATTTAACTTTCACACTGTCTAAACGGTACTTAAAATTAGAAAACACAATTTTCTCTGTATTTGAGAAGCTCAAATAAACAACGGATAAAAGCTTCCAATAAAATACAGTACTTTTCTATTATTCTACATATGTGTTAAGTATGAAAACACTATTGATGCCAATGCATCAAACAAGAACACCCAAGTCGTTTAAATATTGATAAGTTTTATTTTATAATACAGTGTTGGGCACTTGATGGCAACGTGGACTTCACCAACAACTTCTACTGACAACCATAAACTTGGAAGGAAAACGGCCGCCCCCTTCCCTCCAAATTAAACAAAACCAAACAAACTCACAGCTCATTTCCTACATATTACACAGTGCACTACTAAGAGTAGTCTAAGGTCTGAAATACAGTTCTTGAGATGACTTTGAACAGTAGTCCAGAGGGTGCAAAAGCATGGAATAAATTTTTAGATTTGGTTCCAGTTGTATTAACGGTCAGTGATTAACTAAAATGCTAAACCTGTTAGCATAATGCTGGTTAGGCTTCTTTATGTCTGCAAGATCATTAAAGTGGTCAATAAAACTTCAAAATGCCCTGTATCTTATGCCTTTCCTATAGGTATTAAAAAACACAAGGACATTAACATTGATTTCAAAAGTCATTAATAAAATGTTCTGAAAAAATTAGAAGTGATTGGCTATATGATGTGTCTTTCTCCACACTGAGAATTTCTCACCATAACTGAGACGGGTCTTAAAAAAGCAGACAAACACAAACGACCAGCTTGCTAAACATCTAGGCATTTTAAATTTCCTTCTCAAAAACCATAAAGTAACAAATGCAATGCTCTCGTGCATTGGCTGCACCATGACTAGCTGTTCCACAGTGCTTTATTGCCTCATTCAAGTAAATTAATTTAAAGAAGCTCTCCAGGGAAAACCAAAGGTTAAAACAAAATGTACATCAGTATACAAAGATATTAATTTACAGAAAATTAAAAGGATACTGGCAACATTAGTAGATCTTTTAAGTAATGACTTATGATAATTAGGGATGTCACAAACTAAATTCATAATAACTATGAGGTCATCATCCTGAACTGCCCCCTCATTGCTGCTAATGAAAAGCAGTGCCTAACTCCTTGTTTATTTTTAACAATGATAAGAAAAAGTGATCAAATTATAACTAAAGATTACGAATTGTAATATTTAATCCTACTTCAACTGAAGTGGATACAGTTTTAACATTACCCACTTGTACATAAACACTGGCTCAAACTTTACTATTTCTGTAGAACGTGACATCCATAATTATTCTGGTCATTGGAAATATACATTTGCCTCATTAGAATATATTCTTCATGTTTTTATCTTACAACCATGCTTCAGTGCTACATGAAATTTTACACATTTTCTAAAAATACAATTTTGAAGATCTGCTTGAAAAGCAGATGTGCACATTCAAAACCACTAAATTACTTTGAAACAAGGAGAAATATTGCACAAAATTCACTGAAGATTTGAAAGTCAACACATTCCCCCTGAAACCAAGTAGCTCCCTTATTTTTTAACAGAACGTCAATTCACGTAGGACCACAACAAACTCAATTTTCAAATGCTAATACTGTTACTGGATTCTAAATACTAATATTTTTAGTATTGACCTAGGGAATAGTATAAGTGAATCTGAGTACCCTTTACTACAGTAAAACTGAGGATAACTTTCAGCTGTGTTACCTGTTTCTTATGCTAACTCAGCTGAAAATGGCAACCCTGCCAACTACCTGGCCCTCCACACCACACTGGCCATGTACCCTTCAGAAAACTAGAGGAAGTTAAGCAGCCTCCAGGAAAGTCCTTAATTAAGTACTTTCAGCTGGGCACCAGATGAAACCGTGAAACAGACATTAGGAAACAAATCAAGGAAAGTTTTACACATAAATAAATACCATCCCTTTTTCATTCCTTTATTCTCATCCACCCTGAAGAACATGATATGGCCCACACCCTTAGGGTGGGGACAAGGACATATTCTGTCCAGCCCAGATTCTGTTAGCAGGTGAGCAACACTTGGCAGACACACACATCTAATAGCAGCAAAGACGACGTTACAGAAGACAAGTCACATATCCATCCATGCTGGTTTTGCTGGTGCATTCCTAGATTCACACTTCAAAGATTCACTGTGGGAGCAGGCAGCTTTTACCACTCTGGGCTTTGCAATAAAGAAGCTGCTTACCTCTGACACCATTTTTGGCAGACTCAGTTATTTAGGCTGAAGTTCCAGCCTGCTGGGAGCAAGCTGACTGAATTCTCACAGCATCTGGACGGAGGCTGGCACCATGAGATGAGAAACCATCTCTCTTGGGAACAAGGGGCAGCCCAACCCCTCCCTGCAGTTGGGGAGGACAGCAATTCAGAGGCTTTCTGCTGGGCAGCGTACCACAGGCAGGATTTCACAGGGCTGCATTTGCAGAAGGGCCTTGCACTGGCACTTTGTTTATTGCATGAAATGTTTCTTCAAATTACATGCATAGAAAAAAGCTTTGAGATGCTCCTAGCAATTTGATCAGGCAGTTGCACCAAAGAAAGATTGTTCTGTAAGACTGAATATGACTGATTGTAGGTGGAAAAATGAAAGCTGTTTTAAAAACCTGGCTTAGCTTTCTTTTGCCTAAGACTTGACACAGTTTACAAGAACACAAAGTTGTAACACATTCATTCTAAAATCCAAAAAGACATCTAAAACAGATTTTTGAGATCTAAAACATTTCTCTAACAGACTGGGTGAGATTTTCAGAAGCTCCCAGCGTGCCTAAAGCTCCATCTGAAGTCTGCGTTACCATGCCTGAGAGAGACTTCAGCTACTGATGGGGTTTCTGAGGACCCCATCTTCCACCAAACAACAGCACTACCAATGAAATGCTAAATGACAATGAAGATTTCAGTCAAAATGTTATATGAGAACTTCTACAACATTTTTTCCTCAAAACAAGTCTAGTTTTAGGAGAGCTGCGTGATCTCCAAATATGTGGGATGGGAGAGCACACCACTGCCTTCCCTCTGCATGCTTAGAGGGTAGGCAAGGATCGCCTCAGTGCCCACAGTACTGTTCTTCCCTGAATATCCATGCTGTTTTCCACAGCGTTGCAATGCTATATGCATGGATGGAAAGGCTTTGACTGGGACAACATATTATCCATTCCAAGAATCCCAGAGGGGATTTATCCCATAGGCAGTACTATTTTTGCCTGTATGATTCGGTTGGAATCACTACAACTGGATTCTGAAATCTGGATTTCCATAAAGTCCCTCATGGGGACTCCCAGGCTCTGCTTCACTATCTCAGTGGAACAATTCAGCAATCTCTTTCTACCGCATTTTCTTTTTCCCTCAAAAATGCCTTTCCTCAAAGATGTCTTCAGGCAGACATCTATGTTAAATGAACTGTCTGTTTAGGTCAGAAATTTGTTCCTAAGTGTAAGAACAGACTACAAAGCATAACTAAATAACCTGATATCTCCCTGCACCACGAGGAATGGGAAGCTTTTCGAGATCTTGATGTGTTAGGAAAAAAGGGGACTCTGACAGCCACCACAGGAGCTCTGACCAAACAAACTTCAATTCTCACCAGCAGCTGGTGAGGAACACTGACGATTTTCAATGACATTAGAACAATTTCCACAAATGAGAAGCATACAAGTCTAAAACTTGTAAAAAGTACTGGACCTGAACGATTTATCTAAATATAGAACTCAATGTGGTAATAAAAATACTGCATATGTAGCCAATAGACAGTTTTATATTAGCATAAGGACAGAGAAGAGTGTTGAATCAAAAATATTATTTTGGACTTGTGTCTATTTGGTAACTGGTAATGACATTTCAATAAGGCACAGATACTAGCCTTTTTAAAAGATCACTGATAGTAAGTGGAAAAGATTCTGTAATGTTACACATCTAAAAGGGTACCTACAGTTAAACTCAATGTAGATATAAGACTGAGATTTTTGAGTATATACAGTGCTCAAAACCAAAAAGACATGCTGCTTAGGGACTATAAACACTCCGCAAGCTTTATAAAAAGGAAAGAAAGCAGAAACATTTTGATGGTAACTGAAATAAAAAATAATTCTAAGTCAAATTTTATCCCCTATCTCTTGTAACACAGCTGTTTAATTCTTTTAGTTTGTTTTTTTTTCACTCAGTGTAACAGCAAATTATTACTGTGATGTATCAATCTTGATCCACTAGCAAGTTTTCAATTTTACTTTCCTTATAATAACTATGTGAATATTATCAGCCTCATATGGCTTCCATATTTTTTTCACAAAGGTGAGAATGGGACAATCTATGTGATAATAGGAGTCTAGTGCCTAACTCTCATGTAAAGAAAGCTAGACATTTTTGAAAACCATTTTCTGGCAGCATTCCTGGACTTGAGTGTTTGATTGATTTGAAAGGAACAATGGCCAGAAGTTCCGAAATTGTTCCATTTTCCTGCATAAGACAACAATATTATCTTTAATAAACAAAGATAACAAGATCGTCTTAGAAGTATGGAGAGAAGCACTATGTTGGATCCAAAAGGCAAACTTTGAAACTCCATTTAGCAAATTGCAAGGACGTGGATGAGAACAAGTGAGAAGTTCTACAATAACACAGACCTTTGCATCGGCTGTCTTCCCTTAGATGCACTTAGAAGCTCTACATTTGGACAATCTTTAGTACAGCAAAGAAGAACGTCCACTACTGGGTTATTAATATCACCTCCCAGCGAGCATCTATCAAGTTTTCCTGCCGTTTCCATCTGAACAGAACCTGAGTCAAACACTCTGACCCTCCTGGAAAGGTTACAACAAAAATTATTTAAAATCTTAGCTCCGTTTGACTGTGCAAAATATTTTGCCAAATAACATTTTTACATGAAATGTAAAAATCTACTTCCAGCTTATACAGCATGTTGTTACACATTACCATAAACCAAAGGACAGAGCACAGAGCTCAGCACATAAAACCTCTAACTCAGAAACACTGAGATTCTTCAGCAATACATATTGCAGATGCCCTCAGGAATGCTCATGCTCTAATCAGACGCAGACGTTTCCCTAAGATTTCCACTTTTACAACCTTTTACCTCCCTTGCTCTGATTGTGTCTGGAGCCTTATCCTCAATGACAAGTACTGAGTCTCCCCTTCTCCCCAAATGAACCAAAATTTTGGAACGCATCATTGCAACTTTTGCTTTAAAGCTTTATGCAGAGATGCCTTTGCAGCTCTTCAGTAAAGCATCAAACGTTGCCTGTCTAATGATATCGATCCATTCCCTTAGGTCAGCTGCCTTGCAATAAAGCAGTCAAGAAAACCCTTTCCATTTGTGCTGGCTAGAAGGAAAATTCATTCATAAATCTCAGCGTGGAGACTGATATTAAATTTTGCTACAAACTACTAGAAAGATATTAAAGCGCAATCTGATCCAACTCTTGACCTCATTAAGTTGCTCACTCAGGCCTACGCTGAGGCTATGACTAAACATTCGTGCCAAAATGAGAAAGAAAAAAACATTGCTGGCACCAGTTTAGAAGAGCAGGAGAACATTCGTCTCAGGCATGGTTCATTTTAAAACCCACGTGTTACTTCTGCTAACTGCATCACAAATATCCTTCAAAGCTGACAATGGCAATCTACTGAAACTTGACTTCACACCTTTCCTATGCTGAGCTGTCCTGGAAAAAAAAAATGCTCATATGGTAAGATGGAGAGGTGGAGAAAGAAAAGTGGGGAATTAAAAAAAAAAAAAAAAAAAAAAAAGGAGAATGAAAATGAGAGTTGCCCCATATAGCAGGAGTAATTTTTGGACTTTAAATATGTAAATATTCTTCAGGAATGCTGCCAGAGGAAGACAAATGCTTGTTCTAAATACGGTGTACAGTATGCCCATTTATTCTCTTTCACAAAGTTTGTTAAAAAGATTTTTAGGCGTTGAAAATGGCTAAGATGAAAGTTGGATATAAGCTGTCTTATGCTGAATCAACAATTTTAATTTTCTAGTGTTACATGACATTCCCACTGATGAGTATTTAATAATTTAACTAAATGTGACTTCCAAGTAACAGCAACTCAAACTACTTTCAAAAAGTTCTAAGAATCAAAAGAAAACATTGCAGAAGAGGCACAAATTAGTTTCCGAACAGTAATAGATCATAGAAAATAATAATAAAAAAGGAATCTATCAATTCCACTTACACTTTCCTGTCTGAAAATTTGTAGATGAAACAGTCTACATAGGGAAACTGGATAACATGCTTTTAAAGTGTCTTAGTTGTAAACAGAAGTTAATAAACTTCACATTATAATTCAGCGCTTCATGTACTTTTCAAAAAAGGAAAAAGCACATGCTACCTTTTTGAAATCTGGAAGACAGAGCCACAGTTTAAATTTGCAGTAAGTTCCAAGTTATAGTCACAAGTGATTCCTCAATCTTAAAAAAAACCTTATTTTCCCCACCTCTTTGCTGAAGAAAATTCTTGTCATGGAGTATCATTATTGCTGTTTCGTATATTTGCATTCATCTTCTAAGATAGTTAAACCTCTTCTCAAAAGATTAAGGCAATTATCATTCACTAGAAGTATTAACATTTGTACATTTCAGACAAATCTAGATTGTTTGGTTCATTTCCTGCTTAATGGGATGAATACAGTACCTTCAAAACCTGGTTACCTATTAGGTGATAACTTTCCTGCTGCTTAGAGGAAGTAAACGCTAGGAAGCACCATACACCTGCTGTATTTGTAGCACAGAGACTAACTAGTACCTGATTTAAGAGTGCATTTATATATTTAGTTCCATTTTGTGGACCTAACTACAGCCAACAAAAGAACTGGGTAAACATAGAAGCAAATGTCCCAATGGCAGAAGATGCATACTGAATTAGAGAATTGTTTTTTATAATTGAAAATCTCTTATTCCTTTTTCAGATTTTGGTTATCACGTTATATGGAGTCCTGAGTAGTCTCCCTTTAAGCTTCTGAAGGGAGTAAAGTTTCTCTTCTCGTAGTTCTCTTACGTTTTATTTCCACTGCTACTGCTGGATAAGCTATCCTTTGAAATATTTAAACCATAATGAAAAGCAGAACTCAGCTTACATAAAGATACCACTTCCTGAAGAAGCCCTCCCTCATCTGGAGTTTCACTTCCTTCCTTCCTATCTTTCTCCCAAGGGACAAGAATGGATGGATGTTGAGCAAGATTTGCTGGGAGCGGATCTTCTGAGGTATTGCTTAGTGTTTCATTTTGCTTCGCACACTTATAGCTCACTTTGAAACTTCCTAGAGAAGCAAAATGGTCACTTGATCGTACTGGAGATGGGGATGCTATACAGCCACTAGTGGTGTCCATCTTGTCAGTAATAAAGGTTTTCTCACTGTTTTCCTCTTTCAGGCTTGAGAGTGACTCTCTATGGCCACCAGAAGAAACTTGTTTTCTTGGAGATGGAGGGAGTTGTTTCCCATGGAGGACACTGTCATCCTGACCGAGATTCCAGTCTGCTTGGTCATTAGCACTGCTGCACAGCAGGGTGAGGTTGCTCTCACTAGGTGCATTTGACTTGTTCTGAAAGAAAGAATGTGTTTATATTTAATGTCACAAGAAACACTAACACTTTTAAAACAGAAATATTGTAATGGATTTTGTGGGCTCCTTAATCATGGATTGCCTTTGGTTTTCAGTGTTACAAAGCGACAGTTCCAGAAACAACAAGAGCAAGGTTGTGGTTTGTTGATTTTTTTTTTAAAGCTCTCTTTCCAGAATGCTCTCTTTTATCCAAGGGATCACTTTTTGTACAAAGATTCTGCATCCTCTGCCCATCCAGTCTCTGCACGAGCAGTTTTGACAGTGAACAAAGACGCTTAGCTGGTTTGTACCATAAATATGAGAAGGAGCTAGACTAAAACTAAAACCAGATGGTATTTCCTCTTTGCTTCAGTAATTAATTATACCAACTTTTAGCTAAACAAACAAAAATGGGCATTTTATTAATGTGACCCTTGCGTGACATTCATAATATCAAATTTTACAAGCTTTTTAAACATTTGTCAGAATTTGTTGTTGCAGCGACAAATCTCTGACTATCAGATTCCTTTCACCAAAAATAAATGTTGGACAGCTGATATAAGCCAGAATTCAAAAACATCAGTATTTTTTTAGCTAACAACATAGCAGTGAGTTGGGAAGGGTTTATAAAGTTATAGGCAAGAGCTCTGACCCATAAAGCAGTTTTCTTGTGGATTCCAGAATTCTGATGGAAGTTGCTTCATATCAATATGACTAATTTAATGATGCAATGTGAAAATGGAAATTCCTTCTAAACCACATAACACAGATTAAAACTAGCTCTGGGAATTCAAGATTGGACAGCTAAATATAATACTAAATTATCTGATTAAGTACATTATTACATTATTCACAATTTTGTATGTGGTGTCTGTTAAAATAGAAAAAAAAAAAAACTACGTTTCCCAGATGACTTGGTAAACTCAACAAAAGTGTTACCAATATCTTGACTCATGAAAATCCATCACAAAGCTGCCAGCACGGGTGTGCTGTTTTGCAGCAGCAGAATGACCTGCTAGCAATTCTAAGGAGTATTTGTAGTGACTGGTCTGCAGGTAGTGCAAGATTCTAGTATAAATGATTGTGGTTATTTTTCAAGTGAAACTGAGAGACTAACCGTAGTCTTGTAATCAATGTCATCCATTGACCTAAAGAAGTCCAGGCTCTTTGCTCCTGAAAGCTTTCCTTGATCTGAACTGTGCGTGCTCAGCGTGTCCAAAATCTCCCCAAGCAAGTCCATTTCTCCTTGTTGCTGTGAAGTTATTCCAGTGTCCCCAGAATCATCACTATCATAAAAGCAAGCAGAAGCTTCCTCACTGTCTTCTGATGATAACCTAAAGACAAAATCTTTTGCATCAGTTGGGAGGACAAAAACTATGTTATTACAGACACTCCTGAAAGTAAGTAGCAGTATACATTCAAACACAATGAATATAAGTCCCTCTTTTCTTTGAGGTCAACAACCTTCCCTAAAGATAGATGTACAGATCTAAACAGAAGCAGTGGCCATTTGGTGATTCTTCAGTCTTTTTGGTCTTCCTTAACCAGTACAACTATTAAGTTATCCTTAACATGATATCCCAAACCTTCCCTGGAATTTGATAGTTATTCCAAATTTGGCTCCACTTTTGCCTTGTCTCCACTTTTACCTTATATTTAGGTAAGCACTGCTACACCTCTCTCCAGCTGATCTAGCCACATCTTTTGTTCTAGTGGCAAGGCTCTCATACTGCAACTCTTCTGACACCTGAGCAGATTTACCCAAGTAATGCTTATCTGCAATTGCAAGCGGTGTTTTTGTCTCTTATTTTCTCTTTCACTCACTGCAATAACCTTACCTCTGACGTCCATACTACTGCAGTCTTTCCCTAACGTTGCCTATTTGGACTACTTCTAAAAAAAGCTCTTTCCATGGCCAAGAACCCAAGGACCAGGTTAGCTGAGGTCACCATATTGACAAACATAATTTCACTGCTTCTTTGTATCCTGAACCTGTAAAGATTCAGGATTATATCAAACTCTCCTAACCACCATACATACACACACATCCCAACAGGCCTCTTACTTGCTTGTTCTCTCTATTTCATCGTCATCATCTTCATCCAAGGTAAAGTCCTGGTTATTGAGGTGCTGGTTGAAACGTGTCTGGAGGATAGAAAACTAATATTACACACTTCTTGTCTTTTTTAAACAAAGAAAACAAAACTTGAATGCATGTCAGCATTATTTGGAATCTAACTGCTATCACACTCATTAAGGACTTCCAAAGCACCCAATGAGGAAAGGCATATACTGACCCAGTCTTCTAGAGGTTGTCCTAAGAGAACTCAAAATTCACAGATGTAATCAGTTAAAGAGCTAGAAAACCATTTTTCCTCATGGTCTGGAGTGTGTTATTATTTATGGAAAGCCTTGATTAGTAGAAGGCTGCCTATACACAATGTAAAGCATCACTCAAACCTACTACCTGTCCTTTCTCATAAAGACAAAGCACTGTGATTTACTGTTTTCTGACAGAAATATTTGCAAAGTTCTGAAGTTAACGTGGCCTACTGAGCACGAGGAAGAATGGATTTTTGAAGTGACAAGAAGCCTGGAGTCTCTTTACACAGTTTTATTTATATTTGAGTGTTAAACAGAAGGATAGAGTAAATGGTATGTCAGCTTGAAAGCTGTGCACCAAGAATGCCTTCGTGCAAGATACTTTATTTTAAATTACAGTGAAAGTTAGTGTACACTCAGAGCATCCTATTAGAAGCCTGTACAGAGTAGCTTGCTGTAAATTCACACATCATCATACTGACTAACATGTTTAATCACATTCCTATTTAGCAAACATAACCAGGCTGAAGATTCTTACTACACTTGGAAAAAAATCTCTATCTTGACCAGAATGTTTAAGGTAGAAATTTGTGAAACACAATTGATAGTCAGGAGGTCTGTACATTTCTTACAATCATTTCATACCAAAACCCACAAAAAATTAACTGTGCGGACATCCATTCACAGAAGTGATTCCAAGCTTTGTAAGACTGGCCATACTTTAAAGACACATGGATGGAATTTATGCAAAGAGAAAACAGTGTTAGCAAACCTTAAATAAAATCATACACAAGTACAAAGAAGTGCTACTGCCCACATCTCATCATACAGCTCACCAAATGCCTGCAAGCCCTGCTGGGGAGAAAATATGGCCTTAATTTCAGGCAAGGAGCTCAGAGATCTTGTATTGTGAGGATTTCAATATGTCACCTATTACAGATGTTCTCAGTGTTCTACGCGTACCAGGATACATACTATACTTTTTTTTCCTCCATTATTAACAGGAATGACTCAGTGTATATTCTTTATAGTCTGTCACATATTTTCTCTCGTCCAACAAGAGACTAAGCACTTCCTGACTTCTGTGTCCAAAAAGAAAAAATGTAGCTCTTAATGTGATAAACCAAATAACAGCTGATAAAAAAATAATAATACAGTATTAAAAACAAGGAAAGAAACCAAAGTAAGCTTCACACTGAGCGAAAGATATTAGATGGAACACAGAGGAACAAACATATTATTAATATTTCTAAGGTACAAGGAAAATTAGTTCTGAAACTAATGCCTTCTATTGTATTATGGCGGCTCACGACATTAGGGATGGATGTTTGTAGTGTGGCAGCAGAGGCTGAACCTTCTTGCCAATGTTCCACCACATTCTGTTGCCACACGACAGATGGCAGCAGAGGGGCAGTCTGACAAAACGGAATCTGACATGGAAGTGCATATGAAGCAAAGCTGTGCCACTGAATTCCTCTGCACAGAAAAAAAGGCACCCACTGACATTCATCAGTGCTTTCTGAGTGTTGATATAGACCAAACAGTGGATGTGAGCAGAGTACTGTGACAGTGGATCATCTTCTCTGGTGCAGATTGTTATGTGTGCAGCGTGCAGACCCTTGTTCACTGCTGGTGGAAACACATGGCTACTGGTGGTGATTATGTTGGAAAATCATTTTGTAGCTGAGAATTTGCTCTAGCAGATAGTGCTATTGTGTTCTTCGTATCCATTGTAGTTTCCATGGAAATAAACAGGAGGCAGTACTCTCAGAGTGACCTACATATTTTACTGATAAACACCTTATAGAACATGCTCTCTGGTTTGACTTAGCTTAGTAGAACAAACAAATAGTGGTCAAATGCAATATTAAGATGTTTGGACCATTTTCTGAGGCACTATTTCTTAAATATAAAACTGGGAAGGGTTAGGAAATATTACAGGTAAACCAGGTAAAACAGCTTTGAATAAGTAAGTCCTCATAAGATATAACTTACCTGACAAAATAGTACTTTATTATTTGTTAGTACGACAGAAATAGGAATAATTTAAAAACTTTGAGCAGGAATGGTTTCACTATAATTATTTTAATGCAAAGAATCAAAATATGTAACAAAAACTTTAGAAATAGAAATTTGAAATAGAAAAAAGACACTTACTGAATGCAGACAAGATCTATTAAATACAGCATAGACTGTGAAGAAAGCAAATTGCTAAAAGATGGCCCACTGGTCTTTCGGTGGCTCCACACCAGGGTAGTTACCTGCAGTTGTACCGCACCATGCTAAGTAGAAGTATTTTATCTATTCCTTTCATTAGCAGTAGTCAATTAAATTTCCTTTGTAAATTCAAGTTATTTCCAGGCTCTGAGAGTTCTTTGAATTATTCCCATCATTACTGAAATCAATCATACTACTGCAAATAACTACAAGGAAGGTTAACTACTTTGCCTTAATTGATACTGTTAATTGGCTACCTCACTGATTTAAATTTTAGAGTTTGTCTTCACTGAGGCAATTAAAATAGCTTACTTCTGTAAGACTGGAAATTCACTACCTGGTCTGGAAAATTCTGACTGACGTGACATTCACTTACATTAATGCTCTAACCCTGGAACTGACTTTTGGAGGGCAAAATCCTCTTTCACTTGAAATTTGCATCAGAATTAGATGCTGTCATCTTTTACCTCTATTAACATAAAGACAAGATTTTTCAGGAAGGAGGAGTCTTTAAAAACATTGAGAATTTTCTGAAAACCAAATGCTTGTTTACTCTCAGATGGGTTAACTCTATTAATTGAATAAATTCCCACAAGATAACTCCATGATTTGCCAATGTAGGAAGTAATTTTTCAAAGAGCATAGTCTGAAAGTTTAACAGTAAAAAAACTCGTGCCTTTGAAAAACAGGATCTGAATGAAATTACTGAAAATCTGCAAACAGCACAGACATAGCAGTTACACATATTTCGACCCTTGGGGCTTCTTTGGGTACTATTAGGGAAGCAAATTAGTGAAAGCAATATCAGATATGAAGAGTACAACAGCATGCATCAACAAACCTTTAAAAAAAAAAATTCTAGCTCCTGATGGTCAGACTCTGAAAAGATTTTTGCTATCAAATTGGATATTTAGGCTTCATACAAGAAAAAAAATCAAGATTAATCCAAATTAAATCAGATCCCTGTACAGAAAGAAAATGTAAAAGGAGAAAGAAAGGCAAATATCTGTCTGTAAATAACAACATTCTCCAGAGTTTACAGCTCAGCAAGTTAGCCACTGAGACAAGCAACACATGTTTTTGAATAGGTGACTTTCCTCTAGGAGCTGCAATAAAAACTGCTGCAAGGGAGGGGTATGTCCAGACTCTTTTGCAAAGAAAGAAAAAGAAAAAAAGAAACTCTTAATAAATTGCAAAAGGAGAACCATAAATCTTTTTCAGTGCTCCACTAGGTAAAGTGACATAGTACGTGCACCTGCAAAAGCTGTCAAAGTCATTTAAGAAGTCCTTCCATTACTGACGTACCCTGCTGTTTGCAGTTATTTAAGCTTTTAATTTGTCTTTTCTGCATTTTGAAGTGTGTAACCTTTTTTATACCATTTTATGAAAAAAGGACAGACTTCTGTTTCCTTCCTGATCAGCATTCTAATAACAAACAGACCATTTAAATTTATTACCACAAGAAATGATATTGTAACACTCCTTTCTTGCTGCACCAGAACTTTATAAAGTCTTAATAGACTGCTGTCATGTTTTTTCTACAAACTGAAGAAACAAATTTCTTAAGAACTACTCAACTGTTTTTCTTATTTCAACTAGTTCTGCTAACATAATAAACGTATTATTTAATGTATCTACCTTATACCTAAATATTAGCTAAGATTCAGTGTTGGCATTTTATATTTTTCCATCTTCAAGCACCCTGCGCCACAAAAATCCATCTCACCTTTCTCAGAATATAGTTCAACACATTCTGCACTGTTTATCACACAACAAGCACTCGCACTCACCACAAACCACTGTTGAACCATCTCCCAAGCCTGCATGCAAAACACAGCAAAGGATCAACCACAGTCAGCGTGAGATTATGTTCAGACAACCCAACTCCATGGAGAGCAATGGCTTTTGCTAGTTATGTTTGGAAGTTGCATTAATTCATTCTGGTGGCAGCATACGACTGCAGGTGATAAGCTCCTGACTATGGACAATTGAATGTTGTTGCTATACATTCTGTTTTTCACTGGTTGCAAGCAATGTCCTTGAATCCCAAATATATTCTTGCAATAATAAAGGCGATGCATTTGGCTAAAGATTCAAACCTTTGGTTTCTGCCTGACTTCTGACTTAAAAATCTCTTCCCACAAGTGGTTTGTTACCTATACAACTGTGGCAAATGCTGATCGCTGAAACCAGAAAAAGGTGATGACAGGATAAATGTGGGTAGAATCAAACAAGTGGGAAGGGGTCCTTACACTGTTTTATTCTGCTTGTTGGTAGCCTCACAAAACATACCACTTTAGTGCAAAAAAGCAGACAAAATACAGGAATGCTAAAGGATTTAAATTTAAGATGGTTACATTTTTGATTGGGCATGAAAGTCAATCTTTGAAATGCCAGTTTTTTATTTAATACCAGACCTTTCAGAAGCACAACTTTCTGGAATGAGTGCTTATTGATCAGCAGCGTGGCAGGAAGTTTAACCAGGCTGCTGCCATTAATTGTCCTCAACGTAAGAAACAAATAATCTTTTGAGTAATGGCAGCACATATATAACTTCACATTTACTGCCTGCTCAATATATCAGCACGTGTAGAATTTCAAGTAAAGAAAAATATCTACTACACTTCAAATACATGAAGTACTGTTTGCTTTTTCTTAATAATTTTAAGATAATTCATTCAATATGAGAAAGTAAAATAAACAGAAATCCGCTATTACTTGTGCTTCAGTTTTTTATTTCACCTATCCTCTATGACACAATAACAGAAGCAATTACAGTTTCACCTCCAGTAAGGAAGCAAGAAACTTTCCAGTCAACTACAACCCACTTCTTTACAGTTAAAGGCAGAGAACTGAAGCAATGGGTAATGAAATCAAAGGAAGTGTACTTAACCCTGCACTCCACAAGAGCCAGGACTGATAGGGAAAAGGGAAAGAACAGAGATAAAACATAAGTACAGTTATTAAATTTTCTCTTCCTAGTTGCCTTTCCTTTTTCAAGGATATGGTACAAATAACCACCGAAAAGCTGAAAGTAGTGCTTGGAATGCCAATTAGCTACACTGGCATCAGACCAAGATGGATGCAAAATAAAATTCCAGGTGAATTTGTAGAAGTGGTCTCTTCAAAAATTCCTTGCATGCTTTTACCCATATAAAGTAAGATAACATAGTGATGCCACATTGTGTGATATCATAGAAGTTGCCTTGAATATAAACTAAATGGATACCATCTAAGATGCCATATTTCCTTTTATTAGTAGAGGTAGTAGTAATACATGGGACTTAAGGGTAGTTCTACAGACTATTAATGCAATAAAAAAACAGCTTCATCTTTCCTAGGATAAAGACCTTCTCTGCTTTAACATATTAAGATGCATAGATAATGCATTTGAAAGGTCATGAAGTGGCTGGAAAACACACAACTGCATGCCATGAGACAACAGTGTCCTTGATTCTGGGATCCTGATAGTTGAAATGGCACAGAAAAAGAGATCAACAAAGTAGGTCCCCAATGAGAATAAGAAATCCTTTCTGTGCCTGAGTGTGACAGAGTCTGCCACAGCAGGAAAGTCCCCAAAGTATGTTTAAAGACAAAGGCAACCTGAACATGAATATCAGTGCTGAGACAAGATTTGTCACAGCAGTGACATGTCTTGGGAGAGATGGTCATGGAAAGCACATTCTTATTATTTCTGTTCCAAATTAGGGCCTTGACAAATTAACACATTCTAAGCTTTCTACATTCATACTCCTGAACACAGACGTTATTTGAGGATTTTACAATACTGCTTTGCATTTTTACAGATTAAATACTCTCCTGCTCACTTTTCTCAGACACAGTTGCTTGTCTTCCAAACAACAAGTCTCCTTTTCTTTGGTTTCTTTTGGGAAGCCCATGACATCTCCCACCCCTATGCACCAACCGAGGCCCCAGGCTGCCCACAGCTGGCATTGCTCTGCACAGCCAGCTCACTCTCAGCCCTCTCTGTGGCACAGAGGCCATTCTTAGCAGAACTGGCCACTTGCAGCTGACCTGCTTTGGCACCTGGCCGCACAGAGTGCAGCAAAGGAAGGTGGCCTGCCTGAACTTCTGTTAGCAGCAAGGAAAAGCATTAGCCTTTTAAGATTGGACATCTGAGATGGCCAGTGCTATTTGCAACAACTAAAGGCAGCAGCTATTTTATCAACAACAATTCTTTCTGGTTTGGTAGGGGGTCTTTTGTGAGCGATTTTATGAATGAGATTTACCTGGCAGAATTTTTAGCTACAAAAACTAACAAAAAAAAATCCACTTACTTTCTTCCTTGATTGTTAGTAACAATATTCAATTATTTGACCAAAGGGAAGCAGCAGGATGGAGCACTGAGAGCAATAAAAAGATGAGGGGA
Source organism: Perdix hodgsoniae (assembly GCA_035772895.1). Lineage (NCBI taxonomy): Eukaryota > Metazoa > Chordata > Aves > Galliformes > Phasianidae > Perdix > Perdix hodgsoniae. The sequence continues at coordinate 10,871,428 of JAPSGF010000009.1, read as the reverse complement.
GCACACAACAGAAAGGAAGAATTAATCCATGTCCATATGTAGAAAGGTATGTGAAAGGCAGGAGAGTGTTTCTGAGGAAGCATGAAAGCCACATTGTGTGATATCATAGAAGTTGCCTTGAATATAAACTAAATGGATACCATCTAAGATGCCAAATTTCCTTTTATTAGTAGAGGTAGTAGTCATAGGTCAGAAGGTAACACAGAGTGCAGCTTCAGTGATTCAGAAGAGTTGCAAACACAGTCCACCTGGGTGGAATACGTTATCTATCATTCTTATGCAGGTAAAAGCAAGATTACTGGTTAAGCCAATCTTTTAGTTAAAACATATGACATATTCTTGCATCAGCAGAACTATCACATTGCAAAATCCCTCCTGGAATTAATCATGGCAGATCACACACAACTCTTCTCAGAGGAAAAATTATCAAAAGCACAAATGTGTTAAGAGAATAATAGAAGTGACTGAAGGTAAAATGCATTAAGCAGGTGTGAACCTCAACACAAAAGTCATGTTTTTAGACCTCAAAACTTACTGAGAAGCCCACATATTACAAAAACAATTACATAAAACCTGAGCAGCACTGAACTCTGTCCATCAAACCTCCAGACAACTGAAGAGCCAATAGATACCAGTCACATTTACAAAGAAAAGTGATTGTGCCCTCAAACAGAAAGATTGACTCCCAATACATTTCTGCCCAAGGCTCCTAACCAGAAGAATTAGGCAGTTAGAGGAGTCCACCCATCTGCCTGGCACCAGTAAGGCTATTCTGTTTGACACAAACGGCCTTTACAAGGCACCTAAGAATATGGATGGCACTCTGAGTTGGGTATCTGCAGTAATTCCAGCTGCCCTCACGCCTAAAATACACAACAAGCAGCAGGGAAGCGGAATTACTGGGATGTAATCTTGATCCTAGGTGGGCTTAATTGCCTTTTGGCCATGCCTCTCTTATTCCACTTACTGTGGAAAAAGCAGAAGATACCACTGCAAGTAACTTTGACATTTCAGTGAAGTGTCTAAAATTATCTGGGTTGAATCCTGACTCTCACATTCAGGGACACTGAGATCCCTGCAGGAGAGGCTTTTTCTGTTTCTTCTACTTCTCCCTCCTTCAGCCCCCAGGGCAAACTTTACTTTCAATTGAACTTCTTTATTCATTTTTTTCCCCCCACTCAGTTACAGGATTAGAGAGAGAAAGAAAAGGTTAGGGAACAGTCAGTGACAGAGCTGAAGCTTTAGATACAAGGTTGTGCTCTCCAAACTTTCAGGCCAGGAGGCAAAAGCAGTCTGGAAGGGACATAGGTGGACTGACCCCGGGACCCCCTGCTTTGGACAGGGTAGGTCAGAATGCTGCCTGTGATTGCTCCTCAGGAACACAGAAGAAACAGTAATTTAAGCAGAAGATAGCACTGTCACATTAAGATGTCCATAAGCTCCCCTGTTTGTGAAAGAACATTTTTCTTTTAGATTCTTCCACTTCTTTGTAGAAGAAAGGCCCTTGGAAAAGCCGCTCTTGTGCTTGCTGACAAAGTAAACTCTAGTAGTAGATCTAATAGCCAGGAAAAGCATCTGCAAACTTTTTACTGCTTAAGTTTCTTTCTTAGATAGATCAAAGTTAGATGCACTGGTGATATTGCCCTGAAAAATTAAGTGTTCCATTAAACGTCCCACCAGGCAACTAAAAATTCCAGAGCAATTTCCTGACCATTAAACTATCTTTCCTTAAAATAAATAAATAAATAAAATACAAATCATGGTAAATTAGTGGAGAGATTTCTTGAACGTTCATTGAAAAACCCAAAGAAGGACAGGCAAGGGTTACTTCATTTCATGGGTTAGCAATGGACAGAATCCTGCTAAAGAGGTGCAACAGCCTTTTCCTGAACCCTGTGGAGAGGAGAGTGGGCACAGAAGAGAACAGTACTCTCACTAATAAAAACACCAAAAAAAACACTTTACAAAGATATATATATATATATATATACACATACATATATATTTCATTTAAATATGTTCCCTGATTAAATGAAAATCAGCCACCATTGCAGCAGAGGCAGTGACTGCTATCACCTGATGAGGGGAAGCTCTGAGCAACATGGGGACAGCAGCTCTGCTTGGTGCTGTGCATTCCTGACAATAAAACGATGCAAGATACATGCAAACACCTAAATCTTTAGGTTACATAAAACCCTCATATCTTCTAGTTAATAATAATAATGCAAGGAAATGGTGCTTGGTATCTAAATGATCTGCTGCCACAAAAAGCAAGGCCTTTACATGGCAAAGGATACACTCTTGGAGCCACGAGAGGGCACTCTCGTAATCTGCAATTTGAATTTTCTCTGCCTAGGTTTTCATTTTTAATTAAAAGGAAATCTGTTTCACAGAATGAAGAGATCTTATTTGACACAGCAAGACAAAAGATTTTTGTCCAAGTTAAGAAAGCTCGTGATATTTACAGCATTTTTAAATTAGGCCATTTAAGCTGAAGAAACAGAATTTACTAACCGACCAAAGCTTATTCCAAAACCCCATTTCTCAGAAACAAAATGTGATTTCCTTTAAAAACTGCCTGTTACTGGTTATGAAATCTGTCTATTTGTAGTATTTTAGTCAACGAGGGGTAAAGATACCTCCAACTATAAAACCAGTACAGACACAAAGCACAGATGTGATCTCAAGCACATTAACTGAGTACAGATAAAGACAAAGTTCTGTAATCAGAGCTACTATAGTTCTGAAATTATTACTGAGTTGTCTGGGAGGCTTTTTTCTCCTCTTTTTTTCTTTTTCTTTCAAGTTCATTCTCAGCGTTCAGTCTCCTAATATAGAATCCCTACATTCAGCACCACATTATCTCAAGCATTCTCTCTCCTCTTTTATGCTCTTGGAAAAAAACAACTCCTCAGAACAGCCCACTCTAACCATCTTTTTTCAGGTTAGGTGGGTAATCACTTACTGTAGGCCCTCGGTAGCTAACAATGATGTCATTTATTTTCCTGGTCATTGTAGGGGTATTGATAAATGTGGCACTTCTGAAGGTGAGGTTATTCTGAACACATCTTCCTCCCTGACTCTCGCTGTCTCTGTTGAGCCAAGTACCTACTCCAATCTGAATTACATACTTTCTAGCTAATATGCTACAATAAAGCTGTAAAAGCTATATTTGTGATATGCTAAAAAAAAAAAAAAAAAAGTTAATTCTTCTCAGGAATAATAAGAAACAAATTCAGACCAACGTGGCTTTTATTACCTCACGCAAAAGAGGTTTGTTTTTTTTTTTTAGAAAAAACTTTTTTAGACACTGCATTTAAATCTTGCAAAGTCATGGGAAGTCGTTCTCTTGGCTTCTCAATATATGAGCACTCAAAGTAGAGCTGACACTCATGGATTCCCAGTAAATCCACACTTCGAACCCAAACGCCCAGGTTTCCATTACGTCTGCAAACCGGTGCGTGCCTAACAGCCCAGGTATTACATACCTTTCCTTAGAGACAAGGGGGCATTGCTAACTTACTCATTATACCATGAACCCCTTCTTCTTACTTGGTTTTCTGCAAACCTGCAAGGATATTTTATTAGCCACTAAATACATTAGTACTATTTACATCCTCAAATGCTCTGTTTTTAATAAGCTACCCTATCACCTGATAAAACAGTAATATTACAAAGATCTTATTCATGAAATCAAATAGATCTTCTGGGCTCATAATAGGCATGCTGTCTTTTCAGTTATTTACTTATTTTTTTAGCAATTCTGCAGCGCTCTCATTGCACACAGGCCCTTGACTACTCAGAAATCAGCTTTACCTGCACATATATAATGGAACAGAATTAAAGCAGATTATGCAAATACTGAACGTTCAGCACCGTAATACCCCCTCATCAATTGTTAAAGGAACTCAGCAATATCATCAGCAAGATGCTGCAAGCAGAACTGAAGAGATCTCGTGCTTGCATTAATTTTTATTTTAAAAATTTATAGCCAGTAATTTCTTAGATATCCTTTTACATCTAATTAAAGTAGGAGATAAAACAGGGACTTATTCAATCAAGGCATGAAACAGTTAACAGTGGTGCACATGCCAAGGTTTTAATAAGGCTTAACAATAAAAAGCTTCAACCCTCCACTTTCCCTCGATTTTGTTGTGGTTTTCCCTTGCTTAGGGCAATCCATCTGTTAATGTTGACTTGCAATACAGTTAATCTCATACACGTAGAAAAGTGTAGAACAGCTAACCTAAGCAAGAGTAAGCTCAAATGAATATTACAGAGATAGAACAATTCATCCTAGGCAAAGATTAATTGTGTGCATGTGCGCACGCGTGCAGGAAGGCACACATGAGCATGCTCCTGTTATTTCATCTTTTTTTTTTTTTAGGAAAGACTTTCAAAATGCCAATTAGAGGAGGGAAGCTGATCACGAGCTTTTGCAATAACACATTTAATTATTTATCCTCCGATTAGATTTTGACAGCTATTTTACATGCTACAATTTGCTTTGATTTGTTATTATTTTTCTGATAGCCTATTGCTGATGTGGCAAAAAAAAAAGAAATATTATAAGAGCACCGTGAGAGCAGTGCTATAGCTTAGTAAATATTCATTGTTAAAAATGGCTCTGCGCTGTGACCAGTGCTGGTATTCTCCCCGGGCCAAACTGGCCTTGTTTTCAATAAAACCAGAGAAGTATCCTTTCCCTGGAGCCCTGTTAGGCTGAGGCTGCAGTTGGAACTGTCATCTTCACACAAAAGCAAAGGGGCTGGGTTTTACAAACGCAAAGCCTAATTGGGAGATCTTCGTGGATGTACTCTTGACATTTATTAAAGCCTCATCAACAAAACAGGAAATAACCATACTAATTAGCAGACCCACATACAAACTACTATTTATTGGGGTAAAAGCATATTCAGAACAGCAGTCATTTAAAATGGTCTGTCACAATGAAGGAAACCTTTGCATCATACACAACGATCCAAATGAACTATATTGTACAGTATCTCAGGTAAGTATTAGATGGCTTTCATATGCATTCTTTCCAAGCAGCAGAGAATGAATGGCTCACTGCATGCATCTGACAGGTCAAAATCTAACCACAGATTTTTTATACTTAAGTTATTAAATGTTGTAGTATGGAAGAGAGGGCAAGAAAGTGAAGGGGTGCCTCTTCTTTGGAAGCAAGATTATCAGAAAGCACTCTCTTCTGCTTGTTATTTGTTTAGGTTTAGGGTGGATATTCAAACAGATTCGTGCCGCAACGTAATCAATACCATGTCCCTATATTAACTGTCCATCAACATTCATGAACTGCCACATTAGCAGTACCATTATACTGCTGCTGACACTCACGGGTACCATTTTTAGAAATCTAGGCGGAAAGATCCATCTCCAGCATAGAGAGAGTGCTATAGATATAATATTAAGCAATAATAGTAGCAATGAGACTCATTTGTTGTATGCTATAGGCTCAGTACCAGCTCTGAAACACTGGCACTCTTGTGCATTTGTCAGTGCATATATTCATATTTATTTGGATGTAAAGATTAAAAGAAACACCTAATCATAAAGACATTGCATTTATTTTTACTTAAAGACCAAAGAACAAAAATAAAACCAAGAGTAGCAAGTACTTGCCTTTACTTGCTTTTGGAGAGGAAGAAAAGGGGAAAAGTGTAAAGAAGAGGTAAAGGCAATAGTGCAAGATCTGAGTACTTGTGAGCGAGCACTGCTCACTCTTTCCCTAATCCTGGGCTCAGGTGGTGTTGGAGACAAGAGCTGGGGAGAAGACCAGGACATTCTGGTTGCAGCAGGGCAAGAATGAGAGGCTGTTAGTTACCACGCTTTCAAACCCTTTCTGTACCTACATATGCATGCACTATTTACATACGTGTCTAACTGTATATGCATAGAAACGTATGGCATGATATGCCTTCTGTCTTGCTCTCAAAACCAGAAAATGTCTGATACGAATAACAACAATAACATTGAGGGAGTTAGCAGTGTGCAGCTGTATGAACAATCACACACACAGGTTTAATTGTCCTGTCAGAACAGGCCCTCAAAAGAAATGCTAAATTGCACGGAGATAAAGTAATCCCTTGCCTCCTGCACTTAGCAATAGGCAGGACTATTACACTAGCAAATTACTGCACATTTCTTTAATAAAAACAGCATATAAGAATTCGATGGCTGCAAGAGTGCTTTTTGTGACATATTTACAGATATATATACAATTGTAGATTCAACTACACTAACCTGTATATTGCTTTATGCTGCACAAAAAGCTTTTTACTACCTCACATTATCAAATTATTTTGGTGCAGGGGAAAGAAGTTGCTGTATATTAAAAGGAGTTATCCATTAGCAGTAAATATTTTAAGAACCCATTCTTGTTTTTAATACTGCAGTTCTAGAGCCATACATATAGCACAGAATATCTTCTGTTCAGATACTGAGTGAAGAGAATGTGCTGTAGGCAAGTTTCTGAGAGAAGGGAGGCACCCCAGCTGCCTGTACATAAAAATATGGCGAGGGCACACAGTTTGACACTTTATCACTAGCTTTAAAGGGATCGTGAAAGCATGCACAAACTAAAAACTGCCTAAATAATTCAATGCAGAAAATCCTTCTATAATTTATAACCCCACTAAAAATCATGACTTAATGCTAACGTACAATTTCAGCATTATTTAGCAATTATCTGTATTTATGTATCAATTCTATGTTGAACTTCACTGACTTTGTATTCATTAAGGATAAAACAAAGCTAACTTGAAACTAAATTGATTACAAGGACAATTCAGTTTTTATCATTGTGCTCAAGAGCAAAAAGAAAACACTATTACAATCATCTGGACTGAATTTCAATACTTGGTGTCTGAGGAAGATATATGTGCTAAAAACCCACGTGTAAAAATTCATTGCGTTCATTAAAAGCATGCAATAACAGTATAATACAAAATCTATATCCAAACATTAAAATACATACATACACACAGTCCTTGCAAGTAAAAAAGTATTATGAAAACTCTTTTCCTGATAACTCTGAAATAAAATTGTCAAAATGAACGCAGAGCCATTAAAACCCTTGGCAAAGTTGGGATGCTACACCTGTTACTGCAATTCGGGACCAGAGCAGGCTGGAGAACAAAAGGACGAGATTGACATCGTATTAACTACTTGGCCCATTAATAAAATAACAAACTATTACTTTCTGAACAGGGCTAAAAGTCATGCGACTGCCAGATCAATTTATTACAAATACAATATTGATGTATTCCATTACCAGAAACTAAAATAGATGGCTTAACACAGGTCTGTGAATAGAGCAGCACGTATTTGCTACGAGAAACCTTTATCAAAAACAGATTTAAGACAAATTAAATCTCAGATCTATACTGATAAATCTCCCGGGTTTTCCCCTCTCAGCAGAGATGAAGTACGAATAGCATATTTTCTCCTTCTGAGCGGTATGCTATGACAGAAGTATTGCTTTAAACACCGTGATTTAATCATGCTATTCAAACAGACAGTATAATAATCTTATATTCACTGATGCATTACTCTAACTGGAAAAAATTTCCTCACAGGCATGTGAAGTAGGACAGACATCTCAGGGTTCTTACCTGTGCAAGCCTTCGCTTTTCTGAGTTCTCTCTTTTCTCACTATGCACTGTGTAGACTGGAGCACTCTGCACTGCAACAGCACCACAAGTTCGATAATCTTCCTCGCTCTCCTATGCAACAAAACAGATTCAGATTCCTTCATTTATAATCATTATCTGCACATGTATCCTCCATATTATGCATGCAGAAAGCATTCAAAATTATCTTGCCACAATCTATTACTGTCATGAAAATACCATCTGTAGTAAGAAAATCAAATTTAGCTATTCGTGAAGCCAGATTATCAACATTGTCATTTAAAAGATGGATTGTTCAAGTCTTTAGGAAATATTTTGGAAAGTTTTCTTAAAATAGAATAAAATATATTTTAAAAATGGTTCCTTCTCTCTACAGAAAAATCTCAAGTGGAAACAAAATCTTCAGTAGGAAAAACAGCTGCAAAATGCCCCAAACATCTTTTCTGATATTTCTGCGACATTACTTTTGTAAAATGAAACTGTTCATTCATTTTTAAACATTGCAATTGTTCACATATCCTATGAAATCCAGAGAACTACACCTTCTGAAATACACTGCACCGCAAGGCTCTTCCATCGCAAATTCTCAGCTTGAAGCAAAGGCTACAATTGTGATATCAAAGCAATCAACTTTATGAAAACATACATCCTGTTAATGCATCTTTGAAAACCTCTGTTGTTCTATGATAAAATATGCAAACAATAAAGAGATTATTCAGTGGATGCATAGAATGACAGATAGTTGCCAGAGGGCTCGTTATGAAAAATGTATTGTTGAACAAAGGGCTAAGCATATTTCAAAAGTCATTAAAAACACAAATCTCATGTGATTTGTTAAGTATGATCTTCAAGCACACAGGAAGCAAGGTAAGAGAGAAGAAGTGTACTACATACCTTATGTTTCAACTTACTCCTCACTTCTTTTATTCCTTGCCTTGCGTGGTTTTTTGCCTAGAAAATTAAAAGGCCGTATGTAACACTGTAGCCATGCAACACACTTTATGATGCTGCACTTATTGTACCTATTTCCTTTTTTTACACATGGTACTACACAGGACAATTACCTGTATCACAAATGTTGTGTGTGCCTCGTCAGGATATCTGATATATTCATGCTTTGTCAGTATGCAGGGCTCTTTCAGTACAGTGAAAACATACGTGCACAAAAATTCTCCGGTATTACTGAAGACAGGCTGAAAATGGCCTTTATTTGAAACGGTACTTTAAATTTCAAAGGCTATTTTAGCAGTAAGGCACATTGGAAAAAATGTTAAGATTTTTCAAGATGACTGCTACAGTGTTCCAGTCTGGCAACTTGCAGGGCAACATCAATCTTAAGAGAAATGAAGTGATTTCATATGCAGATGGAGATTTTGCCCAGTGTTGCTGAACAGAATAGTGCTGCTATTTAGGGCAGAATTGCGTATGTATTAAAATAGGCAGCTAAGGATCACTGTTGCATAGAAAACAGAATCAAGAATGTTCTTCAATAGAGAAATGAATTATCAATACAGAATACTGTGTTCTTATGTGGAAAAAAAAAAAAAAGGAAGGAGGGAGGGAGGAAGACGGAGAAGGGAAAGAAAGGGAGAGAAGGAGAGGTGAGGGGAACAAAACAACAAAGAAAACTAAGCCTAATAGAAAGTATGTTCTTCTTATGTGGATATAGCTCATATAGGAAAAAGCTAGAAAAGTTTTCAAGGTTGTCATGAAAATAGACTGCTATAAAATATAGTTAGTGGCTGAAATATGCAGAAATCACCAATTTTTCCATGTTTTTCAGTACATGGAAATTTGGATGAAAAAAAAAAAATCATTTTCTTGATTCAAGAGGTCGGAGAGTTGTTTTCATCTTTAAATCATACATCTACAAGCTCAGTAAGAGCACAGTGGGGTGCCATGTAGCAGATGCTAACCTGAGAGCCACTTTAAACTTTCCAGCTCGCATTCACAGCTTTTGGATGCATTTAAGAGCACTTTGTTCTAACTCTGAGGGATGGCACCAATCACATTATTTACTCAAGGACAGTTATCTAGCAACTAAGACATGCATATGTCATTTCTCTGGTGGTAGGCTCCACAAAGTGCAAGTGTGTGAGAAAATACATGACAATACTGCAGGCACACAGATCCTCAAAAAATTTACCAGCTCCTTGGAATGAACAGAAGATCGATTTGAAAAATCTTGATTATCAAGGACAATTAACCGAATTGAATGCTGGGATAAGATTGTGTAATCACAGTCAAAGCTAATGCAAACCACAGAAGAATAATTTCCAGATAACCTGTTAGTGAACCATTTCTTAAATGATGCATGGAGTTATGATATGATGTAGATTTAATTTATTTACCTGTTTCTCTCTTCACAACTGCTATTTTTTTCAACCGATGTAAATTAAAAATTCTCTTTGAAAACTTAACGTACGCTGGCTTAGACTGATCATCTAATTTATTCAGCACTACTTATTACGTATTCGACTAATGAAACATTTAGAAAAAAAAGCCAAAAGTCTTTTCTCGTGTATTTAAAATCTAACCTCTAAATACTTATCATCTCATTTTAAACTATTGCTCTACTTTATTTTGTCCTGTAGGATTTTTTCATACTGGCTATACCTTAACTATTTATGTTTTGTTGGTTAGACAGGATTTTAAAACAGGATATTTTTAAGCTCAAAGCAATAAATACAGCTAAGTGTGAGTATTCTGACAATTTTTAGAACAGCAGATGACACAAAAGACTTGCTGCACACATTACTGATGCTTTACCATATTTTTACAATAGTGTAGCACGTACTGCCAAAGAGAAATCACATTTGTGTCAGACAGGACTCCATTTGTCCTGAACAACCTTCTCAATTGAAAAGACTTTCTACCACATGGTAAGGCTATATATTATATAATTACATACTGTGAATCCTTATTTACAATTAAATGTAACATTTACAAAATGTTTTACACCCATATTAACTTTGCAATGCATGAGCTACGTCACCAGACCAGAGTGCAAACGAGAATTTCTATTTTCAGAGTCCATATTTTGATGACTTTCTCATCATGATACAAAGACTTTACAGCTGTGCATCAATTTGTTAAGTGATATTCAAGTAAGTACTATGATTGAGACAACAGCACAGTGACCCTTTGAAAATGTCTGATTTTATGCACAACCTATCTGGGAGATACCGAATCAATTCTAAAATCCAGTGCTCACTGAGAAAATGAAGCTATAAGTATTTGGCAGGCTGAAGTGCTTCTCTGCAATATATTTACAAAATGTTTAAGTTTTTAAGTACTCAGGAAGAATCAGAGATGATTGGTAGAGAAGGCATTTTTACATATAATTGATTTGAAATAGATAACTTACAATTTTGTATGCTGTTTTCACAGCCGGAGTGGCTTTGGTCATTGCTGTGTTGATCAGGGCACCGCCTTTCTGCAATGAACAAAACATGGTATGTTAATAACATTTATAACCTAAGTCAAAAGTTAAGACAACAGGACAATTTGAGTGTGCTGAAAAGAATTAGCAGCTTAAAGAGGCAAGAACAGCCACAGCTGTGTTTCTTCCACAGCCCACTGTCTGCAGACACACAAAGGTTACAGTATGTCATTATCAGAGCTGACGCTTTTATCAATGCATTCTAACAGGATGATGTATTGTCATTCTTTATTCACTGCTACCATATCAAAATCAATTCAGAAGTTACGGCTATTTATCTTGCGTTCCTACCCTAAATTATGTAACTTCAAAATACTTCAACTTGAAATAAATAACTATCATGTTTAATCACCTAAGAATTGTATTAATCTAAAACAATGTATTTTATTAATCCTGCAGAATAACAAGGTTGTACCAAGTATCTTTTGTTAGACAAACTGCACAAACCCATACTAACTATATGCTGTTTACTAGAAGTAATAAGCTTCATATCAAACTGTACTGAGTCTCACCCCCACAGTAGACATGTTATATTTATGTTTTCTTTCCAAATAAACAAACTTTTTAAATTATATACATAAAAAAGAAGGCAAAGTTTTGAAGAAAGAAAGCTGTTAAGCATTCAGATTATTATTATTATTATTATATATTTTTTTTCCAAAAATCAATTACTTAACCAACAAAATATTTATACCTTGACGGTATACATCCATTGCTGGTAAGATCTTGAATTTCCTGAAATAAAAAAAGAAAAAAACAAAATCAAACATATATTCAACATCTTAAATGTCTCAGCCCTCTTCAAAGTCTGCATTAAAAATTCTCTTAGAGGATTATTCATTAATTTTGTTCTTTCCAGATAGACAAAGAACTTAAAGATAAGAATATGTACATAGTAAGGAAAAAAAAATCTTATTTAATGTTTTCTGTTTTCTTTGCGAATTCTTATCTTTTCACAATGTTTTTTTTTAAATTTCAATTGAAGTACAAAGAGAAATTAAAACTACAGAAGCATAACATACTGTTAAAAATTCTGAAAAAAAGCACCAAATTAAAGGAAAGAATATCTAAATGAATTGTGTTCAAGAATAATGATCCCACTGGGTAACCTTTCAAGTAAGACAATGACATGGAATGCAGATGGTTCCATCCCAAGGAAAAAGCACTCGAGAAAAGTCTGAAGATTATGTCATCATCATGTACTTATGCATAGGAGAAATCACCACAACATGCTAACTGTATCTACTTTCTTTTTTTCTATAGGGGAAAAAGAATAACTATAAGGCAAGTGATAGCTATTGGTTTATGTAGGGATACCACGCCACCAAGCACAGGGTTAAATTCTATCAAGCTCTTGTTGAAGAAATGAATACTATTTCCAAAACGTGCTTCCGCTGAACACCAAGACCTGTCTCCACTCTGCGTTAGTTTTAGAGGAGATGAATCACTTGAATACCCTGGTACCATGAGCTATTGCTAACCACAACCATGACACTCGTGTTGATGTGATGAAATTTTGGAGACTGGAGACTTCTGAAGGAGCATATTGATACATCTGTGAGGATACAGACTTCTAAATTGAAATCACAAAACTTTAGCTTTGCAATAAATTAATAACTAAAGCCTTGGTAGATTTATTGCATGAGCTAATGGAAAATCAAATCACACTCAGTTCCTAGAACTAGCTGGATAAGAGGTATTCCCAAGTTTCTTTCCAAGTGAGGTGGAGAAACTGAGCTGCGTGCAGTTGTACCTGGCAGTACAACTTTCACCCATGACACTAAAATCCACATAAGACATTTTGAGACAGACAGACTCTCAGGCAGGATAGCATGAATGAAAGCAATATAGGCTTAGAAATGAGACAAATTCATAATTATTATGATCTAAACTCCATTAAGAATTTCAAAGAGAAACCAAAAGCAAATACCACTAAGTTTTTAATTCTTCTGTTTGGCTCCCTGGAACTACCAGAGAAAGTAGTGTGAAAAAGCATGCAATATGAGAATGAGAAAATGTAAGCATAAAAAAGACGGCTATTGAATGTCTTCTCACATTTAGGGCAATAAAACTTGATCAGCTTACCGAAACAAACATTTTCCAATTTCCAGTATAATTTTCTCTATTGATTTAGTTATGGTGGCATATGCGGGAAAATGCAAACTGAAGAAGAAAAACTTTCCATTTGAATGTGCAATTTTTAAATTACACTTTCTCTACTCTAAAATGCATTCAACTCTCCTTCTAACAGCTTATAGCTCTCTAAAGTACTATGACTTTCCTGAAAACTGGGTTGTCATCTGTGGGCTTTCTTTGTTGGTGTTAGTTGGTTGATTTGTTTTTCTGGTTGTTTTTTGTTGTTTGCTTGTATGTTTAAAACTTTGGCCCACTTGATAAGATGCATGGGATTCAACTCTGTGAAAAGATCATAGTTCTACGCCATTAGCGTCAAAAATGTCACCTTCAATTGCATACATATTGTTAGCCCTGCACTTCATAATGATAATGAGACAGCAGTTATGTAAATACTGAATATATGCCCTAAGCAATTTGTCCACAACCTGGCAATATACAGCTCAAGAGACTTGAAAAGTCACCACACAGTGCAATCCAAGTGAGAAGGGCTCCTGAGGCCGAACACTCCTGCCCAGATGAGAAGTGGTTCACTTCTCAAGCTGCCAATACATGGCCAAAAATCAAATTTTCTCTCTGCTCTAATCCAGTTTTATTGAGGACTCTTTGACACTTAACTGCAGTAAGCAAACAGACTAAATACTGACATTACCTGTCTGATTAACAGATGGATAAAATTTGTATACAGAGTACATAAGCTACGCTGTATTGACAGAAAGGAAGCAAATCTCTGTTTAACTTAATCACACTTAAATCATGAAAAAAAACCCACAAACGATGTGCTAGACCATAGCACAAGACTCAGAGAGAGGGAGAAAGCAGTGAAAACCTTTTAAAGGACACATGTTCTCTGAGTGTAATGAGGACATTTTGCAGAAGGTGAGGATGGCTCTGAACTAATACACCATCTCATGTTCTCTGTCCTAGGAACATGCCCCTGTAAGAGTGGTCCTGCAAAGGAAGCCCACCCCTCACTGCCATTAGCAACTTGATGGATTTGGTAGAGCCTCCATTTATCAAGGAAGCTTCTACCTTGCTTTCATAAGGTAGTGCTCTCGTGCTCTGTCATACATGCTGTGATCCATCATTTTGAAAGCTGATATAGTGTCTCAAAAAGAAATACAGCAGATAGGGTATATAAATGTCTAACAGGAAACCATGCAATAATCCTGCAATAATCAGAAATTGATTCAGCACACAATCTTATATATTGGTTAACTCTGTAAGCTGACAAATGTGAAAAGTGTTAAAATAACTGTCAGTGAATACAACCGTTGGAAACATCACCAGGAATAATACTTTTTTAATGAAGGAGGCAAGTATTTCTATATTCCTTCTCAGATGATATACAGTTGTTCAATATCAAGGTTCAATTTCTTTTCCTTCAGTAGTACATTTGCTAGTGATAATTAACTTATCTAAACAGAAACCACTGCTTTCTGCACTGCAGAAATAATTAGATGTGAAAAAGTTGGGTGAGTTTTTGAAAAGCCAACTATCCAGAACACAATCAGCAGTACAAATATGAAGATTCTTTTCAAGAAGTTAGCACAGTATTTAACAGTTAGTATAAACATGCAGATAAAATGCAACTGACAGTGACACATTTGATCGCATCTTAAAATTTAAGTATTGTTTTACTGGATTAAAACAAAATATCTTCATTTGTTATATTGACACAACTAGATACATGCTATTATTCATCCCAGCAGTCAAAGGCTAAAACCTTTCAATAATGAATGGAAACACTGAAACAGTACAAACATTAATGACTTCTAAAATGTATAAGGACGTCATCACGTTAAACAGCTCTCAGAGAAAAAGCATCAAGTAAAATACTCAAATTAATTCTGTACCTCCACAAAATCCTCCCGCTGTGATTTCTTCTTCAAAGACATCAGAGAATCCTCTTCCTGCATTTAATTTTGATAGTCGACCATCAATAAACTAAAACAAAAAAATAATTTAAAAAAAATCACACTTGCTTGGTCCTTATATTTCTTTACAATGCTATAATGGTATGTGTGTATGTTATGATGGAATTTATATGTTCAAGATAACATATGGCCTATGGATTATATATAATTTTATATGGGCTTTTCAACCAAGAACAGCAGGAATGTCAAAATACTGTAAAAAAATATCACTGTTACTTCCTTTGAATTTCTGCTACTTTTATGTATATTGAGTAAATTACATGTACAATGCAGAATTTACAAAAACAATTTGGAAAATTTTATAGCCAGTGAACTTACAACAGTTTGTTCAGAGTTACTTTCAATTGCTTTCAAGATCTTCATGCTTTCCTAATTGCATTAAAATATTTTAGTGTATGTTTATGGTAACTCTGTATTATCATAATCAATTAAAGACAGACAAAAATTCCTTTTTATGTTGGAACTCCTAAGGTTTCCCCTTATCGTAAACAGAAAATGATAAACAAACCTCCCTTTCTGCTTTACACATCAATGGGTCCAAAGTAGAACTTGTTGAAGTACACAGAACAAACATCTGGACACATTTCACTACGTGAACTTCAAAGAAATGATAAGCTACAGTGTCTAATCAAGCTCCATTAAAAGTCCAATGGATACGTTTTACAGGAAGTAACCTTCTGAGGAGAGGGTGGGGACATCATAGAAAACTGCCTGTACTGAAAGAGAAGAGAACCACTGTGGCTTGTTTTCAGAAATGGTGGCATTAGCAGCACGGATTTGATCAGCATTGTGCAAACTAACTTGAAGGATGTTTCACTCAAGTGCAAAAATGAAGTGGGGCATGATGCCAAGGCAGATTCTCCATCTGACTGAGCACAGTTCAGATTGACACCATGGGATTTTTAAGTTCTAACACAACTAACACCTATTTAGTTGCACCTACAGATACGTATTGCAATAATCATCCCTATGTACAGGTTGTAGTTGCATGAGTATGTGAATTTGAATCTATATGTATGGATATATAAAGAATGAAATGATTCAAATAGGTCAGAAAGAGTCAAAAGAAGATAACTAATGATTAAACCTCTCAGAAGAAATGAATACATTCTTTTCAGGAATTAACAAGCTTCAAAGAATATTTTTAAAGGTTCAAAATTCCTTCCAGGAACAGCTCCTCCTTATTTATTTTGAAAAGGCTAACTCAAAACTCAGAGATAAAGAGAAAAAGCACTTTCCTAATTACACGCAGTTCACCTCCTAACAAGAAGTTAGGAGTTATTCACTGTTACTAAACAGTACATAGGAATTGACCAAAATTAATTGCTTGGTTATGTCATATATTACTACAGATTATCCAAACAATGTCAGTGACAATCTAATGCTTGTCAATATCTCCATGAAACAAATTACATTCTAAGAATAGAAAAATTCCAGCGGCAATAATGAGACAAGCACAAAGATAAGCAGTCCTTTTATTTTTCTCCTGTCTCAACTCCTTGTTTTTTCATTTTACTCCAAGTTGGCCTTTTTCCAAACAGGTTGGGTTCACGGTCATACCTCTTTGGGATCGCTGGATTATTTCACAGCGAGAAGAGAGATAAGAACATCTTTAGCTACTGCTGAGGAAAAGAAAAAAAAAGAAGAAGAAAAAAACAGCCATACTTTGAACTGTAAGGCATTATCTCTTTGGGGAAAGTTATGAGTTCATTCCATACCATAGTCTAGCAAAAGATTTATGGGCATACTCAACGTTTGGTAAAATTCTATCAACACTGGCTGAATTTTAGTTTTTAGAAGATTAGTTCAATTGAGTATTTAATAAAAATACTGAAAAATAGATCTGTCCAAACAAACAAACAGAAAAACCAACCAGGAAGTGACAATATTACTAACTGTATTAGCAATCATTACTTTTGAGTCATATACTATTATGAGATGCATTTAAATCACCAAATAAAAAAAAATAGCATTTGGAATCATGCATGCTTTATACCACACTCTTCTCTTGTTTTTAAAGCCACAGTCCCTGGAAAATCAGTTCAATACATTCACTTACAGATCCATAGACACTATTCCTGACTACCACTTTTAATGAAAAATACTAACTCTGATGCTACTCTTGGATTTTATCAGACTGAAGAGAACTATCAGACTCCTTAAATGTTTTTGAATTCTAAAAGTAAAGGATAGACCAAAACCTGAAGATTTTGAGGCACAACTGCTAAAGAGGGAAGACAGAGGATGCTGTTTGTCAGTCAAACCCATACATATAAATAAATGTAGGGAGCAGTAAAAACTCCAAGGGAATCACCAGTTACTAAGAACAAGAACTCAGTGGAGCAAAGAATTTCCAAACAACAGCAGCTCAAAGTATATTATTCATATAATTATATTGTTTAAAGAAGTATTCTAATATTAGTATTCATTCTAATTCTATGAATAGTTTCCCTGGATGCCCAAAAGAACTATTTGACAAATACTACTATTAATTCCTTGAGAAGGAATTGAACTGAAGACAGCAACACAGTGGAAGCAAGTAACAGTACAATTCCTCGAAAAACAAAGGAAGCTGGAAATGATCCTATGTTGATTTCCTGGTAATTTGATGAACTTCCAAGAAGGAGAGGAGGGGAGAGAGAAGATTTAAAAAAAATACCCCCCACCAAAAACAAACAAAAACAACCATTAAAAAAAAAAACCACAACAACAAACAACATGAGTTAAACTTACTTGTCAGTCAATGCAAAAAACACCCAAACATATTTTACATACCCATTTTCGGCTTCTGAAATATTGTTTACCACTTAACAATTGGTCATTGTCAGGAACAGAATAGAATATAGTTTATTCTGTTGAAAACAACCTTTATAACAGCTCATTTTCAGTGGGAAAGCTATAAAAGATGCAGCTGGTCTGAGGATTAGCTGAAGTGGGAGTAACAATCACAACAAAGTAAGAGAATGAAAGAAATGTTTACTATTAAACCACATCATCAAAATTGTTACTATTTCCTAATCCTTTGTAATATACTGTTTCCTTTAGTGTGAATAAAATTGAAAACTAGCTATAAACAAACTATCAACTGATTATTTTCACTTGAGGATATTAAAACATAATGAGTAATTTCAGAGCCACACCAACATGCCCATAATTTCAGTGAAGTTAAACCTTTTCCCTACAACTGAAGACCTCGCTTAGTAACTCAACAACAGTTTGGAAACTTCATTTGTGAGTATTTTTCTTCCTAAAAAAGTTTAAGTCTTAAGATATGCAAAATGCAAACAGCTTGCTCTGCTATTTCTTTCCATTTCAATCACTTGCACCAGGTACACCAACAGGTTGCAGGTATCTTCATTATTTTTTTATTTACATTTTTTAACAATATAGTATAGCAGTAAAATAGAAGGAGCCCAATTCTACGATCAGAAAAACATGTTTTCAAAGAACTTCTACATACTATCATCCCTACATAAATCTTTACTACAGACATTAACTACTGATTAGCAACAAGCATTTTTTGAAAATCAGAAAATCCTATATATAACGGATTTCTATTATCTATTATGATAATCTATCTTCAGAGGGGTCCATTAGATTACTTCAACAAGAACTCTCATGCCTCAGTCATTCCAGACATTTGCAGGAAAATAACTTTGACTCTCAGGTTCTCCTTAATCAGCTACAATATTATTCTGCCTCTATGGCTCGGGTTGCCTACTTCAGAAACCCTAGCAATGAAAGCTGCAATTACAGTATGAATCCAGTTTTTCAATAAAATGCCACTGAAGTCCAATTTAAGTAAGCACTTTGCTGTTTAGATCTTTGGTCACGAGCCAAGGAAGCTGAAAATAAAGTTCCACCATCAAGCTGGGAGATCCACGACTTTTGTTGCCTAGATGAGTTGCTGACTGCCTCTGAACAGGTGCTGCCCCAGTTCTGCACCCTGGAATTATTTTCCTTTTTCTTTTTCTCCTTGCTCTTTTTTTTTTTTTTTTTTTTTAAACTATAAATGAAATTTTAATAATAGAATAAAACGAGGATGACTGCCTGGACACTAATACTTGTGTTTTACCCTAGAGTTTCATAAGATGACAGAAAGGGATATACATTTAAATATAAATGCATTTCCAAAGCAAATAATTCAATTTGGGTCTTTTACCATCTCATACCTGTTTAAACAGCTGAAGATTAACAGCAGTTTCCAGGAACTGTTTAGTAGTACTGGAACGATGCTTCACAAAACTATTCTCACAGAAAGTTATAGGTTCTCCCTAAAAGAATTTAAATGGAAAACATTGGATGTTAACTACAGCATACAAAGATGTTGATTTAAGATCTCACTATACATGCATAAAATAATAAAAAAAAAACCCAAACAAAACACAGACAACAGCAAAGAAATCTTCATACATTTTAAATAGCTCTCAGAACACATGTTGCAGTTGAACCTTTCATTTATGAAACTTTAACACTAGTCTACAAAAAACACTTAGCAAGGAAAAGGTAAGTGGTTTACACTTGGCTCGTATTACCTCTAAACTACTTGCCATTAAATATTTCAAAAAAAGTGGTTCAAAGTTTGAGGGATAGCAGGTCCTTTGCTTTGAATAGTTTAACAGTCATTACTCTAATCTAACAGGAAAATATTGCAATAAATTTAAATTTATTTTGACATTATTTCCACAAAAACAAAAGTCACAAGCATTGCCTTTTGGGAAAAATCTAAATAGATCAGATTAACATTTCGTAAAATAAAATATGACTGCAACACAAGTAAAGCACATAGTCCATAGTTTACCAAGCATTCTACAAAAAAAAGAAGTTTTAATGATGGAAAAATAAACAAGTACTCATTGAAAATGAAGTATTTGTTGAAAACTTACTAACTGTAAACAGCTCCAATTTGAAAATAAAGTTTCTTTATAAACAGTTGAAGTTGCTCCTATGTCATCCCTTAATTTGATTTATAATTTGCTATCTACAGTGTGCACAGAGCACACTGAAGTTATTGACAGGCATTCTCTCAAATTGTTATTCTTGTCAATACTTTGTGATAAATATTTGAAGCTGTTAGATTTAAATGAATAGGTAATACATACACTAAAAAGTTTGTGTGGTGATGAAGACATTAACTGATTTCATCACAGATACAAGAGGCCTCTCATCCAAGTATACAGAACAAAGAAGTCATCAGTTTAGAAATGATTAGTAAGATGAAAAATTGGAATCCAACAAAATTATGCACCTCAATCTGACTCTATGATGATTTACTACCCAAAAAACCTAAATATCCACAATGGACTAAGACACCTCAGCCACTCAAAAGAAAAAAGAGATCAAAGGCACCTCCTTACATTGATCTTCCTGATACTAAAACAGGAGTTCTCTCAGGCTCCAACTATTAGACACTTTGAAGACAAATGTATTCATGCCCATGACCACCACTGCTTTCCACCTCATACCCTGGTTACCTGTAATCACACATGGTACTTCATATACTTTCCTGGCTTCCCGGGACCTTAAATGATTCTAGAACACAACAAGGTATTCTTGGCACGTGACCTTTGTGAGTTTGTCAGAGTAGCTCTAAATCACTTTCAAATGCTTTTTTATTCCTTGCATTTTCTTTTTAAAGAAGTAAGAATGATCCAACAAAATTTAGCAGTAAAACCACCCTCAGGTCGTTTCAAAATCCTATTCTAATACTATCAAAAGCTTTCCTCTTTTTCAATTTGCAGGGGCATGTTGTCCTAGATAAAATCAAATTTTGGATATCTTATCACAGCACTTAAATTTTATTTTTAAATAAAAAAAAGTATCGAAAAGCTGTACAGATGCCCAATCCTACTCAGAAAAGCATGTGAGTTAACTTGCTTTTAAGTTTTGTGCTCCGACATCTTTAAGGGAACACTGATTTTAGAAAAAAATTCTTCCAGAAAGAGTTAGAAGCAATATTTAAGCAAATTTACTTAACACAATCCTTTCCCTTTCACAGAGTACCTGGCATGAAATGATAAGCAAAACCATCTCAGTACAGCATCTCCATCACACCTCCAAGATGAGCATGCCAGTTATTCCACCTACAGCTTCTCCGGAGATAACTGGTGAATACTGTACACATGCAGGACACGCTGAATCTGTCAAAGAGCTTGAACTGTTTGTGGCACTTTAAATAGCACTGCCTTCCTGACCCACTTTGCGTTAGCTTTTCTTGAGCTCCTGAAGACTCTTGTCTTAAGAAGATGACCTCAAGCTACTTAGCAAATTCAAAGTGCTTCAAAACAAATGAAACAGTCTCCAGTGAGATATGGTGGTACAAGACATGGTGTTCCTGAGGGCAGACTCTCTTCTCAGTTCTGTCGTTCTTCCAAAAAATTTCAAGGCAGCAAATTAGAAGAAGAATCCTTATTTATTTATTTCTTTACACAACAAATGATTTCTGAAAATGCAGAGGCTATATGGGAGTGCAGAATTGACTAGATGATGACTCACAACTATGAACTAAGACATGAAACCTTAAATTTAGAACAAAAGAAAGAAAAGGATATTATTTTCAAGGCATACTCTTTAGAAAAATTAAAAGTAAGCAAAGCCTTTACTGCCACTTTCCCCAAAGTTGTGGATAAGACAAAAGACAGAAAAGAGAGGTTATCTCCCAGTAAAAGAGAAAACAGGCAATCCTGCTCTTCCCTTTATATCAGCCTAGGAAGAGAGAATAGCGAGTTCTCCTTTGCATCACCTCTCCAGCCTCCATGTAGCAGAACATCAGGAAATGGTAGTTCAATGCACATTTTTAATGTACAGCTGTGTTAGTCTCCTAAATATTTCTCTTTATCACTGGATGCATCAGATATTTAGTAAGCACTCATGCACTGATGCATTTATTGCCTTATTGATAAGGTTCAGAAAAAGAATAGCCAAGGCTATACCTTGGCCAAAAACATATTTAGATCTAATTTGGTTCACATCCAAAAGCAATCCAATTATTGCAGTCTACTGATAGTAATATAAACAAAAAGCTACAGAAGTTTTTGGACACGAAGCATGTAACATTCATGTTTCTGCAAATACAGCTGGGTACCATTAGAAACTCTGAGTTTTGTAAGAATGCTTCACTGATATTTAACTACTTCAGTATCAAATGGCCCCTTCCATATTGATCTACAATGTACTTTCAAAACCAGTTCGATCAAAACCCAGTAGGGACTCCATACTGAAAAGCAGACAGCTAATACTCAGACCAAACAGCCTGTGCCCAAACAAGATATCTGTCCTTTTAACAGCAGTTGCTATAGAATTTTCTTCCCCTTTCATAGCTTGCCACACACAGCAGGCATTTTTCACTCCAAGCTACATTTGCAGTTTAAGAAAGCTACTTATGCAGACCTCAACGGAACAGAAAAGTAGTGATCTAAAACTGTGCAAGGGTTTTAAAAGGAAAGTTAGTGTAGATTAGAAGGCATGTTTAACAGGAAGTACTTGCATTTGAACTGTTTCAGGAAAAATTCCTATCTTTTTAGAACAAGATGACTCTTACACTGTTTATATTATTGCCACTCTTGCTTAATATAAAATGAATATATAAGATACGTAAATATTCCTCAGTGTTGCATCATTTATCAAAAAAGTCCATTTTTAAACATCATTCTTACTTTTATATGAAAATCCCTTTGTTTAAAATCAAAGAAGTAAAAAGATGAAATTTCAGCTGTTGGCCTGACACTTAAAGACAATCATCCATGAAATAATTACAAACAAATTACTGCAAGATTTGCCCATTTCTTGCCATCCACATAAAGATTCAGATGAGCTGGTATTTCTTGCAGTTACAATTAGGTCTTTCTAACAGTGCTATTAACATCTATGCTCAATAAAGAACCACTACAACAGTATGGCTTTTAACATGAAAAAAAGGTTCTCATAGAAGGGACAATAAGGAGACTTAACAGGTATAACACAGGATGGTTTGGTATTTAAACACAAGCTACATTCTGGCATTTTACTACTCTCCATTTCTCTACTTTACTGTAATTTTTACTCCTAACTTGAGGAAAAGGCAAACAAATCAATGCCCATTTCTCAAGGTAGTTGTGTCCTCAAAAGAAGATTTCATTTTGAAATTCAATTGTAAGCAATTATTGCTTAAGCATTCTCATGCATTCAGGAGCACTCTGAATCTTAAAATATCCTTTAGTTCCCCTAACATAACACTTAATTGCACTATTCTAATTTCTATCACTTTGAGTAAAATACCTGGGTCTGTTTGAAAGTTGATATAACTACTTAAAGCGTACTTAAAAATGTGTGGGCTAAAGCAGTCCAAAAAGCATTCAAATAAAGCAAGGTCTGACAGACTGTGTTATCTCCAATAGGGAAGCTATCCCATCCCCTCAGAATGCCAATCAGACTATGAACTCCTGCTGGCAAGAATTCCAAATCATGCCATTAGCCTTTGCTCTTCTTTTCCTAATTTCTGATGAATGATGTTACAGTCACCATAACTCAAAACAAAGATATGCTGAGTTTATTTCTTTTGGTTTAATATTAATAGCTTTGATGATCTTTTCCCCCAAAACTGGAGGTGATTTTCTTGAACGACTATCTTCCGTTGGCTATTCTTGAAGAAAAGCCAATTCTTCAAAAGCAGAAAATAACTTACTGTTGCTTATAACCCCCCAATTCTCAAACAGGTACGTCTCCAAGAAGATTTGTCTCTTTGAAATGCATTTGAAATGTATCTGTCTTGTCATGATGGACTACATTTTTCTTGTTTAAATCACACCTATAATTCTTCCTGATGTTTGCTAGTTATAAGCAAAGCAGGAAAGCCAGTTTCTCATTTTCCCAATGATAAAAGTTCTCTTTTATTACTTGTTATTATTTTTCCTCTTCTACCCTCAAAATCTCACATACCTTTTCCTTTCTAGACACAGCCAGTGAAATACTGCCTTTTAAGTATATATATATATATTTTTTTTTTTTTTTACACCATTCACTGTTTTGTTATCTGACTATATTTCATACATTGAACAGAGAAAAAAATCTAGTCTTTGCTTATTATCTACAAGGTTTGTATAAGTTCATGTGTAAGGTTCATTTTCCCTGGCCACCAAAGCATTGCTAAAATTGCTAAAATGTTTGATTGGTGTGGTTTACACCTGCAAGGCTGCCTGAAAAATACCCAGGAAGAATATGTGAAGTAAAATAGCTGGAAAGGAATACAATATTGCACATGCACCGATTGATAAAGTAAAACAAATGGCATAATTGCAATCTTTGTATTTAACTCACACCTTTGCATATTCTGAAACACAAAATATTATTTTGTAATAAATTCCCAAATGTTGGGCTACCTAAAAAAACAAATAGGAACAACAAAAGGTTCAAGTTACGAGTAGACAAAAAAATAATTTCTATATGTACATGCATCTCCATGGTTTTAGGACACCTCACAGTACTCTGATCCTTGCAATGTCACAGCAGGGGCAGACTCTTGGAACCAAAATTGTTCATGGTTACTGACTTCAGAGATCACACAATGGTTACTACTGCAACCTCTAGCTGGGCTAGCACAACAAGACACTGATATTTCACTGAGCAGATTTTCTTTTGAATACGTAGAAATTTCTCAAATAAGGAAGTCAATAAAGATAAAAATGTGTTTTCCTTTTTCTCTTTCCTATCAAAATCTTGGAATAGTAATGGGATATTAAAACAGCTAATAAAAGCAATATTTTCAGACATTCCTCAACAACCACACATGAACTAGATTCCCTCAGTATTAAAGCAAATCAGAAAATGTCTTCAGCTATTGTAGACATTTAGTAGTCAACACTAAAATAAATGAAATGAATAATAATAAATAAGAATCACATAAAACTAGACATGCACCCTCTGTGGATGCCAGGTCCTTATCACCAGCTGTACTGATTTGCTCTACAGATCCACTCCTATTATGCAATAGTTGCTAAAGTAAATCACAACATATTACAAAAAATAATTTCGGCAGTTATATCCGATTTGACTGATTTATCTTTTTGTAATCCAGTGTCACGATTAAATCAT
This sequence comes from Perdix hodgsoniae, assembly GCA_035772895.1. Lineage (NCBI taxonomy): Eukaryota > Metazoa > Chordata > Aves > Galliformes > Phasianidae > Perdix > Perdix hodgsoniae. Next base: position 10,846,199 of record JAPSGF010000009.1, on the reverse strand, counting down.
ACAAAACATATATTTCTGCTTTACTTGAAAACCTTTACAGGATTGATATTTTTCTTAGCATTTATTACACACAAAAAAATATTATCACCTATATCCATTGCACGTCATATTTCCTGCCAGTATTCAAGTAGTCAAATTTTCCATATGGTCTTTTGGAGTCCCATGAACTCCTTTCAAGACCCCTGAAGCTTCCCGTTTTCCCTTTCACCAATCACATTATTTTCAATAATTGCTAGACGTTTGTTCAAGACATATTGCTACACCAAGGAGAATCTGTCCTATGCTGAAAACAAACAGTTGCACAGAATGAGTGTTCAGTGTGATGAACAGCGTTTGGAATGAAGAGAAGTGTTGGATGAGTACAGACACTATCAAAGCTGTTCTTTACTCAAAGTGAATATTAATGACAGTTGTTTCATGTTTCAAGTAAAAATCATACAGAACACCCTGCTGCAAATAAAGTAGTTCACATGAACATACTTTTGAACTTACAGGCAAGTGATAACTATCCAAACATTATTTTATTTTTCATTAGGATGTTTATGATCCTAAAAAATGGTATCCTAAAGCCTCCCATTTCTTTATTCTGAAAATACAACAAGCCTATTTATAGCAAAAGTATTTCAAAATCATCTAGAAAATATTTTAAGTATATCCCTCACAAAGTTTTGGTGAGAATATTACTTGTGCTCTAAAAGAGTATAAATAAACTCTCTGAGTTAGATTTTCTTCATTAGATCTAGCATGACGGACTCCAAGACAAAGGAGTGTATTTTCTTTGCAATAACAATTCACATGTCCTAAGTCTCACGACAAATGCTCTCAGTACAGTCAATTGAGACTGGATTTCTCGAACCTTCTAATTTACAAGGCACTAAACTTAGTTCAAAGGGCTCATGTAAGACGAGCTGAACTATCACGGAACAACTCCTTTTAGTCTCTACTAGTCTGGAGCAAGTTCAGCTCTTAGTAGGTTTTCCTATCGCAAACATTCTGTAAAAAAACTGTATTAGTACAGTGTGAACACAGCTCAATTTTATTTTATTTTTTTAATTTTTTAAATATGTATACACTTGGTCTTTGGACAAATTGATGCCTATCTAAGATATGCTAACACTTGCCAGCATACAAATATTTAAAAAAATAAACAGGACACAACAATTTCATAAATATCTTCTCTTATATGAAGTTATCAGGCAAAAAAAAAAATTAATACTCAAAAAAGGATACAGAAACAAAGATAGTAAAGGTCATTTAGACATGCCAAGAGAAGTGACGTATGCTGCACTACTTCCAATACAACGTAAATACAGACATCTCAGGTACAGCAAGAGACAAATGAAAACAAAATGAAAAAAAAAAAGCTGAATACAATGGAGATGCTAATCAGAATGCTGAAGAACTCATGTACCATTCAACAAACTCACCATAAAGGACTGACTCCATCCTGCTTATGATCAGAACTAAGGTTAAGAACATCAGCCACACTGAAATCAATTTGCTTGGATATATTGACTGTAGTTTAAGACAATTTTTGACGCAATTGTTTGTAATGCAAGCTGACGTGGCTTGACAATGACCGATGTCCTCATGTTTGGACTAAGGGACAAATTAGATTACCCCTTCCTGCGCAATGCCAAGTAGTGCCAATATGGAATAAACTGTGCCTGTTTTGTAGAAAGGACCTATTTTTATGTAATTCACACTGGGCTGTTCTTCAGCAGTTCTGAAAACAGGTAGAATAATTTCAGTATCATATGCAAACTGAGTTTCCATATAAAAAGAAAAATATAATGTCTGTCAAACAGAAATACTTACACTAAACCCTTAAATGTTTCCACATGGGTCACTTTTTAATCCCGATAGTTGTCTAGTGCTTGTTAGTGGCATAGACAGCAAGGCATGGCAATAATGACTACGTGAAAGAGAACCACTTGGGTAGGAGGCAGACCCTATTTAATGCCTTAAAAATGATGATTTTTCACCTGCTAAATCTCAGTATTTGTCTGAATCATTCTGAACTTAGACCAGCCTTGATTAAAAAAAAAAAAAAAAAAAGAAAACAGTAAAAAAGCCACATTCTGAGACTCTGATTCAGTCAATGTCGATGCACTTTTATCAGATGGAAGGAGTTTGTAAATATCATAGGAAAGTAATTTGAAATTAATCCACGTGTTGTTTCTGATAAATAATTTTATCATCAAAAAGGCTCAATGTGCACCACCTACATATACCAGAAGGATGAAAGCCTGAAACATGTTAACCGTCAAAACCTCAAAAATTCAAGTTCTGAAGCTCTGATAGGATGAACTGGGTTTTCCTTTGTCCTGTCTTCTCAGTGGAATCAAGATAAGTGTATAAATGTAGAGATACACTTTTGAATCATCATATCTGGCATCTGCTAGACAATAAAGAACTTCTGGCCTCAAACACAGCAAAGTATCTGGACCTGCACAGTGAAAAATGACTGAGTCTCTGAAAGGCACAGTCTTCAGTTCTTCAGTACATTAAAAAGGGGAACTGTAAACACTTTCATTAGTATAATCAAATTTCCTACTAAATAAGTCACAGAAGTAACACGAATAAAGTTGACTCTGGACAAGCATTCATTTTTCAGTGCAATTCACCATCAGGAAGTAATACCGTCTTCTGAATTGCCAGCATATTCTGAGCTCAGAGTAAGGCTTAAAACAGTTGATTTGAAATGTTCCAGACTGGAATAATATTTCACATTTTCCTTGCAAAAGAATGAGCTTGTGCTCTTGTAAATTAATGGAATGAAAAAGTTGTCTTACTGGTTTGTATCTCAGTGCATCTCTGTAGGATCCAAACAGTGATGCCTGTGCCCGAAGAAACGCCTTGGCTACTCCATCACCCGTAGCTGTAGACTGCTTTTTCAGTTTATTTTTCAAGGCCGAGACCTGCATGACAGAGTAGAACAGTTAAATTAACACCTCAGAAATTGGTACAGCGAGGTATGAACCCAATCAGCAGGCAAACCATGGTGTCTACAGGTCAGCCAAAAATTCATCCTCCTCCTTGATAGCTTATCTTTTTAACTGCAAAGAGCACCTGCTGGTCTGTTAATTGAAATGAAGGCAGGGGATGATGGTAGAGTGCTAATGCAAATTGGTTACGCTCTCTTTTTTTCCCAAGGCCTCTTGACATAAATAAGCTTAATTATTTTACAGTAAACTGCATGTGAGCCACTTTTCTGCAGATCTTTTTCAATCATAAATCTTGTCTTCTCATTTTGAATAAAGACTGTGAGGTTTTTTTTTTTTTTAATTTATATTTCGAAGGTATGTTTTTAAGGACTCCCAATGCCCACTTGCAATTCGGTTATTGAGGTGGTTTTTTTTTAAAATATCAAATTACTATCTTACATCATTTCTCATGCACCATAGGAGTAGCTGCTACCAGTATCTAACAATGGAACAGGTTTGCATAAATTCAGTGGTACGTTGGCTTTTGAATTGTTTTGAAAACAAAACATGTGAAAGGGGGGGAAAAAAAGATAACTCTGACAATGCACTTGTAGCTTAAAAAAAAAAGGGAAGAAAAAAATTGCATTTATTTTTGTGCTTGACTTCTTTTTTTTCTTTCCTTAAGAAGATCCATCTTTTCTTTTCTTAGTATAGATGGCCATTACTTGGAAAAATTCCAGAAGAAAATGTCCTATCTATCTGGAATTGTTGCAATCCTCTTTAAAGGTATGTGGAATTACACCCCATGATAGTTTTATTTTCCTAACTACAACCATGAGGGATATCTGGAGAAATAAGCCAACTTCAATTATGCTGTGAATACAAGTTCCTGCCTCTCTTTGTATTTTGACATAACCATAACAGCAATATTTATGTCATTAAACGCTATATGAAGTAACACATATACTTACTCTTTAACCAGAACATTATGAGCACATACCATCAGCAAAACATCTTTCATTCTTTGAGAAATGTATGCAAGAATGAATATCTTTTTGTTTCTTTATGCAAGTAGTCATGACTGTTCTTGTAGATGATGATTGTAATTGAAGTGTCAACCTAATTAACAACTAAACTTTGAATAATGCTAATGAGAACTGAACATGGCATCAGAGAAAAGACCGGCTCTACAGGTGATAAACCTTCACAGTAGTGACATTTTCCAGTGTAAAGTCACAGTTACTGTGATCTGATCAAAGAGAGAGACCCCCATTGGGTCCAATTATAACTATAGTTTTGAAAAAAGAATTATTGAGTTATGATGTTCATAATCTATGCAGAAAGGCCTTTACAGTACAGGTCTTTTCCCCATAGCTGTGATCTTTTCAATTTATATCCAAGCTCCATAGATCTAGATAAAAGTTTAGAGCCTGCTTCGTTTAGCCCATGGAAAGCATACACCAAGATTCATTTATGTTTTTCCCTTACACCTTTACACCTCAAAAGAAATTAAAAAAAAGAGTACAGTTCTTAGTACAAAATCAGTTAGGGAGGTCAAGGTTGGAAAAACAAATGCATATATTTTCTTTTTTTCATGCTGTATTGTTATATTAAAATTGTTAAAAATTAGGTTTATTTAATTCTGGTACAAATATATGTTTGTTGAAGGGAATATACTTTGTTGAAGGGAAATCTACCCATCAGTGGTAGCTCAGTTTCACCAAAAGCAGAGAAGAGGATTCTCAGCCTTAGAGCACTGTCTCTGTAATGATGAAAAAAGCATGCTTAAATATGCGAAAATTTCCTTTTCCCTCTTTCTTGGAAATTTACACTATTCTAAATTATAACTTGCATACATTGATGTGAAAAAAGATGTTTTAAAATATGTCTTGTATTGCTACTTATCTCACACCAGTTTATGTCTTGTAGAAAAGTAAAATAAAACTGAACACAGCCACTTTAGTAGAAAATATTTAATCTGGTATAGTTCCATTAAGTAATTATTGTGAAACATTAAGCAGAATTCATTTTTCAAAACAGGAAACATTTCTTAGTTTTATTTTTTAAAACAAAAACAATCCAATACTATATCTTCAAATATATAAAGAATAACTCAAACTAAAATGTAATTCACCTAATACACTGGAAAAATACTTTTTAGCTACCAAGTCACGTATTTCCCAAAGGCATATGTCACATGGTGTGAGATGATCAAATGATAAGAAGTTTCAGAGCTCTATCTTGTGTTCAAGTTACTTCGTACTTTCAGCAGTACTGTTCTAAATAGGCATGAGTTCATATGTTGTATTGATCGAGGCATGACTATCATTATTTTTAGGACTGTTCTCAAATCAAGTGAAAAATAACCGTTTCATCATACTATGCAATGGGGAACTGGGAATACGTGACCTTCTTACAGATACATCTTACATAAGATTCTCACAGATCAGCTTCACGGACACTCAAACAGAAGAGACACAAATGTCCTCTTCACCTGAATTTTGCAGCATCACATCTGTAACAGTTTAGTATGAGTTTGAACTGTGACTAAATCAAATTACATTGTCAACTGCCATTTTGGCAAGTCCAATCTCAGCATGGGCTCTACCTATGCACACATAGATGAAAACACAGTAGTGTCACCAACCAGCAGTATGTTACCCATGTCAGTAAAGAATCTTCTAATGGATCAATATTAATGGAAACAGCAAAAATAAAACAGTCATTTAAAAAACACATCACTCCAACTTGTGTGAGATCACTTGTTTCTATGTTCATCAGCATTTAATGCCTTTCCCTCCAGATGGGTAAACAGTTGAACACTCCTTGTGTCATTCTTGGAGGCAGGGGCACAATGAACGCAATTAACAAAAATCAAGAAGAAGGAATGGGTGTATTTCAACTGAAAGAAAAAAGGTCCTATGCTGAACACTGAAAGTGATGAGTTTAAGAACATTTCAGCAGGTGATAAGAAGAAAAAAAAAAGGAAGAGAAGATGTAGATGAGGGGAATTATATAATGATGTGAGGGAAAAAGGGGTTATCTTACTGTTTCATTTCTGGCAGGACCTATATGCCCTAAAATAAAACAGTATCAGGATGCTTTAGGCAAACACATATTTAAAAGAACACCAGAAAGCAAAACATCTCCCACTTCACTGCATTATTAGTATGTTATTAGTTCAATAACACTAAGAACATTCCAATGGACTGAGCTTGAAGGCAGAGGGCTCCAGCACAAAAACGTGCAAGAACACTGCACTGTCAGCAGTGCAATACTGAGCTGCCGTCCTGGAGGGTGTTCTGGCCTCAGAATGATTATACTGGAGTTTTAAAAGTTTCTCCAAGCTTGATTTCTCAAGCAGTGCAGCTGGAGTCCTTTGCTGAAGCACTCCTAAGCACCGTCACTGCCTGCTTGCCCAAGTTTCCTGCAAGCTGAAGTCATCAAACACCCTTGTGCTATCAAGCCACCAAGAGACAGCGAAGCCAGGCTGCCCCTTGGGGTAGTTACTTGCAAATCCTCCCAGCTCCACAGTTTAACCAGACAGACAACGACAGAGCAGTTACTGCACTCAGTACCACAGGTACATGAGAATGAGTGCTTTGAACTCCTTGTAAGGGTTTGGTGCACAGCAGGTCTATGATCACTTATAACCTAAAACTCCTTTGGGTGATGCAATAATGACAGAATAAATCACTCCTAAAATTTCAAAGGAAACACACAGCACTGGTACGAAGCCCAAATACACCCCAGTGGCAGCTTTACCTTTTATTTTCTTATATACGTTTTTATCCTTTTTACCTATGATTATGAATGCCAAACTTTTTTCTCCATTTCTTTCCATGACTCAAACAGAAATAGCCTTTAAAAAAGTTTAAAAATAAAGACCTAGAAACAAACCACAGAGTTAGAATGCTGTTAATTTTTTTTCTGGAAGTCGCCTAATGATCTGTCTCAGAAATGGTATTATTAATTCACACTAGAAGCAAACTGTTTTTATCTTCTCCTAGCAACTGCTTCTCATAGGAAAGTGACTTCACTGGGCTGTTAAACACTACCAGTGAAGAGCAATCAGAGCTTTCAGAAAGTTTAAATCAATAGAATAGTTTTTCAGAGATTTAGGAAGTCATAAGGTTGGTATGTGGTTTTGTTCTCATACATGCAAAGTAACTAAAAAATGCCAAAACATATTGTATTGCTCAGTGAAAAGTAGGGTTTTTTTTGTTTTTTTTTTGTTTTTTTAAACTAGTCACCATATATCCTTTAAGATTCCAAACACAGTTACCTGATCAGAAACAAGTCATGACTAATATCTTCAATATTCACGTGAGTGAAATAATGGAACAGCACAAAAAAGTTTAAAAGAATCATAAACTGATGCAACTATTAATCAATCCCTTCCTCCTGCAAAAGCTTAAGCATGCATATAAATTTAAGCATGGATGGAAGTATTTGAAAGATTTGTGCCCTAATGCAGAGCCATGCACTGTACTTCTCAATGACAATCACACTCTGAAAAAGAGATACAGGGGTATTTCTTTAGTGTGTGACATTTGCCAGGCTATACATCATTTCTCAGCGTTCCATCAGATCAGGTGACTGTAGCAGTTTCTGTAGCAAGAAAGTAAGAAGATGGTGGAGAAGAGAAACAAACAAAAAAAAATCTTAAAAGAAAATGGAATTAGAGTTTATTTATATCAATATTGTTAAATAAAGGGTTTCTACATATCTACACACAGAGCATCTCAGACAGTCCTTCAGCTTTTAATAAAAATGCTCTTCCCCTATTCAAATGCAAATGTTTTCCAAAATAACTGCACTTTTCAATCCAATAATCCAGCTTCTAAAATTAGATCTAGGCTCAAGAGAATCTCAAGCACCACATTTGAGATTCAACATAAATATCTATTTCATACTACTGCAAATATTGCATACTGCAATATTGAGTTTTTATGAGAGAGTAGAAACATTTTACCTATTTTCTCATGGAAAAAACATATGATAAATTTTAAAAAAGTCTTTTTCATTGCATGTTCAAGCACTGAAGATGTTTTTCTCCAACACTGTAATTTCAGGAATTATTTTCAGCCCCAGTAATTATTTTACAAAGCAACTGTTAAATTTTCTATGTGAATTACAGATTACTCCTCAAATGCTACCTTTAAAACAGTGATGTTCATTGCCTAAGTTAAGGTGTTAAAATATTGTGACTTATCTCAAAACCAATACTGAAAAAAAATTGAATTCTGTATTGTATCATAGTGCATATGTTTAATGTGCCATAAAGCTTATGCATCTTTCAACAGCTCTGTAGATTTTACAGTTGACAATATCTAACAAACACAGAAGATGCAATAAGCCAATAAAGCCCACTTTTTTCTGAAGATTGTATTTATAAAAGCTGTGTTTGAAGTCTACAGTGATTTCAGAAAGACTTAGTTGCTAAACGTGCTATCCTCCATTCTCTGAGGTTTTTCCAAAAGAGCTCAAGAAGAGCAAAGGACTCAACCTTTTTCAACATTCAACTGCAAGCAGGTATTGCATAATCAGGCCCAAGGTTTATAAACAGCGATGCATCTATAGTCTGTATTAATTTTTGTACAACTATTCTTTTGCTACCGTCTTACGCTGTTAAGTGATGATCAATGTATTATTGCATTAGGAAATTTACTCTCAAAGAAGTACCTACTTATTTTCATCTATTTTTAGTTAAAAAATAATAAACAAATTCGCAATGAAATGATAAAATTTAAAAAAAAGTGTTTTTGTCAGAAGAGAGGAAAAAGAGGGTCTTTCCCCCTTCTAAGAAAACAAAGGATTCCTGAAAGTCTTGCACTGATTTATTTTTCCAATTTTAAATACCTTAGGAGTAGCGGAACTGCTACTGGCATGGTAGTATTTCTAACAGTCAATAAATCTAAAATATTATGTGTGAATATTGGAACGAAGCCATTAAGAAGATTACAGCATGCAACACAGCAGAGGGTCCACATGAAAAAAGGACTGGTAATTCAGGACAACTGTGACCACTGACCTCTGCACAGTCAAGACCACTGGTCAGTCTGACAGAATAATAGAGTTCACATGCGTAGAAAGTCATCCAGCCTGTAACTATAATTTAAATACTTAAAAGAATGATTTAAAAATGCCTTTAAATCTCAGTTAATTTATTATGCAGCTTATTAGACAATGTCATATAGCAGTATTTTTGTATCTTAAATTTATCTTTAAAAAAATTCAGAATGGGAGCATTTTATAGACACTTTACTAAGGCAAACTATTAAACACCTATGCTACAAGGACACTCCCAGGCAAAGTGATCAAGAAAAAAAATACCCAGTTTTCATCAGACACAAGAAAGAGTTTTAGAAAAATCTTTCAGAATATTATGTTCCTTTTGTTAGCCTGTTAATCTATCTGGAATCGATTTTTCAAAGGCATGGGTAGTCTAGAGTTTCTTTTATATTTCCAGTTCTTCACCCCATTTTAACACCCTTCAGTGGTACTCCTGCTTATCATATTTTTTCACCATTAGTTTTACCACCTTTGTACGTAAGCTTATGAGTCTTATTTACATAGGCCAAAATATTTCACGTACGTAAGCATCTGACATTTGTTCTAATGTTTCAAGTCTAACATTTTGGCTCTACACTCCTACCTCTTACAGTTTTAACCCAGATGTTAGCAGTTGCATTGTCCCTGATGAATACAGAAGGATAAGCATTCTGCCACTTTTGGGGCCAAACCCTGAGTTCTGTCTTTTGTTTGCAGGTTTTCTAGCTATAATTTTTGCTTTCCGTTAATTTTTAAGTAAATTGTTTTATATATTGAAAAACAGAAGGAGATTAAATTATTCAGAAGCTTCATTATAAAAGCCTAAAATAACGTCTATGAGTATATTTTGCATAAAACACGGTGCTGTTGTTTTGTTGTTGTTGTTTTTCCCAATTTTCTTCAGTGAAGTCTATTGTATAGTCTGCACATTAGATAAAATTCACTAAAAATAGTTTTTTATATATGTATCCTGAGGAAGAATATACTCTTAAAAGTATGAAGAACTGTAACTTCTACTTTTTTCATGCTAGCATATTCATTTAGAGATGACTTTGGTATGTATCTGTAAAATATGAGAGCTTACATGCATTGAAGATTCATTTCCACTTGTCCAGAGTACCTCCAGCTACTCTAGCATGTAACCAACAATGATGCCTAATTCTCAATTCTACATTCAGCTATTATTTGACAAGAGGCACATACATCCATAACATTATAACCTCAACCTTTTACACTGAAATGAAAGGTCAAGTAAAATCACCGACACAACGGAAGTTTACTTTACTTATTATACTCTCATAAAATGCAGTACAGTCAAAATTCCTGTGCATCTGTGTGCATATACTTTTTCATACACCAGCGTAAAATTGCATAATACCAGAATATTTTTTATATAATCAGTTTCTTATACATTACTGAACTGTAGTTGATACTGAATCAAGAGGAAGACTGACCGGATGAGCTACACAAAGTCAGTGCTTAAATGTTATTATAATCAACAGGAACGTACATCAATATAATCATCAAGAGTTTGATTTCTGTCGTTCCAAATACATACAAATTATCAGCAAAAACAAAGTACGTAGTGACAAAAATAGAATGTCACATCAGTGCCTTTCTTTGATTATGACAGTTTGTTTTTATGATTTTACAATTTCAGAAAAAGTAGCCCTTTGATTTCAAATTTTGATATAAAATTCTTTGTGTTGACAACAGTTTGTGCATCTATAAGTAAATAATCAAAAAAGTGATTTCAAAATAATTTTTTTTCAGAGCTCTGCTGAAGGTAGGTGAATTTTGTGACTATATAAAATGATATCCAGAACATGTTCCCCTATAGGCAATAGGAAAAAAAGGAGGGGGAGACCCTCTGCAAGATCAAAGTCCAGAAAGAACCGGCACTTAATTTATCATCCTTTACAGACAAAAGACAGTTTTCGTCATTTCAAAAGGATCAGATGTCTTTTATGACAAACTGGGTTTGCAGTTTAATTTACAAATAGAATTCTAAGTAAGCAGTCTTTGCTCTGCCAAAGCAAATGACAAACAGTATAGGTTTTCATTCGTGCAGCCCTCAGCAGGATAGAAGAGATTAAAATAAAACTGAAATAATTTAGAGAAAACAAATAAATGTTTCAGAAAGTTGAAGAAGATCAAAGCCTGAATTTTCTGACCCCAACTGTACAAGCATTTCTTATTATATTGACCAGTGCCATCAGATCATTAATTAAAAGGAAAACGCTGGCAGGTGGCAGGGAAGAAGAAGCCGATAATTGGCCCCCTTCTTCTTTTTGCCTTCAAAAACTCTCTCGTTCTTTTGCAAGACATGCCACTAGGCAGACAGAAATGCCTACTTTGTAATATAATGATTAAGATGAGATGAAGAGACTCTTGCGTTTAGAGCAGCTATGCCTAATGAATGCAGCTAGCTTTATAATTATGATCCTACTTTTACAATAAGGAATATGATGTACCATTCAACATCTCCTCAACTGTCAGAAATGTAAAATATCAAACATAGAGGACTACATTTGCTGCTTTCTACCCCCCTATTTCTTTTACAGCAGTTAGCAAAATCAGGCAAAAAAGCATCCATATAAAAGAGAAACCCCAAGAAACATCTGTAAGACTCACCACTTCACCAGGTAGGTTGCTCAGGTCATTAAAAGGGTTTTCTAGGTTGTTTGTGTCAACATTTAGCAAAACCACATCTTCCAGTGATCTATTTTTCACTCTCTGCAAAGAGAAAAAAAAATAGCGAAAAAAATTTTACTACAGCATCCTCCTTGAAGTGCCTTTTTACTGTAATAGCTGGATTAAAAATTATGATTGTCTGAAGAATAATACTGGCCAAGGCAAGGTTGAGCTTTTGCATGTAGGATCTATGAATTAGACATAGGACTCAAAGATTATTAGAATATTTCCTTCTCATCAAACACTATGGTTATATTAACAACCTCTGAAATACAAGAGCATTCAATAAATTAATTCCTGAAAACAGATTTGTTTAAAACTGTTCAGGACAATATTATATATATATATACATACACACACCCCTTCTAAAAACATATCATTCTTTCATTTTTGAAAATTAGATAGGATAATAATCATATAACCAGAAGAAAATAGAGCAAAGTAATTATTTTCAGATTTATGTAAGTCCCATTCATGTGAGCATGTGACATCTACTAGTATTTCAAAAGATACTCTTTTGTCAATGGATTTGACTAGCAAGTAAGAATTAAACGATTTATTCCTTTGAGATAACTTTTTTTTTAAAAAAAAAAAGCTGATAAAACTATGTATGGTCCTACAATAACATGCATTATTATGGGTCAGAAAATAATATCAGGATTTCAGTCATTTCATTTACAGAGTGTATTTGTTTTGCCATTTTCTGACTAAATAAAGATCCTAGTCAAGATATTACTATCAATGCATATAGATTATAGGAGCTTGGTCAATGAGAAAAGAATATATGCCTACAGTTAGGAACCAACTTGCCAGAGCTTCAGAACCTAGTTGGTTTTGCAAATGTGAATTCTTCCTTGGAAATTGCGCTAGTAGAAGAATAAAACAGTTTGTGGATCAATTACCTACACTGCATGATAACCATACTACACATGTAGACAGACCTACATGTGTCAAACAGTAATTAATAGAAAGAGATGGAACAATTTATTTTTCTTTGGCTCAGCTGCTATTTATCACTTGGGCGAGATCCATTGTTTTATTGTATGTTTAAGTATGAAAAGGCTTTTGGTTTTTGACAAAATTTCCTGTTGTCTAAAATAAAACTTATAAATGTTATTGGATGAATGCTGGAATCAGATTTACAGTGGAAGAGGAACGCAAGTCAGCTGAGGAATCAGAAGGATGCTGACTTTCACTTGACAACGACCCAGAAATAAATTTAATTACTATTGCTGGAAAGATCTGAAATGTTGTTGAACTCTGACAAAAACATAAAAAAATAGTATCATTGAGATAGTTAACACACACAGAAACAAATCATGACATAGAGCTTCTATTTTTCAATATAGTGTTTGAAAAGTATCATTTCAGATAGGGACAAATACACTTTTCAAAACACTGAAGCTTAACATCTGCAATTCTGATCTAATAATAGGAGATTTTTTCTGAAACATTTTCAATGAAATTATTTATGGTCACACATCTCATGCTTATCACTACTCAGAAGAGTAAAGGAAACTTACCTCTATTAAGCTTAAGTGGACGCCAATTAGATAAGGCATGGGTGCACTGAAGAAAAAAGAAAATCAAATTATCTTTTAGTTACAGCAGCATTTGTAGATTTAAACATTTTAAAAGTTTGCTTATTTGGTCTCCAGGTAACATTCATTGTGTAAGCTTGTATTAAACATATACAGGTGCTCTTAAATTTTTTACTAGCTGACAGAAATTATTATAATTATTACAATGTAGTAAAGATGACCACAAAATAAAGGGCACTGGTTCTAACTGAGGAATTATGAATGAAAAGGTGTGTAAGGCTTCCTAACCTCCAGCATATCTAACTTCAATGACTACTATATGGCTACTATAGTAAAAGCAATTCTATCCTAGTGAGAAAATTGTCCATCAGCTAAAGTACAACAATTTTAAAATGCCATTCTGGAGAATGTGATGTCAGTGAATTTCTGCAGTGCTCATATAATATCTCGGATCATATCTTATATGACCCAAGACAGCAAGCTTATCACTTGCAATTTGCATGAGACAAGGAGTCATTCTTCACAGAACCTCTGCAATGAGACCTCCTGCAGTATGCAAGCAAGAAAGTAAACTAGTCAGATCAATTTTCACTGTTTTCTATAATGTTCTCTTTCTTCTATTAATCTGATAAAAAAAAATATATTCACTATCTGGTGTTAAAGGAAAAAAAATAATCATCACTGTGTTTTTTTATGCTGTGAAATTACTAAAAATATTCTCTCCAGAGAAGTGTGCAATAGATCAGTTCAAGGAACTCTGTGGGAAATGAAATACTAAGAGAGCAAAGAGAAAAATCAAAATTAAGGACTGAAAAATAAACTGAAAGCAAGACCTCTGATATGAACAGTGCATCAATCTGATCACCTAGCTGAGCTTAGCGAGGCACTGACCGCTCAGGGACCCACTTCCTGAAGCCCAGGATGGGCTCCCCTGGGCCACTTCCCATGGCCTCAGCAGTGCAGGTCTGGCTGTGCAAGAGGAGCAAACGCTGCTGGCTATGGCCACAGATATTGTAGAAAAATCTGGGCAAACTATGGATTATCCAGTTGTATTCTTTAGGAATGTCCCACAGGAGAATATTGACTGAAACAAATGAAAATAAAACTATCTAAAAAGTAACTGACAGATCAAAACAAGCTCTCAAGATGTCTACACCATCAAAAATCAAAGGTTTGAACAAACCATAAAATTTCATGGCTTAAGGCTTTGAGGCAATGGGGTGCAGACTTACAGAAAGGGAAATGAAAACTCACTTCTTCACAATGTCTTATTCTTAGCCCGATACTGAAAATCTGTGACCACTTCAGCCAGGCTAGGGCCTTATGCCTTCCAGACTAAACACAAATTACACAAAAACACAAATGGGTTTCTCTCCAAGAATGTGCCCACAGAGCAGACGCGCATACATTCATATGCAGCGAGGAATTAGACAGCTTGAAGACACTATAATTTCCAAGAGTGTCTGACACTAGGCAATATATTTGAGTGAACAAACGTGAACGACTGCGGCTGGCGCGTAAGTGCAGATTCTTCTGCTGAATGCTGAGCAAAACAGATCATCCCCAGGTTCATCACATCAGAGCACCTTAGTGTTACAAGTGACACAAACCGGAGAAACTACAATGAAAAGAAGTGCTATATCACCTATGTATTTCATGCACACTTTTCTAGCAGCTTCACCAGGCCTGTACTGACTTGTAATAGCTGATGATTTGCTCCATTAATAAATCTGTCATTAGAAAGAGTAGTGTGCAGAACAAAGCAACAGCTACACCATTCCAATTTCAGAGTTAACAGAACAAAGCTAATTAGATAAACATATCTTGAAAATGCATGAAATAAAAAAAGCAGGTATGGGAAATCAACTTGATTTTCAGCAAAGAATTACTTTTATTACTGCTGGACTCTGAAGCCCTAACACCAGATTTTTGTAAAAACGTACAAAAAGTTGCTTATTGTGGTACTACTGGGAGCTGCTATACAGTTTTTCACTTGCTTATGCATTATTACAGAAAAATTACAAAAATGTTATTAATATACAGCATCATTTCCTAAAATAATTACTGTGTTACTCAAAACATGCATGTTAATCAGAAAATAGTTGTCCTACTCTCAGGAAAACAGACTTGCATATATCCCAACTCAGGAGAGATCAAATCACATAAGACACAATACAATCCTAATTTGAATTTTCTAACTGTATTATATTCTTAACATAGCATCAGTAGAACAGGCACTTTATCATCTACAGACTAAACTGTCATACACTCATATCAGCAACTTAGTTTGCCAATTATACAGAAATTCGATATAATGTGCTTTACCCTTTACAAAAATTGATTTTATTCAAATATAATTACAATAAGAATGATCAAACTTAATTCCTCTGAAAACTCTCTTAAAAGCCAGACCTTCACTGCATGAATGCAACCATATCATACAATGGCTTGGGTTGGAAAGGATGTCAGGGATGATCAGGTTCCTGTTCCCCTGCCAGAGGCAGTGTTGCCAGCTACTGGATCAATTATTAGACCAGGCTGCCCAGGGCCCCATCCAACCTGGCCCTAAACACCTCCAGTGATGGGGTACCCAAAACCTCACTGAGCAGCTTGTTCCAGCACCTCTCAGTGATAAACTTCCCCCTGAAATCCCACTGTCATCTCCTCTCCCATAACTTACAACCATTCCCCCTTGTCCTATCACTATCTACTCTTATTAAAAGCTGATTTCCCTCCTGCTCATGATCTCCCTTTAAACACCAGAAGACCATAATGAGGTCTCCCTATAGCCTTCTCATCTCCAGACTGAACAAACCCAGCTCCTTCACCCTGTCTTCACAGGAGAGGTGCTCCAGCTCTCTGAGCATCTTTGCAGCCATCCTCTGGACTCCCTCCCTCCAAAAGTTCAATCTCTTCCATGTGTTGACCTCAGAATATCTTTGCTTACTGAAGTGTACAGAAGAAATCTTAAAAAAATACTTAGAGAACTGTTTTTAGAAAATCTGCTGCTCATGAATATGTTGCAGTAAACTTATTTCTCTGCGTTCTCTTCTTCTAGAGCTAAAATAAGTAAGTTATTTCACTGTCTAATATTTTGTTGTTCTTTAGAAAAAGGAATTGATATCTCCTTTTTTTTCATGATTGTTCCAATTCTCACACTGGAGCTGTCAGCAGAATTTAAGGCCAATGTAAGTTACATGGGGAAAGAAAATCCTCTCAAGTTTATAGACAGTACTGCTCCCACACAGGATTCTGAACTTGTTCTTAACCAACCCCAATGGCATGACACTCCACACTGGTGGACTGTCATTACATTTAAAGCCTGTCTTCACATAAAAATGCTTGATAGAACCAAAGAGGTTTTTTAATTACATAGTTGGGTGAATTTAAGTGTTTTAGTGCAGATTTAACTCAAAGATGCACTGAGCTTTTCTCACATCCACAAAACATATGAGACAAGCAGTTCAATTTCTTAAATTCTAAGCCCTATAAAATTGTACCATTTATCTTTAAGAAATTTTAAAAATGTATAGTTCAACTCATTAAAAACAAAAAACATGTTGGATGATTAATGTGCAAAGTACCTTGCAGGATCAGGACCTGTACTTAGAGCAGTAAATTTAAATGTATTTTATCTTTGTTTAAGCGTGTTGATACTCCCTTCAAATGGCCAACATCATCAAAGTGATAATCCTCTCTCTGTTTATTTTACTATCATTCCAGAACAATGCTAAGAAAATGAGTTAGTGGGAGACATCTCGAAATGCAAGTTAAACAGCAGTCTTTAAGCAGGAAAATACATTACATTCAAGAGGAAAAAAGAGTTTTCATAAAAGCAATTGCTCTGTTAAAAGTATCAAAATGAAAATATAGGAAAAAAATTTAGTAAATTTTTTCATTCTATTTTAATTGATCTTCTTGGACCACACACTAGGTCTGGCCTAACGTGTACTTTGACTATAAATTCATCAAGTTTTTCTAACCTCACATACTATACAGCTAAGAGGAAGACATTTATTCACTGTTAGACACCAAAATAAGAAGAAAGGTAAGTATTTTGTGCTTTTATTACACTATTCCAAACTATCTCTGAAAAGAACCATTCAAACTAAACTTGATCAGACAATCATAAATACATGACAATCTAATAAAAGTGAATTACAGCTACTGTGGTAAATTCAGCAATTGTTCATTTCCTTCTGTGAACTTCATGTTTCCATTTGAATAACATGAAGAAAAGCAAACTTTTTTTCCCCTTCTATTGTCATGTAGTAAAAGAGAAAAGAAGATATAAATGAGTTTTACAAGTTTAAGAAACAACATGCTTCTTTTTAATGAGTAAAAAAAAATTCTCAGGTCATGCCATAATGACCCAGAGTCTCAAGTATTATCATCATCAGGGAGCTGTGTACAGCATCTAACGTTATTATTTCTCAAAACATCATCTGTGCTTAGGAGGGCAAATAAAAAAATCTTCTAGCATTCAGGATGCACTCGGCAGGGTACAGCTTAAATAAGGGGTGTTGATCTACCTTCTGAGAACAGCATTTATGGATGATACTGAAGAACATAAAAAGCTTCTGGCAGTAAGTTCAAGTAATACAAAAACTAAACAAATACATCCAAACTATATCCCCATCTTGGTGCATTTTATCAAAGCTAGGAGGAAAAAATTGGGACAGAGTTTCTCCAGAAGAAAACTATCATTAAAGATGAAAGGCTTAGCTACTGTTGAAAGCAAAACATGAAGGGGTGCTTTTAAAAACAAAAAATAATATACAGATGAAGTATAGGAATCATCGTAGACAAAGTTATACCATGGACAAACATTGAAAACTTGAGGAAAAATATCAAAGACTTAAGGAAATTTAATGAGAATTCCTTTCAAAACGAAGTTCAGTGGAGTGGGTGGAGTTCAATAGAACATCAATATTTACAGGTTTCAGAAAAAAAAAAAAGCCCTGCAAGCGCATAAGCACATAAATATAATTTATTTCTGTGAAGACAAAATGTTAACAGAAATACAAGAATTAGGCTGGTACACATCTGACTCGGACTTGAGTTTTGTCTGTAATAATTCTCAATCTCTAAAATGGCTTTAAACAGTTCATTTATCCACGACAGATTCGTAGCATCTATATGAAGTGAAGGTCTCCATGGAGAGATACTCTTATATTATCTTACATTAGTTCCCTAAGGGAAGCTCATTTGGTAACACTGGTACTACTGCCAACAGAAGTAAATCTTTTCTTAGCCTGAAATCTTAAAAATCAAGTATCTGGAATTGAAAATTACCCCAGATTAGCCTGGTATAATGAGTAATGACTTTCCAAAAGGAAACATCATCCCTTAAAGGAACAGAAGTCATTCAAAAAGTGACCTTTAAATAAACGAAAACCATAAAACTATTGCATTTAACTTACTGAACATGGCAACTCTACCAATGAAACGTGAGCTGTTATAACAAGCGTGATTCTTAGATGCTCTGCTGACAGTAATCAGGACAGTAATTCAAAAACCATGAAAAAGCATACTGAAATATCTCTGTTCAAGACATTGATTGAAGTGCTTTCATGAATCAGACCCCGTGCATTTAGTCACGTAAGTAGAACTTGTTTTCACGAGTTACTTAGAACCGTAAGACAGGTAAGAATCTCAGAAGTGAAGATAACAGGTTATATCTTACCAGCAGTAGTCCAGGAGATGTGGAGGAAGCACCGGGATGTAAATGTGCTGCCAATACATGGGATACAATAATGCAGCTGATGCATGTACACAAGCAGTTAACTAAAGAAAAAACAAACCGTACACACAGAATTAGCAACAAAAACTAAGGTGAAGAACAAACAGAAAACACAACATTTCAAAATAAATTTTAAATTTGCAAGAAACTTCACCTCCTCAAACCACATATGATAGCATTTTTAATTACTTTAATTGCTTAAGTATATGTATGAAAAAACCTACTATATGCACAACATTCGCAAGAAGTCGGACTGATGAGTCAAACCCCAAATCAGCCCTTCTCAGCTCATTTGAAAAAGATAAGCATGCAGTTGCTGATGCTCATCATGGTCAACAGTTGCAGGTGCAGTCACACACGCACAGCACGAGTGCAGCCCTGCTGCACCAGCTGGGCCAGGCAGGAAAGGCAGCATGAGGACTCACCCACCTTCCTCTTTGGAACAAGGGGAGCTGATCGTGCATGAAGCCACACAACTGCCCTGCACTCAAGCAGGATTCAATTCTAAATCTATCACTATTTCCAAACTACCTTTGCAAAAATAAAATAAGTCTAAAGAGAATGCTCCCTGTGACAGTAATGCAACTGCGTTATGACTTTCAAAACTTCCTGCCTCTCTCCCCTGGTCCCTAAAACAGAAACTGGTAAGTCTGGCAGCCAGCACCACCAGAAGATGAAGAACAACTTGACCAAGAAAGGAGAAGTTACAACCTGCCTCCATTAAAAATGGTTACGTACATACAGACAGCTTCTGTTAGTTTCTGTGTGCTTCTAGTTCATTTTTTGTTGTTTTTTGGTTAGTTTTTAAACAAAGCATCACTATGGAATTGATGAGGAGCTAAGTCTTGTTCACTTCTTGAGCAAACAAAATAATCCATAATACATTAAGAACTCGGATTTCATCTCTCTCATACTGCAATACTATTAGGGAATCAGTTCATTTTATTTATGTTAGTAGGCATCCACAGAGTAAGAAAATATCAAGACCAATAACCACACATACAATACTAAAAACTGGATAAAAACTTTTATATATATATATATATACACACACTCACACAGAGTCATCTACATATTCATATGTATAAATAAAGCCTTACTTGAGATCAGCTAGGATAAGAACTGTGCTTTAAACAAAAATTAAGAAATTCAGCCATAAGATTTAACACAATCTTTTACAGGTTTGGCAGGTCACACCCAGAGAGCAATTTCTGCTATTGATGCTATATTGTCCTTCTGCTTTCCTGCTTTACTTACCAGCATCACTTAATGAAGGCTGAGCACGAAGCACACACAAAGGGAATGCCCCGCACAGAGGACTCCAAGCTTATGGAAGAAGACAAGACTGTCCTAGCGTTTTACATCACAACAAAATTACTGTCTGAGGTTAACTTGATTATCGCTGCCCTTTATTAGACGTTTACTTATACAGTAACAAAATGAAGAGCTAAAAATAAAATGTAAATCCTGCCTATGTAGCAAGTGCTAAAATATTATGGATTTTTACAGGAAAAAACGTCCCTGTTGGTGAAACAGATCAGCAGTTAAAGCTTTCACACCCAGCCTGACTTAGACAGTTACTCCTGTAAATAAAAATTACGCTGTAATTCTGTATATATATTTTTACACTAAAAAGGAGAAAAAAAACATTACAAGAACACCGCAGCAGAAATCAGGGACAATTACAATTTGTGCAGCATAGTTTGCTCAGCACTCAGATTAATATAACACGATTAAATATGGAAAAGAAGAGGGTCTGAAAGCTCCTAAGGGATATCATTAGGGCAAATTGCCAAAGAATGAAACATGAGCCAGTCAGGAGAGCTGGAAGCTGCAGCAGTACCAAGGGACCTGAGCGCTCGACAGTTGGAGCTTCAGTGCGGTGTGAGCTGCGGGTTAAGGCGACGGGAGGCTGCTTGCTGACACGCGGGATGTCACCATTGACCGGCGCACGGCCCGCGCCTGACAGCTCTGCTGCAGGAAGCCAAGGATATCATCATCCCCTATTTAAACTGGTCAGTTCGTATTAACATTTCGCTTCCTGGCTTCACAGCAAACAGCTGCAATTACTCTCAGTTCAGACTTACAAAAAAGGCTGTTTCAATCATTAGGGCTTGGCGACTAAGAATTAATTGATTTGAGGGATGAAATTAATAAACACTTATATCCCACCATGTAGAAGAGACCTATGAGCTTTATTTTCATATTCTTTCCCTCCTGTGTTTAACTTTTACTACTAATAGTGCAGATCGTGGGTTTTGGTCCTTTAATAATTCCATATTCACTCTGAGTAATCACAATGCCCACATAATAGTCTTTATAGAATATAAATTTCAAATCACAACTACCTGTACAAAAATCAGCATATAATTCAATCACAGATTGAAACAAAGCTGAGCATACAGTTACATGAGTGATCCCCTGATGTATAAATCTACCTCTTCATCTTAATAAGTATTGTTAAATTATGAATTAACATGATGATACAATTTGAATAAAGAAATATTTTCCTTCTTAACTATGTCTGTGTTTATTTTAGCTCTTGCTTTAGCAGAGGAAGGGGACAATTCCACTTAAAACAACAGAAGTTTTATTAACTTTTGTTTCAGAATCTCTATTTTGGTGTAGCACTCAGACTGATGTTTAACACGTTTAACAAAATAAATTAGCATTTCTAGTAGGAATAGTAAAGATTACTTATGCATCAATATTTTGCTCTACTGGCCCTCATCCTTATTTTCTATAATTTTTAATCTAACGTCTTATTTCCAAATTTCCGCTACTGCAGTAGATTTCCAAATATTTAACATTGCCAGAATGTGTTTCAGTTTCCTGCTGTATGCTGCCTCCAACACAAGCAGCTAAGGGATTCTGCTACTCTTCAAACCGTGTGACATTTTAAATACTGTGCCAACCCTGTCTTTAAGCAAATACTGATATGATAATTATGAATTCTGTATCAAAACAGACTTTCTGGCAAATTTTCTTTTTAAGTGTTTCAACAGTGAAAGGCACTAGCTATTTAAGTAACATATCTTTTTAACTGTCAGTGTCACAAATACGAAGAGAAGGAGCTGCAGAACACTGCAAATCTCGGAATACTGCTGCAAGTCCACAGTAACCAGTTCAAGTGAACACACAGGGAGTAGGCTGCCAAATTCTTCTATCTGTGCTTGAAGGACTACAGAGATGACCACTGGATTTGGGAAGAAGACATCTGATGGCTGCTATGCTTAGGAAAAGAGCCAAGCAGGAACGGGCACCTGCAGGGAGCTGATGTAGGAAAGGGGAAGGCGGAAAGCTCCAAGTGGAGAAACCAGCCTCTGTTTCTTGACTGAGTGGAGAGAAGCACATTTGGTGAGGTCTTTTGCAGAAAACAGTCCTTTGCACTGTTTATGGGAAAAGGAATTGCATGGAGCCTGTTTGGTCACGATCCACTTTTAAACAAATTATTCAGAGAAAGTGCAGATTTGAGGATTTCAGGACAGGCAGTTATTACCCTAAATCAAGAGATTCTCTTCAAAGCTTTGTGAAAACCTTTCCTGCTTAGCCTGTGACTATTAGAGATTACATCAGCAGGGAACTCAGATTCTTTCACAGTAAAACTTGCATAAAATCTGCTGTATTTTTACACTTACACACACACACACACACACACACACCAGTGCTCAACTCTATAATATGTTAAACATTCTTAAATTTTTGAGAGCAGAATGTTTCTGCAGGACCAACACCTTGCAAATTCGATAGTTTATCACATGGTTTGAAGCAGTGAATGACATTGGAATATACACCTAGAGTACACTGCATTGGAGAATTTACAAAATGGGCTGGCAATTTTTAAATAAAGCTTTTATATTTTGAACTCCATATGTCAATATTGAACAGATCTTTCAGTATGTCTCCAGCATTTGTTACGTCTGTATTTTTCTTTATTTCAAACAATTTCTTCCAGATTAAAACTTTTATTTAATCTAATATTAAAAATGGGTTGAAACAACGGGGTTTTAATTCACATAAACAACTTGAGTCTATTAAAATTTAATTTTGAATTGCTAGTGTTTTGAGAGAACAAGAATAAAATTGTGTCCCATTCTATCAGTTAATTAATTCATTAATATTAGAGTACAATTGAAAATTTCAGCTTCAGGTCTCTTCTGGTAACTGTGGTCAGCATCGCCATCTCAGCTCTCACCACATGGCAAGCAAAGCAAGCACTGTTTTTTGCTAAAATTCTGTAGTGATTCCAGCACAATCATTTTCCCTTACTCCTCATTAAAGAAATGTCAGAACTAAGTGTGAGAGATAACATCGTCTCTCCCAAACAGTGGAAGAAATATTACAAAGTTTGTAAGCAAAATTCATTATTGGGTAACGGTAAATTGATTAATACCAACTTCCAGCAAGGCTGAGATGATGCAATCCTCAAGAGACCAAGGAGTTCCCTTCTTCCTCACAGCACTGAGCTGCCACTCAGGAAAGACTATTCAAAATTTACAGTGCTGAACAGGAAGAGTCTGAACAGCTTTAATTCAAGCCTTGATCAAAGCAGGTTTACCCACTCCTGGGCACCTTCCCTCCCAAGTATCTATAGTAATTCTAGTGTGTGTATCTACTACTCCAATATTCAATTTATCAATGAACTTTTGATTTTAAAATGAGTACCTTTTTTTTTTTGTTAAAAATCAGAGCAATATATCTAGAACAAAGATTTCCCACAGGCCCATATATTATGTTTATTTTATACCCATTACTTATACAATTTCAATGAATAATATGAAAAAATTATTCTGTATCCTGCATAAAAGTATTATTTTTCATCTACCTCTTATTTTCTATAAAAATAATTTTATTTAAAGCAGTTTCAATAACCCAAGGTAGAAAGAGAGGCAGAGCACAGGTGACAAGACTTGCACACATTGCAGTGCAAAAGCTAGAAGTATGGAATTTGATTAGCAGAATCTTGACTGAAAGCCAAAAATGGCAACAGAAGTTAGACAAAGTAAAATTAACCCGTGACACTATACAACCTTTCAAAATCTAAGTAAGTAACTAAAGAATTACTGTGATAAAACCATTTCCTGAAAAGCCTTCAAACACTGTCAATCTCTGTCAACACCACGTCCAGAAATGCCTACTAGAGTGCTCTCTCCCTCCTCCCTCGCAGTGCCACAGGGCTAAAGAAATGTTTCCCTCCCACTGCCTTGACCACACATATGTTGAAAGATGCCAAAAATTCTGTTAACTCATCTACTTAGCAATACCTACAGCAATAAGATGTTGAGGGTCACCATTCCTAACTCAGTAGCTGCCATCAACCTGGACCAACTCTTACTGCACTTATCCCAGCACTCTCGCTCATTAGAATTCCTGTGAAAGCAACAGCCTCTTCCTGAAGAAGCTTTCATCAGGTGAAAGGAAGCATCTCCTCTTTATCAAAATTCCTAAGATCATCAGCTTTATCACACGAGACCTCCGTATCTAAATCTCGTTTGGTCAAGAATGAAATCAGGCCCCAAACCTGAAACAGATACTTATTGCTTGCTAAGACCAGTCTTCTCATCCACTTCTTGAATGGGCAGGTGAAGACTGCTGGGGATTAAAAACGGGAAGGGAGCCCTTGCTTTGGCCATTTTATGGTAGAGAACTTATAACCCTCCCCAGATCTAAAGAATATATATAGTCAGACTAAATCATACACTCAGTCTACTCTGCTGCACAGGAAAGAAGACAGAAGCCTTAAAAAAAAAATTAAGCAGCAAAAAGAGACCAGAGTGTACTATCCAAGCCATGATAACCAAAGCCACTTCTCATGCATTTCTTTAATTTAGCTCCTGGCTAACAGTTTCCCATCTGCCATCCCCATAACCTCAAAGAAGAAAAAAGGGAGGGCCTTAAGTGAGCCATAATGTATTTTCCTCCTGAGGCCCCCAGCACTTCTCCCTCACATAAAGGAGAGAAAAGGGAAACATTTCCAGTCCACAGATGAAAATTTTAACTTCATCCATTGTAAAAATGAAATACGGAGAAGAAAGTAATATTAAAAGCTAGTCTCTTGTGTTTTATTTTAGTGTGATTCACTTCCTTTTATCCTTATTCTAGAGAAGGGAAAGAGAAGAGTGTTGCTCATGAATTTGACAGCACTTCATATACAATCAATTTCATTCTTTTCTTGCAATTCTTGATTCACAAAGCAGCATTATGGCATCATTCCTGTGCATTAGTTTCTAAAGGAAAAGACTGAAGACACAGTTTGTTCCTTGCCTATGGCTTCAAGAATGACAGGTTTCTCAATAACAGAAGCTGAGCAGAAAATAAAATTGAAGTGGTAGTAGACAGGTGAGAGCTCAGTGAGGAATATCATAGGCATACAATGCTTACGCTGAGGACCTATGTGCACTTTTATGGATAATCTGAGGTACATATATACACAAGTAGGTGTGGTTTGCATAGAAAAAGTCACATAACTATTCAGTTACTCAATTTCATTATTCCAAAGGTGTTTTTTATGTTTTATGTAGAAAAAGAAATGTTTGAAAGTCATATCAGCTTTGATACCTACCACATTACAGATTAGGTTTACTGACATGTCTCCTACAGATAGTCATTTTCCCTATAACAGTGGGTTTTTTCACCATATTACTTTCAGTTTCCTCTTTTTTTTTTTTTTTTAAGCTTCCAGGTATAGTCTTAACTTGTTTGTTCACATTTTAACATTTATTTCCTAGCTGCTTTACCTCTTCTTCTCTCTCAAAAAACACAATGACAGAACATGCACCTATACATTTTTATGTCCTTTTTCTGACCACCTCATAACTCCCCCTCTCTTCCCTCATCTATTTTATGACTCTCTCTATACAGGAAGAGCTATCCCCTCATAAAATAAGGGAGTTCTGCTAATGTTCCTTGCTTCTGAAAGGAAAGTTTCCAGGAAAATAGTTTTTATTAACATTTCTTCCCCCAGAGTAACTCCATGGTATGTTCTTCTGCCATACACTAATTAAGAAGCATCAGGGAACAGCTTCCTTGTGAATAACTGACAGACAACTTATTTACTGCAAGACTAGAGATATCCACTGACTATGTTATAATTCATCTCACCAATGGTGAATTTCAGAAGAAAAGCAATAAGGCAGTATGCGAAAAAAATCTTGTCATAATGGCATACCAGCACAGAGAGTTAGCAGTACATTCACATACTCTTCTGTAACCCATCTTCATGTTTCCTCTTCTCACATGAGACAGTGCTGGTCATCCATAGCAGTGTATGGATCCCTTCAATTCCCATTTTCAGGCAGCCCAACCCACAGCTGTACACAAGATTTTGTTTGGTGGAATTTACTGAATTGCCAAAGTTCACGTGAAGTGAAAGAAAAAGAAACTCTCGCCTATATCTTAATCTTGGATTTCTTTTTTTCTGAAAGTGATAAGTGAAAATTTTATTTTGAAATGAATGTATAGATCAGTCTGTATGACAAAATGCGTTCCTTCCACAGAATTTATGTTTAAATGACAACCAGTGATACAGTGCTGCGTGTTTTACACAAGGTAATAGCAATCTGCAGATTTTCTGAACTTCCAAACAAAGAGTTTTCCAGTTCCTAATTCTTGCTGTAGATCCTAGCCACATTTTGATGCCATATTGACACCTCCCTTCCCTGCTCACATAACTCCACTGCTAGCAGCACACACTGGGCACACATTCTGATAGGACCCCAGCTGCACTCACAGCACCCACCTCTGGCCAACTTACCTCACCTCTGGTCAGTTCATCTTAGACTGCTTATACTTGAACTCTTAATTATTAAATGCCATCACTCTTCTGTGCACAGAGCGAGTGATCTAATTGACCTAACGTTTCAAAATGAATTCTAACAATACTTCTGGGAGCTCAGTAAGTATCAGCAGAATCTCTGTGCTGCTTTGCAAGTTAATGATAAATTCCTACCTGTTTCTATTTTCTAAGAACTAAATTCAGTCCTTAACACATTTCTGCCCAAAATGTACTACCTCGCAAGAATTTGACATAAGAATTTCACTTCAACTCTATATTTTTTTAATTACTCGGACAGCATTATCTGAAATCAATCTATGAAACAACGTACATTTTTAGATAAAATTGCAACTACACTGTAGTGCAGAATGAACAAAAACAAATTGTAGCTAAAGGTGGTTGAACTAGAACTGGGAGTATCACATCAGCATAAGGAAACATGATGTTGTCAGTAAGCTGTATGACAGTTCCTAATACAATGCCATTGTTTTCCCAACCTGGAAGGCTTGTACAGAGACAATTCTTTCACTGTTTTGGATCTTTACTTTGCAGCAGAGGAACATTTCCACACATAGCCAGCTTTGTACTTCAATTAAAAGAAAAAAAAAAAAAAAAAAAGAACTCTATCTTTCTAGGCTCCACACTAACGTGCACTGTGCTCCTAGAATCAAACCTCAGCTATCTGGCCCAGTCACAAAGCACTGCTTGGCTCATTTTCGAAGTATACCCAGCAATCTGCAACACATACACCACACAGAAATTTAAATGAAGTGCGAGAAATAGATAAACACTGCAGTTGTTTTCTGAATCAGTTGATAGTATTACTGTTTTGGGACAAACAGATTTTGGAATCAAGTCCAGCCTTAGATTTTGGGTTAGATGTAAAAAGTGTGAAGTGATTCACAAAAACAATGTGTTAAAGTGAGAATTGCTTGGCCCCTCACTCAGCTGTTCATCTGCATCACATTCTCCAAGGAGCATTCTCAACTTCCCAGTGCCTGAGTAACCACAGCGAGCACAACTGCATCCAAAAAGGCAATGGAGGCAAAGAATACACAGCTACTACTCAGACCAGCTAGCACAACCAAGTGGAACTGCACAAAGCTCTCTTTACATATAAGCAACAGTAAAAATACTACCACAAGCATGCATTGCATGTAGGCGATTTTCAGTGTTCTTTCAGCACAAGAAAAATCTGCCTTTTATTGACATATACATTCCTTCTTACAGGGAGCACCAGTGAAGCCAGCACAAAGCAGAACACTGCAGCCACAGTGCTCTGACACATCAGACTCGTATTACCTAAAACAAATATTGGTCAAAATGGAGATAACGTTTAGACATTTGCTTTAAAGTGTAGCATTCTTTCCACCTGCCACTGTAGGCCGCAGAAGATACACTCTAGTTAACATATTACTGACAGGATGATGAGAAAGCTCCTGTCAGACACTGGCCAGCCGGGTGTTTGAGACAAAACGCACAGCCCCAGCTGACTAGTTAGAGAAAGGCTGGTGAGGTACAATTACAGAGGCATATGACAAGCTTTCATGCTTGAGTGACTTGAGAACTGATGACATGGCTTTAAACAGCAATCCTTCCTACCTCCGGTCACAAAACAGCAATAAGTCAACTGATGCACTGTTGTAAAATCATGATTTATTCCTTTGCTTTGAATACATGAGAGTATGGTATGATGTTCTGGTAGACTACCACAGCAGGTGCACTTGGGGCCTCAACATCTAGGGCCTGCCTCCAGCATGCATAAAATCAATGTTGTAGTTCAGCCTTTCTGGAAAAGCCTTCCCCAGCACTTTAATAATTTATAGTGAGATTAAATTAAAAACTTATTTGTACTGAAACTCTCACAGCTCCATGCACCTAACAAGAATACATGCAGATGTTGTGATGAGTGAGGAAACGGTGCTGTGCAAGAATATACAGTGTGACATTTAGGAAAGGTCTTCCTTTTACAGTTAAAACGAAACAACAGCCAGCTCCGTGAACAAATCAATTCCTTTGTTTCATTCATTCTTTCGTATGTTTCAAAGGAGATAATTTGTTTCTTTTTCTGCGTTTACCACTCAAAAGCCAGAAATGGCAATTTTTGCTGCAAATGTATCTTGCAGACCATAATCCTCAGGCTAGCTGAATCTGTCTCACTCTAACACTGAGCCTGAAGCAAGCTGTGAGGTTGGTGATAATCACATTATTAAAGTGGCTAGAAAGTCAAGCTAATAAAAGAATCAACAGTTAGGTCAAATAATGACCCAGAAGCTATGACAGAAAGGAGCAGTAGGAAGTTTCCACTTCTATCCTTGAAGTAATTGGTATGGCAAGTAGGCAAATATCTCCATCAAAGGAGTATTTAAAGGGATATAGACAGTTTAAAAACAGATGCAAAAAAATACATGGCAATTGAGATGCTTACAAAAGAACAAACGCTTAGCTGAAATAAAATATAAGCTGACAACTGAATCAAAGCCCCTTCAGATAAATTGGTAATTATCTCCTTTTTAAAAAAATTTAAAATACTTTTCAACAGCTAAATGCAAGAAACTTTTTTTCTGTATTTCCCTTTTCCACTGAAGTATACCTTTTTAAACAAGCATCCTTGCATCCTTCTTTTTCCCTTTTGTCTTTTTCCAGGACTAATCCTTTATTTGAAGTAACAAAAGCATGAAATTCATAGGGCAGCAATGCTAAACTTATAGACTAGTCTTCTACCCTTCTCCCTACGCTTCCCTCCTCCCCTCAACAAGAATGAGGTGAAACTAAGCATGGCCTTGAATTATGCCTTTTTCTTTATCAGCCCCCTGTTCTGAGATAGCAAACCAAAGCAGAATTGATAACTGGGAGGTGACATCACAACCCAATCCCCATGAACTGACATAAACACTTGGTATTCAGTTAACCTCAGAGATAAGGCACAACTCCCTTAACAGAAAGTTGCACTTAGAAAAGATTATTCTTTCAAAAAGAGTGCTATACATATCAAGCTGTATTTTAGGAATATTGAAGTGCAACTCTCACAGCACAACATAATCTGCTGTGCTTTGTACACACAATAGCAAAACAGCATAAAGCTAGCATACACGCTATTAGTTCACTTGTACTGTACAAGGCATTCCAACATTTTAAAGAAGAAACGTGTAAAAAACATACTGAATGATTCTTGGCTATTCAACTGAATTCTTCCAGGAGATCCTGAGAAGTGCTTTATTTGATTTTTAAATTCTACTGTTCTGTAAGGAAGGAAGCCTAGCATCACTCCTGCTCTACTTATGAAAGAGTTGAGTAGGTTCTCGCTGAAACTCCTGATAAGCCAGCACTATGTAGCAGTACTTTCATTTAAATTTAACTTACATAATATTAGAAGACTGGAAAAGATAACCAGAATGAAGTAGTTTGGAATCTGAAAGTGGAAATAAGGTGGTGTACATGAACATAGTGTAATCCTGATACTATCTCTCCTGTTGTCATATCACAGGAACAGAGGCCACCTGAGATGTTGAGCCTAACAACAACACGCCTTAAAAGGATCCAAATGTAGCCTGAGAGAACAATTGCAAATCCTGCAAGGCACATTGACACATGCCCACCTGCAGGACCCTCTTCCACAGGCACAGAGCTGCCATCATGATCCTTATTTTCTCACTGCTGGAGCAGTAAAAGGGGTTTGGCTGGAGCATCATTGCAGTTGAGGGTTGTTCGTTTGTTTTTTTTTTTGTTTTTATGGCGTATTTTTTCTTTCATTTTTCATACCAAGATGTGTCCCAAACTGGCAAAACAAATAAAACAAATCAATCCCACGTTTCCTTTTGCTGCACTATCTTAACTAGTACCAAGTCAGGTTCTTTGAAAAGGCTTTCCCTTGAAATTCTTGATGCCCTCTGGGGTCACCTTATTACTCTACAGCAATGCCCAAGTCTTCCCATGGCCAGTTCCACAGGAAATAATAGAAAGAATATGGAAATTTCATAAGAGAGGGTAAAATCTTTGATGCCTAGAAGATATATCACAGTATGGTAATTTAAAGACTGAATATGTTCATTCGGTACTTATTTTACAGGTTTTACAGTTGTTCATTTGACTTCTGATTATATGACCTCAGGTTTCTTTCATTCCCTAATTAACATAGACAATTATTTCCATGTTCTGCAATTCATCATTAACATAGTATGTATTTTAATATATACAGTATATGCTATATATAGTAGTTTACAGATTATGTATACTGTATATAGCACATGTATTAAATATTTATATAAACAATTTTAAGAATCACAGTGAATATATAAAAATTTATGTATATATGTGTTATTCAATTGCTAATATCCAGAATTGTAAAAACTGTCAGCCTTTTATGATGGTTCTTAATCCTCTGTCAAGTTTACTTCAGACTCGAAAGAAGTTAAAGGCTTTTAATCTACTATTTATAGTCCAAAATTTCTCACTCATTATACACACACAGAGGAAATAAGCATCTGCATGTCTTGAAAAATACAAATTTTTAATACTATACCCAAACTTGTGCATATGTATTGAAAATAATTGTTCAATTATTGGGTAGAAGAATTAGTAGCGTTTAGAAATATAACTCTGGTTTCCACCATAGAAACAACATAAAACAAAGTGGTTTATGAATACTTTTGAAAAAATAAGATTTTTAAGGACTGATCTTAACAAGCCAAATAATTTGTATACCAAATAAAACCCATGACAAAAGTAGCTTACAAAGTGACAGTCTCATAGTAACGCAAAATTAATATTTGGCATATATTCAAAATATAGGGGATTTTAAAGCCTCATAAGATTCTGAAAATATTAGAACAAAATTAACATCTGAATATTTATATATAGTTTCAAAATGAAATGCAACATTCTTTTATTAAGCAGTCTACGCAGGTAAAAGGAAAGAAAGAAAAACATCTTAATGTGACAGTCTAAAACCTTTATTAATAATAAAATGCTATTTTGAGTTGTATGCTATTGTAAGTCTGAAGAGCTGCTCCAAATCAGAGCTTTTACAGTATGCACTCCCAAGCCACTCTAAGAAAGATGAATCTACCTATTACCAGGTTAGGATAGCAGCTATTATTATGGCCCCTTGATTTCTTTCAAGTAGCTCCAATGGAATAAGCCACAAGTGAATAATAAAGATCTTATAATAGCCCTTAAGAATTCTTTTTAGGCTAGAAGGCACAGAAATGAGCTCAGGAGAGTTAAAGAACTCTCATCTACTGATAAGGAAAATAATTAACCTGACTTAATGTATCTGAGTAGGTCTTATATAAATCAGACTTTTGTACTTCAAGAGCCAGACTAAAACCATATATCAGAAAAGTATGTAGATATTGTCTTATGAGTACACATGGAATATATCTAAAACCACAAAGGTCTGTAGGTCATTTTGTGAAACGTTCAATATATTCTACTGAAAAGGAGATGTGTGAAGTACTTACAGTGCTTAGTTTGTTCGAGGTAATAATGATTCTTCTCTCATGCAACATACTGGCATAAAGTTGCAGCATGTTGTTCACATCCACAGCAACAAAATACTCAGTGAGGTTTCTCTGTTTAAATAAATAAGATGTTAACAATATAGTGACAGTGGTAGCTAAGAAAAGCATTAATTCTGTATACCAGAAAATTTGACCAACTAATTGGTGAAAAAAAATATTAAGGAAATCTGCATTAAAAATGCATATGCTCTAAAAATAATCAATAGAATTGTAAAACTAGTGATGATCTAGCTTTGGAGCAAGTTATTACTTTGCTTATTTGATAATACTTCTGAAATTAGAGTTGCCCACTTTCCGAATCTGAACAACTAAGAAATGTGGCACATCAATACTAATGTATGCTAGTAACTGTAACTTCCAACCCAGGCACAGATCCCCCAGCACCACAATAACTGTTCTGCCATAGTTATGACAATAAAACCACAATGTTTTGCCAGCCTCTCCCAAGGTGAGCACATGTTATTCTACTCCAATGAAAGCAAACCATCTTGTTGGGAAGAAAAACCCGCAAAAACAGACAGCTGTGGTAGAAAGTTTTGAGTGTACCTCTACAGGACTTAATGAAAAATAA
Organism: Perdix hodgsoniae; assembly: GCA_035772895.1. NCBI lineage: Eukaryota > Metazoa > Chordata > Aves > Galliformes > Phasianidae > Perdix > Perdix hodgsoniae. The sequence continues at coordinate 10,813,373 of JAPSGF010000009.1, read as the reverse complement.
AGCCAGCTTTACATTTTATTCATAGGTCAGATAATACGAAAGTGGGGGAAACGAAAAAAAAAAGACAGGTGGGTGGGTCTCTATGTTCCAGATGAACTTAGCAAAATTTCTGTGTGTCATAGTACTACAGAAATACAGGTTCTGAATTAGCCTGAAGACCACCAGCAAAAATGAATAGAAAAACGTCAAAGATTCATAACTGTTGGGGAATAGATACAAAAATATACCAATTCACCTTACAACATACAAAGCTTACATCTGATTTCCTAACTTCACATGTCCACTACCATACCTGCAACCAGAACCTCCACTGACCTCTCAGAAACAGCATAGTCCTGAATGTTAACACAGGAGCCCACCATTGGCACGTACCAGCTCAAGGACAGGAGCCAGAGCAGTGAAATTCAGCTTACACTAGACGTGGGCTCAGCACAGACAGCGAGGGCTTTTATCCCAGAAAGACAGCGAGGGCATGATAAAGGAGTGAAGGCCTGAGGGCAGCACGTGCTCCTGAGGCTCAGAACTGTAACATGGCCTCCACCAACAATGCAGGGAATGCTGCATGATCCAGAGCCACTGCTGAGCAACTGCTGCTCCAGTTCCATGTGGGCTGTAACTACGGGAACCTGACCTGAGGGAAAGTCTGGATGGTGACCAGAAGGTTCACCTCCTTTTTGATACATTTCAATATTAAACGAGAGTTTCTTAAAATAAATGACAGAAGATCCAATGAATTAAGCAGTTTTACATAAACTCACAAGTGTATTATTAATTCAAAGACACAGAGCATGGAGCTACTCTAGGTTCGTGCTGCATAGATATTTGGAAGCTAAACTGAAAATGTTACGGGCCACAAATGCAGCATTTAGAAAGATTCTGGTTCTTCAAGCATCCCCTTTAATGGGTTGTCAGAGGCTGATGTGCAATAGTAATTTCAGTCCCCCTTATCTAGGACAGCCTTTACATTCTAGTTGATAATGACATGCCGATTCTGTTCTGCACAAGCTGTGGTAAAAAAGTTGGCTATCTTGTACAAAGCAACATTTCTCTGGGAGTCAGTCACAGATGTGTCTGCATTAGAGCTGAAAAGATATTGCTCCAGAATTTTGTGAAACTTATAGCAAAGAACAAGGAAAAGTCACTGTATTATTGGTTTACTAGATCTATCCCACCTCTTAATTTCTACATGTTCTACCCTCTGCCATTTTGAACATACTGGAAGGGCTGGTATTTCATAAACAGAGTTAAAAAACATTAATAGTATAGAAAGGCACTTTGACAATTACTTTACATTTTTCCCCTCAGAATCAGCAGAGCACATCCACAGCAATACCATTGCAAGAACCTCACTCATCCAGAAACTCAAAATGAAACCTCTCCATTTTCTTCAAGATGAACATACTAAATACCTCCTAACCTCCAAAGCTATGCTTTAGTAGGAGACCAAAAAATATGTCAGAACAGAAGATTTCTTACAAACAGTGGAATTCAATCTATAGGGTGAAATGGATGAAAATAAACATCTAAAAACTAATCCTTGTCCTGACCAAAGAGCCACTTCCCCACTGTGGGCCCTCTCATCTCAATGGAGCAACTTTCCAGAGGCTTCTGAGTTACCCCAAGACCCCAGCATCTCTCCTGGATCCCCTACCACCAGCTCACAACTGGGCTGAAGCCCTGCTAGGAATAACCTGCAGGCTTGGGCTTCTTAGCCTATGCTTGTGTAGCCCCATTACCTTTCACCAACCCTTCCTGCATCCCAGGGACAATGTGTCTGTACTGCAGTTTACCCACCACAGCCACCAAAACATCTAATTTTCAGAAGAAAGTTATCATGTGAAAGTGTAAAAATGCAAACCTATAGAGCCTTGTTGAGTTCCTAATTTAATGCAGAACTAGAAAGCAGAAAGTTAGATAACCAATTAAATACCTTCTATCTAAACACATCATAGAGGACATGATCTGACATTCTGCGTTTGTACTGCAGCACTACCAAGAATTCAGCTTCTACAAAACGAAAGCCTTCATTAAGAAATAAGAGTAATTGTTTCTGGTGTATGGTTACCATCTGTATATGAGCAGGTACAGTATGTTTTCTAAAAGCCTGAAACAATGCCTTCTTACACAAAAAATTATCTGCCCATCTTGATAGCTAAATTCCCAGCTTAGCAAAGCAGCGCTTAAAGGGCAGATATTCAAACAATACTAGCCGTGTAAGTAGAATGTTGCGCATATATAGCCCCTATAAATGCAAACAAATTAATTATGAACAAAAGACAGACAGCAGTACTCAAAAATGCCCCATGCAATGCTTTAACAACGCATGCAAGAGTAACTTTACTAGCTAAAGGTTATAATAATAGACATCAATCATATTCTAGAAACAGTCACAGAAAAATCCATCTATTGATAAAAGCAGAGTACAGCCCTACTCAAACAATGAGGCTCATACTTCCAAATTTCTTAAAAAGAAACCACATACTTACACTTTCAGGGATTGTTGGCAATCCAGTTATATCAGGAGTAATGAAATACAAGTGCTAATCAATGGGGAAAAAATGAATAATTTATATAGAGGCAACTAAAATTATTTCAAAAATATCTCACATTTAGGATTTCCAGCCCCATCTTTGCTTAAGCAAATAGCCATGTTTCCAATAGGATTCTTACTATTACCAGACAAAAAAGTAAGCAGATCACATCATGAAATCAGTTTCTGGCTTAACGCAGCATAGAAACCAAGTGAACAAAACACTGTACTGCTGTTAAGATGAAATCAAGCCAGTTTTAAATATTATCTCATGTCAGAGTACCGTTCATTGGCTTCAGCATTGGTTTTAAAAATTTCAAGCACAAAATTAAATGTTAAAGAACAAAATGTAAATTTAGAACGAGTAAGGAAAAATCATTTACAAAACAATTAATGAGAACAGTAATAATATTGCTTAATATGCAGCCTAGTCTCTTTCCAAACATCTTCAAATCCAAAATGTGCTAACAGAAATCCAAGGTCTGACAGCTCGACATTCCACAAACATTTATGAAAAACATTTGCAATTTTATAATCTTATGTTTGAGGCCATTTAGAATGTAAACATAAAATGCACTAAACTGAAAACAGATGTAGCTTAAATTGTTCTCCTTAATCCACTGCTTTTAGTAGTCGAATAAGGATTTAACTCCATAATTTTAAGATAGTTTTCATAATTAGTCTAAACTTGAAGGACAAAAAACCTTTTAGTAGATATTAAGTAAATGTGATAATTATTGAATTTTTGGCTTTTGTTACTTTAAGGTTTTTTTAATTTTTCTTAAGCTGCCTGCTTTTATACTGTATATTTTTTTTATCATTATTAGCAACACAAAAACAGTTCAAACTTGAAAAATATACAACAAAACAAGAAGTCTAAGATATTGTGTCTTGTGTTCAAGCAAAGAAAATATATTAATGCAATATACTCTGTGTAGGAAGCTCTTATTAAACCAGTTTGATACTAAAAAACCAAAAATCATCACTAATTTAAGAAAACACATCACTGCATTTGCACAAGACATTCCAGGATTTTTTTATTATTATTATTTTATTTTTTGGCATCAACACGAAAAAATAAGTCAAGTCTTTTCTGTAGTCAGGAATAGGAAAACAAACACTCAGATCAATGCAGTACATTCTTAAAGAGTACGATGAGAAAATTGTTTTCTATATGTCATAAGATTGCAGAAAATTGAACAACAGATTTTCTGATTAATGGATTTAATAACTTGGACTAGTAATTATTCATAATTAAGAAGTTAGTAATATTTCACTTACTGAAAAGAAAAGGAAGTTAGAGCTATGAGAAGCAAAAGACATTACTGCAGCCATTAAGAACCATAAAGCAGCAAAAATAACATGGTATGGAGTCCTTGCACATCTTTGAGAACTCCCTTAGGAAGATGCATATGGCCATGAAAGACATACTAAATTAATAGGTGCTGTCCTGTATAAAGTCTTCTGTAAAAAAGGAAAACCAGAAAATGCAAATTTTGTTAAGTTTAAGTGTTTGATTATGGTTATGCTCTGAAATTAGATTGGTATAAACAGAATAGGTAGGTTAATACTGCTCTTTTAGGCTATAGACAATAGCAGAGTTTCCAAAAGGTTAACTACAAATAAGCCTGAAATCAGAAAACATATCCTATAGCAAGTAATCACTTCTTTAATTACAATAGGTTTTAGATAGTGCCTTTTAAACTCACCGACACAAGGCAAGGCTGTTTTTTCAAAACTTGCTTACTTGCAAAAATCATCTCCTGGTTCTTATGCAATATGAGAGAAAGATTGAATTGATTTTTTAGCTTTTCAATAGAGCAAAGACGATTCCAATGCTTCCCATGTCTAAAATGTGTTCTGAAAATATACTTTATTTTGTATGTTTCATCCCCATCTGAATTCAGACTTGACTTAGCTAACTTTTCCAACAAAAGAAAAAGCACTTTTATTGACCCTCCATGGGTAAAATGGAAGAGACAGAAAGCTCAGGTTTTATAGAATCAAAGACTGCTCATAACAAGACAGAGGTGCAAGAAGCAAATGTGGTCCTTAAATAGATCAAGGCATTTTGGTGTCCCACTTACCAAAGTTTACTGTGAAAAACCATGTATCTGGATACTGGCATATTTTATGCACAATTATGTACACGTAATTGTAAATACCATCATGGTCTGCCATTTAAGCCCCAGTTCAGTGTTTATGAGCCTTACTCTGCATATCTGAGTATGTGGGGAAACAGATCTTTTTAATTCTGCATCACGAAATTTAATCTAGACTCATCCTGGCACAATGAAGGACAACCTCATGCTGTTATTCCTACAATTATTTTTCAGATTGTAGCTTCTTTTAAGTCCAGGACCACTGACTGTTCCACTCTCACCTATTTACAATACACAAGAAGCTAGATAAAGACACCAGTATAAAGACTGACGTACAAAGTTAGAGTTGAAAGTGGCCACAAACATTTCCCTACTCCCCTGCAGCTAAGCTTATGAAAATAGATGCCTAAAGATCCAAAACACATTTTGATTCAAGGAAACCTGCTCCATCCTGCTTTTCCCTGCCTGAACCCACAGTACTTGCTCATCTGTGCCTGCAGCCAAGCATTTGGCAACCAGCCCACATTTGGATTATCATTGTTCAGCTAAAAAGATAACAAAACTCTTTCATGAAACAAACTACTGGGAACAAGAGACAGCTGAGAAAAAATAAATTCAAACGTCAACTAATATTGAAATAAAACCAGCAAGCATCAACTTAATTGCAAGCAATTTGTCATCCCAATGTTGCTGGTTGTATCCTCCACTCCAAAGTTCACCACAACATTCATTTTGAGATAGGAAAGCTCTGTACAAGATGAAACACAGCACTGACAGCAATAGACAGCAAAGCTTTCCAGGAAACAAAAGGAAAAAAATCTTAAAAATTTATGTCCTACTGAAACACAGGAGGATTTTTAAAGGATGTTACTAAGTGTTTTACTATTTCTAAATTAGAATTGGTTACAACACTGCAGTTAGCAATGACAAAATATTATTATATTATACAAGAGGGTACTACTGTATGTTCATATAATATAATGTTATGTCAGTCTGAACAAATGATTTTAATTTCTGTTACTTACTGAAAAATAACATTCACTATAATGACAAAAAAATATACATATGCATATACACAAATACACTGAGCAAAGCAAAAAAAAAGAAATCCAACTGTAGCCTCAAAAAACAGCAGTATGTTCTGGTGAGAAACACCATGCAAAACTGGAAGGCCTTCAAGAAACAGTAGATTATTATTGTTTGAAGAATAAAAATACTATAGCTCTATAGACAATTGAAAAAAAAGTGTAACAATGCAAGTGAAATCTGAAAAGAAATGAAAGTGAAGGCAGCGTTATTTTAAGGACCAAAACTAACTATGGGCAGTGGTTTCCTCTCTATTTTTGTGAGCCAGGAGGGCCAGATGTTTCTATAGAATCTGCTCTTCACTTGAAGTACAGGGCCCAACCACAAAATAAATGGGTTAAAAGTAATAGGGAGTATCACAAGCAAGGACAAGACAAATAATTCATTGAACCTTCAATACGCAATTGAAGACTTAGTTACTTTCAGTTCTTTCTGGGCCTTGCAAAATGATGATCCAACTAACTATGTTATTTGCACACATTTACTTCTACAGAAGCTATGGACATGAAGAATGGCTTTATATTTGATGTGGCCTCTACAGATGTAAAGCATAACTTTCATATGCTTCCTCTGTTATCATCATAAGAATTATAACAGCAAAAGGCTCACTTAGATGTTTCTACGGCAAAACCAACTTGCTGTACTGAGAGCAACCAATGCCACATCCCAAAGTGTCAGTGCACCAAGCATCATGGCACAGACACATTCTTTCATCTCTACCTGTGCTATAAGCTTTATATAAAGCAGTATACTCTTATCATCTTTCCTAGAGTATTATCACAGGATTGAGCAAACCTGGAAAGATGGAGTAGGACGATGGGAAAGTTTACACAAACTTGTTTCCAGTTCTTTAAGTCTGCCTACTTTGGCATAAGAAGCAACAAAACAGAGTATCCTAATTCACCGTTGGAGAAACCAAAATTATCTGCAAGAAAGAACTAGAAGCACAGAGTAGTTCTAGCAGTACTAGATCCCACGATCCACTTTAGTTTCTTTTTCATTCATAGAGGCAAAATCCAATTTGTTTCTTTTTGCCTGACTTTAAGAGAACAACTTCAGATAAACCATTCTGTGCAGAAAAAAATAAAAGGTTAAGAAGATTATCCAAGCCAGCTAATGATGGAAAACTATCTAAGATTAAAGTTTACAAAAGGTTTGTTTTAACCATACTTAGACAATTAGGCAACAGAATTAGGAATAATGCAGAGAATACTTACCACACTTAAACTGACTAAAGCATTTGCCTTTGGCACAGGATGGCTATACAACGATTTTAACAAATCCTTTGAGTCTTTTTCCTATAGGAAATATTTTTTTAAAAAAGTAATTAATCATTACATTAAAAAAATATTACAGTTTACAATATGTCACACCATTTACGTATACACATACATATTCAGTGAGAAAGACACTTTCCAATAAAGTATTTAAATATTAAGTAATAAAGTCAAGCCAACTACATTTATGTAAGAAAAATTCTTATATTTTTCCCGTATAATCCATAACTTTATTACTACATTATTTGCAGCTGAAAATAGCATTACAATAGCTATTTAGGCTGTGCATCTTGGTTGTCATCTTCCTAAAACAGTTAGCCATGATATTCACCTAATGAAAACTTTGTTAAATATGCAGCTACACTTGAATTGTACGCTCTTGGTCACACAGTGCCTAGGAAAGCATGACAGCAATGTTCTCTAACAGCCTCCTCAGCAACATATATGGCATGAGGCAGTACAGTGAAGTACATACTTCCATACACTGATAAAACTTTCTGATCATCAAAACAGATTCCTCAGTATCCAGCACAACAAGCCTAATTTGGCATCTTGAAATGACTGGACAATGCCAAAACCACTAAACAGTAAGCAGAGGAGAGAAGGATTCCTACCTTCCTATTGAAGCCAAATACCTCCTCAATAACCATTTTACTGCTATAGTGAAATAAGAGCCAAATACAAAGCTCAGTTTAAAGATTCAGACTACTAGTGATGAAACTACACATACAGAACACATTTAATATTCATTTAACTAATCCAACATCTACAATTCCTAATGCTTTTATTTATTACATTAAGTCCATTTACTATAGTGCATAACAACTGCTTAATAAATAGTTCATCTATTTTGGAAACATCAGCTTTTCCAGTCAGCATATGGGCATCCACTGATGCCTTTTTTAAATTTCCATCTAGTAGTCTCATGCAGTTAAATCAGAAAGATATGGCTACAGTGTTCTCCATAAAGACAGATGCCACTATTTCCTTCCCTGCATAATCCTGGAATACGTTTAATTGCTCATGAATATGCAAACTAAACTATTATCATTCTTCACCAAATGTTGCAAGCAATTTTGTCTTGCTAGTTGAGATGACAGAATTACGAGAGGTAGTTTTTAGTTAATGTGAAGGGTGAAACAGTACATCATATTTTATGCAGTTCTGGAAAAAAAAAGTGTTTGTAACTGATAATCAGATAGTTCCAGAAATCTACAGTTTACAATCAATGCATCATAGAGTTCTCCAGTGATGTAACACTTTGCTCACACTTCACCCAGGACTTGTTTATACCAAGACTGACACTTCAGAAAGGTAGATTCTCAGCAGCTTTCTAAGATTCATGTGCTATTCAAGTGATAGTTGTGGCCCGACATTTACATTGATTGAACTCCAGTATAACAAGTTTAATGACTTTCTTCTAAATTTTACTTTAAAAAATTAACAGTGAAGAATCACTTTATGGCACTTGAAGTACTGACCATTATTTGGTCACTGTTACTGCTGCAAAGTCTTTAACACAAAGAAACAGACTATGTAAAATGTAACATTACCTGCTCTTTAGCCAAATAATCCGCCAGAGTATTTAAAAGCTTATAGTATACTTCAAACCAGGGTAGGTAACTAAAAAAGGAGAGGGGAAAAAAAAAGAAAAATGATTAAGATATCAGTGTATTTTTCTACTGTTTACAAAATCTACCATAAAATGAGTAGTACGCTTTTGCATTTTTACATGTAAATAAAGTGCTTATAAACCTGTTCCTCACAAATTTCAGTTGAATGGTAAATCACTGATAGGGTGTAGCAAAGCTCTACTGCTTTACACTCTACTAAACAGACCTATTTGGTAAGACTTGGATTTTGCTGTATTATAAAGCTGACACCTCAGTACCTCAGATCCATTATGCATACCAATTCACTTTACACACGAAGGTGGAAATCTACTTTAAGTCCCATGTAAATGTAGATTAGCTTATAACATTTTTGCTTCTCATTACACTAAATGCATCCAAAAAAAATCACTTTAAGCATTGTCGAACAGCTTTAAATCACAGTCCCACTGTCTATTAAAGCTTTAAGTAGTTGTGTTGGTAACTCTACTTGCCATTTTGATATTCTACACTCTGCTGTGCCTGGGCAGACTGCCACAAACTATCTACCTGGGCAGAGCCAATACCCCATATCAGACAAGTCGTGCACCGCTACAGAACAGCACAGATGCCACATATATACAAAAATATTGGTCCCTCTACGAAGTCATTTCTATACATAGAAGCAATTTCTAGAAGCAGCTGAGCATTTACTGATATTGCAAGCACAATAATACCACTATTTCAAAGGCTCCTACCTTAAGTCTGCAACCCATATTTGTGCAATATTCTCAATTAGTTAAATAAATAAATATCCAAGATAAATGTGACATATGTGAAGGGTATGAGAAGAGAAGCTCAATGTTAATATTGCCATTTCTTTCTGTCATATATTTACAGATGATTTACGTTTAGCTTTGACATCAGAGCTTTCCATACTCACTATTTAGGCTTATGACACAGATGTAATATGTAATTTACCAGACATTACAAGTATAAATTATTCCTTAAAAATTAGATACCTTCCAGTTTCTTTTTTAGAGTTTTTTCCACAAATAAAAAACTCATTACTAAAATGAAGAGCATGACTAATACGACTTGTTCATATTTTCATGTGGACAGAAGAGGAAGTAAAGAATGAAAGATTTTTATTTCATTTTATACCTAAATTTTCCCTAACAGGGAAGTGGAAGCCAGCAGGGGAAATCTTGGATGTTTCAGAAGCCAAGGCTACTTTTGTCCAGCGAGCAGAGCAAGGAGTTGCACTTCCTTTGCAATAGCTCCATTCTCAGTAAGCAGTTGGTAAGGCTTTAGAAATAGACTCTGGTTTTAGAGTGAAGAGCAAGTGTACGCAGTCGCACCTACATACTACCACTCACTGCTTCTGGGCCTGAACACTGCGCATCCTTGTAAAACACTTATTGCAGTAGCTCCTAAACCTACTGGTCTTGGAGCTTTATTCCATTTGGAATTCCTGACCTATTACCTTCTGAAATCACATTTCCCTCATCCTGGACATGAAAAACAAAACTGCTGGACACAACCGCCAGGGTCCCTGCAGGCATCGCAGCCACCAAACTGCTCTGCCAGCCTCCAGCTGCAGCAGAGATCAGAGTTTAAAACATAGTTTAAAAATAGTTTAAAATAGGACATAGTTTAAAAATATCAGCTTCCTTCTGAGCTGAAATACTGGATAAAGAATTGCTTTAAACCCTTAAGCACCATAGACACAAATCGAAACATCTATGGCATGAAAGCAAACACCATCCAGATCTGTCTTCATCAAATAAAAAGAACGTAGATTCTTAAATGAGATCATCATTGCTTTCTCGTTGCTCTCTAACTGTACACATTGCCTTCACAGACATCACATTACACCTAATACTCTTCTGAGAAACGAACACACAAGACAAACATATGAAAATTTCCAATTCCTATAAAGTTGCCACAAAAGACTCTTCATGCAACAAAGAAGGATATCAAAATATACACACGACTGTTTTAAAAGATACCTATTTCCTGTTTTAGAATACAGTGGTCTTTAAGAGTACAGCCACTGCCTGTCATGAAAACACAAGCACGAGGTATTTCATGGCTAATTAAAAACATACTTAGCATTTTCTTCTAATCCAAATGAGCCACAAGACAGGAGCTCAGACTTTACTCAAAGTCGTGCACAACCCTTGTTGCAGTAAGTAGACTTCCACCTCACTTGTGCTTCTGCTACAGCTCTGATAAAACTTTTACATTCATGAGTCAAAGGTTAAATAAAGGAAAGGAAATGTTTTCTGTCAAATAGTCAGGTAACCACTAACAGTCTTGAACTATCAGCAGGAATCTAACTTCTAGTAATCAAATAAAACTAAGGAAACTGCCTTTCCGTAGCTAAATGTCTAATGTCTAGGGGCTACTTTTCTGTCTGGAAAATTGACACAAAATGTGTAAAATTGAAACATTCTGCTTCTAAGGGATTTGCCTAAAGGAAGAGAGAGAAAGCTTCAAGAATGGCCTGAACTGAAGAACTACAAAGACTTACCACATAAACCTGTCTTCCTTATTATAGCATTTCATTTGGAAACATAGGTGACAATTTTACAGTCGTAAAAATTAATGAAATCTAAGACTGAAAATTTTAATGATGCATTTTGCATTTCTCTGGGTACATAAGGTCAACCTCACATTCAACAGCTTTAAGATTTTTAACGAAACAAAGATCAGTCAATTTATATAAACTACATATTAAAACCATTCAAGTAATTCAAAACCAGTTTAGTGTAAACTCAAGGCATTATTCCTACTGCAAAGAGCAGAGATATAAGGAAACAATACCCAAAATAATTTAGTTTCATTATTTATAAGTGAACATTAAAATTTCTACTGCACTACTTCAATTCTGAGCTGCCAAAACTAACTTATAGAAAAGTGAACTAGAAGAAAAAATCCAGTACAGTAAATGAGGAGAAAAATACATTACAATACTCCTGTTGTGGTACCCAAGTTCTTAAAGGCTATATGAGCTCAATGGTTCGTGGAGAAAGAAGTGACACAGCAGGACTCACACCCAGAGCTTCGCACAAAGTAGCCTCATCATTTAAAAATAGACAAAACCAAACAAGTCAAAAGAATTGCAAAGGAATTGTTCCACATTTCTGAAGAATGATCCAAGATTTGTTCTCTCACCTTACTATGAATTTGCACTCATTTGCACATTGAACTTGGCAAATGCAGTCAAATTGTGTGATCATCTTAGACCATACCGTAGCACTAGTAATTTCTTCCGGTGAAAATGCCTGGGATAACCACATCAGGTGTAGTTATTTCACTGTATTAGCACTTACACAGAAATCAGACAAAACATCCTGACCTCAGAGAGAATTCTGTTCACATTGTGTGTGTATCAAGTATACAAAACCATGAAACATCTACAGAATTCCTGTATCTACAACCCAAGTATATGTTCTACTTAAAATTCTCCAGTTTATTGTAGCACTACATGACTGAAAATTCAAAGATGATTTACTTTAATTAGCATTTCAGATAAGAATGAAAGAAAATAATGAATTATAGAGAGATAAGCGACAAGACCTAATCTCATAAGCAACTTTATGTTGGTTGCACAGTTTCAGGACAAGCAGTCTTTTCTTCACTTTTCAGTTCAAAACCCAATACTTTGCCAGCCTGGAAAAGGTTAACACATGAACTGATACCATCCACAAAATGTATTCACAAGAGATCAGCTATATTCTGTTCTATACTCATCAGCCTACCCAAATTTTTACAGAATTTCTTTTTCATCATTGTGATAGCTTGTTCCTGCCCTTCCTTTAAGATATTTTTACTTAGATTTTGGTTTTCTACTACTATCAGTTAACTTTATTATACTTGACTGTTTCTAGTCTGTGTTAAAGCCTCAGCCAGCAGCTTAAATGCAGTCCTCTTTTTAGTGGAGATGCACAATATACACATATGTAGATGGGCAGTAGTTAGATACAGCATTTTTGTACACCCACATTTTTGTGTGTTTATATTAACTTCAGTATTATTAGATATGTGACAGACACATGCAGTTTGAACTGTTCTTACAGAAGTGTCTTTGTGTATATACATACTGAATGAATATTAATGGTATTTTGAAATATGGAAGAAAATGCAACTGTGCACACCTGTACAAAATTTTTTCCCATTAAGACAGCAACTCTTCATTAAAATATCTTTCATATTGGTTAACTGAAGATAAAGAAATATGAACAAGGCAGAGACAGAATAAACGCCAATAGAAGTCTGCTAGTGGGTCTTCTGTCACTTGGTCATTCCTAACGAACCTTGGAGAAACCAGACCAGATATAAAGACACTTCAATGAAAACATTGATGCATCCTTTCTACCCAAGAAAGACTATTTCAAACTACCATATAAACTGGAAGGAAAAGGGCTACAAATCTAGAAGTACAATTCCATGAAGCTAATGCTGTTATGCACTCATGCTGCATTGTAAATTTGAAATTGTCACAATAAATGCAATAAAGGCAATGTTTTGATTATGGTTCAGTGAAAAATTATAGCTTGCCACTTTCCATTTTCCAACTTATTCCTGTCAAGTAACAGACCACTGGCTAATCTCTAACTGATGTATGTCCCTGCGGAGGTGTTAAAAGAAATACCTTAGTTTACACTAGTTGAGAACATGCATCTTTTTCTTTGCAGTATTATAGGCAGCATTTAAATATGCATACTTGAGCCCCATCATTCCTGGATGCATTCAAGGCCAGGCTGGACATGGCTCTGGGCAGCCTGCTGTAGTGTTTGGCGATCACGCCTGTGGCAGCGGGGTTGAAACTACATGATCATTGTGGTCATTTTCAACCCAGGCCATTCTATGACTGGTACTGCAGCATTAGAAGCTAGACAGGCAAGGTTAGGAGTAAGAATCATAAATTTTGTTTCTAGCTTGATGAAGGAAGAAAAATTTAACTGAAAAAATGCTAACAGCATATGCCTAAGTTTTCTATGGTGCTTAACAATACACATCAACAAAAAATGCCACAACAAAAAGGATTAAGTATTTTATCCTCGAAAATCCTGAACTAAATCTTTATGCAGCATTATTACAGAAATATTGTTGAAATTAATTGGCTCCATGTGATCTCCCAATTTTTTTTTTCCTTTGCCCCAAAAGTCCACTGCACAAGCACTCCAAACAATAGTTTGGAATCAGTTTAAAACTCTGGATGTCAGGAGGATTCCAAAAAAGATGCCCCCATTTCCTCCATAGATACAGCATGCTGACAGGTTATTACTTGAATATTTGAAGGCAATTTTGCCTTGTAATAATGCACAATACAAAAAGGCTTTAGCTTACCTTCCCCCTCCTCCTTCATCACTAAACCTATTACTTTACAGAAAAATAAAGAATAACCAGAAAGAAAAATAAACTATTTAAATGAGGTCAATTTCCTAATCCTCAGTGTCAATTCTGTACCACAGTGCCATCCTGTACACTGATGATTCATCTCATTCTGGAGTTTGTTATATGCAAAAGATGGAAGACACCTGAAAACTGCTTCCAAGTAGAGGAATATAGAATTATGTATTTCATCATGAAATTGACTGGATACTTGCCAAAGACTCCATTAAGAATTAAAAATCTACATAATGCTCAAAGCCTGTAAAAGCTACAGTGTAAAATTCCTGTGTTATCCAAACTGAAACCATCATATGGAACTTAGAACCACTTTTCATCTGAAATCAATGGTAACATCATTGTACAGAATCGGTGTACTGATAACAGTAAATATTTATTATTAATAATTGTTGAATAAAAGTATTAACAGATTTCAAAAGATGTTATTTTTTTTCTATATTCACTTCTCTACTCAATTTTTCATACGCAACTTACCTCAGAATGCAGAGGCAGACTTTGCCTCCTGACGTCAAACGGCAAAATCCAAACCGTTGCTTACTTTCAATGTCGGTGAGCACAAAAGTGAAATGCTGTCCTACTTGGTTTTGGGACACCCTGAAAAATTAGATACAGATCATAAGAACACCGAATGATAGAAATCACTAGCATAAAAGTCACTGCTCTTCAGCATTTTCATGCTTAACCTTCACTGCTTTTCCTCTCATATTATCCTTTCCTTCCCTCCTTCACCCCATCTCTGTCACAGGCACTGAAGAGCCCTATTCCCTCATTCATCCATGATTCCTGCTGCAATCTTTGCACCACCCAGACCTGGCCACCCCCACCTCAGTGAGCCCACACTTCAAGGGCTGTGTGTAGCTCAGACCCTCAAAACACAGAACAGAAGGTAAAAGAGTTGCAGAAGGCACAGAATAGGGAAAATAAGGATGAGAGAAAGCAGCTGCTGAATTATAAGAAGAGACTTAAAATGGTTGAGACCTCAGTTTGGGGATAAAAAGACCAAGAAAAAAATGTAAGTAACATTACAAGATCATAGAGACAGGGAGAAGAACTAAGTGTACTTTTTTCCCCATTCCTCCATTATACATTGCAATATGTATACTTTTAAAAAAAACCTCCAACAAAATAAAACACAAAATTATCCACGGGAAGGAAAAAAAGTAGGAGATCAGAGGCATAAAGTTACAGTGAGACACATGCAAATGCTTAATTCATGATGAGAAGAGCTTAAAGATCAGCCAAGTGATGCCACTGCCCAGACTCTCCGAACACCCACTCATTTCCATTTGGTCTCATCCCTTCCTTTCAATCACAGTGACTAGCCTGAAATAAAAGCCTGCCCTGAGCACAAATAACAGAACAATATATCTTTAGTCCAATGTGATCATTAGAAATCCATCATTAATAGACTTACTCTTTAAAGTTTGGTAATTAAGCTCAGATCTTACAAATATTTTTCTTCTCCAGTCAACTGAAGCAACCCAGTATGCTCTTTACTTTTAGTAAATGCTTGACAGCTCTCACTCTTAATTTTTTCAGGTTCTTTAGGATAACTGGGATGCTGCTTCAGTATTACATATGATGCAACAGCATCAGTGACATTGTGTCATTTCTCCTCTGCCAATAAAGCCACTTTCTATCCAAATCTCTGCGTTACTCTCAGGAATAAAGAGGCAAATCTCCGCTGAAACTCTCAAGTCATTGCACAGCCAGGTGTTGCAAAGTCCCTCAGCAGCAGCACTGCCAGCACCCTGTGCTCCACCCAGGGTACAGTCCCTCAGCCAAACAGGCGATAAAATATTTACAAAAGTTGTCCTAATAGATGCTCAACTATGCAGACTTTGTTTGTTGTATACTGTGCACACATGCTATATGCCTCTGCTCCACTACTGCTTAAAAACAATTCCTTAGCCTGAAGAATCTCACACCAGTAAGGAGCCCTTCCTTTCATTTATCTCCTCCCTTCCCTACACTGGGAGATGACAAAGGAGAATATACTGTACTGCAATTAAAGCACATGTAAAAATTTCAATGTGTGAGATCAAATATGATTTAATTCTGAGACTATTAAAAATAGCACAGGCAAGTTATGGCAGTCCAGCAGGAGGCAATCCCAATGCCATCTCACCACCTCCAACTCAACATTTTCCCTTCACTTCCTCAAGAGAGACTATGCAGCATTTTCACAGTTGGTGTGAGAACAGCCCAGCTTGAAAACTGCTTCCCACAGACTTAAGGAGGAGCTGCAAGCAGCAC
Source organism: Perdix hodgsoniae (assembly GCA_035772895.1). Classification (NCBI taxonomy): domain Eukaryota; kingdom Metazoa; phylum Chordata; class Aves; order Galliformes; family Phasianidae; genus Perdix; species Perdix hodgsoniae. The sequence continues at coordinate 10,797,112 of JAPSGF010000009.1, read as the reverse complement.
ATTCTGGATGCTCAAGATGAGAAAAACTCCAAGGTTGAACCTCCACAAACAACCCAGAAGTTTGCATTTGGTCTCACTTGCTTCAGAACAGCTAACAAAAGCCAGAGAACAACCATCTGCAGCATGATTTCTAATCAGAGTTTCAAATACTGACTTCATTCCAGGAATTCAAAAGCTCCATGCAGGACCTGAGGGCAGCAAGGAGGCCTGCTTTTTTGCCCCTCTCCAGCAGAAGTGAAACTGACTGAATGCCAGCCATAGAAGAACAAGCTAATGATGGGTGGATATTTCCATACACTGGTTGATAACACCAATGTCTAAACACAGCACAAAACATTCAAGCAGCACTGGCACAATAGTTTCAATACACCCATTGCATATATTTATGTGGACAAGTTTTGGCTATGGCATTTGGCTCCCCTGCCTCTGAAGCCAAATTACGACTTTGGCCACACTACCGAACCACAGCAAAGAAGCCTCTACCAATATTCCTTAACATGCAAATCAACATAGGTAAAATACAATTACTACCTACCAGAATTTCCCAACCGAAGTGTTATCTCTACTTTCTAATGGAGCACAGGATCTACTGAACAAGCTTCATAACACTTTTTACAGAACTCAGGCCTGTGGGTTACTACAAAATAAGTGACCTGCTCACTTGCAAGGAGACAGCACAGGCAAGCTACTGCAAACTGTCGCTGACCTCCTCCTCCCTCATTCCTCTGTCTTGCTTTCCCCCCCCTTCCTTTCAGCTCCTGCATGGCCTGCTTACATTTAATCTTAGTTTAACAACAATAAATCACCAGTAGCAAAGAATGTGTGTAAACACTTATTAACTCTGCAGACTACAATGGGCTCTTTCAAGGCTATTACAGTTCACTATATGAATAAAAGTAGTTTTCAAAATTTTCTAATATCAGCAGAATACAGAAAAGGCTCTTTGGTGCACACAGAGCAGGTAAAGAGCTGTTTTAAAGATTTCTCTTTACACTATAGTCATTGTGCAGGCTGCATTTCAAGGCTGCCTTGAGAGAGCTGATTAAGGCAGGAATTAAATCTCATTTAATGAAAAGCAAGATGTCTAACCATCACATTTATTCTTAATTCTTAATTAGAATTGCTCTTCTTCCAAATTTATCTGCTTGGGAGACACAGTATGCTTGAAATGAATTGCCCTTCACATTTAGGAATTTCTAAAGGACTTTGAACTTCAGAGAGATTTTGTTGTTTCCAACCAATGAAAAACCAATGAAAATCTGCATGGCAGAAAAGGTTTCAATCAATACTTTTAAAACAGAACAAAGTTACAGGTATCATTAATTATAACCCATCATGCACATATGCTTGACCAACAAGGCACAATTCTTACTCAACTCTTAATTACAGGCAGCTGCTACTGAAAAATTTCAGTGTATTTTTTCCCCAAATCTGACACTGAGAAGTAAAGCATACCGGTCATTGACCCTAATTCTCCCCAAATCAGAGAAAATGTTAGAGGTAGATTTACACTGGAATTGATGTCAAGGTGGAAGCATCAGCTGATGAGGAGTGGGGACTCAGCAACCTCAGGTTGAGCCATCTTCTTCCACTGATGACTATCCCCAGTGGCAATTATTGTTTCCACTTCTAAGCTCACCCTGTGATCATGACTCCACCACTTGGGTTCCTCCTGTCGTTACACAGATTTTTCTCATATGCCTACATTTTATATTATATATGTGTGCATATAATACAATGAGATAAAGAGTAGAAAAAACTCAGTTGTACAAGATTACTACCTTATTTCAGAGTTTCTAACTCATTCTTCAGATTGACTGGGATGACTGAAGTGTTCAGGAAATGTTATAGTTTACCTATACAGCTTGAAACATATTAATATATTCTTAGCTAAGTACTTTCTATTGTCATGTTGACTTTCTAACTAAATATTTCTGTAAGCCACAAATCATCTCCACAACCAGAGACTGCTACTCAAGACACCAACAGAAATGGTTTAGCCATTGACTCTAATAGTTTGTGAGCTAAATAATAGGCACAGTAGTTCACATACTCGAGCAATGCTCTACATCTAATGAGAAATCTTCCTACAGCATGTGCAGCAGAGCCACTTGTGCTCTGCAACATAGCCCTTACCATGTGACTGGGTGGGCACAGTAGGTGAAATCAATAAGGCATTTATCTCCATATTAGTCCTACAGACACCTTCCAAAGTCTTGGCTACAAAGGCACTACACAAACAACAGAAGAAATATAATCTTAAGGGGAAAAAATAGAGGAGCAGAAAGGGAGATCAGAAGTATTTATGGAGGAAGGGATAAAGGAGAAGAGAATCAAAGCACAGAAAAACTGAGGAGCCAAACAGCGACAGAGAAATTTCAGACTGATTTTCAGCTGTGACTGAGAAGAACATCTGCATGCTCACTCAGTCATGGAGCAAAATTACCAGCACAGCTAATGACGCGAGGTGGGGGCTCTGCAAGTTACACGAGTTTGAGGTTGAGAGTGAAAATACAGATCACTGAGGGGAAAGAGGAAAAAATAAATCATGTAGCATTTGCATGAAGGTTACAAAGAACAAAAAAGACGACGAGGTGATTTTCTCTGACACTTAAAAATTAGCTTAGCAAATAGTAGAAGGAAATGAAAAAAATCTCTACATTCTTTAAGAGTATAACTCTCCTGTTTCTTATGAATAGAAACAGAGAAAGGAATTCCACAGCAGACAAAAAGTGAACTTATTAATGACTATCAACAAATGAACAGTTTAAAAGTAATACAACTGCATAATTAATGAAATCTAAAATAATTTAGTTGCAAAAAAAATCGTAGACTCTTGGGGTAAATGCTCAAGAGCGTCTATGATAGAATTCAGTACTTAATCCTCTCCAACATAAAATGTAAGCTATACTGGGTAGTGACAGAATTATGTGTTTGCTTTCTATTTATATACATGTATGTATATATCTCAAAGTTTAAGTAATGGTTAACACGTCACACCATTCATTGTGCCTTTTTGGCTTGACTTTCAGCTTAAATTTAATGGGAGATTTTAAATCACCATTCACAGTATGTAATTGTGATAATTAAAACAAATAGTGTACAGCTACTTAATACATCCAAATGATAAAGTCAGTATTTCTAGTAAGATAATGTAAGCAGTAGCACACAGAATCAAATCTACATCTTAGCCCATGATCACTGCAGCACAGTGAATACAACAAAATCAAACATGTTCTCACTTCATCCACTTTTCAATTCGTTCACTAATTAAGTACAGGTGAGGCAGAGGAAAATATGTGACAACGGACTTACCACCGGGATTTGACAGGGCTTTAACTACATTATTTTAATAAAGATATTGATTTACTATTTAAATGAGTTTTGTTTATCTATTTAATAAAAAGGACACTGTTGCCTGAAACTCTGCTGCATGCAAGAATGCCCAGAAGCAAACTATGGAATAATGTCATTTTTTTTTCTTTATTCCAGATACCTCGATCACTAGCATCAGTGGAAATTCCACTTCTGCTCTAGTCATTCCTAGCTCTTACAAGGATCAGAAAGTGCTCTCAGTGGTTTATATACTGATAGATCTCACAATACAGTTTGAGAAACTATATTCCCTAAAGTACAATGAGCTCAACCTGTGAAATAGAAACTTGGCTTTTCTCTTCAATGAAAGCTTTCTGTACAGAACTTGCCACTGAAGCTGCCTGTAAAATACTTGGGGGCACTCATTGTATGGTCTGCTGTGGTTCTCCCTACAAGAAAATAAATGTTCAGCAGACAAGCAAAAAGCATGTTTATGGCTAGAAAAAATGAGGTGTTTGTCACACCTACAGCATTCCTTTAAAAAATAAAACAAACATGAAAAGGAGTTACAGCAACATATTTGTTAATACTTGCCTGTATTGGTCCCATACTTTTCATAACAAAAATATCAAACTCTGGGAAAGTAGAAGACAACTACACAGTTTTTGTATTGTTTATTTTCAAGTGGTAACATGCCTTTACTGTAGAAAATATCTGAACTGAGTAGCATAAACACCACACAGCCATAAGTTATGCCCACAAACAGTTAAGTAAAGAGCAGCACACACTCTTGCATGGGCACCCAGTACTTCTCTCTCTGCCCAGGGCAGCTCAGCCCACCTCCCCTGCCCATGCACCTTCACTCCCCAGGATCCTGCACTGCCTGCACTCCCTCACAAGCCCCAGCAGCCCAGCTCCCAGCTCCAGCCAAGTCGGAGCCATCTGCACAGCAACCGGTTTTAGAGGCAGCTGTGTGCAGGCTGAGCAGTCAGCAGTCAATGGAACTTGCACCTCCGCTTCCACGAATCACCCCAGCTTCTGTCCAACCGCCAAGCTCTATGGATGTTATAGAAGTTTCCTGTCTGTGAGAACACTGCTCTTTGGTCAAACGTGGAGGTGAAAAAGTACTTGGAAGCAGAGGGACAAAGAGCACACAAACAACAAACATCATGTAACTTCTATCATTCCCCCCCCCCCCCATCATTTGGAAACTCAGTTAAAGTAATATATTCCCACAGAATTCTGATTAAGTATCAGCCTCATATAAGCAACTAAGTGTCTTCTGAATGAATAAACAGAAACAGTTAACACAGAAGTAGTTATTTGAAAATAATTTGCTGCCACTGATAACATTCTTGCCACTGGATGGCAGCAGCAGAACCTCACCTTTTTCTGTTATCCTCAATTTTTATTTTCATTATTCATCTTCATTATCAGTTTTATACAGAATTCTGCATACATCTCGAGCACATTAAGGATTTCAGTGCTTTACAGCCAACACGAACAGCACTAGTTAAGTCATCAAAACAATTTGAAGGGCAGCAAGCTTTGCCGGTTCAAAATGCAAACAACTAAACTCATCTATAAACGGCTAAATGAACGTAGTTTCCTTCAGAGAAGTTGTGCTTATGATGGGCTGTACGTGCCATGTTTTCCTGCAAAGCCTCCCTCCCTGCCTCGCACCACACTACTGTCACTTCGTGCCGGTCGCTGCTGCAGGGCTCTCGCACACAGCGCTGCCAACGCTGCCCTGCAGCCGCTCAGCCTGCGCTACCGCCTGCAGCTTTCTTCATTATGCAAATCACGCTTTTAACTCAATCTTTGCCGATTTGGACAATGTGAGTTTTAGAAAAGAGTGTGATAGATTAAATTAATTACCATTAATCAGTTTGACAAGTTCAAATAAGTGTTTTAATTAATAAAAATGTTTTATACAAACCATTTAAATCACTGCATCATTACATGGATGCCACACCGTAATGGATACCAGAAAGGTAAGAGCTAATTAATAATACATAATAATCTTAAGTCTACTCTGAGAAAAATCAACTGCAAGTTCTGTTACTTCCATGCAATTAAAGTCTTAATTTCTCTGAACTCAAACAACACATTTTCAGTACTGGTATTTATATCCTAGAGACCTGTGACATTTTTTATGATGCTTGCTGCTTGAACAAAACTGTATTATATGCTGATACTAGCACAGACGTTGTTTACAATTATACAGGACAGAAATCAAGAGGCAGAAAATTGCTCCATTCTCAAAGACATACCCTTACAACTCTGGAAAAGTTGTGTTTTGCTGTGATGTTCATCCATGGGTGCACTTTTCTGTACTATAGTTTTACTTGTTCTTTAAAAATTTCCCTGTTATCACACTAAATATCTTTTCATATAAAATGTTTAAATAAATGATAACAGCAACATACCTTTCGATGTCAAAAGGAAAGCAGAACTTTGGAACGCTGTTCAGCACTTCCTGTAAATGCAAGGGAAACAGGGTTAGGATTTTGTAAAGGCTTTTATCTCTGTTTGCTAGCAGTTCCCCTAAAGATTGATTTTTTAAAAAAATCCAGAAATATTCAGAGACAATTATAATAAACTTGAGGAACATAAGATTGCAAAAAATACAGTACACGTTCCTGGACTGAAATAATTGATTATTAAAAAGGAATTAAGTTTGTGCTTCGGCAGATTGCAAAGACAATGCCATAGGAGCCCCAGGAGGGAAAGGCCTGGCCTGAAGGGTATTAACACCCTTCACATCCCCGCTGGGATTCCCCTCAACAAGGCCATATGGATTTTACAAGAAGCACCACACCATATGGGTAAGCCACGTCTGCTGCTACTTGTACCACAGACTAGCCACAGGGACTTCTGACAGATCCTGGCTCAAAAATACAAATGTTGTTTCAATTAAAATGCAGGCAGAGAAAAGGGAATGAAGTTGGCAGCAGAATGAATTACAGAGAGGTATAACGACTCTATACATGTCTCATGGTCAAACGCTGAAAATCATGGAAATCTTCTGCTGGTCCAAGGGAGATATTTATATGATTAACCCTTTGGTTTTCACAAGCAAGCCTCTCTGTTCATAAAGGGAAAGGGAGGGAATCTGATAGAGCTACATTTGTACCATAATATAATAGGATAGCATTGCTCTCTCACAACATTTTATGAGTTGTTTAGTATGAGGTATGAATTACGATATAAAAATGCTCAGATAAAAAAGTGATTTGCCAGATTTTTTAGCAGAAAACATTAAAGGGATCTTACAGGATCCTAGAAATAGCAGTTACTTCCAAAAGTCACACTCAACTTGGAAAGCAAACCTTCTGTGGCACACATGAGCTAAGAAGGGACAAGAGACAGCATTTGTACTGGTCAGCACAGCTAACGGGTTCTGTCTTTGTATGAGACCAACAACAGGACTATACTGGCTACACTGGGGCTTATGAGGTACCCTGCAAGGTGCGCGCGCTCAGGAAAAGTCAAACAGACAGCAGAGATGCAGATGGGGTTAAGAACTGGATCAAGGATGTTAGTACCCTCCTGCTTGAACACTGTTCAACTCTGTGCTGAACAGCCATCTCCCATTAGGGGAAGCTATGCATTGAAATTCCCACACATCACATTGTGTATTTGCTCCAAGCATCTGCCTGGATCAGTTCTAAGTGTAAAACACAAAGAACTCGTGGAAGTTAATCAGCGAGAGCTGAAAAAGTCTAGGGAAAGAAGAAGACAGAAATGAATCCTTCAAATACAACACACATTGTACAGCATGTTGTTAGTTGCAACATCTTAAAGATACATGATGCTCCACTATGTCAACTAACAGTACAGAATAAGTCAATTTTCAAGAGTTTCTAAGTCACATAAGAGAACTCAGGAAATCTTTAGGAATCCAGCTTTCCCAGCACAGAAGGAGAGGGGTCTGAGCACAGTGTGCTGTGCTTTGGGAAGGGGCCTCGGTATCTCACACTCAAATTCTCCTTCCAAATCTACACCTATAATCACACTGCAGTAAGTCCTTTTCTCCATACTACTGAGAGTTGGGCTTGCTGCCTGTTGATCTCAGAAACGATTTAGAACAGGGTACGGAAACACACTCACTCCAGCCCCCCAGCGCATCCTCTCAGAAGAAACAATCCCACAGGAAGAGCCAGCCCCAAGCCCAGGGGCAGCTCAGCAGCCCAGCCAGTGACCCGAGGACGACGCGTGCCTCCGGCCGCAGGACAGCGAGGCCTCACGCCGCCCCCGGCACACGCTCAGCTCCTGCGGGGCGGCCCCGCTCGCTTCCCAACTGGCGGCAGCATCCCTCAGGGAGCGGTCTTTAAACCTCTCCGCTCTTTAAAATTCAAGCAGCCAGCAGGTCTATAGACTGGTGTATAAACAGCATAGACAAAAAAAAAAAGAAAAAAAATCCTCTCCCAGCTTATGTCAGTGACAAAGCAGCTCAGCAGTTGACTGCTTTTCCCCTGACAGCGTAAGCCGGGTTTACACAGATCAATGGCTGCAAGTCCTACCTCGCTTCCAGGGCTCTGCTATCCCCCTTAATTACAGGTGTTAGTCAGATTTCTAAAATGGAGGAAAAATAAGATGCCCCCAAGATGCTTCTAGACATATTTAAAATGCAAATGGCTGTTATTCACATATCCACATAAGCAGTCAGTATCGGTGTACAGTTCAAGTCAATAACCTTTCTATTGAGCAAAATTGAGCTCTGCTTCCTAACAAATCATTGTCTTCACCGATCCACAACTCAGACAGGACTTGCACTTGAGTCAAAACGCACACCCTCTGAAAAAGCATAATGCATTTATCATCTTTTATTTTAAAAGCTTCACAAAAGTATGCGTTTATCTCTGAAAACAAAAGGTTGTCAAATCTTCAGAAAGCAAGCTATCCTCCATTCACACTGCCTCGCGATTAGCACCACTTTCAGAAAAGCAAACAGTCACTGTTTCAGAGAGGAAAGCGTGTGCACAGGGGAAACTAAAAAGATGCCATAAAAAACAAGTTAAAGAGCACATATTTGCTTTGAAACACTGAATAAACGCATACACAATTGATTTTAATTACTGAGTCAAAGGATTGCTATCTCACTCCTTACACAAACTCTAATGGAAAGAATAAAACCACAAAATCAATATCATACCAACCATAGCACACTGTTTCCCTCACGCAATGCTTAAAAAAATGGAAATAGTATTTAAGAAAATACTTATATCTATAGGATATCAGCAGCAAGTTGCCCTCTCACACATTCATGGTCCAGTGGGTTTATTAATTACTGCACCAATTGCTCTACACAGCCCAAGCCCGTTCCTACTCACTGATTATACACAGAGATAATACAGACACAAAGTAAGAATTATTCAGTGTTCCTTGGTTTGTTTTATATCCAGATAGCAAGGTCTGTGCATCATCATTTAAGAAGCAATAGAAAAGGTAGTAGACAATGTTTCTGAAATCATACACCACTTTCCTAGAAAAAAAGTCCTAGCAACTCAATCTTATCCCTATGCAAAATTAATGGGTAGATGTGCTGGTTACATTACAGATATGCACCTTACCCTCACTGAGGAAAATATCTCTTTTTTTTTTTTTAATATCATATTCAATTGAAAGGAAATCTTCAGAAGTTCATAATCAGAACTGCAAACAATTATTTGATTCATGCTCTACAGTCATCGGCTAAGAACAAGTTCACCTTTCCCTGGCTGCAGTTTCGAAGCACTGGAATTTCAAAACTTGGTACCCTTAACACTGCCAGGCAACAGCAGGAATTCTGACCCCCCACCAACAGGCCTTGCTTAACTCAGTGAAGCTACAATCTCCACGCATTTCCCTTTTTATGTTTTCATCCCACAAAGAAGCAGCGATGACATCACACACACAGAGGTTGTGTCAAGTTAGGGAAGCAAGCACATACATGGCTCTGTCTATTGACTTGCTGAGTGGAAATGGAAACAAATCTCAGACAGGTCCATTTGCAAGCATGTAGCTGTGTACATTGTAAAGTACGGTGAGTTTTGGAGGGTACCTCACAGCAAGTGAAAGTGGAAGAGCTGTCTCTATAGGAAGATTTCACCAGCTTTGATGCATATCACAGAACCAGCATATTTAGTGCATCCCTACAAAATATGAGTGAGTTCATGAGTTTTTTCCTTCCACTTCAACTTACATCCTTCAACAGGTTTCTTTTTTCTTTAAATGCACACAAAGCTTGATGAATGACCAGAAATTAAGCTGACCACACGATACTATACTACTGAAATATTTAATTATTCACATTTAACATAATTAATTTCTAAAATTAGAAGGACATGGGAACTACTCTCCCCAGCAATTTTTTGTTCTTGTAATATTCTGCAGTTCACATTTTAAGAGGAAAGAGAACTCATATTTTTTTCATGCGAATCTCTGTTAAGGGATTGAAAATATTCTCCAGTAGGAACATTTTAAGATATTCAGAATACTGAATCACTTCAAAATGGCAATTTAGACACTGTTTTTTATAAAAAATCCCGCCTCCTTTCAAATATTTCTGCATTTATCTTCAGTATAATGCCCACCCCCAAGCAGTTAGATCCCCACCTAGATCTGTTCTGCTCATAGAATCAGCATCTCTCAAGAAGGGGAGTCTTTTTCTAAGATAATGTCACACCATGTTCACTCCTTCGGTATGTCAGCATACCCAGGAAGAAAAGGCCTAAATAAGATAGGTAGTATGCAATAGAATTTGAATGGGATGACACAATCCAGATAAGATTGCCAAAAACATTCACATTAATCAGTGCTCAAAAACCTACCTATCCTTAACTCTATTATCTTGAATTCTAAGACGCCAAATCATCAACCCAGATAAAACATTTTTGTGCCTTTTTCCCCACTATCCTTTTTCTTCAAATATTTTCTTCCTCAATAACTTCTTAGTTCTTGTCTCCTTATTTATCTACCTTCCTTCTGTAAAGACTCTACCCCACCAAAAGGGGAATTTCTCTTTTTTGTCTTGTCTTTGTTGCATACACTTTATTAAACATTGTTTCTCTTTTTTTCCTTACTGACAAAAACTACTTGCTATTCTGCTAACTGTCCTTCAAAACTCTTCCAAGAACCTCCTATCTCTATTCACCTCTCTCTGAATGTCTTCCATCCAAGGAAGAAAGTCTCTCTTACCAGTTTCCATACTAAAATCTCCATGTTCACCTTCCAGTGTCCTCATCTTCAGTTTTAACCCAACTTACTCTCTGGGACTTTCTCCCCACCGTTTGGTACCACAGTTGTTAGTCATCTTATGTCAGTTCAAACATACAAACAAGCGATCTACTTGAGATTTAAGACTGTCATGACATATTTCTGACTCAAAGCAGCAACTTCAATGGGAATATTTAAATGCTTCAAGTTAAGAACAGATTTAGATTCATTCTGAAATCAAAGCCAGACTGCTTAGCATCTTGCAGCGTTGAGCCCTTCATCATTATGGCTCTACTAGGTGAAATACTAATGCTTCTACATAAAACAGTCCATGAAAAGGCAAGCTGCTCTGTCCTCACCGCTGACTTTTCCTTTTCCTTTTTGTGAAGCTGCACACACCCACAGCAGGTACCCATGTGAATCTAGCAGCAGTAGTTATATTTCAAAGACTTAGCTGTTACCTCTGCTAAAAATCTCATCACAAAGTAGTAGCTACAACAAAGTAAGGCCCAAATGGTTTGAATAACAAAAAAAAAATTCATCTTAAATCACGTTCACGGAAATCCTAAAGTTTAAAGTATGGAAATCATTAGCAGGCCTCCATAACTATTTTTAACCTTTATGTGCAATACGCATCATTCTGTCGATCATCTACTAATTTCATAGGGTAAAAAAAAAAAATTATCAGCTGCTTTCAGAACATTCCTCTTACACACATCAAGGAAAGAATACAAAAAACAAATGCAAATGGTTTAGGGCGGAGATGCAAAACCTTTTTGAGAAATAATTGAGAAAATCTACCTTACGGTACAGTACTTCATTGTTGCATTAAACTACATGGATGCTTTTTTTAAATTTCTTTACTGAAAACACTAAACTATCAATCTCAGTAATCTCCAGTTTGAAGTAATTCAGCTACCACTTCTACATTTGTTAAATGAAGTGTAAATATGACTCAGAATTTATAGGACTTCAAAGTTTCTTGTAAAAAAGAGAATGGAAAGCACCATATGATTTGTACAAGGTCTCTGAAGCACAAGCAATATCGTTCTCCAACTTTTACACATCCTTTGAAACAAAGTTTTCCAGGCTAAGAAAAGAGTTCCACTCTATACATTGGAAAGATCAAAGTAGTTAACCTTATTGGTTTTTGCCTTTGGAGTTTTCAAATTTTCCTCTAGGTCTAAAGAGAAATTATGAAAAACTCTCTGAAATAGTGCAAGAAATATTAATAATTAATAGCTATTACTAATTGGCTTGGTAGTTGTAATTATACGGTAGGTCCATGGAAGTCACATGCATATAATACCATTTCATTCACAGCATAACACCAAAGACGAATAAAACTGTTTTAAAATGGTGGGGTAACTCAACTGCATGACAAGAGCTTCTGTGCTACATTTAAAAAAAAAACAACAACAACAGAATAGGCAAACCCAGCTCCCTCAGAACAAACCTGCTTTTTAAATTATGATTTCTAGATTAAGTTATGGATAGTGTACATTTCTGGTCACCTAATTCAATTCGGACACAGTTGATCTGTATGAGATTCCAGTGGGTTTAGAGCATCCCTCAAAGGCACTTTATAGAAGGTGAAAAGAACAAATACATTAACTAACTCTGGTACTTTGAAAGACATTGTTACCATGCTGAAAGACTGGAGAATAAGGCTTCCTAAGTTTTCAGAACTGACATTCTCACTGAATTACAAAACCTTGGATTCTCCACTTATCTACATGATAAGGTTCAGGAACAGTTAACCAGTTATAACTGAGTCATATCTTACTGTCCACATATGGATACTGAGAGTGCAGTCACAGATACCAGTATAGCCAAGACAATAAGAACTTCAGTGCAGATTAATTTACCCACAAAAAGAACCCTTGATTTTTCTGGAACTCTGATTAGAAATCTAAAAATCAACAATGTTTTTATTCTCAAAGGTAGTTCTCGTTAGTGTAAGTATAGATTAAAATATTACCATCTATCCAATAACTGATAATGAAAGTGAGCTAGAGAAATATTATTGCTGCATACAGACCTAGCATCAAAACATAACAGTTGTGTGGCATGCACCAATCAAATGCATGGACAGGGAGACCATCTCAGAGAGCTGGGAAATTTGGAAAGAAATGCACTCCTCCGTCTCCACTCTTGAGTGGAAATACTATGGAGGATGTATTTAACTTTTAAGATACCATTCATTATCTTGAAGTTCATTGCATTTTGTACAAAAATGACACAAGTATGACAGAAAATTTTCTACTGTCACATAGTAGGGAATAAGATAAGTGCCGTTTTATCAGTTTACAATTTCAGTGACAGCATCATTACCTGGCTGCTCAATGGACAAGCTGTCTTAGATGCACAGCAAAAAGGTGATGCTCTTCCAGGATCAGAACTTCCCATCTTTTTCTTTTTTTTTTCCAAAAAATTACTGCGCAGCACAAGTTATGGTGAAACTATATTTTTCTTTGTAATTCAGAACCTTAGAAGCAATTAATACAAAGTACTACGTAAATGAATGAATGATCTTGGCATAGCATCTGAATAGGATATCTGTAGCAGTGACTTATGCTGATAAATGATGTAAGATGTTCCAAGAACTAAACACTTGAGCAGGCTCTAAATTTACAGCACAGTGGAGTGCACACTGCTGTGCATCAGTAGTAGGGGAAGTAGACGAACCGTGTGGTAAAGGGTAGTGAAACCCATTTGGCACATGGGCTGAACTTCTTAAGCTGGAAGGATCTTTGGCCAAAAGAAAAGGAACTGAGAAAGGAAGTCAGTTTCTAAGGAACCTCTGGGAGAATTGTTTCATAATTACTATTATTTTAGATATTTATATGAAGGAAACATACTTCTCATTTTCCAGGTTAAATTCTAAGCCTTACTACAAAACAGCTCAACAAAATTCACTAGTAGCAATAAAAGACAATTGCAAAAAAAAGTGTTATTCAGTACAAATCCAAATGCTATTGACAGCATCAAAAAGCAAAAGAGAAGAAGCAACAAAACCACAAGAAGGAACAGAGAAAAAGCAACCAGACTACAGCATCTCTCTTATAGCACCAGATACAGATAAATGGCCATAACATAGAAATAAAAGCAACTGACACGCAAGTACATGTGATTTTCCTCAAGGAAACAAGTATCATACATTCATTTCATTTCACCTGTGGCTGGAAGTGCCTGGACCTTGACTCTGGGCCATTGCACCTTTGCTACAGTTCATTCTGCAGCACCATCAGGTCACCACTTCTTCAAGCGCGCACAAAGTTGGTCAGCTCAGCCAAGGCCAGCAGCACAGCAGACCACCACCAACAGCTCTGAGGAGAAGGCAGCCACATCCAGCAGCAGGCCAGAAAACACAGGCTGTCCCATGCAGGAAGATCACTGCCTGCATCCCTTACACGCAGGACAGAACCACCAGTGCACAGGCCTAACCCAAACATTAGCCACACCACACTTACTTGTTCCTACTTCAGGACCTCTCCATGAGTTGAAGGTGGTCTCTCCAGTTCCCGACCTTAACTGGCCTAACGCTCTAAAGCTGCACTGCACTCCCCAGTGTTTCCTCTAACAGTGGCCATACCACTGAAGGACACAGAACAGACATCAGGATGCACTATGACTTCAGAGATGATTATTTCTCAGATGTGATCTTCTGTTACCAACTGTATCTCTGCTAATAACTGTACACAGACTGACTCAGATGAAACAAATTCAGCTAAGAAAAAGCAAATAAGAAGTTGACCAGTTCAAGTGCACTATTTCACAAAGCCTTGCAAATACATACAGAAGAAAACAAGAACTAATTCTTATATAAAATTAAAAAAAAAAATTATTGACTTCCATCCTGATTGCTGACATGGAGCCGCTTCACCTTCCGTCATTCCTTGCCTGTGGCCCCAGAGCTGCAGCCTGGACCCTTTCAGTAGCTGCCCACCAACAACCCTCCCCTTGGTCTTGCTGCAGACAAAGCTAGTGACCAGCCCCCTTCTTTGGAACCAGAGTGCCCTGGTTCCTGGATTTTATCACACTTAGGTCATGATATTTGACTCAGACACCTTCCTAATATAAACACAAAGTAAACTGCAGTTATTTCATTTCACAAAATGTAAACTGATTAGTTTAAGCAACATTTTGAGACTTAAACACTAAACACTGGATTCAAGAACATAACATCCAGTACCTACTATAAAAAAAGAGACTGAGATAATTAGGATGGTCCTCAAAGAACAGAAGTAAGCTAGAGACAAAAACGATGCTGAAAGTATAACAGAAGCGCCATAAGGAAGATAAAATGCATTGAGGGAACTAAGCAAGTAGATGAGAAAGTATAAGCATATAATACAAAATAAGGTGACACAAGACTGGAATATTCTGGGGGCAATCGAGGTCAGTCAACAATGACATCACACATGACAGTTTGGCAGTCTTTTTGGAGGCTGTTCCAAATGATTGTCATCACTGTTTCAGCCATCAATTAATCTTTTCTTCTTTGGTTTGGCACATCACTGAAGAAGGAAAGAATAAGCCAAATCACTAACAGTTATTTTCGGTGGGCTGATAAGCTGCATCTGAATGACAGCCAAATATTAATACTGTACTTATTTAAGCAAACAGAAAGAAACATTTTTAATAAAATGCAGTCCCCCAATATCACAGCTGTATGATCAAAAATGGCTAACGTATGCATACAGTCTATTAAAATGCACATAATTTGTCTCAAAATGAAAACATATCTAACAAGTAATTCCATTCATCTGGCCCTTTTTCACCCAGCCTTAAGATATACAAATGCATGCCTTTTCACCAGAACACAGCAGCTGGGAATGAAAAGGAAAGCATTCAAATGATCATTTTCACATCATATTCCATCGTCTTTTCACCAGCTTCTCCCCAGTCTTTCTTTGAGTCCCATTCTGTTACAAGAGAGCTGCTTTTTAGATCAATTCATATTTCCATAATCCACACTGCTGTTTCTCCCTCTCCTCCCCAGGGTGGACTAACCCCTGCATCCAGAACTATGGCTTACAACTGTCATTAAGACCTGTAACAATAACAAGATAACAAAAGAGCTGGTAGAGATGCAGCTAGCCAGTACCATATGCTGGTCAGCATCGTGAACTTAAAAGCTCTATGAAACAAAACTGCTACAATCCTGACAACAAGTATACTTGACATTGCCACCTGTTCTCAGAATTTCAAGAAAGTTCAAGTTTTCTCTTTTGGGCTGCTTGTTCTTAAAAATAAAAGTCTCACAGTAAAGACATATTCTGTCAGTTGGGATGAATTTTTTTAGAGTCACTGAGAAATTATCTTGGAATATTTACAGTTCAAGTGATGCTGAAGCATCAGCAATTCTGGGTGTTCCCAGCATGCCTAGATGAGTGGTCATTCCAAAGAACATTTATCAGAACAAGATAGATATCTTTCATTCAAACATTTTAGATGTTCCCTTGTATTTCTAAATACACCTCAGAATGTTTTTCTGGTGGTAGTCTATCTGCTGATTCACATATATGGAGATCATTGCTGCCATACGGACACAATACTCTGGAAAAGAACATATTTTTCAAACAGGAAAAATGAACATAAGGAAATCACAGAAATTTCTTTTAGCTTTCAGAGCTCACTTGTAACATGCAAAGTTGCCATCAGTTGGGTTAATCATTTTCCTGATATTTACAGGATTCAAGTTCATAGACATTCTAAAATAAGCAAGAACTTGTAATGTTTAGACAAAAAAGTACTTGGGAAAATTAATAATCTATGCAATTGATTCTTCCTTTCTCATACCAGTGTACCCAAATACTAACTGCTTATTAATACACAAGCAACAAAATCCCCAAACTATTTCCATGATTTACTAATAAAAAAAAACAAGCACCGAACTAATTAACATAAACATTTGAAACGTATTTAGTGCCTCAGCAGAATAACAGAACAAAGCCATCAAATGCAAGGAGGCTGTGATATGCATCCCCTAACAACATGCTTGCAGCCTTGAAAAGAATGTCAACAGCCTCATACCTCCTGGGCTGGCATTGCTCTCTCAGGACAGCATACAGGAACACAGAATTATCACAGCTGACTTCCATGAGTTATTTTAGCCCAGACAACAAGACTTGCTGAGATTTAGTTTTTTAGTAAAACTCATGCTATACTTTAAATCCTTAGAAGAATAATTCAATATTTTCCATGATGACCTCAGTCATAAAATTTCTACCATGCTCCATGCAATGGAATTTTCAGTCCTGCTGAACAATTGGACTCTGACCAGACATTCATTTAAACTTCCCCTAACTTGCAGTAGTTCACACACACAAAGTAAAGTGTGAGATTTCTTTGGTTGAAGGAAGACTAAAATATAACTTTACAAGAGTTAGCCCTTAAACAACTGGCATTTACAGACACACATTTATAAGTAAAGATATTTATACAGTAATTTGCATGGATGATCTGATGATTTACTCCAGATAGATTTACATGTATATAAATCCAAATAAAAGGGTTCAGTAGCTGGGTCACCATAGGATAAGGAATAAGGCTTCTTACTCACATTTTAGCAGTGACTTGTACATCATCAGCTACGACAAAAATAAAAACTAGACATAAGATGAGAGAACAGTGCGAGGAGAACTACAGCGACTTTGTAGAAAACAGTACAGATGCCTCAGATGAGATGCAATATTCCTAACCCAGATGGATTACTCATCTGCAGGGTATGGTAAAGGCCTGACAAAAAAAGCAGTTTCAGCTTCCTTACCCGAGAGTGGGAGCAGATAGGATAAAGTCTACAATACAGCAATCTAACGCAGAGCCTCAATTCTTTATTAATCAACCATCCCTAGACTTATATCCTATTATGAAAGTGGGCTCTGGTTTCCTGCTATATTAGCTATTAGCCTTGTCTTCTTAGGTGTGACTTTTTTCCACCAGCAGAGAAGTCACAAACCAAAGAAATTACCGTGTGTTATTATGAAGATTGAATGAGCAAAAAAAAAACAAAAAAAAAACTACTCAGTGAAACAGTTTTTCTATAAACCATCTACAGATTCTGGCACTTACTGCAAATGGACTTCATTTTGGGAGAGTAACCAGCAAGGTTAAAAAAAGCTACTGAATTTTTACACAGCTAAAACAGTTGTAAGCACTACTGCTGTTAAGAACCATTAAACCTCAAGTACCTCAAAGATTAAGACAAGATAATAAAAAAGGATGAAGCCTAATGTAAGAGGCAGAAAACCCTGGCATGCAGATTTTCCTTAATCTTTGTCTACCTTTAAAAGACAAAAACAATTTTTTATCTTTTTAATTACACACAGAAGCTTGAAATATCTCCCACATGACAATAGTGAACTGAATACCTCCTTATAGCAGCCTGTCAGCATGTTGTTCCCAGTACTACTGACTGCACCATGCATGTGTTTAAACTTCCTTCGGCTGCCTTGTGGTTAAGGATTGGTCCCCCACGCTGGTGTCTACAGTCACAGCTGCACACACCATTTACCTATCAGAAACATACACTGCGACTGAAAGAGCTCCTAGCACCTCCCAGCACTTTTGGCACTCTCCTTTTGACCTTTCCTGGTGCCAGTACTATGCTTTCCCCAGAAACATTTTAACCCAAAGAAGTTCCCAGGAGCTTGAGTGTTTTTATTTTCAGAAGAGCTACAAACAGAGGCATAATGGCAGTGTCTAGGCATCAATCTAGACACCAGACATCAATAAGGCATTGGATAACACCTTAACTGCCAGGTGAATGCAGCAGCTTTTGTAGATCTCAGTTGTGTTGGGTAACATTTCCTGCACAATAACACTTGGTTTTTAAACAGTTATGAAGTATCTCATTCAGGAAGCGAGGTGTTTTTTTTTCTGTTTTGCTTTTAATTTGGTCCGCTTCTCTAAAACACATTAAAAAGTACCTCATTTCTAAGAATTCATTTTTTTCTTCCAGAAATTGTAGTGCTATAATATTCTCTGTATAAGCCTCCTTATGAAAGTGATCTTGCAATGTTGAAATCAAACACCAGTCTAACCTGTCTGAATAAACACAAAAACCACAAGACTAAAATAAATTCATCTTATCATGAAAACGTCACTCCAAGAGGAGTTTTGGACATGCAAGACGTCCGTAGGCATACACATGGGAAGTATATTTTAAGTATAAAATATTCCATTAAACAGCTACAACCCAACCTCTCAAGCTCACGTCGGGGTGAGGACTAAGTGTTCAAACTAGAGACCTGTATACACTCAAATCAAGAATCCTCCATTTTTCCTACAACAATAAGATTATTCAGTATTTCTTCAATGTTGTCCAACCTGTGTCTAATGCCAGTGCAATAGTAACCTGCAACTCCATCATTCACTCAGCTTTTGGTGTATGATCGTGTAATAAGATCTACTGTACACTAGCCACAAGAATAAGACAGATATAGGAACAAGTAAGCACTGGGAAGATCTGAGAGACATACTGAGAGGAAGAATGTGGGAAAGAGGAGGAACAAATCAAAGTGGCATAGACAAGTTTTCTTTGCATTATGAAAGCAACAAAGAGGTGACATGATAAACTGTAGAAAAACGCGGGAAGAGAGGAAAATATTTTGCCCACTGTTATCACATCACTGTGCAAACAGACAGCCCTTGGATTTAGGAAAGACGATTCTTTGGGATACATCCAAAAACTAACTCATGCGTCTTACATTTAAAATAGAAATGACAGAAAAATAGAGTTGAGAACATTCTTTTTTTCTTTTAAATATTCTGCCATCAAACTCCCATTCATATTATTCTTGATAGTTTTACTGACAGCTCGTTTATAGAAAACTATGATAACTGTGGATGCACAGATCTCCAGTCCAAACCTACAGAGTTCAATATGCACATGCACACATGCGCACAGAAGAGCCTGCTGACTGCACTCCATCTTTCAGCTCAGGGGTTTGTTACATAAGCTGCAATGTATTCTGCTCAAATCCAGGGATTCCAGCAGGAAAATTTCCTTTATAAGGAAGATGACAAAAACATACTGTTTTCCAGGAAGAGAAGCAATCTACCTGAAATACTGGATTCCTGATACCACTCAGCGTGCAAGCACAGGCTTTTCTGAGCTCAAAGGCAGATCACTGCCTGAGGACTCTCTTTTTTTCCAGATTAGGTATGTCTATTGCATCTCCATATGATTCCCTTTCAGTTTTTTTGTGGGCTTCATCTTCTAATCATATTTCTGCACCAGCTGTTCTTTGAATAACCTTCGACTCACTGAATAAGCTCCATTTTTTTTCATACTTAATTTCTTTTTTTTTTTTTTAATCAAATCTGTCTTAAGCAACACAAAAAGAACAAAATAAACCAGAAAAGAAGAATTTAAATCAGAATGAAGACAATCCTCCTGCAGCTAGGAAAATTATCAAAACTCACTGAATGTCAAGCTAAGAACATACAAGAGCATACTTTCCTCATATACCATTTATCATTATCTTACAAGCCACACGTTTCTGACTGATGCTATTCCCTAACCAGACATTCTACCTTCTACACTTGTATATTTGTTCCTTTCATCATGAATCAACTTATGGCTGGCTATATAGAATCTTGTGTTATTGATTCAAAAAAGCAAACAAAAAAATCAACACTTAATCAAGATCTAGTGTAAAAAATTACTTGCAGATCATCTGTTGTAGGGACAGTACCAGTGAAGAACACGTTGGATTTGATATCAGTCTAAAAGAAGTGCAAATATAGGCAAATTTATTCTAATTCTTTTCATATGCTTTTCCTTAAAAAAAGAGAAATATTTCCATTGAAGAAACTCGTCTCCAAGCTTATGAATTAATAAAAAACTTTGACTATATAAACATAACATAGAAAGAAATTTAGACTATAGAACACACAAACTTAAGAGTTTCTTTTTTTTTTTAATACAAATATTTTGAAAAGTCTAGGCAAAATAATCCTAGTTAACAGCATTGCTGTTATTAGAACAGTGAAATAATGCAGCAGCCCTGAATGTATACACTTTCAGGATTAATTCATAGCCAGAAGCTGGGGGACTTGTGCTACCCAATTCAGTATGTGTAGAGCATTCACTTTTATAAGGGGCTGACACTTTTTAATGTTTTTTTTTACTAAGTAATTATGGCATCTCTACAATAATATTAAATATAAACATTCTGCATTGCAAAGGATTAAAGGGAGAAACGGCTCTGACATTAAAATGACAACATAAGTCTTATGGAGGACTTGAGCTTTTTTGCTTGGTTGTTTCAATAGGGTTCTTTTGACACAAGTTCATAAAAATATTTGGCTTCTTGATATTTTGAAATTTTGGCCGATACATTTTCCCCATTTTTAATATTAGAACAGGTTAAACAAGACCACACTCTCAACAGAAACAGCTTATAGAATGATCTATCTAAAAACCAGGGTGATAGAAGTAGTACGATATACAGAGCTGGGAAACCACTATTGAGTATTCCTGTCACAAAGGCATTCTAATCACTGAGCCACCAGTTGGGTGAAGACTTCCTTACCGCTATCATTAGCATCTGCCTTTCTGTAGCTGAATAGGAGAGCATTTTTATCATTATTCTAACATTAAAAAAAAAGTTCAATCTCATGTTTCCAACCTGGTCTCCAAAGTCCTCCGGGAACTTCCACAGTACCACTGGATCTGTAAATAATTGACAGACAGCATTAATCAGAGGCAAAGGAACAGAGTATTACAGTCAGAGTACATTAATATTAAAGAGAGGGTCAGCTTAGCTCCAAGCTCTGAGGCAAGTACAAAAACGTAGGTGAAAACTATGGAAGATGCTGGATTATTAAAGAGGCATTTCATATTTATGAAACTATGTTTATTGTTTCACACAGGTGAGCAGGTTGTATAAATGTACCAAACGGCTTCTGTATTTAACTCTTCTTTTTAACCTGACCGCTTCAGTTTTTAAGCCTATACTTAATTTTCACATTTTCATTTAATTAAGAAATGAAGTCATACAAAATGAGAATCCAAGCATTAAAAAAAATGTGATGTGAGGAAAAAAGCATCTCCACGAGGTACAGAAAAGGGATCTTTGCGATTTTAAAGACAGTGCCAGCGCACCCAAGACTCAAGAAAGAGGTTGGAGAAATGACGCATTTGAATATTTTTCCACTCTGAGCCATTTAAAACACAGCATTTAGATTATACCTTAAAGCTTCCATTAATCTATTATGATTGTTACATATTTACTGTTAATTGTCAAAACTATCACTCGCTGTTTAGGCTATGCATTAACCTGTAATTAATATTATTGTCAATGCACCTAACGCAACAATCTGAACCACAACTTCTCAACCACTGAATTATACATTTGATCCTCCTGACGCTGCTTATCTCCTGCAATACCATATCTTCGTGCCCTCCCATTAAAGCGCATCACAAATGCACACGAAGCATCCATTAGCACAAAGAGCTGTTCCCATGCTCAAGTGAAATTACCTGCTTCCAAACAGTGTGGCACAAGCCACAACAACACCTGGAAACTGGGTGATTTCTGCAGCTCCCACCAGTGCACATGCACAAGCCAGGTGAGCACTCCAGACCCTCTGGAGTGGACAGCAGCCCCAGGTTCCCAGGGGCAAGAAACCAGGGCAAGCCCTAAGCAAGAGCCAGGAGAAACTGTCTGCTAGCCCTTGGGCTACAGCAAGGAGGGCTGGGATTCCCATCTTTGGAAGAGCTGAGGTCTGTGAGACACCCAGATTTCCATTTCTCACATCAGACTCTACAGCTGGCACTGCCTGATCAATCAGAAGCCTTCCGAGAACTGCACTTCACATCAGATCTGGAGACTTCTCCATTTCTGGCAAAGTACAGAGGTTTCTATTCATCTTCATCTACACAGAGGGTTGCTGCTGCAAATTGAGGCCTTAAAGGACAATTATCCTACACGATATTTTCACATCCCACTGCCCTGCGCACAGCTGCAGTGCCCACACTTGTCAGCTGCAGAGGAGAGCAAGCCACAAGCATCCTCCGTTTGCTCCAGGTCAGTGCCAAATCAGCAGCATAAAATGCACCTGAAGATGACAAAGCTCACCTCAATCAACTCAACCTTACTTAGACTGAATATAGATTTAATTTACATTTTGGACAAAAACCTGTTTCTGCAATAAGCAGTCAAATAGCCCCATTTTCAATCCTAACAACAACAGGAAGGTTCTACAACTTCTTTATGAAAATCCATGTATTTTGGACAATTAGTTTTCTTACATCTACAAGGGGGAACAAAAACTTTTGGAGGAAGATTAGAAACAAGAGAAAACCATTTAGTATACTTTTAGACAGAGTGCTCTTTGAACTAATAAATACAGTTCTCACTTAGAACAGAAAAGCTTTTCCCCTTACTTTTTTTGTATGTAAATAAGTCACAGACACATCCGGATAACAACCAGGCTGAGGGCCTCAGTGTTAGTGAGCTCATTTTTGTTCTGATTTAGCATCATGAAAAAGAAAGTTATTAGATGTAAATTATCTCCTTGCAACAGACCCCATGCCATCACCTTTCTTCTGCAGCAAACCAGGCCAGGAAGCCCCCCAAGCTCATGCCAACCACTGAAACCTTTTCAGGTTCGCACCAAATAAACAAGTATCCCCAAAAATTCTGTTTGGGACCAGAACCAAAGAAGGAAAAGTGAGAGAGCGCGTTATGGGGGACAGAAAGCTACAGCCACAGAAATCCAGATTGGTCTGTGGTTAGTCCTATCGTTTTTTACCCATTCCTTCTGCCCAAATCTTCTCTACCACGTCTAACAGTTTCTACAGAGAAATGCTGAGCTACTCTCGGCCAATAGGTGTGCTGAGCATCTCACAGGGAGAAAGGCTGCCGAAACGTTGCCAGCTGAAAGCTGTGTTTCTTAGGCATGGAGCAGATTGTTTTGGCAGGTGTTAACAACATTTCCATAATAAACAGTTATTGAATATTTTTGCGACATCGTAATGAAACCAAAGGTGAGTTGTGGGGGATTTTTGATGCTTTCAGTTTGCAAAACAGTTATTGTATAAACTTCAAGAGAAATTTGGTGATTTCTTTCACTGCTCAATGGAAGTGTAACGTCAATCTTCAGAAAAGGAAGTAATCACAACACTAAAACCTCTCTGCTAAATTTTAGAACGTCACAATCAGGAACAAAGAATAACCTCAGAAATCTGCAAAGCTTGCATCTAAGTAACTATTTTTAGTCAGAAAATGAGTCATGTCTCCACATCACAACGACATGCCTGTGGAGTGAGCAGCATCTCACCGGAGCACGCCGTGCACACACTGGCAGCAAGGCCAGCACCTCCACTTACCTCTTTGGGAGCCCTAATTGCTAACAGACACGAAACCTGTGGCCACAGCTCACTGTCCTCTCCTTTTGCAATCTTCATTTCACATGAGGGCTCCCCAAAGCTACTTGGAGTAGTAAAAACAAGAACCTGAAAGTATATTCCACTTCACTGAACTGAAGTACAATGTTCATTTTGATTGTATTTTTCTTTTACTTAAAGACAAAAAGGCATTACGCATCATGTCAGGACAATTAGAATTAGGTAAGACAAAAAAAAGAGAACAACATCCTGCATAGTTCCTGAAAGCAAAAAAACAGGTGACATTCAAAAAAACAGTCCTATCTAAACTTAAGAAACTCATTCAGCGCTGCATATCCAGCAAAAGCCGTACTCCAAAATTTGTCACCTGCCGCAAGCGGAGTTTTGTGGCTGTTATTACTGGCTTTCAGCTGGTGATTTTAGTGAGTACACACAATATTTCTTCTTAAACACCTGGTGGGGCTTGTGCCTCAAAATTCAAGTGACTGCATTCTATCTGTTTCTTAACCCTCAGTAGCACCTCTATCATAAAATCCTGAGGCTTTTTAATTTCTGAAGTCAAAGACTAGGCTTGTTTTGGAAGCTGATGTTAGTTTCTGCTTCTGGAACCAGACTCGGACAGCATCTGACATCTGTGTCAACTTTGCACAAGCGCCACAGAAGAACAAACAGAAGGGTGCTGATTTAGAAATAAAAAGAGAAAACATAACCCAATTCTGCAACTTTATGCAGGTTTACAAAGACTGAATTCTCATTTCCCTGAGGATTACTGTCCAGATACCCCACCTGATCTGGCAATGTTAGGTCAGTTTTATGCTCATTTTATGGATGAGAGGAAGATAATCACTCAGAAACAGCTGTTGCTGCAGTCAGCTGAGGAACGACCGAATTTCTCCTTGTTCCCCACTTCTGACACACTCCTTTGGAGAAGCACTTGGCACCATTTTTGTGCAAGTGTGCTGGTAAGAAGAAATGGTTGGCTGCACACATGAAATGTATGCGTGCTGCATGTGTAAGCATAAAGGAGTAAGTATACAAGAGTTCTTAGGCCTGCTGCACCCAGACCAACTACTCTTACACCAGACCACACTCAGCATAAGTTAGGGAAACCTGAGCATCCTTTGTCTGCATCACCCACCCCCTGGTGAGGCATTGTAAGAGCATCACCTGGTGTACTGAGTGGCCATGCAGTGCATGGTATGGTAATAGGGCCCATACAGCTGCACGCTGCATTCACTCATTTCATACTACTTCATAAATCATGAGCATCTAATGGAACCTTTATATATAGATATGCTGAGAGGAGAGCTCCAGCTCTCAGCCCTCCTCCAAGGTGGAACACCACTGCAGCAAGGCTGCAGGAAGTGACACAACACAGCCTCTAATTTCTGAACTGAAGTTTTAACTAAAGGGCATGAGTTGCAATTAAAATTTTGCTATCATAGCATTTCTAGTTCAGCAATGCTAGAGTAGCATTGCATATAATCTTATTTAAGTTTGAGAGGAGAATAAGAAGAAACGCTGGCAAGTTGCTTTGGCTCCCAAAAAAGCATTTAATTTGAAAAACACTGGCTCACATGCGTGCCTTACCTCCAAGTTTAGTTTAAAAATGTGAGAAAAGAGATACATTTAGAATAGGTAACAGTCTTTAAGAAGATTATCAAAAAACCCACTGAGCTACAGTGTCTACAGCAAGCTTCAGAAAAAACCTTGTCCTCATACAATAAGGAGACTACTACAGTAGGTTACAGAGAATTCACTTTAAGCATCAAATGAGGCTTCAGTCAGTCCAAGTACATACGTTGAATAATAACCACAGAACAACCGCCCCCCACAAATGCCTACGCAAATAGTTTTAGTGAGTAAATTTGGGTTAAGCATATATAAATAAATCAGGTTAATTCCTATCTTAGAAGCTTAATAGAAAGCATTTTAACTAAGAAATATAAAAATAGAATAGATAATGAATATCATGCCTACTGTGAGTCCAGTACATACAGTGCATTTGGCGAGCGGATCACACCTTGCGTCTCCTTACCATCCAGCACTCTCACCAGACAAGTCTCCCCACTCCACCCTGCCAAGGTGGAGCTGGTAAGTACAGCTGGTGCTCAGGTGTCTCTAGGTGTCTCTTGGGCCCCAAATGCCAGAGTTCAAAGAGCATATGGATACCACTCTCAGATGCATGGACTACCGCACACTGCTTGGAGTGAGTTGGACTCAATGAACCCTGCGAGTCTGCTCCATTCGGATATCTGCTCAGTAGATGTCTAAAGTCTTACAGTCCTGCATTTAAGATTTCAGCATTAGAAAAGATGGTCTTTGATTATTTATTTTAAACCTCTCTGCTTTCCGAGGCAATCTGTTCCAAAGCTTCCTCTTGAGTATTCAAAAATTCTCAGCAAAATCTAACCAGAATCTTTCCAGGTACAATTTAAGGCTATTATTCCTCATGAAGAACACTATGCCCTTTTTCCTTCCAGAGATCTTTTACACTCTCTCTCTTCCATAGTCTTCTTTTCCCATTGTTAAGCAACCAGAGATTCCTTTATGCTTTCTTCATAAAACACTTGTTCCCCCCATAAGCTACCACTCTTGCCCTTCTATGTACTGCTTCCAAATGCCCCCACATCTCATAACTTTCCAGAACCTTTTCAACCAAGATTTGGATCAGAAATGAACAGAACAGCAGAATTACTTCACAGCTATTCTAGGATACGTTGCCTTTTTTTTTTTCCCCCATTTTGTCTAAATAAACTGCAGCAATACATTTTGTTTTTTAAAGCATATTACTCATATGTGGTCAGCTGTAACTGGTTACATTTCCTTACTGAGAACTGTTGCACCATGAGTTGTTCTGCTCCTCATACTCATTATTTCTGTTGAAGTGCAGTATGTTATACTTGTCCCAGCAGAACAACATTACATCCTAAATGCAGTCCTCCAATTTCTCTGTCATTTTGAGTTATCAGTACACTCTCCAACATCCCTGTAATCTCCAATAAGCCTTGATGTTACAGGAGAAAATGCAATATGGGTTAAATCACCGGTCTGTTTCTCTGCAATAGTTCTCCTGAAGTGCAGAAAGACTTTCCTGAATCCTGGAAAGCAGAGGAACAGAACACACTTAACAGTAATGAAGGGAAAAGCAAGCTCACCAAGCACTCAGCACAGCACTAGTTACAGTACCTCATGCTCAGCCCTGAAAACAAATATGTTTTAGATATGGCCAGGTATGACACAGAGCTCCCAACTTTCAAAAAGGAATTCAGCCTAAATTACCAAAGCGGTTTGGTACGCTGCACCTTCACTGTCTTCTTAAAAAGCCAATATGTTACAGAAATGGACAAGTTACAAACAATGCAGTGCAGGTGCAGCAAGGTCCTCTGTATTACAGCACTGCTAGACCAGAGCAGATGCCTGCAGCTGAGCCTGAGGAATCCTGCACAAGTACACAGAAATCCATGAGAAGACACATGTAGCCATCTAAACTATCCACATCAATAACTAAGTATGCAAATGCCATCACAGACAGTAGGAAAAATCATTTTGTTCCCCAACCTCGTAGTATATAGCAGTGCAGAAGACTTTCTGTTTTGGTCACATTAAGTCTTTCCCAAGCGACCTAAGTTTAAGTCAAATATAAATGTAGTGAGTTCTCAAATTTAGCAGTCATGAATCAGTGCATGTTGTGCCCACAATAGACACAAGCCCCTGAGGGCAGCTCAGCACAGCCCTGCTTCTCTCTGAAGCCTGTAAGGGTGGCACAGAGAGGAGATTGGGCTGGGCAGCACGCTTCTCAGCCTGGAACAGCAACCAGAGGAAAAGCAATGGTTCTGTAAACACTGAGGCTTTTTTCCAATCCAAATCTTCCACTGTGTTCACATGAGCACTGCCGTAAACTCTCAGTCATGAAAATTAAATGTAATCCAATTTTGATGATAACATACCTTTGCCAGCTTCAAGAGAGATCTCTGAGTAAGCAGATGTGCAGCACGAGCCAAGCAAGAAACAGCCAATCCTCCCCCCACTTTTTAGAAGGAAAAACATTTTTAGATGATCCTTGTAATTAGGAAAGCCATTTTTAATACATTTTAATTTCTGCAACAAATCTTAGAAAATATCTAAGTAATGGTTCTATGGCTGAGTAAATCAGAAACGCAGTGTATTCAGAACCACAATAAATAAAAAGAGGCAAAGCTTATCGAGTGGTAATTTTCCCAAGATTTCAGCAGTTAATATAATCTTAAGAATGTTCTTCAACATCATTAAGATCATAGATTATAAGCACCATCCAAAAATACAACAGAGTAAGCTAATTAGCAGACATTCTTTTTGGTAATGGAACATAAACTACAAACACATGCTGAGAAACATCATCTCAGGTAATTCTCTTGATAACAACCCAGAATAATTTGAGACAAAACAATGGAGTTGAAGTAAAAATGAAACAGATTAATTAAGTAGTTCAATATTCTGCCTGGAGAGGCACAACCTTCATCCCTGTGGGTTTTGCAGAGCACGATAGGCAAAAATAGTCATGTCTTGGGACAGAAGGATGGGCTAGATGACTGCTCAGCATCCCTCCAGCTGTATTTTCTGTAATGATTATCACTGGGGAAAAAAAGCCATCAGTTCAGAGGAAAAAGAAGAGATGGGGTCAAGAGATATGGGGCTGGGAAAATACTCAGGGAAGAAAAGGGAGAAGTGAAGTAGAGCTTATAGCAGACAGTTCTTTTCAGTCTAAAAGTTACAGGTTGATGCTCTCACATGAACACAGGAATGCAATTAACAAAGCTGAATATGATTTATCATTATCTCAGGGAACTGCTTTATAAACATACCTGAGCTATGAGCAGAACTGATTTTGACAGAAAAGGTAGTTGTCAGTAATAAAAAGTTTTCTGAATTTGTAATGCCAAGATTTTTGTAATGCCACTGCAGTGGCAGCAGTAATTCCAGTGCTGTTTTTGTATCAATACATTATCTCACCACTGCAAGTTACTCAGAAACAAAATAACAGATAAACAAGAGGGGCAATGCAAGCCTTCCCACAGATGAAATCTGATGGAAAAAGAGGATTCATGTGGAGAGATCTCCAGAAAAACTCTCATACAACAGCTTCCAATCCACCCACCAAGAGCTCTGCAAGCACAGGCCTAGAGGGCAGCAGAAACATGGGGTGCAGCTCAAGGATGGTATGGGGCAGCAGTGCTCAGCCCCCACTACCAGGGGCCAGCTGGAGCCAGCAGCTACAGCCAGAGAGCAGGGAGACACTGCGCACATGGTGAGGGAGCTGCAGTGTTTCCTGAGCCTCAGCCATCAAAAGGAAGAACAAGGACAACACGCCTTGAGGAAACTTCATAGAGGAGTAGAACTAAGGAACACTCGCTAGCTTCCCCAGCGCTTGAAACCTGACAGATTAAAGACAGCATGCAAATGAAGGTGCCACTAGAAAATACTTGAAAGTATGCTTCTATTCAAACCTCATAGTCCGGGTATTTTTTGCTTATCAAAGAAATATTGCAGGAAGGGGAACTTGCATCGGAATGCTTTCTTCTCACTCTTTCTGTTCCACAGAAGACTTCTTACAGAAGCAACCATACCCATAGCATCTTCTCAAAAAAGCAAAAGAAAACCCATTTACGAAGTTGAATCAAATCTACCCCTCCCCCCCTCCCTTCAGCCACTGATCTTTATCCCCCAGACTGCCATTTCGGTGCCCCACAGCAACACCCAGCACTGCAGCAGGCAGCTATGAGCCAGGTGCCTACATGGCACACCCAGGTCACACTTCCACACACCACACCTGCTGCCTTTTGCACCTACGTGTTAATATATGGAAATTTTTCCAGGTGTTTAAGCACCCAGGCCGTGCTCTCAGCAGCACCTTCCACAAGGTGCCGAGTTCCGCCCTGCCTCATAAGGCCCAGCCCCAGTGCAGCAGCTCAGCTGTGCCCAGCCAGCAGCCCCTGCCTCACCTCCCACTGACCTACAGAGCCACCCAGGCAGCACAGGTACCTCACTCCCACTGGAGACAGAGAAGACTTGTTCAAAGCTGACTTCCGGCAGTTCCTTTTAGCTCCTCTCATGGAAACTGAAGCGTTCTCTAAATGAAAATAACATCAACTAACCAACACTAAACACTGTCCTGGGGGAACATGGAAGAAGCCAGTAGCCTCCTGCAGCTGCCTCCCAACAGTTGTGCCTGCAAGCCTTTACCCAGCATGGTTTGGTACCAGTGGCTCTCAGACACGTAATTACTGAGTGGATAAGATGGAAATCCCTTCCTCACAGTGGGGAGCTTTTCCTAAAGAAGCTGCTTTTAACTGTAGCCAAGCATGGGTTAGGTAGGATTGCAAGTAAGCTGAAAACTTTATCGTGATTTAGAATAGTTTCTCTAGGACCTTACACTTGCAACATACTCCATACTACAAGTGCACCAAATTACTCAGTGATTTCACAAATGGCTCAGGATTTAACAGGGTCTTTTATCAGACACGTATCTTACTAGGTAGCTTCAGGACACTGGTAGTCACATTGACAAGAATTCAGAATCTTGTTTGTAATGGTATGGGAGAACAAAGAAACAATACACACCCGCTCCACTCTGCAAAGCACCTGCCCTGTCAGCTTGGCATTTCCTCAGCACTCCCCATCAGTACTCAAAGCACGAAACAAGAATTTTTTTTTTTTCCCCATTTATGAGCAGATAGATGGCCAATATGTCTGGCCACCACTCACACCTCCTTCGGAGCTGCAGGTCAATCCCTTTTTGCCCGAGAATTTGTTACCCCTGAAGGATGGAGCACAAAGTCATTTCAGCTACCAGGAACAGAAAGAAAGGGTCCTTCAGGCTGCAATGCTATTAGCCATGCTTCAGGATAAGACCTTAATCAGGGTGAGAGTTCACTGCACAGACAGTGCACAGATCAAGTGAATATGTCCAGCCTCCATTTGGCCTTTTTGCAAAATAAGCAGGGCTTTCTTTTACCTGCTAAGACCTTAGAATTGTGGGAACAACTGGATGCCATTTGGACCTACAGCATTATTTTTTCGTTTTCCCATTTTTCCCTTGTAATCTGAGCAAATCGCAGCTCATGTCATTGAGGATCTAAGAACTTACTGACGTGGTGGCAGAAGGAACAAGAAACCATGAACCACATTTGCCTTAAGTCACTGCTAACATTTAAGGCACATTTACAAAAGGTGTTTCTGTTCTTCTGCCATAGAGTCTGTAGTTCAAAGCTGGACAGTGAGAGAGATGGTGCGGTGAGTTCATGAGATGAGCAATAACTGGAAACAGCAAGGTTCAGGGCAATCACGTTTGCAAACAAATCCAAGTTTCGCATCCAGCTCAGATTTGAAATTAATTCTGCACCCCCTTGAAAACAGACACTTTATGCAGCATCTTGCCTATTTTAAAATGAAGGCAAAGAACTTGAAAATACTGTGGGCTATGTGGTATTTTCCAATATTACTGCTGCAAGCTTGATTTTGAGAAAGATCTAGCAAAGACCCTGTGCATTCTCACCAGACTCAGTGAGCTAGGCAGCAGCAAGACCCAGCACAGCAGCCACACTGCTCAGCTGTGCCACTGCTGGCTGCCCAGGCACACACAGTTTGCCTCACATTAGACTTGTTGTGTGCAACCTCCACAAAGTGCATGCAGGAAAACAAGATAACTCCTGGAACATAAGTGAACCATATCTCCAGTAGCTTATGGATGTCTGGGTTACTGCTTCCTAACTCCCTTCAAGCACAGATTAGCAAAGAATTAAACAGAAATCTCAATGCTTTTCTCTCCCCCCCCCCCCCATTGAAACAAGAGGGCAACCTCTGCTTAAAGAAAAAAATAAGTGTGGCTGGAAATTCCCTCACAACAGGAGAAGGTGTCATCAGCACCTCTGTTTGTTACTATTTGTGCTACTTCCTGCTTGAGCAGCACAGCAAGGTTCCTCCCATGTGCTCCTGGTGAGGAGCAGGCAGGGCAGAGCAGCACCCACAGCTCAGGGCTGCCATGCCCCACTCCTCACACTTCTGGGTTCGTGACCCCAAACACATCCGAGGATGGCAGCTTCCATTATTTCAGCTATCTCAATTTTACAAGGCAGTCGTGCTAGAAGTTTAATTCAAATAATCATAAATATTCTCATCTACACAAAACTCTAAAAATCCTAAGAATCATGTCATTTAACTGCAGCCTATGTCTTGTATACAAGCAGCTCACAAAGTAGTCAAACTGATGTTTGTTAGACCCTTCTGATTCAGCATTCATTTTTATCTTTATTGCCATTGATACGTTAGACCAGAAAAAAGAGGAGCACTGGTAAGTATCCATCTTTCTACTTTTTCCCTTCTCCCAATCTTATACCAAGCCCATTTTAACACCATTGTGAGGAAAAAAAAAATAAACTCATCAGTCACCTGATGTAGTAATTCAAAACTTAACCAAACAGAGCTAATGGGTGAGAATTGAATTGAAAACACCTTGCCTAAGAAAGCAATTTCTTCTCTTCGCACTCCTCAGAAGCTGTGGGTGAGTGCTGTAATCGAACTATCAACAGCAAGAGGCCGTCTGTCCCACAGGCCCCGTGCAAGCAAGAAGCAACAACAACAAAAACGCAAGGGCTGGCCCGTGTGCACTGAGCCCTGCTCCATGACAGGCAGCACGCCGCTGAAAATCAATGTTTTGACTTTTTCCACATACCGATCTTTAAAAGTCAACACTGAACTCTGGAGAAGAACACAACGCAAAAAGCGGGTTAAGGAGTTGTTACATGGAGATCAGCGTTACTCCTGCAGCTAACAGGCCTGCAATCAGCTGAGATCTCACTCTGTCGTGAAGCACTCGGCTCAGCGGCCAACAGCCATGGCCAGGATACTCCAGCCATTTCCAAGCCACCAACCCTTGGTGTTTCTTTCCCACAGATAACAAAGAAAATGTTAAAGAAGGGCTCTCCATAGAAGTCACCCAGCCAACACCCGCACACGTCTGGCTCCATGTGAGCAGCAGCACTGGAACACCAGCACTGGGCAGCCTAGGGAACAGAAAAAACTCTAACATACACTTGTCCCACGTGGGGTCAAAACCCAGCACCTCCTCTGTAAATTGGGCTTTCCAGAAGGCAGCACCAGAACTCTCTGCTTTGAGCAGTTTGCATTATAACTAGCTGCCCTAGAAGTACAAGAACATGCATCAGGAGAAACTTCTCCAGCCCAGGCAGCCTGCCAAGCAAACAGCTGGCCCTCACTAAGCAGTAATTCAGGGCCAGCCAGCTGGGCACAAAGCAAAGCACAGTGCCCAGAGCCCCTCAGAACAGAGCAAAGACAGAGCCAATCTGTGCACATTGAGAAGCACTGACTACAGTAAGATGGACATCAACCTGTTGGGGCTATTTCTGCATCTTAAATAATGAAGGCTTTATTTTAAATTTCCAAAGAGTATGTCAGTAAAAAAAAAAAGTGACATGAGGAAGGGGAGAACATACATAATGCATAAATATGCACCAGATATCTACTAGTCGAAACTCCGGCACAGAAAAAAATGATATTAGTATTATTATTGATGTGAAAGAATAAGGAATGATTTCTTCATAAATCAATAACAGTATATATTAAGGTTGTGTCTCAAACAAAACCATCAATTTACCCAATAAATCTGAGGCTAATATTTCAGAACATACCTATATATCTGCATAGCAATAACAGCCATCAATGCACAGAATGCACAAGGAGCTGAAACGCATTACCCTGCATAGGGCATCACACCACTCACCTCTCATCAAGTACAGAAGAGGATTAAATTGCTTTTAATTATTCCAAGAAAAATAATTACAGGAAAACAGTCTGCACCTCATTTTCCAAATTCAAACAAAACTCTGGAACACTACCTGCTCTCAAAATGCATGGACCTTTTAACTTCTGCTGCTTTTGTAAAGGCAAAAACATCAGTCATTTGAGCAGAGATCATTTTAGTCCATCAGATATGAAAAGCCCAGGTCACAGCAAATCATATCACAGGTTAGTTGTCGAGAAAGCCACAGAACTAACCATAGAAGACAAAGTGCAGAGCACAATGGGTTGTTTTACTTCTGCTTAACAGCTACAGAAACAGCAAAGGTATGCCCAGCAACTGCTACGGCCCAAAGTACTTCCTTTAAAATTGAGTTATTAAATTATTCTGCATATTTGACAAACACTGTAGTTTGATGTTGGTGAACCCAAACGATTTCTAAAGAACATCAACAGAATTAAATCTCTCTTATCCAAAGACATGTCAAGTCATTGAAGGAAATAACTTTTAGAGGCATTTACCCCTAATATAATTACAAAGAAGAAAGATGCCTGTGACATTGCAAAACAAAGGGCTAAGCCTTACTAAGGGTCAGAGGAAGCTGTGTCCAGGCACAAGTGACACCCAGCATGCATCACCACACAGCTCAGGGTGCTGGGAAGGCAGCTGCTGGCTAGGAATGCCAGCCTTGCTGGCCTCTTCCTTCAGAGCAGGAACCCAAAGCTCTCCAGGTCATAAGCAAATGTTTGAAGATGTGACACATGAAGAGGGTCAACAACAAAGCTGAGCTTAATCCCTTTGTGTGAAACAGGAATTGGAATTTAACTCTTATATAAAACATGACTCTGGCCAGTGAAGTATAAAACTTCCATCTGCAAGGCATTATGCCCTCCATGCTTTTTGGTGTGCTGGGAGAGACAGGAGGGAGGGAAGCTGTGCTTCCCACAGGCTGGACGTAGTGAAGCACAAGGAATGGCTGTGCAGCAGGCAGGGAGCATTAAGGCACCAATCACTGCTGGTATCTCCGCCAGCCCATCTAAAGAGCAGCGGAACCAATTGGTCCCAACCGGCAGAGCTGGAAATACACAGGGCTTAACTATTAGTTAACATGACTCCCATCATTTCTAATTGGATTGCAACTAAAGTCCCAGCACAGATAATACCAACGTGAGATCAGAGGAGAAAGCCTGCATGCTCCCTTTGCGTGGAGATGGGAAGCAGCTCCCCTGCTGCCCACCAGGCCCTGCGGTCATGACCCAACCTGCAGGCACTGCACCTCAAGCATGAAGGGCCAGAAGCACTGTGCTGTTTCATCAACTCCAGAACAGTCCAAAGGCATAGAAAATGGTCACAAGGCCAAATGTTGGAGAACAGAGCAGTAGTGCTTTTAGAGCTTGCTGATGGATGAGATTTTCACATGGAGATGTCTCGAACAGGCATGTGAGAACAGATGCTAGCAACAAACTGCAGCAAGGCACAGCTAAGCTGGTGCACATCTCCACAATCACTTGTGTCCCATTAGAACTCATGTAACCATTCCTGACACTCATTTGCTTGACCCATTTTTGATAAACAAAGAATAGAGTACTTGAAGTACTTTTCCCCCTTGTTCATCCCATTCTTCCCTAGTCTCTTATTCTATGGTCAGAGGTTAAACTGCTGACCTCTCACCTCCAAGGCAAGTTCCCCCCCTTCTATAAAAGGTTTTTCACAGTGTGCAGCACCCGGATTAGCCCCTATCCCCCAGAACAAAAGCCGTGCCTTTGTATGGCCGGTTTGGGCACTGAGTCCGTACATCAGAGGAAGCTGCTCCTGCTTCCCATTCACAATAACTATATTGTGAGGCCTCCAACGCCCCGGCTCGCAGCGTCTAGACTTTCACCCAACCAGCCGGCAAAAAGAAAATCCTGTAAAGCACTCAACTGAAAATTAACTATGGTATCCTGCAGGGAACCTGATGAAGACGTTATTTGAACATACGGTAAAACTTTCCATTGTTTAACAGAAAGATAAGAGAAAAACTTTGAGCCTTAAGCTTTAAACAGTTGTAGGGATCAATTCACTCATGGGTCAGTAACTGCATTTTATTAGCAAGCAGCTATTGCTTATGCATGTCCTTAAAATAATACACAGATTATTAAATTATACCCAGCACCTAGCATATGGATATCTACAGAGCCTAGCTTAATATTCAGTAGCAGCACTCTAATGCAAAGCTTAAGACATAGGAAAATAAGAGTGTTTTCTAGACTAGACTGAAAGCATTGCATCAGTATTGCCCCCAGTCTCAGTTCTCTTCAGCAATTAAAAGAACAGAACTATTTGCACTTTGCTATATAGAACAGCACTTGGCACCACTTGCCATCATAAAACAAAAAAAGGAACTCTGAGCAAGAAAGAAAAATCTATGCAGTACAAATAAACCATGGCATTTTCCGGGAAATAACGGTGGTGTTTTTTCACGTTTTGTTTCTTTATAGCACTTCCATTTCTATTGAAGTAACACAGACACAAGAAAGTCTTCTCAAGTGGACTAAAATAAATGGAAACACTCTTTAAAAAATCATGCAAGCAGGCCAGGAAAAAAAAAACAAAACTATTTCTGAATAGCATTTCAGTGTCTGAATGCATGTATGATTCTATGAATACTGGAAAGAATTTATTATTGCATATACTTTTTTTTTTTTTTTGGCATCTTTGTGTATCTCTTCGAGTCTCTCTTGAATGTGTATTCCAGAAAGAATTAGCTGCACTTTGCTAGGAAAATAGGCAACAGGAATCTGCATGACCAGTTTTAGTAACCTATTTTGGAAAGAGCCGGAATGCCCCAAAGTAAGAGACATATGGATTGCTGTTTGGTGCAGGTTGCTTGATGGGGGAACGTGAAGGTGTTTGCCTGCTTTACATATGTTTGCTTTTTAATGTGTTTTTGATGTAACAAGAAACTGGGAAATCATAACCAAAAAAAAGTCACTACTTCCCCCTTCCACCTGCCCCATAGGGCCCAGCCACACTATCAGTGTGTGGAAAGCAGCAGGACTGGAGAACTCAGGAACAAAACCACAGCACTGCCACAGGAAGGGAATGGCAACCTCAACTAGCTCTGAAGGCAGAAGTGTTAGGAAAAAGGCAGAAAAGGGGAGATAACGTTCTCCATTGGCATGCAGCACCACATACCACACAAAGGATGGCTGCTGTCAGACCTACAGGCTGCTAGGTAGGACAGCTTCCAACACCTCTAGCAATAAAAACACACAGCCTTTGGTGTGCTTTATAGTCCAGAACCTCAGCCCAGCCCTATCCCCACACAACTTCCCATGGCCACACCACACAGCAGCCAGCAGCAGTGCCCCTATGCCAACATGGGGGGCACAAACATCCTTGGGCTTATACTGAACTGCTTCCACCTGCAGTGATCATATGTAAATCCATCACATTATCACTCATCGCCAGAGCTGATAAACACAAATAGCAACAAAGGGGCACTTTCTGTGATTAAAATTGCAAAGGCCTTCCACAAATGCTTGCCTTCCACACAGCAGATGAGAAATGTCTTCTGCTCCGCATCTGCACTGAGATGAACTTCTCAGGGCACAATGGCATTGAGTTTTCAACTCAACACCTCAACACTGATTTTTAAATAGGTTGGCCAAATCAGTTTCTAGAAGGGAGATTAGATGGTAAAAATGAAAACACTTAGAAATCCTCTCTGCAGCTAAATCCAACAATCAGAAGTTACTCACCATATCTCACCTCACATTTAGCACCATAGCCTGACTCCAAACAGGCAAAAAATGTTCTGGAAACATGCACTATTGCCAGTGAGATGAACGACTCACTTGAAGCTTCAGAAACAAAGAACTAAAAAGCTGTGGTTTGTGGTTGGTAGTGCCTGTTTCACAGCTCTGCGCATTGATCATCTTGCTATGAGAAAGGGGGGGTACCACTCAACAGCAGCTCCCGTTTCTCCCTTGGGTAACAGCGATGGAACACTCGCTTTCAAGCACAAGGCAAAACACAGTATGGCATCACACTGCTGCCATAGGAACTGAGAGCACAGAGGTGCCCAGGTACCACAAACGGGCAGGGAGGAGCAGGGCAGGAGTGGGCTGGTACCCTCAGCTGTGGACATAGGCACCTTGCTGAAGGCAGGTAGCCCTGCTTTCAAAAAGGGCTCATAGGTTGAAGCAGCCATGTCCAACCCCGGTGTAGCTGTCACTTCTGGAGGGCAGAGATCACCATGCCCTGAGAGAAGTTTTCCAGACATTTCCGTCAAACTGGGGCCATGCTCCACACCACTGAACTGCAACTGCTTGGCTTCAGCTGCTTTTATTGACTGGCACTGTAACAATAGTAAGATAGTGGACACAGACATTCAGAGAGACTGTGTACACATTGAAGAAAAAAAGGCCCACAGAACTCATATGCAATGAAAAACACAACTTTCCCTTGTTCAGGTGATGTGAAGCAACACCTCTCAATATCTAAGCAAGGGCCTGAAGTAAGGGGACAGACTCTTGAGAAAGATCTGTTGCAGTAGGATGAGGGGACATGCTTTCTAAGTAAAACAAGGGAGATTGAGGTTGGATATAAGGAAAATTCACCATTAAAATTCATCTTCAAGCAAAGCCAAAACAAAAGCTGAGTTTAAGAATGGATTTATTTTCCTTCAAATTACACAGCATCTTAACAAAAAGCCCCAGTCACAACTTCCTCCCACGCGCTCTTGCACCCAAAATTAAAACCAAAAATGTGAAGACAGCAAAACGAGGAACCAGCTGCACTAAGATATGGGGGCACTCCAGCCAGCTGCTGAGCAAGATGCTGAAACCTCATTTCTGATGTGGTAAGGAACATTTATTCAACAGAAAGTTAGAAGTCAAACATACTCTTACTGAAGAGCCGCCCTGCACATATGATTTGGTTGGCCTACTTTGTCTCCTTCTTGGTCCAAATGTTAAGCATCGGCTTTGCTTATCTTCAGAGATAGAATTACTTCAGTTACTTTTTACACTTCATGTTCAAGCATGTGATCTACTTAGGTGCAATTAATTATATATGTACCATGCTAGAAACATCACAGGTGTTTAGGTGTATTTAATTGTCTTACCTCTAAAATCCTTGTCAAGACTGACAGATGCTCAAAGTATTACTTAACTACCATCTCTTTTGGGGCTCTTTAATCATTTTTATCTCAACTAGTCAGTTATACTCTCTAAAACTGCTTATAAAAGCAGAAGTTAGAATTCTAAACTTATGAAGACATAATACTTTAAGCTCTTGTACAACATAAGTCATTCCAAGCATTGCAAGGCCCCATAGCTAAATGTAAGAAGAAAAAGGTTAGTAAATACAGTTCTTCAGTAAGCCCTGAACAACCTGAGTTTTCCTGTCACACATTTGCATCTCAGTTTCCAGCAAGGAGAACCAGCCCAAGCCTCTACTCCAGACCACTTTCAGGAACTGTCACCTGCAGTGTAACTCTGTTGCCCCAGCACAGCGCGTGGGCTGCAACCACACCAGCAGCTGCTTTCTGCTAGCTCAGAGAGCAGAGCGCAGGAACGCGTGCTGCCAGCCCCAGAGAGCTACTATC
The DNA here is from genome assembly GCA_035772895.1 of Perdix hodgsoniae. NCBI lineage: Eukaryota > Metazoa > Chordata > Aves > Galliformes > Phasianidae > Perdix > Perdix hodgsoniae. Next base: position 10,757,845 of record JAPSGF010000009.1, on the reverse strand, counting down.
AAGAAACACACTGCTATTAGTCACTCAGTGCAAACTGAAAGCACTTATTTCCTGGAAAATGCTATTCAAAGATGCAGCACTGCTTTTCCCCCTTTTCTTCTGAAATTGCTCCATGGATGCATGTTACAAGGGGGAGCTCATTGGGTTTTGACTCTCAACAATGGGGTGGTGGCTTTCTTTCACAGTATCATTTGAGCTGGAAGGGATCCTTGAAGGCCATGTAGTCCAACCCCATTGTACTGCACAGGGACACCTACAGCTCCATCAGATGCTCAGAGACTGTACAACCTGACCTTGGGTCTCTGCAAAGGACAGGACATCCACCATATCTCTAGGCAACATGTATCAGTGCCTCACCACCCTTACTGTAAAGAAGTTTTCTTCTACCTAATCTTTGTTCCTCTCCTGGGGTCACTGCCACTTGCACCACCACCACTCTGTAACACATACATTTTATTTTTCTGCAATTATTTTTTTTTTCACCCACAGTTTGGCGGAAGATCAACATCAGCAAAGTTTGACACCTAAGATTATGCCTGGCCTTCACAATGAGTGTTTTCTTCCTTTTCCATGGGTGTTGCTAAGCCAAATGAAGACGTCAATCTTCCACATGCAAGGAGGAAGCGTGGAAAATAATAGGACACTCAAAAAAAAAAAAAAAAGGCAAGACAATCAGAGCCAGCCCTGTAAACATATTCCAGAGCTGGAAGATTTTGTATCTTATTAATATTTACTCAGCCACCTAACCCTACAAGTTTGGAAGGCATTTCATCTATTGCTTATAAAATACTTCGCCATTTACTTAATATCCTCCAAAAGCAACGGTGGCTACTATGGTGTAATATGGCTTATATGGTGTTCTGTACCACCGTGCCTTGGGGATACATCATCAACTCCCTGGGCACAGGAATCACTTGCTGTTGCCCACACGAAGAACTGCAGCTTGTAATACATAAAGCAGATGTTACCCAAACACCTGTGAGTTAAATCAACACCTGTAACTCCTAACAGAGTTATACATGCAAACACATCCTTGTTTCACTGCCCATGCATTGCATTTGAAAATAATAATTATGATATCTGAGAAATTCAGATACTATTGGTGAACAAACCGCTTTCCCATTGGTGTTATATAGTAAACACTCCCTTTAGGAGAGCCTAATGAAATTGAAAATATTTATTTCAAATTCATCTCCTGGCTATTGGTGTTGAGAAGAAATCTGGGAACAGAGTCTGTCTCTCAGGCTGAGCACACACATTTGCAACACTTACATTATCTCACTATGTCTAGTTGATACACTGTAGAGTTAAAAAACCTCCAGAAATCTTGGTGAATAAAAGTGAGCATTATGGGGTAATTAAACTTTAGAACTATTGATTTATATTTCAAAAGTGCTTTCTTCGCCTTCTATGATGTATTATGTTGTCGTAATGGATCACTAGCATTCTGCCACAGGATTATTAGTTGAGGATAACACAGAACAAACGCTATAATTTCTATTTGATTTTCATACATGACATGACTTCTAATATCCCCGTGAAATAGATCAAATACATACTGCTGGGACTTCAAAAAATATATATTGGGGTTCTGACACATCCATCAAGAAAGGTACTTCCTCACTTCTCCTAACACTTAGCTGCTTCCTTATCTATCTCAGGCCAGGCTGTCTGTATCTACTTCATGACTCACACTGTGTTCTGACCCATCAGCGCAGAGCGCCTGCAGTAACTGCTGTGCTAAGGAACATGCACTCCTCCTCCACATCTCCAAAGCAACATTTACCAAACATAGGTCTAAATATATATGTATAAAACTTAATTAAAAAAAAAAAACAAGAAAGAAAATACCCAAAACATACTGGTCTTACTGCATGCAGAGTGTTTCAAAACATCCCTCCATTTGCAGCCATTGTTTGTGCTCTTCTGGCACATTTTGTCCTAGCAGGACTCTGTGTCTCACTTGCTGAACAACGCATGCTGACAACTAAAGCACACTGCTTGTGCTCAGCTGGGTAACTCCTAGGGCTGATGGGCCCGGGAGCAGAAGTAACTTCCATCGGCACCACATTGCCATGTTCTATTAAGATACAAGAAGAATGTACAGGGTGCACTTCTGTTGGCTTTTAAGGCACATGAGCCACTCCGATCTGACTCCCACACTGTTCCATTAAGTTCCCGCAGGAAACTAGAACACCCATGCTAGGACCATGCAGCTCCTGTACACAAACACATTTACTAAGCACAGACCCCACACCCAGAGAACCATACAGCCACAAGAACTCTCCAGGCCACAGACATGGGCAAGCTGTGATCCTGAACATTGACTCCCTGCAGCTGAACAACTGGAGGCCTTAAACATGAGACAGTACACGAAGTGCATCCACTGTTAAACTGGAAAGCCAACAGGGCCGCTGGGTAACACTGCTGAAGAGAGCACTCATCACAAAACATCTCCATCAGGTTGCAGGATAGCACACAGAGCATTTTGCAGCACACAGGAAAGCAGTGCCAGCCCAAGCTGGGCATAGCAGCCTGCAGGCAGCTCTGTGTGAGCACAGCTGTCAGCAGAGGGGAGCTGCAGAGAGCAGTGTCCATATCTGGCACCAGCTCACCTCCTGCAGCCGGTTCCAGGGGCTCTGAAACTCCCAGTAGCTCAACCAGGTAAAACAATAGTAAAGGTAAGCTCTTCGTTCTCTCCAATAATAGGAGCTGAAAGGATTTCTGTTTTGTTCATCGTTGAATAAATAATGCAAATTTTCTCCAAGGACTGCAAGGCCTGACAAATATCATAAGACAAAGCTTTTTTTTTTTTTTTGCTGGATCTGCCAGCATCTAGCAATGTCACACAGAACTGTTCATTGCAGAGGAAGACAGTCACCATCGCTGGTTGCCAGAGAACTCAAGGCATGCTGAATTCTTTTTTTTTTTTTTATTGACAATAGAAAATGCTTTCAGCCAGCAATGTATGTTTTTCAACCAGGCATTTAGAGGCAGTTAACCCAAGCTCCTCTTTGGTGTTCGTTTTCTTTTTTTTTTTTAATTTGCATTGTGTTTCCATAGCACTGATTTCTATCACAATAAGCCAAATGAAAGCAAATACATTATAAATAACTTCCTATAAAATACAGCATATTGTATCATGATGTGCAATTCTTTTCCAGTAGCTTCCTTAACAGCTACATATTTTACTTGAGCTGACTTGTCTCTCCAGCTGACACATCAGCATCATTACAGCAACCCTTGCAAGGCATTGCAGGGCTCTGACCCCACACAGAAACAGATGTGAGTATGCATGAGGCAGGCCCATCACCAGACTAAAATGGATTTACTCATCAGCAACTGAATACTCAGCAACTTACCAATTTAATTTTCTCTGTCCTGGCACACAAGCATTTCCTCATCACAGCTACCTGGGACATGACAGTACAGCTGAAGTAGCAAACAACTCACCAGCTCTGAGGAACAGAAGCCCTTTTTTGTCAGGCAGTGTCCACAGCAGGAAGAAGCTACCTAGAAGATGAACTCTGCCCTGGACAATGTTTTCTTTTCCCCAGAATGTCCCATATTATATGATGATATCATTAACTTCTTTCAAATCTATAAGTCACTACTTGATATCAATCTAGTCTTGTACATGCAATGTGAAAATACAATTTATGTCCAAATGCACCATGCCTTATAATCAGCACAAATGACAGGGGGCTAACTTTCCATTCTGTTTTACCCCAAGGAGACAGGCTTTACTGCATGAACAGAAAACTGGAAGGCTCCAGCTACACTACTGAATCCATCTCCTCAAATAATAGAAGTTTAGCAAAGCACAGAGACAGCTCCAGCACTCTGAAGCAAGCACGGGTCCAAAGCCATCACAGAAACATGCTATGGGAAGCTGGCAGGAGACAGCAGCAGCAACTCAAGCGTTTCATTGTTTGTAGATCTGGTACCTTGCTTATTTTTTAATAAATAAACTCAACCACTTCAAATGAAGGTTGGGAGATGAAATAACAGCCATTGGATACTCTGGAAAGCCCAGCAGCTTCTGTTCCCCCAACACATGTGAGCAGCTTCCTGCTCATGGTGTACCAGCTGCTGGGTGCATGTTGCACACAGATTCCATTGGCACAATAAATAAGTCATAGATGTGACCAGCATCTGAAGTCAGATAAATAAGAATTTCTCGCTCCCTATTAGAATGCAAGCAAGATTCATCTGTCACTCTTTCCTCTTCTGAGCTTAAGGAAGAACACAACAGTGAATGGTTACATCTACAGCAAAATACTTTAGCAATGACGATCCCTCCATAATGATAAAACTTGAAATTAACCTTGCAAGATAGTGAAACGCGCTGAAGTAAACACAGAAACCCATATGATCTTTTCAGACAAAATTTTGCACTTTGAGCCAGATTATAATCTGCATCTGAATACCCACCCAAACTTGAAAAGGAATTAGACCCGTATTCAAACTGCAACAAATGTCATTCAAGGGTGTTCTTCAAGTCCCCTTTCTAATTAAGAGTTTCATACTTGGACAGTACCATTCATATGAGGATTGCAAGCTCTGCAGATGAAGACAGCATGACTGGCGTGCTGCTTTGGCTTCCCTAACTCAGAAAGTCCAACAGCACACCCCAAATCTCGTTCAGACCTTTTCCCTCCTTTACCACTTCTGCTTTTTCTCTTCCTTCCATACAAAGCTCACCATCAAGTTTTTATCTCTTCTCCTAAACTAGAACCAGAATATATAAGAAGCCTTCACCTACACAATTTATTTAGTTCCAAATGTAGAACCACAGCTCCATAATAAACAGAAAACTTCAAAAACAGATAGAAGTTACTGCTTAGAGCATTTTAATATTTCCTGTCACTTAGACTCTCCCATTTCTAGTACATGCCAGAAAATATCATGCTTTTATCTGGATCCTGGAGTTACCACAAGGCCAACTACTATAAAAAAAAAATAGAGTTTATTTACACACTGATAGCAAAAAAGTGCTACACACAGATTACCTTACTACACAGAGTTATTTTAAAGAATAAAATTAGCACTTCCCTAGGACAACTTACTTCAGCTTCATGGTTTCCTTTGTTTGGGGGTTGCTTGTTTTCAAGCTTTCTATTAGCAGTCCACGTAGCAGTTGTCTTCGTTATCCTGATCATGTTTTGCTGTATTTACAAACAGAACGATCTTTCCCAAGCTATAAGATGAGCATGTATGTACTGCATCCCCCACTAGAGTTACAAATGGGAAAGAAAGAAGAACTACAAAGAACATAGCTGTGAATCAGAACACAAACCCCACACTTCAGCTTCATCAAGTCACTGCTAGAGAGAGGTGGCGTATGGCCTTGCAAAAAGCATTACAAACCTTGAAAACTTAACCAGTTCACAAAGGTTTTTAGAGAGATTTCAAATCCCCCATAGCCAGAAGACAAGCCATTTAACTCTGTACAAGGACAGCTATCAGTAGAGCATATCTTCTCAAAAAACAACAAACTCTGGTGCAAGTGGGACTGCACAGCGCGTGGGAGAGCAGAAGCACGCTGACATGAGCCCAGAAAAATTTGTGAACTCTTAACACTTGTGAATGCAGGCAGTTTGAAAGCCTGCAAACTGCCCCCCAGGCGGCCGTCTCAAGCAGTTAAGTACCAAAATGAAATGAAAATCAAAATTGAAAAATGCAAAGGAGTTGCAGCTTTTATACCGATGGACTACATCACATAATATGATTTGTCATTTAGGGACCATGTTTACTTTCAATACCATATGTCAAATCTACTGCATTTTACACGAAGTTCTTACAGCACATAAGTATTTGTGCCAGCACAGCTGGGGGCTGCCAACTCCCCCCCATGCTGCCTGCAGCCCCAGCCCACCCACCCACCCGAGGGCTCCTCTCCTTAGCAAGGCACACAGGCAGGAGGAGCACAACCTTGACCTACTGCTGCACTCACCATTCCTCCACCCACATGTCCATATCTGCACCCACCTCCACATTATGCACACATCCAAGAATCTCTTTAAGTTGGCAAAACAAAAAAAATCTATAGGAAATAAAGCACAGAAAAGCATTGAGTTGTGCTTCTCCTCACAGTAGCAAAAAAGTTAGAGTAACTAACCCTCCTTTTCTCAGCATCTGAGGAAGAAAAGGAGAAAAGACATGAAAACACCCACCTTTATCATAGATGCAATACCAAAGTTGATTTAATTGCTTTTGCTCACAATTCTACAACACCCACTCTTTGCTAGTGACAGTCCAAAAAACCATTGTTCAAACTCTGAAGGTTCTTCAGAGTAAAAGGAAGAAATTTGAGTCTAACAAATAAACATATTTAGACACAAGGTGAGGGCTTTAAATTATACAGAATATTGCCAGTTATTAAACTTTTACAGATACACTCCATGCATGTACATGAGGGAGCTTGAACCACACTCAGGCTCACACACTCTGGTTTTGTTAACACTGACAAAAGAAAGCCCAAACTCCATCATTACACCTGCATTTGCTCTCTAAACACCTGCATCATCCTGAACAATGGACTGAGCAACACTCTGGTCAGTCAACAACCCTGTGGAGAAAGCAGACTAGATGAAGTGCCCTCTTCCAAGTCTCTTGGGCACCACCACTGGAAAATTTCAACAGCCAAAATAAGAAAGCATTACATGGAAGTGGCACTAACCTGAAAATCCAACAAGGTTACCAAGGTCAATGGAGTGGTCACATTTAATGAAATGGCTAAGGAGTACAGGAAGGAAGCCTCCAGTTTTCACATACAAAAGCTGCATTTAGAACTATCATCAGATAGTCCATGTTGGAAAACGGTGCTGTACAAATTAAGCATCTTTAACTGCCTATCAACGTCAAATGAACTCTAATGTAGTATGAAATATTTGAAAGTCCAAGACTACAAATAAATATGTAATTAAGTTTTATTTTTACCTTCATATTTACATTTTATTTTTACATTTATATTTACAGAAAAATATGTAAGAAAATAAATTTGTAAGAAAGTTTATCCAATTCACAGCAACACACGTTTGCTCTCCATAATATCCTGAAAAGCAAAGCATACTTGAACAATATTAGAAAGACCTAACTTGGGTTGACCAAAGCAGTGAAGAGGGGTGGCAATGCAGAAAGATTACATTAAAGGTTCCGGTTGCTCTTTTAAAAAGAAACACTACAGACTTCTTCATGCATTAAACTGATAGAATTATCTTTCTAATCAGGTTCAAGTGATGCTCAAAAAAAAAAAAGAAATACTGCAGAGGAAAAGAGTTATCTGATCAGAACGTTACACCCACAGGCTTACAGTGTTTGTGGTTAATAAACACCTCTCTACAGTGAAGAAAACAGCTACTGAAAAAAAAAATAAATTAAAACAGTGCTTGTTCTACCACAGTCCTGCAATCAGTTGTGGAAGGCACTTAATGAAAACCCTACCAAAGTAAGACAGGTTACCTATGAACAGCATTGCCAATTGCATTCAACTTGCTCTCCAGAGCTGGGACCTCCCTGGAACTATCTGTCATATTAGTGCCTTATAGATAACAACCAAACCCCATACGAAGGGATCTGCATCTCTGTTGTAGTTACTGGATTTCATTCAGATAGTTTTTAACTCTAGCAGTATAGAATTAAACCCATTTCCACAACTTTTCTTTGAAAATTCAGCAGTAAGGACAACTTCTAAAGAAAAAAAGAATGTATAGATCTTGCATCACTAACACTTATTGTCATTCTGGTACAGGCACGGAGTTATCCATGCAGTTCACCACTAACTATCAAGGCGTCTTCTCCAGGAATCATGCGTCTAGCCCTAGAGGTATAGGAGGCACCAAAACATTTAAAGAGGAAGTAGAAGTAAAGCAATCAAATTTCAAACCTTGTTCAAACAAGGTTTACAAGAAAACAAACTGCTATTTCTAAAGGGTTTCCAAGTAATACTTGAACAGCTTCAGTCAGATCTACTAAAGAGTCTGGACTCAGACCGAGACTGTCAGTGCTTTAATTCCCCTGAATCTTAACAGCACATTCCCAGCAGAGCCTTTTCAAGCCTAGAATTCTCTCTGTTGCTCTGCGTACGTGCTATAATTGAAGAAAATGGTGCAGCAAACTGTGCTCTTAACCACACAAACCAAAACCAGTTTGAGTCACTCCTTCTTGGGAGGCTGAGGACAAAAATGCAGAAGATTTTCTGTTCAGAGCAGCTGTTGCATAGAGCCACCTTTCTACTTCTAGGTGCTACTTTGCATTGTCTCTGTGTTGGGCTTCTGCAAGCCAGCTTCAACTAAATCAATAGAGAGTTGATAATACAACTAATTTTATGAACTTTTTCTTTATATATTTAACCAAAATAAAAGTTCAGTTGTACACATGCATAGACATTCATATGCTCATATATGCATAAATATACAATATTCAAAACATAACACTGGAATTATTACTCTGGGCACATCCCATATTAAGAACTCCAAAACATCAGTTTTCCACAAGTGATTTACTTCCCACTATGGAAGGACACGTACTGAAAATGTAACAATAAAAGAAAAAAGCAGCTGCAGGCTGCTTTGGTTAGCCAATGCCTAGGCTTAGGTGCAGTAAAACACTTCAAAGAGACAGGGCAGTGACACAATGATCCTGCTTTAGGTGCAGCTGCCATACCATCATGGACCAACAGCCTCACACATGGCTACGCACTCCAGAGAACGATAAGAGTGCATTACTTCTGATTTTGGGGAAGTATCATTCAGTCCAAAGAGCAAGGATCGTGTAAATTCTTTCCCCAGCATAGAGAGAGCAATGCTAATCCTAAAAGACTCTAGTTTCTATATCTGCTTCCAAGCAGTCCTTAGGCTCTCTCAGAGACAGTGTAACACAGAAGGCCAACTGCTGATGTTAGAACACACAGATATTGTACCTGTTATTTTGCTTGTTTTTCCTCCCAAAGAAAAGCACAGGAAAGCATTAATGAAAACTTGCAGATGCCTGGGAGACCATGTCCAACCTTGTGCTGTACAGCACTACTGATACTGCAGGCCAGAGCTGTGGCTGAAGCAGGGGGCTGTTAGAGCAGCTCACCGCGCTGCCGCACAGCAAACCATGGCTAGCGGAGCTCAGCTCATTCCTAACTTCTTCCCGAGCTGCCTTACACATTCCCCAAAGCAGCCAGGCTGCTCAGTTTACTATGTTTCAACACGCCACCAATTGAGGATTACAATTTTGTCCAGGCTGCAGAGGACTGGCAGCTTTGACATCAGCTACAATGTGACTTTCTCGAAGTCTTATTTCCTCCCTTTGGAATACAAGCTTCGCCATTAAGCTGAAATGCAACTTTCAAGATACTTAGAAGCAGAGTAATATCAAAAGTGAAAATTGAGTAAGCACCACCTCCTGTGCTGGTAAGGGAACCATGTTCTGCTAGCAGAAAGCATTAAGCTCTCCTAAGAAACTTATCTTTTTACTGTAACACAAGCAAAGAACAAAGGGTATCAACAGCAGCAAAACCCACACTACCAGTTTAGGGGAGCCCTCAGTCACAGGTACACGCATTTAAGAAACCCTCTCATCCATAGCTCCACAAATGAAAAAAAAAAATTAGTAGTAAAATCGTTCAAGTCTAGCAATATTATTGCATTCCCTCACAGCTTAAAGAGACAGAGCAAGAGAGAGCAGCCCCAAAGCATCTCCTGCTCAGTCAACAACACGGTACTGAGAAATATATACTCAACTAAGTAACTCCTGCCTGGCAGAAAACAGACAACCGACACCAAAATACTAACAATAGGTCCAGCTGTAACTAATGCCACAATAGCACCATTAAGCCTATAGCCAACAAGGAGCTACCTGCCATATGTGGAGTGATACATTTACATTAACCTACATGCAAGCTCTAAACAGTCTACACCAAGTAGAAAGTGTTGTAAATCATTAGTGGAGTGATTTAAGATCACATTTCATAGTAAAAATAAATGCTGCTACATTTCACGTACGCAAGATCCTTTAGAGCAGGAAGAGCCCTGGGACATTGTCAGATCTGGAAAAATTAGCATTCTTTGAGAGCTCTGCTTTAATTAAGAAGTTAGCTAAAATTACTCTTCCAAAGAGCATACTAATTTTAACTGCAAAATTTTTCCTCTTGTCAATTAACACTGGCATACAGCATGCTAATAAAAACATCATCTTATTAACAGCTTCACAGTCAGGAGAGCTACCACCCTTTTTATTTGTTAGAATACTCATAGGCTGGCAAAGGGAAATTAAAATTCAGGAGAATGCATATTACAGCAAAGCTCAAACAGAAAAGGCTCAAAGATACATAGGTCATGTTAAGGTCTTCCCCTCCGCTAAGTCGGCTTCTCCTGCTGCTTGCTCATGTGGAGAGATCATCATTTTATGGCTGTGATATTTCCACGGCAACACTGATGACAGTGATGTCGCAAATTCAGCCCTGACATAGCTCCAGGATCAAGTACAAGAGCAGATGGGATGCGAGGGAGAAAGCCCCTATTTAAACACAAATCTCTTTCATAAGAAATAAAGGCTCGAGCAAAGAAACAGGTGACTGGATCACGTCTTCAAGTATGATATATTCAAAAGATTATCCTAGCATGAAAATCTATTTAAAGGCAAGACCTACAATGCAGGGTAACTGTCAAATTTGTAAGGCCGTCTAATAAACCAGCGCTGAAAGCTCCCTGTTTAGCATGACCAAGCCTCCTGCTTTGCTTCCGAAGGGGCAGCACAGGCAAAACATTTGCAACCCTTATGCTCACCCCCTCAGTAGTTGTAACACTGGGTTTATTGATTTCAAACATCACTGTGCTTGCCCTACCTCATGTAAATATAGTGTCAGGCCTTCGCTGGGAAGTTCATTATCTGAATTAGATCTAAAACAAAAGAAATTAAGAAGAATCCCACGTGGCTCACCATGTACAGGAGAACGGTGACCAGAACATTCCACCACTACAGTCTGGTTGGCAAAAAGAAGCCACATGTAGGTCCTCAGAGGACACTTACAAGAACCCAGACAACATCCAGACTGCTGAAACTGCTATGAACCTCTCTCTGGTCACACAACACAGATTCAGATGTTGCTGGCATCCCTCCTCGTGGTCCCCCCTACCACAGGTGATGAGTGGTACTATGAGAATGGTGATCAGAGGCAGAGGAGGACGTGAAGCACCCACAGCACAACCACAAAGGCAGCCCCGAGCCATATCAGCTCACGGCCACGGCTGCATGAAGGCTGAAGCTGTTCCATGAAGGGCAGCCCACAACCAACACACCATGCCTGCCCAGGCAGGCAAGAGAAACAGTCCAGCCCAGAGCTCACAAGTAACAGAAGGCAGTTCCATCCAGCAGTTGAGGCAGAGGGTTATTGGTTCTCAGGAGGGAAAGGACAAAAGACAAAAAGTCAAAAGAATCCTCAGGAAGAGGCTGGGCCTGAATGAGACTCCAAGAAAGGATGTCAGCCACAAGCTCTCAGCAAGAAGCAGTGTTACTAGGAGTGCTAGATGGGGACTGCGAGAGCAACCTATGAACTTAACAAGGTAAAAATTACAAAAGGAAGCAAGCAGAAGATGACATGCACCATGGCACAAAACACAACACAGAAATAACCCAAGCTAAGGAGGCCAGCTTAACTCCCCCAAACCATCAGTGTGCTAACAGCAAATCAGTAAGGCAGGCAATAAGCGGAAGGATGTCTCTGGTCATAAAAATGTGGAAATAACTGAGGGTTGCAGCAGGACAGAGATGTTATTCCACAACTGAATGACAACAGTGTTATGAGGAAGAGAAAATGAAAGAAAGAGCAGAGAAACTTGAGACATCAATAATAGATAGTATACAATCCAGCAGGTACAGAAAAGCCTGTTGGGACTGCCAGGAAAAGAACTAAATAGCCCCAGCTGTTTTGCTCCAACAGAAACATTCCTCATAGACATATTAGGCAGGTATCCTTTACACCACTAATGGAAATGCTGGCTTAAAGGAAAAAGAAAAAAAAGGGAGTAGCTTGGGGTTATGTAAGTGTAGGGTGCAAGGGCTTCTGTTGGCTTCCAACTCAGTGTAGCAAAATCAGGAAAAAACATCCATTAGCACAGCAGGATAAGAAATACACAGAATTTGAAAGTGTAATTGATCGTGCTTACAACCATGATTAAGACACAACTGTCATGGGTTAACAGGACTACAGCATGACCCCAACAAGACTTCTCTCCCTGTGTTTCCAAAAGGCCAACAACCTCGGATGATAACACGAACAGAGTTTCCCCCAAAGCAAGTTACAGAGGTCACTTCCATTTCAGCACAAGCAAGCTCTTTACAGGAGATGCAAAAAGCCTCTCTCAGATAAATCCCACAGTACAAGAGCTCTTCACCGCACACCTGCAGAGATGCAAAGCCACTGGCTAACATGAGCACATGCCAGAGCTCACTGCTGCTTGCATCACAGATTGTGCCAAAGCAACTACCAAATGCAAGCTACAAAAAAGGTTTATTTCTGTTATCCAGGAGAGAACTTACTTCCTAGTGCAGCACTGACTAAATGAAGAGTCCACTGACAGGCAGGGGTCAATTGTGCTGATAAAATGAAGTTGTACATAAAATCCACATTTCCTTACTAACTGTACCTTCTCTACTTTGAGCCCAAGTTTTGCAAGTTCATCTCTCAGAAAAAAGATACTTTACTACCAGACAACCAAAAGCATTTGTACAACAATAAAAATATGACAACAATAAATTAACACATTAGTAGATCAAAAAAAAATAAAGCAACCACAATCATTTTCTAACACAATCCAAAAGCAAAAGCATTTAATAACATTAAATATAACTAGAGAAAAAAACAAATGAACGTTTTCCATCTCTCATTTCTATGATATTGGCAAACACAGTACATTATTACCTTCGTTTTCAGATGCTTGGCATTTCACCTTCAGTACCAAATCAAAGGTACGTTCTGGATTTTCCCTAGAAGAAGCAAACAATTAATCACATAGGTGTTTCAGGCAACATAAATCATTTTCTCCAGCGTAGCAATCAGAAAGGGCAGTCTAAGGTCTAAGAGAGGTGCAGGAGAACACCCCCTCCAGTCACATAGGTGAATTACCTTCACCTATGCTCCCAGAGCTGACTGGGTCCTTTCCCCAGGTGCTCAATCGGTGGTTCAGGTAACTCAACAGTTACCATACACACAGCGTTACATCGTTTCTATTCTCTTTGTCCAGACAACATTAAAATAAATTAAAAGTCAATAAAATTTGAAACCACATTGGTTCCTCCTTAGAAATAACAAGCCATGCTGCCATGTAGAGCCTTAAAAAATAAATAAAAAAGGAAGATAAATACACTGGTTAGCTTGTCTAATGATAATGCCACTGCCTTATACATCAAGACAGTTTTTCAGAGTCTCCATCATACCACACTTAACTCCCCCAGCCAGCCCTGCAGCAGCCACCCACCCACACCTTGCAGCAGCACACACCTGACAGTACACACAACTGCAGTGCTAACACCCAACCTAATCCCAAACCAAGCAGTCATTGGAATAGCTTAAACTGTCATTACCATGCTATTGAGCTCTCTCTCTCTCTACCGAGCGCGCTGCTATTTATATTAAAAACAAGTGGTATAACCGCACCCATATCAATTAGTTATTTAACCACATTAAAGGCTCACATTTGAGTTCCCTCCATGAGTAATGCCCCGCTGAAGTCAGCTAGGGTTGTATGTAGGTGAAAAATACAGGATTTGGGCCCAGGTTTCTGAAACTCAAACTGAAGGGTGTAGTGAATTAATACCCTGTTGTTTCTTTAAAGGGAGTTCTGACTGAAATCCAGGAGCAGAGTAGAGGGAAAACCTCAGCTGTCACAAATTAATGGATTCAGGCCACACTTTTAGTGACCTCAGTACCATCATCAACTAGGATACACAGTCAGAGTCTGACTGAGGTTAGAGAAACGTAACCCGCCTATAGACTTGTGTCATTTTTTAAAGCATTTAGTTGTGAAAATCCTGCAGGCAGGAGAACTGATACTGCACTGAGTTACAGAAACCCAAGCCCAGGATCTCAGCGCTGTACGCCGGTAC
>JAPSGF010000009.1:10715020-10743348 GCA_035772895.1 Perdix hodgsoniae | reverse complement strand
GCTCCGCTCCCCCGGCTCGGGCCGCGACTGCACGGAGCGGCGGCGGCGCCGCCTCCTCCCCCCCGTCTCTCAGTTCCTGTTGCCGCGGCTCCGGCACCCTCTGGGAACCAGGAAGCTCGGCGGCCGCCCGGGGAGCCGCCGTCGGCCGGACGTGCGGACTCCTCGGCGCGCGCCCGAGCCCCGTGCCGCCCGGCCCCGGCCCCGCGCGGAGATGCCGCGCCGCGGAACGCGGCCCCGTCTTCCCTGGCTGCCGGGGCCTTCGCGCCCCGTGGGCACCGACCGCGGACGGCGGCGCCCCGAGGGGAGCCCGGGGTCGCGCTCCGCTCCCGCCCGGCTGCCTGCCCTTCCTTTCCCGTCCCTTTGAATTCGCTCCACGCACAGGAAAAATTAATTTCGTCCCGCTAAAGGTCGTCAATTTTAATTTAACCCAGGGTAATTTGCTTGGCCTTGCTTTTTACCGAGCTGTACGCACTCTCTAGAACTGCTGAAGTAGTAATGCAGTGGAAAGAAGTGTTGGAGAGAGCGCGCAGTCCTGTAAACACACATAAAAAGCTTTATACCCCCGAGCGCTCGCAGTAAGTTTGGAAAAGGAGAAAAAAAAAAAAATCACATTCTCCTTGAGTGCGTTCCAAGCCGCCTTTGCCTGCCGCGCTCTGAGAGCCAAACTCCCACCGCCGCCTCTCCCCCAGCAGCGCAGCAGCCAGCAGCACACCGCCCGCAGCCCGGCCACAGGCACGGCGCTGCTCACTGCACCGCTCCCCAGAAGCAATCCCTGCATCAGCAGTTGGAAAAAAAAAAATTGGGAAAGTTCAGGCCAATTCTATATTAAACATATAAAACAGCATTAATGCGTTACTGTGGCTAAAAAAAAAAATAAAATCAAATAACCAACAGCCAGGAAATTACATGTACTGGATTTTCCAAAGCAATATTGTCTTGGCTTCATTACACTTCCTACACACCTCACAGGATATAGATTAAATAATAAGAAAACATAGAGAATGTGCAGTGAAACCAACTGGAAGTTCCAGCAGGAATCTCAACGTGGGGATTCCCTTGATTTCCAAGCACTTACTTTCCCAGCCTCCATTTTACATTAATTCTTGGCTACCTTTAACTGACAACATTTGCAACAACACCTAAAGTACAAGAAGGGGTCCGGGGCTTTACATCCTTAACAAATCACCATGTATTTCATGTAGCATCTTGTTTTCAGAAAAATCATCATCCCAGCACTGAGAGGACCTTGCAGCAGCAGCTTTGGCACATGACTGTAAAATTCAACTTCTTGCTAGGATCAATCTGGACTCTCAGGCAAGCAGATGGGAGGCTGGGAGCCACAGACTGGGACTCACGTGCAGAAGCACAGGATGGCCACATCCTGCCCAGAGGGAAGTGGGGATGGAGAGGACTCGAATCCTGCCACACGTGTCTCTAGCCTCCCTTCCACCCTCCATCTCAGTCCTCACGCGTCCTTCAAAGCTTGCAGAATTCAGAGCTTACTGCTGCCCAAAATAGCCAACAATTCATCTCAAATGAATTTGGGTCTGGTGATTACCGAAACAGTGAGACATTTTATTCACAGAGTATCACAGTTTTGAAGTGTTCTGACTACAGACTGTTTTCCGGGATTTCAGTATTTTGGATAACATTAAATATTTTATAAGGCTGCTGTGAGTTTCCTTCTCTCTCCTCCTAAGCTGCTGCTGCTTCCAACAGGAGAGGCTGAAGGCCTGTCAGGCATCTGTGGTGAGGCCCTGCCAGCTATAAGATGGGTGTCTGTCTGGGCAGAAATGGTCGTCAGACCTCTCAGAATGTATTTTACTTTAATTGGGAAGAAAACAGGTAGGGTTTCCTTCCCAGAGTAAATAGGCTTCTTGACACTGAGAGGAAAATGACTGCACCTTCAGAAGGCACCACGCTGCCTCACGCCCTGCCTGCCAGAATGGTGGGAGTAGGCAAAGTTCACCTGCCAAAGAGAGGGCACACAAGACAGACCACTGCGGAAATGAGTCTCACGTCTCTCTGAGCCATTATTTCAGACTCCCTGAAAGCTGAAGGATGCATCTATGCCCAGGTTACACTTGGGTCATGTTTTCAAGACTGTCTTACAGTCTTACAGCAGCTAGAGAGTTACCTTATTGCAATTATTTAATGAAAGACCATGTTTTAGGAGAAGTGCTGCTGTTCAAAACCACCTCTTCCTGCCTTGTTTGAACCCTGGGAAGGGTTGAGGCAGAAGAAGAAACCGAAAGAAAATTCTGATAGCTATGCAGAGAATGTATGACTGCAGTGTGCTCTGAAGTTCTGAACACCCCACTTACCTTTCTTTACAATTTTTTCCTTTCCAAATTAGAGCACAAAAGCAGTGATATTTGGGCTTTTCAGAGTTAGCATTCTATCAGGTAACCCAGAAGATACAAAGCATTTTTCTTTATACTTTTTATAACTCTAAAATGGCTGAGCTCTGCCTAAGTTCTCCTTAAAAGGTCAGCGTAGGGACTGCTGTGGGAGGACTTGCAGAGAGTGGGGGAGGATGAGTATTGATTTTATAAGTATGAGCAACCAAGCAGTATGTGATTTAAAGATACAGATTCCTACTCAACCTTAGCTGCAGTTACCTACTAGTGAATACTAATTATTCATCTTCACAGTGCTGTAATGAAGAGGAGTAGCCATAAAGGTCATAGATATATAACCACATATAGCCACAATTCAGTTCTTCTATGCCCTCAGTAAAAGAGGTGTTGATGTAAATCAGTTTGGACCAACAAGACTCAATTTTCTCCCAAACTAATAAATGCATCTCAGTAAGAAAGAGCTTGCCTGAGAAACAGACAAGAACCTGAATCATCTGCATCAGATAAGGAGAGGATGGAAATGAGTCAGGGCAGCTCCCACTCAAGGATCAACATACCCAAACTTCAAGTATTTTAGTTTATGACCAAATTCAATATGGAAACAACAGGAGATATAGTTGAAAAGCACCAAACAAAATTCAAAAACAAGCATCCACATCCTCTCTAATATGGAGCACTCTGCCATTCTCTGCCAAATCAAAACCACATGGCTTTGGGTCTATAAAAGTTGTGCAGAGTGCAGTTTGGATCTCAAAAAGGGATATGAGAAACAGACAAGGAACGGCCACACATTGTGCCACTTGGGATTGGAGCAAATGGGAAGAGCTACGTGAGAACCCCACCACTTTTTTAAAGCTAAAACCATTACATATGCACAGTTGGTGATTTTATCTTGGCAGGGTGAAGAGGACAGAGAGAAGGGAAGAGATGACAGCTTGAGGAAACAACAAGCTCTCTGCTAGACATTTAGCATGGGGTGAATTTGAATCCTCCCAACTTGAACTGCAAGCAAGTGTGCTTTGTGGGAGAAGCTTGTAAGGAACGCAGGGAACAGGTGAACGCAGGGAACAGGTTTTTCCCTACAAACTACGGCAGCCCTGTGAAGTGGCAGGGAGGGGGGTAAGGATCACTGCCTGAACCCAGTTCAGTCAGGTCAGATTCCCCACCCCTAACGGCTTCATGATTTTTTTTTTCTCCTCTATCCTGTTCTGAGTTAAAAGAGAACTCTCATCATCTCTTATCACCCCCCTAAGCCAGAACACGTGTTTCATGACTCAAGGGATCTGAAGTATTACAGAAGTCTTCCTTGGTCAGGTACACTTCATTCAACAGTAAAACATACCGCTACTGAGAAAAAAAACCAACCTTCCTCTTAAATGCTACTGAAACCAATAAAGGGATTTCCTGCACAACACTATTAGCAGAGATTGTGAAAAAAAAAAATGTCCCCCTGAGAACATCAACAAGTTTGTCAAAAGTGGCAAAATAGAAAAGATAACATTTCCCATTGTATGGTTATACCAAAACATTTTCTGGAACATATTTGTATGATGAACAACATACATCCTGCACCAAGAATTGCTCTTCATTTGCCACAGAGCCCGCCTATGCAGGGATCTCTTTTAGTCTTCATGCCGTCACAAGGATTAACCCATTTTAATGCTATGTCATCTGCTACCAGTACACTTCTTAATGATGTCATCATCTGATCAGACCTCACAGACTTGGAAAGCATCTCATAGAGCAGAGTACTAAAATCACAGACAGAATGCTTTTCATTTAACAGGATCAGATGTTATTTTCTCACCTCTTTCTCTGAATCTAGTTGCATACCCATCCCAAAGTGTACACACAGAGACAATGTGATCTCCTTATGCAAAATCCTCTAAACCTGCATATTCACAAACTGATTAAAATTCTTAGCATAATACTGGCTGGAGACAATAGTTAAGAGAAAATATTTTCCTTAAGACAAATTAAAAAAAAAAATCTACATCAAGTAATTCCATAATACAGTTTCTTTAAAGGGAGGGATGCCAAAATCCAGTATCTGACAATGACCCCCAGCAATGCTACATACAAAGCCTGTCTGCTCAAACATGCTGCCCAGATAAACAGAGTCATTAATTAATCAGCAAGCACCCAGGGAGAGATCACTACTTAGATAGGAATAATGACTCCCTGCTTTGTAATCAATATGCCCTAACACAGAGCCCAAGAAAGCAAGTCTTCTTAATCTGGCCAACTGATCTAGCTGTCAAACTCGCCATATTACATTAGCAGGCCAGTTTAAAATGAGTGCTTTCACTATGACTAGTTACAGACAAAATCATTGCTGAGAAGCAGTCTGAACTCTATGCGTTTTCTATGTGTCGATATCATTTCTTGTGATTCTGAAATCAGGAACTCGTACTTAAATTGTAATTAACAAAACTTTACATTGTAAGTTTAACAGAGAGGCTGAGAAAATTTGTATCAACGTACACTCAGACCTGAGTTTGAAGAGCTAGGATGCTCAAAAGATTAAATGTTTACAGTATAGCTATATTAACTCAATGTTTGTTTGCAGGTAGTACTTTTAAATCCTCAGTCTGATCTTTATTACCTTTTGTATTAGCCCCATTGTCTACAGATGATGTCACGTGCACATCTAGTAAAGCTTGAATGTTTTAGTGGAGCAGTGGGGTCAGACAGTACTTTTCAAGCATATATGCTGCAGAAGGAAATCACTTATCCTGGCCATTTGGCTAGTAAAAGTTTCTTACCAGCATGAACATATTCTTGCTGAATTAATTCAATTCTTCTCTTCAGACAAGAATATTTTCCTCACATTTCTTGTATGTATATTTCAAATGCTGTGAGTTTTTCACTACCTGATTAATCTGGCACTCATTAAAACTACCATGGAGAAAGGTATTTTTTGCCATATTTGAAAATTGTTTTTATAAAGTTATATTCAAGAAAGGCACTCTTCTCCTTGATTGAGGAAGATCTGGCTAACAATCATGTAGGCAAACTCAATACACACAAATCCATAGACCCTGATGGGATACACTCACAACTGATGAGGAAGTTGGCAAAAGTGATTGCTGAACCACTCTCTATCTTCTTTGAAAGGTCACAGAGACTAGGAGAGGTACCTGAGGAAAGCTAGTGTTACTCCAGTCTTCAAAAAGGGCAAGGAGGAGGAGCCAGAAAACTACAGGCCAGTCAGCCTCAACTCCTCCCTTGGGAGGGCAATGAAACAGCTTTTTCTAGAGGTCATTTCTATGCAAGTGGAAGAGAAAATGGTTATCAGGAGTAGTGAACATAATTTACCAAGAAGAAGCCATGCTTGATCAATGTGGTAGCCTTCTACAAATTCATAACCAGGATAGATAGATAGATGAGGTGATAGTGACAACTGTTGTGTACCTTGCCTTTGGCAACACTTTTAACAGTGTCTCCCACACCTTCCTTGTAAGTAAACTTATGAAGTGTAGAATAGATGAAAAACAGTAAACAGTGAGGTGGATTGAGAACTGTCTGACCAGCACAGCTCAGTAAGTTGTGATCAGTGAGGCAAAGTCTAGTTGGAGGACTGTAACTAGTGGCATTCCCCAGGGGCCAGTACTGGACCTGGTCCTGCTCAACATCTTCGTTACTGACCTGGGTAAAAGGATAGAATGCACCTCAGCAATTTCTACAATGATATGAACCTGAAAAGAGTAGCTGACACACTAGAAGGGCGTACTGCCATTCAACAAAACCAAAAAAGGCTGGAGAGTTAGGCACAGAAGAATTTGATGAGGTTCCACAAGAGCAAGAGTAGAGTCCTACATCACAGGAGAAATAACCACACACAACTACAGGTGGGGGGCAATCAGCATAAACTAGAACGTGGGAAGTTCCTCATGAATATGAGGAAAGCTTCTTTACAGTTAGGGTAACAGGGCACTGGAACAAGCTGCCCAGAGAGGCAGTGGAGTGTCCTTCTAAAGAGGTATTGAAAACCTGTCTGGATCCTCTCCTGTGTAACCTGCTGTAGGGTAGCTACTGTAGCAGGGGGTTGGATTTAATCTCCTCAGGTCTCTTCCAACACCCAAAGTTCTGTGATTTGGTGAAATTTATTTCTCTTCGAAGCCATAAAAAAATTCCTTCTGCTTTAATTTGAATGTGGCTTCTTGCAGTAAGGCCAAATGTACATGAGATTAGGAACTGAGCTTCAGTAAAACAAGCACATCTAAGAAATGTGTAAGATATTTTAGATACTGTTGTATCAACAAAAAAAACAACACAGTAGAACAGATGATTCCAAATATTAAAAGAACAGTTTCCAGCTGCTTGTTTATCATGGATGAAGGCCCTCTGTATGCAGTAGCATCATTATAAAAACCAATATATTGATGTCTGTTTTGTATGGAAATTTGTTACACACACACAAAAAAAACAGATCTATAGGCAGCATCTGACTCAAAAATAGCCAAAAGATGTGGTAATCTGTTACATTTATTTGCATACAAAAAAACCTCTAAGGCTTTCCCAATAAAATGTCCTGCGGTTTCTTCAGCCAACATGCTAGTCTTGTAGCAGACAGGATATAGAAACCATGGTGCCTGTGTCTTAGGTGAGATGTTTGTGTTTTGCTTTGGGTGTTTTACTCATAATTAATTGCATCACATAATTTAGCAACAAGGTTTCTTCTTAGGAAAAGCAACCTTTCCTCCAGTAACATAAACATAGATAGCTTCCATGAAGACAAAGTCATGACATTGTGTAATCTGTGTATTGCAATGTAAATGTATGGTGAACTTTCTGAGAGGACTTCCTGCACTTCTGTTATCTTTGCGCTAAATAACTACAAACAGTTCAGACAGATGGTTTTAGGTCCCTATATACTTATCCCTATATATTTGCCATCACTGAGATGGCAATGGATCAGATACTGAATTCAAAGCACAGCAGATGTGAGCGTAATCTCCAGTAGTTAATTAATGCAGTGAACTGCCACGATTATCTGGATGCTTACTGATGATTGAGGTTAAGAGCTGGCTATAATAAGATGGTCAGAAGGGCATGACAGCTCAAGAAAAGCAGAGCCAATGGACTTCCTTGGGCAGCAGGTGATAGTACTGGAACAAGGCTAGATGCTTATTCAAACCTCTGGAGCTGTGGGTCCAGTTTAAGAGCAGAAGAGCAGTAAGATTCTACACTACTTGGCATTAGAGATGTGCTTGAGGGAATTCAGAAAGATGGCAGCAGATACCTCAGTGAAGCCAGCCTGCTCAACATCTTGTCAGGCTTCAAACCCTCACTGTTGGGAATATAGGCTGCTCAGCAGGTCTCAAGTGTCATTGTAAGGCTCACACACAAAAAAAAAGCCATTTTGTTCTTAGGGGCCCAGACAAGCATAGAAATTAAATCATACTGTTCTTACTAACTCTGCACAAAATTCTCCATCTGTTGCTTTTCTCAATCATTCAATTACAATGTCATTTTCTTCATATTCTACTATATTATTAACAGATGCTGGAGCAGAATGCTTATGCGTTCCTGGGACAGTTAGAAGTATCACTGAGTGAAAACCTCTAGTAATACTTTAGCTCTCATACCACATCAACACATCTCCCTGCCATGTTAGATGCCACAGGTGCAGAGGGACCTCCAGAGGTCACCTTATCTGAGGGTAGGTTTTGGTGGAGCAGCTGCTCAGGGCCTCATCCTGTTGGAAGTATCCCAAGAGGCAAAGACACTGCAGCTCTGCCAGGCTACACACTGAATGCTTTATCGCCTTCACATGAAAAAGAAGTTCCTGTGTCACATTGGAATTTCCCATGTTTCAACTTATGTTCATGACTTCGGTGCTTTGCTCAGGAAGGTCTGGCTCCGTAAGACCTGCACCCTCCCTTGGTAGCTGCAGATGGCAGCAAGGTTCCCCCCACAGCTTCCTTTCCTGTAGGAAGAACAAGAGCGGCTCCTGAAACACTGCACATGCATCACACTCTCAGCTCCACCCTGCTCTGCTGACCACTACAGAAGTGGATGCTGGTCACATCTTCCATGCCTGATCCAGACGCCAGCACAGACCTGAAGTGGCAGCGAGCAGCAGGGTGTCATCTCCCCATATGACCTTCCCCAGCACAGCCCACTTTCCCATTCCTGAAGTCACAAGTGCTGGGCTTGGTTTTTGCATCCCGAGTGAAGCTGGGATACAGGCTGCATGTTCAGACCTCACATAGCCTCACAAACACTTCAGGAGAAAGAGAAGACAGAACTCATTGCACACGCTACAGCATCACCCAGCAGTACATAGCAGGAAATGCAGCTCAAACTGCTGTGCAGCTGTAGTCTATATGCCAGTGGGGACTGACACGGTGAGACCAAGCCTTCAAGGCAAGATGTTGAGATGTCAAGCAAGAAAGCAGCACCCTATGTCCTACATGAGTTTCTAGCTCTGAACAATTAGGGTCACAGCATCCTTCTCATCACTACCATCCTTGAAGTAGTTCATCTCTAAATGAACTATCCAAAACCAGCTTTAGCAGTGCATGACAACTCATGGTCTACATTAAAGGATCATCTTAAAATGCTTATTTACAAGAATCAATTTTTTGTTCTATTGCAATATCCTAAAAAGCCCAAGAAACACCCAAGAATCTTGTCCATATTAACACTGCACTGTATCAAGTGGTCCAACAACATGTTCATACTGCTCTACAAACTCCTGAGCTCCTTTGATGCTAGCTGTTAAACACAGTTTTGTGTCCAGACTTTACCTTACTTCCAAGGCAAAGAATTATTTATGAGATTTTGAAAACCATTGTGAAAGTTGTCATCATTCAAAGCCTCAGAGTTTGCTCATCTCATCTGGCATTGATTATTAACATTCAGTTTGTATAAGTTCATTGGGGCTGGGCCTGCTCCACAGAGTATGGATGAGTCAATCTGAATTTGCCAAGTGAAAATATTTTTGATAGGTTAATAAATATTCCCTGTACCATCATTTACACTTAACATAAGCATGTCCATTAATGACTCAAGACACCACAACTTCAATCATTCATTCCACTTTTCCTATTAAACTGCAAATATTTGCACTCCATTTTTTCCTCAAATAACATATACTGTGCTTGGCAAGTGGGACGACACAGGGAATAGTTTTACAAAACAATGTGTCATTTTTCTTTCTCAGAGAACACATCAGCCAGACTTACGAGATCTAATCCATATGAGAGTTCCTCAAATGTATTACAAAAAGCAGGCAGAATTCTGCAAAAGAATTTATTTTTCAAATTATAAACTTAGGACAGCAATTAGGTGTCATCTATCATTCAATATGGTTAACAAAAAAATTTTTAAATCTGAAGGAAAAATTCCTTTTTCTTTTGTTCTATAGTAAAACTGAAGGATACTCCCAGACACTAGTTCAGTGAATAAAACACATCTGGAACTGCAAGATATCCTTCAAGAGCCTCTAGCTTTCTCTGAAATGTGGTATATCACAATTCTGATGCAACACCACTTTTTTTTTGGTATATTCAAACTACATGCAGTGCAAAATGCCCTGTTATCAATCTTCTCATGTCATAAGCTATTTCATAGACACGGCAAGAGGTGCTTGAAATACTCAGTAGTGTCCATCAGCTGATTCAAGTGCCTACACGTCTTCTGTTGCTTTTGAAAGACTGCCTCCGTTACACATTATCAGTGAGTAATTTACATGTCTTATGTGGTTACACTTATATCAGCAGTAACCCAGGCCTGCTACGGAAGCCAGTGAGTATTTGTGACGTATTTGGACATTCTCAGGAGAACCAGTGCAAGTTACCTTTATCCTACAAACAGATCCATGTCCCCCAAACTGTGAGCTGCCCCGGAAACATAAAGGGGCACAGCACTGCAGACTCTGCTACCACAGCTGCATTTCTGTTGAACTTCCCCAGAAGTTACCTAGTGACCCATGCTGACACCAGCCAACTGACTGGGGATGAGCAAGGGGCTTCAGATAATTCCCTCCCCCATTTCCTGGCAACTGTTTCCACAGTCAAGCATCCAAGAGTAAGTATTTGCAGAACTAGGCGATGGAAGTATCTGCCAACAGAGAGTCTTTTCCTTGATGCTGTAAAACCAAATCTGCAATCTCCTCCCAGCTCTAGAAGAAGCTGTATTGAAACCACATGTACTACAGCAGTACTGAAAGGCAAATAGGATACTGAGCAACTGGGACAGTACATTCGACATGCAATCTCCTTGTCAGTTCTCTCTCTGCTGCCTTGCTTCCTATGCTGCCCCATTTGCTGTCTCCTTCCTCTAACAGAGGGAACTTGCAGGAACATCACTGAGAGAACGTGTTTGTGAAAAACAGAGTAACTAGTGGGGAGTCTGTCAAAGCTCTCTGACAAAAAAAATAGAGTCAGTATGCTTTTATATGGCAAGAAACAACAGCAATATATGCAGAAGTAGAAAAATCCAACACATTATGATTTTTTTTTTTTTAAAACAAACTCTTCTGTCCTTAGCATGCCTTCAGATTTCACTGTTCACTTCTATCTAAGGAATACTCACCGTCTGTAAATGTTTTCTCTGCTTGTAACATTAATAAACTAACCAGAGAAAGCCAATCAGCATTTCATGCTTCATGGAATATTTTCTAGTTGTTCATAAACTGTGCAATTGTTTTGGGTTAAGAGATTTATACACTACATTTCTTATGTTATCTTAAAATTCAGAGAAAGAATCTTGACCTGACTACATTCTATTCAGCCTTACCCAATGTATCCCATTTTGGGACATATTTCCCCAGATACTGGCAGAATTATTTTCCTCAGTGCTTTTATTTCTTCCATATTCTTTTGTTGGCCTATTACTCCTGCAGGTAGTTCCCTGTCCTCAATCTGCCATCAGCTCTCTCTGGGCACAGGAGAGGAGAACACAAAGGTCTCTTTGCCAAGTTTCCAAGAGACAATTGCCTTTACCCCTTCTTGATGCTCAGAATGCTACCCCTGGCCTCCTAACCAAGGCTGCCAAATCCCCACCCCCTTCATATTCCATGCATCATTTCATTGCACAGACCTTTCTGTCCTCAGAGTTTGTCTTGAATCAGTTTTTGCTCGCTGTATCCTTGCAGACTAGTCCTGAGGAGTGAATCACTTTACCCATGAGACTGCTGTTACACAGCAGGGCTGCCTTCCCCAGTGTATCTGATGAATTTTAAGATGAGGCTGTGGGCCGTAAGCATTAATCTCTGATCTTTTTGTGGGCGAAGCTTTCTGATCAGATTATGTCAGCAGGGAATCACAACCCAAGTACTGTCAAAGATCATTGCTGGTTTGTTTTCTAAGCACTAGCACAAAAAAACCACCCAAAACTAAGATGTCAACTATTACATTTGGCAACCCCCCCAAATTAGCAAACCAGCAAGTTGTACATGGTAACGCTCTTCCCATCCATTGCACCTTCAGACACTGAAATGTGTTTGTGCAGTAACAGGAAACAGTTTGTGCTCAGATGCACTTTGTTACCAAATGAGTCACTATGGCCTTCCTCTCTCTCCTGACACAAGTTTGCTGTTTTCATAGCTTCCATGCACAGATGAGCATGTTTAACACCCACTTGTAACACTGATAATATTACAATCACTCTTATGTTGACACTGTTTGTCTATTCCTCAGAACAGCCTCATGGTTTTTATGTTACCTTAATTCAAGGTAACAGGCTGCACTCAGAGGCAGGCCAGAGAAATAATGAAGGATTCCTGTTTTACCCAAGATCTACTAGCCCCAGATCACTACTGTCAGTCTATCTTCCCAGGAGTCAGGTGTTTCATGCCAGCTGATGTTTTGGCTCTGCATTTTAAGCTTCCAATAAGAAACTATAAAAACAATGCTGACAGTGATCTAGAGTTATAAGAAGTACATTCTGAATTATTTTAAGATTTCATATGTGCATTTTTGTACAAAACCCAAATGCTTACTTACCAGGTCAAGGCATGCGCCTGTTCAGGAGCCACCACAGTATTGTTGTAGAACTTGGCAAAATTCTCAGCTCTACTCTAGTTTATAGCTCTTTTCACCAGACTGCTCTGTCATTTTCCAAGAAGAGTCTATTTCTTGGACTCCTTGTCCCAGCTGGCTGATTGGATTCTATGGCTCACCCTTCCAAATCACTGTTCCAGCTCATTGATGATTCTATCCAGTACTGGTTACACATGATGTTGCTGAAAAAAAATCATCTTTCCTTTGAAAAGCCATGTGTTGACCAGTATTTTTAGTTGATGAATATAGTTAGCCAAGCTGACAATTTCCACATTTTCTTCTTGTGTTTTCTCCACAGAAAGGAACGAGCTGTTTTCTGCAATAAACTCTTCTGTTTTGCCCACGCTTATGGCCATAATCCACACTCTAAATCACTGTCTGCATTGTTTTAACATAAATCCCCTTTCAAATACCCTACTAATTCAATGGCATGCTGTAAATCAAATGCACACTATTATAACTGCCTTGAGACTCGACTAGAGCTCTTCAAATATACTCTTTAAAAGCACTGAGTTTATGGCAGTCTTCATGGTAAATTTACAGCATGATACACAAAGACTAAGTCACAGGATGAAATTCTGCATGCAGAAAAGCTTAATAGTTTGCTCTCCCCAAAAATACAGGAGGTGGTTCACTTCAGAAATACATACAATCCCACTGCAGTTACTGGAATTACATGCAAACTTATGGTCAAGTGCAAGCATAAGTATTTTCAGGAATATCTCCAGTATCCCAGTTATCTAACATAGCTACGCATTTAGAATCTTAACTTTAGCATTTATCTTGGCTCAAGAGATCAGCTCCAGTTAGTCACAGCAATTAAAACTTTTTCTAAGCGGACCAGGGCAATGCAATCATACACAAATCATCCTCAGGGGCAAGTTTAGGTGCATCTCAGCTTGCTCTCACTGTTGATGGTGAGGAGGTACACTACAGGTCTGCAGAGACAGGCAAAGACGGGCAATCTTGCCTGGCAATCGGGACATGATTTCCACTCTTTCCACCCACCAGCCCTGCCTTTGCTCCCACTCCCCAGTGGCCACACAAAGAAGCCCATCACTGCCAGGCAGCCTCCAAGTCTGGATTTCTCTGCTTCATCTACACGCCTAAGGCTACGAGCCCTTTCTATCCAGCTGATTTGAATGGATATCAAGTTGACAGCCATGATGACAACCACAAGCAGCATGAATAGCTGTCCTCATTGTTTGATATAAACTAATATATTAGATACATTCCAAGAGATTTCTACCAGTGCACAGGAGCTCCACTGTAAACCTGCAGCTGCATCTCCACACATGCAATAACAACAGCAGATCAGTACTAACCCTGAGCAACAGCAATAGGGAACAAGCATTCTATGCCTCAGAGCCCAACTTTCTGATCATCTTGTCAGCAATAAGTCTCTGTAAGAGACAGGGCATATTAAAAATGCTAAAAAAGTTAGACTGGCTAATACTTATACAGAAGTTTTGCTGTACCATAAGCCAAGAGAAAACATCTCAATGTTCATGCCTTCCAAAGAAGTCCCAAAGGAGGAGTCCAGATTGCAATTCACGTCTATGTTGCCTGATTTATTAAGCTCCTCATCTGCTGAATTCAGTCGCCTGAAGAAACTAATCCCAACATGCTACTTCTATGAGATAGCAAGTATTACATTTTATTCACCAAAAAGAGAACGTAAAACAGGAAGGTTAAACTAGTCATTGTACAGAACAGGGCAAGATAGTGGCAACTGTATCTGACTGTCTGATCTGGCAACAGATCAGACTGATGCCATTTCTGCCCCAGTGTTTCAGGTCAGCATCAAACTCCACCACAAAAAAATTACTTTTTTTTATCTGCAAAACAGCTTATTTTAATTCAACAGAACTTAAGTAAATACTTAAGTAGCTCCTCTTGCAAGCTTTTTGGTGTTTAGTAGGTCTTTCCACTAGGTCAATGGTCTAAAATAGTTCATTAACACCAATAGATTTTAAGTCATTCTAAGGCCACCTCAGATCACATGCAGAGATGACTGGTGATGGCTGGAGGCCTGACCCAATGACTTCACTTCCATAGATAACTTCTGGCAGTACATATCCACTTTGCAGTCAGCAAGGCTGCACGTCTGAAAGATCCACTTGATTGCCATGCATAGAAGCACAGCAATCAAGATTCTTAACAGACACTAAATACCCAGGCTGTAAATCAAGTTTCCAGTGGCTTAAATTAATTCATGTCTTTACTGTTGCTTGCATGATGTAAGAAACATAGAGAAATACTTGCTAAAATGTGACTAAAGACATAAAATCATAGAAAATCCCAAGTTAAAAGGAACCTACAAGGATTCTTGAATCCACTCCCTGGCTCCATACAGGGCCACCCAAAACCCAAACCCTATGTCTGAGAGCACTGTCCAAACGCTCCTTGAACTCCAACAGCTTGGGGCCCTGGGCAGCCTACTCCATGCTCACTGCCCTCTGGGGCAGAATCCTTCCCTATCCCCCACCTGATTGATTCCCTATCCCCCACCTGATTCTCCCCTTCACAGTTCCATGTCATTCCCTCAGATCATGTCTCTGCCACCAGAGAGCAGAGATCTGTGCTGTCCCTCCTGATGATGTATGCGATATACAGTTATTGAAAACCTAGGGAACATGTCACCCGAACTCAGCCATGTACCTACAGATGGTGTTTGTGAAAGAATAATATTAAGAATTTACCAGTGTTGGAATAAACTATGAAAACATAAGGATAACAATTGAAATGGAAAGTTTTGTTTAAACATGGAAGTACAAGTTCTAGAGAGATGACCACAAGAACCTGCTATTGAAATCCACTCTCTCATTATGAGAAAGCTGACAGCAACAGAACCCTATATTGCACCATCTTCACTCATAAGAACCAGTATTTTCTTCCAGTGACCTGTCAAAGTTATTCCTAAACATGGCAGCTGACCAATTTCTTCATGAAATCATAATTGAACTGACAAACAAGGCTATATTTACCTTCACATTAGAAAAGATTTTATAGAAAAGTTGTGCATGCAAAATCATTTTGAATTAAGTAATTGAAAGTCA
This sequence comes from Perdix hodgsoniae, assembly GCA_035772895.1. NCBI lineage: Eukaryota > Metazoa > Chordata > Aves > Galliformes > Phasianidae > Perdix > Perdix hodgsoniae. Next base: position 10,727,916 of record JAPSGF010000009.1, on the reverse strand, counting down.
AATGGAAATAGATTAAAAATGGTTAAATGGAAATAGAAACAAATGTAGATCTATGACTTGTATTTCAAAGGAGCAAACTGTAAGGAAGAGAAGCTAAGTAAGCTGTCTTGAAGAACACTAAGGAGTTTTAGAATTTGCTTAAATGAAATGTGCTAAATCTGAGTGGAATCTGTAAGTGGGGAAAGTTTAAAAGGAGCTTTGTAAGTAGCCAAAATAAAACAAAACAACAACCAGCACCACTTACAGGTGGTCTCATACCAGGTGAGGGCCTTCCAGTGGAGACAGGTCAGTGGTTCAACTAGTTTAATAAAACAAAGGCTGTGAGGACAGTTGATCAAAGTTTCCCAACTATCCTGGAAACCCATAACTAGTTCTGTAATCAGCTATGAAAGGGTAACAATTGTTGTTCCTTCAGATAGACAAAGCAGCAACAAGAAGGGTCATTCCAGACCTCCATCTCAGGCTCCTATCTTTAGCCCATTGCTCTGCCCTATTTTAAATACCCTAATAAGTAAATGCACTTTCCTGCAGTTTACCAAATTGTACAATACATCTTCAGGGGAAAAAAATAACCGAGTTCTTGAGCTTGTTTTTTTTCAGATCCAGGGATTGAAGCCATGGCATTTGGATGAAAATATCTTTATGCTTGCCCAGTTTTCTTCTGTGGAGCCAAAGTGTCTGATCCTGCTGGCATCCAGCTTCAGTTCTGATTTCAGTCCAGTAACCTGGTAAATCTGGACCATCATCTTTTACACTGCAGATTTTTTTTTTTTTATGGTCTCCATAGCCAAGTTTATCACCGCCACCTCTCACAGCACATGAGTGCTGCTGACTGGGCTGGGCTGTTCATAACACAGCTTTCTGGCCTCTTCATCCCTCAGTTCACATAACTGACACATAACTCCTTTATTTCCCCAACTGTACAAAATTACTCTGAAGAATCACGTCATCTTTTTCAGTCATCTTTGCTTTTTGGCAAGTATGTTTCAATATCCATTTCCTGATCCTATTCCTAAATAATCATAAATAGAAAAATGTGAATATAAACATGCCAGTATGAAGTCAATGCCAAGTGACTCTGATGTCTCCAGTGTCCTATATAATAACAACACAATCAACATTTCAAATCTTGCACAAGGATTTCATATTTGCATTGTCATGGGGGGCTCTGTGAAGCTGACCGCCGTGCCTGCGGTTGTGTGGCGTGCCAGCCCGCCCAGCTCAAAGATCAAGCTTGGGATTTCAGGCTCAGCAACTAGAAACAAGGCCACATTTTCCAGATTGCAACATAGGCAAGTAAATACAAAACTGACACTGGTAAGCACTTTTTACCCCAGGGTATGAGAGGAGAGCCAGAGATAGATTCCTTCGACTTGGAAAGGAAGCAGCCTGCACAAGCACTGGGTTTGTTGTCACTCCGACAGAGGTGGAAATCTCCACATTGCTTGAGAACTACATGCTTTTAATCTTTCCCTATGTCACCATTTACTTTTTGTTTTAGTATTTCACTGGCTGAGTGACCACTTCCTTTTGTCACTAGATACAGAAGTCAGATCCCCAAAATCTCTCATTGCTTAAAAGGAAAAAAGGCACCTATATGACATATGTGGCTTTGTATTTCTCATGACCACTAGAAAACAGGAAAACAACTCTGCAGCAGCAAATTGCTGATAATTCTTGTGAACCCCAGGTGTCAAAAACCTGACAGTTTAATGCAGACCTCTGAAAGGTCTGCATTGCATTCAGCAGTTTCTTCCACAGATTTAGAAGCCCAGATTTTATCTTCCATATTACCAAGGATTTTTAAGCACACCTACACACCCCTTGCAAGCCAGCATCCTTTCACATCAAGTTAGTAAGGATTATCAAATTGCTTTAGATAATAAATGATTTTTATGAGTCCTGGCATATTCTCCAATTAATAAGGTTTTCAGAAGCCTTAATGTTTACTAGTCAGGATCCTTGGTAAGAATAAAGCTCAAAGTATCATGACTTTGTTTAATCCCACCATGGGGAGGGAAGAGGTGCCTAACAGCCTTCTGCTAACACTGGTGTTCTGGTGAGAAGGTAAACTGCACCTTTCCTGGTAGTGAATGAGCATGCTCAAATGGAAGAAGCTTATAAAAACAAGAGTGTTTTTGTTCACTTGTTTAATGGAGCCAGAACCCACCCAGCAGGGCAGTTTCCAGCTCTGGCAGAGGAGCAGCAGGATCACTTCTCACAGAATGAGGAGAGTTTTCCACAGGAGTTGAAAGGGACTTAACATCACTGCTGAGAACTGTGGGCTTGAAAGGAAAGGATTAGTTCCAATGGTAGTTTCTTCACAGTTAAATTACAGTGCCCAAGCAGTTGCTGTTTTAAGAGCACCTTACTTTGCATTTGACTAGAACAGTCCTCAGAGAGAGGAGCCCACCCAGGCACTTGCTGCATCGAAGAGGCCCAGCAGTATCACCCAAAGCATCACCAAAGCTCCACTGTGGCATCACCTTCCAAATCAGTCTCCTGAGCTCCAGAGAAAGGCAGAGACATCCACGCTACCAGGCTGGGCCCAGCACAGATGTGTACATACCAGGCTCAGCCCAGCCTCTGCTTCAGAAGGAGCCCACACTGGCTAAAAGGAGGCTAAGTTTCACATATAACACAGCAAAGCTGAAAAACTGCTGTATTTCACAGGTCGCTTTGAAGTTTCACTGCTTAATTCTGTTCCAGTGCTGAAATGTCACAGTCAGTTCCCTACATGCTGGCTGACAGAGTAAGGAGCTGGGAGCTGTGTAACTGCCCTCAGGGCAGTGCCTGGATGTCACTGGGCACCAAAATCCCATCACGGCAGGCTGTGCACGGCTGCAGAACTAACCTGCTGCTGCCATGTCACCAAGAGGGCTATAAAGGCTGCTCAGTACCACTAGCACTGCAAGCATAACCAGTCCTATAAAGTCCTGGTTGTTTTAATAGTGATATCAGCAGCAATTTTTCCCCAGAATGGAAAACACAGTTGAGATTTATCCCCAGATGTCCTTAATTAAACATTAATTTGGACACCTGATAAACTCTAATTTAATTTTCTTATCACAGCCCTAAATGCACTACCAGGCTGGGCAGCTCCCCCAATGCCAATAGGCAGCTGCCACAATGCAGTGCAATTGTTTTCCTCAGAGCACTGCATGCAACCCACTGTTCCTGTCTCTTTCAGCTGGGAGATGGACCTAGGGAAAAACATTTTCTGCTAAAAATTTGTCAGGAGAGCATCTAACCACAAAAAGTTGAGGTTCCAAAATTTGGAATACTTTGTCAAGGTACATTTGTATGTGAAGGGTCCCTGCAACTACTATTTTTTAATAGTGCAATGCTTTATGAAAAAGCTCCACGGCTGTTGCTATAGAGCTCCTAGATCACCTGCAGCTATAAGAGTGAGCACCCTGTAATGTGTAACGGATGCTGAGGCTGTAATCAGTTTTGCCCACGGCTGGGTGTGCCTTAAAATGTTGGGTTCTGTTTTTGGCTTCCTTGTTTTGGTAACATTTGTTTTAGTTTTGGAAGGCTTAGCAGTCATTCAGGGAGGATTCTAACACTGGTGTTACTTCTTTTTTATTATTTTATTTTGCTACTAAACATTTTTGTCTAGCAGATCTTCAACTCAACTATGAAGCAGAATAATCCCCATTACTCCTAAATCCATAGCTGGGTCACTGGCAGGCTGTGATCCATCTGCCCTTCCCACGGACACAGGAGAAAGAAGGTTACCTGTCTACTCCACATTCAGCTGAGATGCTAACCAGAAGCCAGAGCCCTCTACACTCACCTTCTATTTTTATTAGTAGAAAAGAGATCCAGTGATGCTCCATAAGCATACAGTTTATCTATCATTCTGTAGCATTCATTAATTCCAGATGGGATGGGAACATCACCTTTTAGATGAATTCTGGCACCCAAACCTTAGTCTAACCTAAGCAACCACAGCCAATATCAACCATTCTCTATTTTCCAACAGTAAGTTACTCTCCCCTGCATTTCTTGAAGAAAGTAAACATTCATACAGGCCCACAGAAAGAAAAAAAATAAGTAAAGAGAAAAGGAGGTCAACTTCTTGATTCACTTTTTCCACCAGTGGTAAAGACAGCCTACAAGCACGTTAAAGGGGACTCAAGAAACTTGAATCTTATTACCTCAGCCTGTGAAGCAAGCCAGAGCTAGCTAATTCAGAATGACTAACTGCTCCACAAAACCCTGGAGATCAGTGACAGAATGGCTGGTGAGAGTCAACGGGATGATGACTGGAACAGGCTGTCAATAAGCATCAACTCCCAAAATACGTGCTCCTATCCACTAGTGCTTCCTGTAAGCATACAGAAACTACCAGAAAAAGCACCTTCAATAGACGTTTCAGATTCAGTAGACTAAAGAGAAGAATTCGTTCCACAAATGATCCCATAGGCATTTTCTCTACACAACATTAATGACAAAGGTAACATTGGAATTTTTAGAGTCATTACTTGGTTACAATACTAGATTTTGTGAGCTGCTTGCTGAATGCTAGGCATCTTTACAATGTGCTATGCTGAAGAACCTGAAAGCCCTTCACAAAAACTGACCAGCCTTCATAAAGCTTCAACTCCTGGCACATGTATAATTTTACAAACATTTTTATAAGTGATCACCTACTGAAGTCCATGAGTGAAGTTCATCACTCACCACTGTTAGAACAGCAGCATGGCTTACAAACCTGCTCAAGCCTCAAGACTAGAGGGCTGAAACAAAGAGAAAAAGGGCACAACAAAGCCACTTGAAATCTCCCTTTCCTCCTCTAATTGGGAGAAACTATTTACATTATTGGATCAGAAAAACAAGGATTGTTACAGAGAACACAAAAATCTTGCATTACTACTATTATCTAGCAGCATATTCTGGTAAGTACAATTTTACACTACATACATGTCTTAGATAAATTATTCCATTATGAATGAAGAAGTGTACTTTTGGCATGTCTTCAGCCACTTAAAATGCTTCTACTCTTATGGAATTTGACCAACAGTCGCTTAAAGCATGCCAGGGGCACATAAGTGGTAACACAGATAGAGGGAAGGTCTGAAAATGCTCATATCGAGAATTTCCTCAAATTTTTCATTAACTTTTAAATGCAGGAGTTTGTAACTGATAACGTGTATCTAACCTTCTGGTATTATACCATCTGATAACGAAGAACAAGTATCAAAATTATTTCTCACTTCAGAAAAACTATTTGAAGCATCACTACAACAATCAGAAAGATCAGTGAAATAGAACAATAACACAGAAAGAGTAATGACAAGAGGACTAGCACAACAGCAAGGTATTACAAGGGAAGGACAAAAGTACAACTTACCCATCTCCAAGGACTTAGAATCACAGAGGAAAACCCTACAAAGAAAGAATCACCAGAAAGGGATCCCTCCCTACTACAGTCAGCCCTTAAATGAGGTCTCAGAGAGGTGCAGCCAGACTCCACCCCTTCCGGTCACACAGCTGAATTGCCTTCACCTGTGCTCCCAGGGCTGACCGGGTCCTTTCCCCAGGTGTTCAATCAGTGGTTCAGGCCATGACTCAACAGTTACATACAGTCACTCATAAGTCACATTTATTTCCCTTACTGAGTGACAGGAGTCATAGACAGGATCAAGTTGAACTTGCAGGCCCTATTCCAAGTCTCATCTTGCTTTCTGTGGAGAGCCCTTCTAAACCTGCAAGCCAAGTTACAGTCTTGTGTTACTATTTTCCCTAAGATTTTCACCCACAAGTGACCAAGAAAAATCAAAACAGAGCAAGAGGATCCTTAACATAGTGCAGAGTAATTGGCCAATGGAAAACATATCTGTAAACAGTGCTTTCCAAGTGCCTATGCCCAGCAACTCCCACCAAATGGTTGTACATATAATCTTCAAAGAAGCATTGATAAGCTATTTCTTTTGCTCAGAAAGAGTTTTAAACATTATACAACTCATATTCTCTTTCCAGCTTCTTTTTTGCTCACTGTTTGCTACAAGAGATTCTCCCTTTCTCTGAGTTGCAGGAAGAGGCTGGAACTGCTGTGGAAGAGCAGATACGTTTCAGTTTGGGATATTTCTTTGATAGTAAAAGACAAGCTGAGAGCACAGACAATCCACAGTATTCCAATGAATTAACATCAGATGACTTTGCACAGTGGCTGTGACAAGCAATAATTTGAATCCAACCCATGTAGAAGGCCTAATTCTGTTCAGGCATAAATTGGAGCAACTCCACTGAAGCACATCCAATTTGCTGTAGAGATCAGCAGTGTAGCCACACACTGCACCCCAGCAAGAGACCCCAGCAAGTATGGCTGTGCATACAGACAGACTCTGCTTTCTGTAGGAAGCCTAAAGTGATGTGGGAAGATTCACCATCTCTATCACAGGGAAGGCACCACCTTGTGATAAATACCAGCCCAGCTTCTTCCTGCAGCAGCAAGCCTCTATGGAGAGGCAAAGCTACGGTTGTAATCAGAACTTGTCCTGACACCACTCAGAGTTCCCAAGCTGAGACTGCTTCTCTCCCATGCAGCTCAAATCTGCAGCACTTCCCCCCAGACACTGGGTGCTGCAGGTGTGCAGCCCTTGTTCAGGATGTCCCTCTGCCAGCCTGGGCCACCACAGCCCTGCTGCTCCGTGCCACCTCCTGCCCATCAGTGATGCACCCAAGGCCGAGAGCTTGGCATGCTTTAATGGACATTGACTAGAACCCCACCAGAATAGGAACATTCGAAATGGCAGAAGACATGTCAAAAATGCACTTTCATTTTTTGGTCTGCTCCTGTTGCTGAGGTGCAGCCTGGGTGTATCCACAGCTCCAGGAACACTGGAGGGAAAAAAAGGGACACAGAAACCAACAGTTCAACTTTGTTGTATACAGAGCTGAATTTCTCTGCCGTCCTTGCTCGTTCCCTCTGGACACAAATTAACTTACCAACCGCAACAGGATATATTTACATTTACATTTACATTTACATTTACATTTACATTTACATTTACATTTACATTTACATTACATTTACTTGTACACACAAAACTCGAAGGCAGTTGTGTTGTCACCCATATCTGCTGTGATTACAAAATAGAAAAAAAATTACATGTGCAATTTTTGTATGTGAATCATTCCCCACATTTCATTAATCTGTTCCTAAAAATGCTGCCAAGGAAGTGGGAGGTCTGCTTATGGATAGATTCAGGGGAATAAAGTAATTGTTATTTGATAGAGAAATTCTCCCTTGTTTATCTAACAGCCCTCCCCTAGCCACTGTGCACCATTAGCAGATTTAATAACTTTTAATCGGGCTATCACATTATTGTATTTTTGCATGAACTGAAAAATGCTTAATGGGCTTTTATTTTAGAAGCACAAAAATTCCCATTACAGCAGATTAATGCTATGAAAAAAAAAGTAAAAATCTATACTAATATCTCTGCAATAAAGGGTATGAATTAATGGACAGATGACCCAGTTACAAAAATGTGGAGGTTTTAGAAGATTCAATACAATGTATTTTTAAACCTCATACTGTAAAGTCTTTGAATACACTTCAACAAAGAAGCCTTCTGTTATGCAAAAACATTGTACATCCTGGCACAGAAACACAAATTTAATTTTAATTGAAAGAAATCCTGCCACCCTCTCACCTAGGAAACAGGCTTGTACTTGGTAATGCAGGCAGCATGTGTCTGGATGGGCGATATCCTCTGCTGCCTGCCTGACTTTAGCCCAGCAGCAAGCAAAGGCTCTGCAGCTGTAGCAAAAGGCAAACATGGTCATCACAGCCTGCATTCTTCCAAGGCAGCCAAGCCACTGGCACTGCCACCAGAAGGAAAAGCAGAAGGGGAATCACACAGTCAGTGCTCAGCGCTTCCCACCGCTCCCACAGCAAAAGGAAAATCGTGTGAAAAAGAGCATCGCCTTCTTCCCTCAGCCTTCACCCACACTACAGCTTCAAGCACAGCAGCTGCAGTTTCTGCACTGCATACCTATAAAAACTAAGATGAGCACAAGTTAGTCCTCAATAAGAACTAAAAAAAATAACCAAGGAAGACTAAGAAAAATACCTACATACAAGAAAGTATTACTGATTAAAAAACTTTCCCTTGCTTGCTTATCCAATTATTCCTCCCTCCTCCTACCACCCGCCTTCAGCACAACCAGGCAGCAGTTACCATTTTCTTCATCCCATTGCTACTCCAAGTACACTCATTGCTACGCCCAGGGAAGCTCTGAAATAACCATCTTCAGAGCAAGATGTTCGAGATGAGAGGCGCCCAGCTCACAGCTGGGCCTTGCCATGTCTTAGCAAGAACACCTCCTTACACGAAGCAGAGGCTTCATCCAGTGTGTCGGGTTCTCCAGAATGAACGATTTCTGGGCAAGACTGGAAGTAGACAGGAAAAAGAAAGCCAAGTTTTTTGAATCATTCCCTGTCATTTTTGTCTTATCGCGCCATCGCAGTGAGTCAGTAGTGCTGAGTTTTGTAGATAATTATGTCCCATCGCATCTCTTTGGTCATTACTCAGCTGAGCTTTGCTAAAATATTTAAGTAATCATTCTCTATCTCTATTAAAACAACAGATGGAATCGCCAACCTTCAATTTTATGCTGGAATTCGGGAGCAATTTATTAACAGCTTGAACTCTGTTCTCTTGAGGGTTTAACGTGATGGTTGAACCCAATTACATTACAGTCCTTTGTTCATCAAGGGACATATGTAACATGATATTAAATGTGAAAACTCGTGCCTGAATAATACAGTCTTTGTGATACAAATTGACAGAGTATAGAAGACCAGATTTCAAGCGCAAACTCTTCTTAATTCTGATCCTACATCATAAAAATTTAGGACCAATCCCACTACTGTCAGCAGATTCATGTAAAACTACAGCATATTAGTGTTGATTCATTGTTTTTCTTCATCCTATCTGATAATCAAACCATTCTGAAATTCCAGCCATACAGTCCAGAGGCTGGACTTTGATTTCCAGAGACGAGCAAACTTTTAAGTCTGCACACTCCTTCGTCTTGCATCAGTCCCACCACTACAGCCTATAGGAGCCCTCCACACACACACACATAGTACCCAGCCTATCATCTCAAGCAGCTCCAATGTAGCATGAAAGACTCCCTTACATAGCAAGAGATCCTATATTTGGCTGCAGCAGCTGTGTTTGTCATGGAATTTTAAAATCACTCCTAATAAGTTCAACTGGGTAACATTGCTTCTTCCATTATGAATCTTCCCTTTCCTCCTTGCTGAGGGCACCAGTCCTTTGCAGCCCATCCACCTCCCCATCATTGTGCCTGTGCTCCAAGTGGATTGCCACTGCCATGCTACAAATAAACAAACAACAAAAGAAAGCAATTATACAGGTCAGGGAACATCAGAAAACCAAGCAACCTTATGTGCACAAAATGTCATCTGCTAAGGAAATGCTGCTTATTTTGAGATAATTGTATTTTCATTCTAAGGCTGAAGTGTCTGGCCGAAACACAGCTGCAGAACAGCCCCTAGAAGAGCAGGGAGCAAAGTGCATTCTTTTTAATGTTAAACTATAATTACAGTAGCAAAGTGGTATATTGTGAAACATCCCATGCACACAAATGAGCAAGTTGTCAGCGTACTTTGTGCACAACAGGAGGGACAAGGAAGGTGGAACTGCAACCCCTGAACTGCAGAACCCAGAGCCACAGCTAAGTGGGCCAGAAGTGGACACAGTCCATGCAGAAAATAATCACTTTAAAAGCATAAATAACTTCATTGCAAGACAGATGTTTCACAGAGATCAATTGCACTTGAAGACTACAAGAACTTGACTCTAAGCCAAGCTAGCAGCTCAGATGTGGGAACCTACAGTGCAGGTAGCCCAACATGGAGCAAGTGATCCTGCACATCGTACTCAAGAGCAACAAGCTGGAACATAGCCAGTTGCCACAGAGCTCTGAAATGTCATTTGTCCTGACCACAAAGTTCCACTCGGGTTCATATTAGTTAGGACATTTTTTACCTATCACATCTAGGGAGTAAAAACAGAGCGCACAGCTCAGTTTCTGGAAAAAAATCTAGGAAGTATCAACACTTTCATACTGAGAACAGAGGGTTTTGGCTATTTTCCCCACTTATTTTTAACCTCTTAGTATAATTTTGCTGTTTGTATCCTTCAGATTTCTGAAGACTGTCATATTTTTCAAGCACCTGTTCAGAAAGACCAGCAACTGACCCCATCCACACCCTTGGCACCAATGGGATTTGACTGCATTGCTCCAAGTGCCTCCATGCCCACAGGTTCCCTTTGCCCAGAAAATGCTTGCTTAGGAAGGTTATTTCCAGTTGTACAAGTAGTACAAAGCCCAGACAAGACAAGAAGAAGGATTTACCATTTCGCCTATTCACCCACATGATACCATCAGCTTTTTTCTCCCCTTAAAATCCAAGCACAACAGTGCATTTTCCTAACTAAAGTTATTTCATCTCTCAAAATATCAGTCAGATGTTTTTTTCTTACAATTCCTTGTGCAATTTTAACTGAACTGAGACTAAGACTTCAGCCTTACTTATTCTACTGTGCTTTTGTTGTTTTAGTGATTTTGCACTGCCCTAACCAGTGCTGCAGTTCTGAGGCATGTGGGAAGACATTTCTGTAGGACACTTAATGTGCCACATATGAAGATAATAGTCATTCATTACTATTTAACTGATTCTGTTCTGTTTTTCTAATGACAGAGAAAAAAAAAGCAGGAAGGTCACAGATAGTTACAAATGAAATATTGCTCCTTGGTATCCATTTAAATCAAATCTTACACCTTTCCCTAGGGTGTAAGGTCTTTAAACAGTTACAGGCAGGCACGGGCAGTTAGGAAGGCAGGAAAAAGGTAAGAGATACACTTTGTGCTCCTTAGGAAAATAACAACATTCACCTTGCTATTACAGACTCTTCTTTCCTATGTTACACAATACTATTGCTACACAAAAATACTGTTGGCTGTTGTTTTCTTTTCCATATACACAGCCAGCAAGAGAGCTCATGATGCATACTACCCTGGAGCACTACCCCAAGGAAAAAAATATTTCTGTATCAAGCTGGCAGTTTTCACATGAAATCCATACACCACTAGCACATATTGATCCCTCTGAGTGAGAACTAAGTGAATTTCACTGATCCAGGCAGGCAGGTGGCTTATCATCCCGTCGGCAACAAGGAAGGGGAGAAAAGCTCTCTGGAGACCAGGTCCGGAGTAGGGGCTGCAGAGGTTAGGAAGACAAGGCACTGGATTAGCCAAGATAACAGGGATTTTTGTTACTAAATGGCTCCATAGTGCTCTTGCCAGGCACAGATAGAATTCAGGGAAAAGGCAAATTTTAGAACCCAGATCTCCCAAGTCACACATGAGTACAAATGGGAAAATGTTGCCAGAACTGCCACAGAAATAGGAAAAGGAATCTATGGACCTCAAAAAAACTCTTTCCATCAACAGTGACTCAAGATCCCTGAAAAGTACAGTAAAAACAAACCTCTTTTTTTTTTCCTTCATTTTGAATGAGTGTAGGGGAAAAAATCAATCAGAGCTCTACTTTCCTTAATATACTATTGCCAGGTGTAAGCAATAAATATCCTAGTCTGTTGATGCTTACACTAACCATTCAAATCCTATGAAGAGGATTGCTTCCAGCTCTTGCCAAACCATAACAAACGAGGACTGAAAGGAAGCTGCTCCATAGCAGAGTATGAAAGCACTGGGCTGCTGCTCGGCAAAAGGCTGAGCAAAGAGAAGTATAGGAAAGGCTCCACAGTTATTTTTCACAATTCCTTAGGCTTCAAGAGTGACATCCCCTTCAGAAGAATTCTCGTAAAAATCAATTCAATCACCATATTATCGGTGAATGCTTGAAAAAAAACTTAAATGCAACCATTCTCAACTCCTCAAGATAGGAAAGCACAGATACTATTGGAAGGGTTAGGTAGGAGCAGAGGAACTCTGGCAGGTCCAGGAGCAGCTGCCCCACACTGGGAAGGAGCAGGAAGGGGTGCTGCTCAGTTGGGTACAGCACAGGCTTGTGCCATCTGCAGGCAGCAGCAGCAGCTCACATGAAAGAGCTGACTGGTTTCATGCTTCTTCCAATCTTTTTCCTTCCCAATTCCAGTAGAGGTTGAGGGTTTCAACAGGGGTAACCAAGATGCATTAAGGGGAAGGCAATCTTATAAGGTGGAAACCCATTAAAAGAGACCTAACTCCACACAATAAATTGGAATACTCATTTCTCAAAGCAGGAAGATCTCAAAAGTGCTGAAGAAGTGTGCGCAAACTGCTACCACATCTAAACCTACTGCTGGAGGCAGCAGCTGAGATGCAAGAGATGTTAGGTGTGATAGAACAGTCCTGTCTGCTTCTGCAGAGATTAAAGGGCTCAACAGACAAATATACACTCTCATAAGCTCCAAGAAGGTGACTTCAGCCAACAGATACCAGGCTACACGGATTATACCTCTGATGTATGTACCACTAAATGATATTCCCAGCCTGGCAGAAGTCAGTGCTGTCAGAATTACCCTATCCGATAAGCACAATTGTACCATTTTATTTGCCTGTGTATTAGAAGAAAACAGGTTTATGTTACTTCAGGCTGTGGTTTGGGAGAACAAGAAGTTTGATGCTGGTTCGAAGTAGACTGAATTAGGTTTTTACTAGGTTACTTTTCTTTTTTTTCTTTTTCTTGTTTTTTTTTTTTTTGCTTAATTTAGTCCTAGAAATTGTCCTAGAAACATATGAAGAAGTGCACCTCTTCCTTCCTTCCTTCCTTCCTTCCTTCCTTCCTTCCTTCCTTCCTTCCTTCCTTCCTTCCTTCCTTCCTTCCTTCCTTCCTTCCTTCC